>OX326971.1:40848911-42048911 GCA_946800305.1 Medicago arabica | reverse complement strand
ATGTGCCTTGAACAAATATAAATATCCCAATGTAAGAATGTATTGTAATTTGTATGTTACACCTTATTTACTCTAATTGGAATTGCTCGCAAGGGTTGATCAATATCTCTATCTCCATTTTCCAGTTTCCAATCAAAGGAATTAATCAATGATCCTAACATTGTATGCAACATTCTAATAGCAAGTGGCATTCCAGGACATATTCTTCTACCACTACCAAATGGTGTGAATTGATAATGTTGGCCTTTGAAGTTAATTTCCGACCCCAAAAACCTTTCTGGTGAAAACAAAGTTGGATTATCCCAAATATTAGGGTTCCTTCCCATAGCCCATTCATTAACTAAGATTTGTGCACCTTGTGGGATTATGTATCCTTTAATTTTTACATCTATCTTGGCTTTTCTTGGTAGCAAAAGTGGAGCTGATGGATGCAAACGTAACGTTTCTTTTACTACTGCTTGTAAATATGGGAGTCTAGTAATGTCTGAATCCTCAATTGGATTTCCTATACCAATTATTTGTTGAAGCTCTTCTTTGACTTTTGACATTGCATGAGGGTTGTAGATTAGTTCAGCCATTGCCCTTTCTATTGTGTAGGAAGTTGTATCAGTCCCAGCAACAAATAAATCCTATTAACAAAGTCACAAAATGTAATACAAATGTTTATTAATAAAGAAAATGAGTTTTAGGGCAACGAAAAACGTGCCATATTTTTTTTATTGGAACAAAAAACAAAATTTGACAAAATTTTAGAGACTAAAAACTTACATAATTCTTAAAAGTTAAACTAAAAACCTAGTGTAATATTATGACATTGTTGTGAATTTTGTGACAAAATTAATCATCATAAACAAAGAAATTTTGTGACCATGTCCCCGAGTTATCCCATGAGAACTTTCCCATGTGCCATGTTCCATCCAGGTAATTTTTATGCATCACTAGTTGGCATCCCTAATCTTGAAAACAAATTAAAATATCTCATAATAAGTTGCCATGTATATTAATACATTTTTATTCTTCAAGAAAAAAAATGAAGTTTTGGGAGCTGTCAATTAGTCCTAAGTCAAAGGATACCTTTCACTAGCTTATGATTTCGCTATCTTAAGCTTTCACTATCTTATATGACATTATAAGATGGTCATTGGTTGAAACAAATTAATTAGATACTTACACCATTTAAATAATAGTTAAATTAATAAAAGCAATAAAAAAACATGTAAGCATAGTAAAGAATAGTTAAAAATAGTAAAAAGGGATGGTTAGAAAATTACAAGAAATAAATGTTTAATCTTTGTGTTGTCCATCTTTTGGCCATTCTCTTGAGAGATGTTGAGCAAATTGTCTAACATGTCATTATTTGTGACATAATCTTTCTCTTCTCTTAACTCCAATCTCTTGCTAATATAGGAATCAAGGATATGGAACAATTTTTCAACATAAGATGCTGAAACTCCTCTTATACCTTGTGGATCAACCATCTTTAAAAAAGGGAAAAAATCAACCAAGTTTGGTGTTCCTATTGCTCTCACAAGATTTTCAATTATACCTTTATACTCATCAGTTTCTCCTGCAGAGTTAACAAAATCCATAGAAAAAAAAGTGTTTGACAAAAAATTTAAAGAAGTTTTAAAAACAGCTTTTCCAATATCAACAGCTTCACCAATTAAGCTACTTCTATCAATATCACATAAAAGCTCTTGAAGCTTCTTACACCTAAGTGCATGGCTAGCATCAAGAGTTTTGCTAGAAAACAAATGATTTTTGCATATTTTTCTTAAGTCTCTCCAAAGATCGCAAACCGGCATAAACGGTAAGCTAAAATGATCATGATTGAAAACTGTAACAGCTTGAGGGACAGTTCTGTTTGAGAGTAAGAGATCATGTGTTTGTAGCACTTCTTGTGCTACTTCTGCTGAAGAAATTACAATGGTAGTTATTTGCCCTAGCTTCATATGCATTATTGGACCATGTATTTTTGAGAATTTGGCTAATGATTGTTGTGGTTTTTTTCCTAGTTCAAAAGCATTTAGCATAATTGCAAGAGGTGAAGGTCCTGGTGGAAGATTGTAATTTTGTTTTTTGGTGAGTGAAAGAAAGTTTATAGCTATGTATGTTAGTAGAAGGAGGAACATTGTGATTGCAAAATACATTTTTGGACTGAATTAGAACATGTAACGATGAATATTGCTATTGCCTATGGGAGAGGATTAAATTAAGAGATTTTGATGTTTTGCATTACTGAACTAATTGATTTATATATATGGTGTTCCTGAGAGTTCAAGTCCAAGTCAAGAAATTCCCTCAAGAAAAAAAGTCCAAGTCAAGAAAGTTATATATATTTTGTTTAGTTGTATTTTAAGGAATTTCTAAGGTTCAATTGTTTACGGTTTAGTTCTCTATATTTTACTTTTTCTATTAAACTTTTTTACGTGATTAATTTTTTTTTTTGAAAGAATGGCTTATCAATAAACTTTGTTATCATGTATTATACTCTTTTTTTTTTGTTTCCAAAAAATATGTATTATATCCTTTTTTTTACCTAGCTGATTCCATAAAAAAAAATCTTATACAATTGGTTTGTATAAGCTGTGTTTTCTGTATAAATCATTATAGACTTTATCTATTTTTTAAGATGAGTGATATTTGTACAACTAATATTAGACAATTTTGGTGACAACCATTTTTTTCTCTTGTGATTGTACAAAATCAATGGAGAGAAAGAAGAAGAGAGAAAATAAATACACATGGAAGTATGAGAGAGAGTTGTTTTAAAAGTTGTCAAAAAGTGGTCGTACAAATATCATTTCTCATTTTTTAATGGGATAATTTGGGTTTTTACCAATGTCATTCCTCACTTTTAATCTCCCATATATACTGAAATTTGGTCCCAATTTTAGATTGTATACAGTCATGTTTTTTTGGAACGTTAGAAATAGGAGAGTAGGCATATTCTACAATCACAACACCTGACTTGATGACATTGAGTTGGTCGCATTGTCTCTATCTCTTTCATAATCAATTAGTCTCTCTCATTAAAAATAATTTATTTTTATCATTCATAACATTCTCTCTCATCAAAATACACCGATGTCATCGATGTCATAAAAAATCGATGTCACCTAAGTATTTTTCTACAATATCTAGAGTATGCATATCGGTTGACTTGGTGGGTGATTTCATAGAAACCGATAACACTTCATATGGGTTTGATGAGAATCAATCATGATCTCATGTGTGATTTACACATGAGGGAGTTATGTGCAATCGCTCACCATTTAAGTTGAGAGATAAACATATAAAAACTTTAAAAGATATGGTTCTTTGTCATTTTAAATTGTGAGGATTGAACATCGTTACTCTCTCATGTGTAAATCACATGTAAGAGGATCCATTTCCGTAGTTAATAGATATTTCGTTCTATTTCATAGTTTTATAATTTAACACCGTGGTTATGCGCTAATAGACCCCTATTAGACAATTCAGAATTGGACATAGGCATTTGTTTATTTTATTTACATTACGCACAAAGTTATTTATGTAAAATATAAAGTTATAATATGTTGTTCAATGAAACCTATTTTATAGTTTTTTTTATAGATTGTATAAATATTTAGAAAATAAAAAGTTAGGTTGTTTAAATAATTAGAAACTATACATGAATAAAATATTTATTTATTTAGTTTGATTCATTTATACTAACAACTAAAATGTGTTGAATGTGTCTAATGAGATCAAAGTACCTAGAAACCATAAATATATGTAGTGGCTGCTGGATAGATGATAAATTGAATTCTACGAATTAAGAAATCTTCAAATCCTTTTCCTCTATGGTTAAACGAATATAAGAAGTCAAGACAAAATTTTCTTGAACAAATTTGTGCTTGACAAGACTTGACTTTTTTCTTAATGAAAACAAATTCTCAATGATAGGGAAACAAGATTTGACTTTGGTCACGGTAATACAAACAAAAATTAATATGACGAATATAATCCTCTCTCCTAGTATATTCTTAAAAAATAAATCAATCAATTAATATATAATATATATTACTCCCTCCGTTCGTTTTTAAGTGTCTTTTTAAAAAATTACCATCAAAATAGCGATGTGTATTTTTTCACATTATTATCTTCCTATTATATCCTCATTTTAATCCACCAATAAATTCCTATTTTTTTTTGTATACACTTTAATATGATATATTTCTCTTGTAACAAACAGGTGTCGGTTATTATCTTTTTCTTCAACAATTTTTCTCTTCCTTTTGACCTTTCATGGAGTCATTTATTTTTCTTCTCTCAAATTTTTTCTTTTACTTTGCACTTGAAAATTTAAATAATTGATATTCATCTTATTAATAGAATTTTAACTGTTCTTTGAACCATTGTTTGTAACAAAATTTTGTTTATATTTGAAGATAACAAAAAACAAACTTTGTTTAAAAAAAAAACTTTAGTTTTCCAAATAGATAACATTAATTAGTTTTATTGAAAAAGATAAGAGTAATTGATAAAGGGTATAATTGACAAATCGTACCCTTAAAATACCAAAAAGACAGTTAAATAGGAATGAAAAATTCACCCTAAAAAGACACTTAAAAAGGAACGGAGGGAGCATATGTTTGCAAGAATGTTATGTTGTTGGTGTCATTTAAAAAGATAACAAATTATATTAAATTTTTCTATTTTGCTACTGTCGTAGAAAAAGATAAATATAGTTTGTTACAATATGAAAGTGCAAAATATCGATACTTATAATTTTAATAAATAAAAAATTTAATAAAAAAACTATTGTCTGTAATTTATATACATTAGCATAATAAAAAAATTGGATAAACGGACACCCGTTTGGATGCTAACAATAATAATAATTACATATATACCATATGAAATTTACAAGCACATCTGCGAATTTAGGATACAATCTCAAATGAAGGTGTTCAACATTCTCTTTCTTTTTTTAGAAAAATGAAGGTGTTCAACATAACAAAATATCATTCCCTCCAAAAAATAAAATAAGAATATCATTATTATTTATTGAGTTAGACTTTATAAATTCTTTCATATTTTTTTTGTTACAAGGCTAATCAAAGAGCATAAACAAACAAAAGAAACAAAACTAGAGCCTAATAAAAAGCGATCCTAGTTCGTCGGCCCGAAGCAGAGGGAGCAGCCCCTCTGGAGGAAAGAGTGGATAACCAAATCGATATCATTCGAGGCTCCAAGCTTGGCCATGTAATATGCACACTGATTTCCTTTCTCTTGGAGAGAGAAATTTCTTGAACTCAATGTTTTGATAATTCTTTCATATATTGAATGTCCATTAAGTTTATTCCACACATTTAAAAGTATATAGATAAATGAAAGAGTCTAAAAATTTTACAAAACTAAATATATTAATTATCTAGTGTTAACCATTTTCATAAATATTGGGGCTATTTGGACGTTGTTTTGGGTCGAATGTCTTTTTCTGTGTTATGGAGAAAGTGGATTAGAGAGTGTGTCGGTACAACCACATCATCCGTTATTGTCAACGGTAGTCCGACAGCGAGTTTCCGTTACAGATGGGTTTACGGCAAGGCGACCCTTTGTCTCCGTTTCTGTTTTTGTTGGCGGCAGAGGCCCTTAAGATTCTGATGAAATCTTTGGTGGAGACTCGGTTGTTTTCTGGTTATAGCATTGGGGTGGTTAATCCGGTTGTGGTGTCCTATCTTCAATTTGCGGACTACACTCTGTTGTTGGGAACAAAAAATTGGGCTAATGTCCGAGCTTTAAGAGCAGCTCTAGTTATTTTTGAGGCTATGTTTGGGTTGAAAGTGAATTTTCAGAAGAGTTTATTGGTTGGTGTTAACATCACCCCCTCTTGGTTAAATGAGGCGGCGATTGTTTTAAGTTGGAAAGTGGGTAAGGTGTCATTCATGTATTTGGGGCTGCCTATCAGAGGTAATCCTCAGCGATTGAGTTTCTGGGATCCTATTGAGAATCGTATTAAGGCTAGGCTGTCTTGTTGGAATAGTTGTTTTCTCTCCTTTGGTGACCGTTTGGTTTTGTTAAATTCTGTCTTGACTTCTCTGCCTGTCTATGCTCTATCCTTCTTCAAACCTCCATCAGGTATAATCTGTTCCATTGAATCTTTATTGAATAATTTTTTTTTGGGGTGGGTGTGAGGATCATAGGAAAATCTCTTTGATAGGTTGGCATAATGTGTGTTTGCAGAAGGAGTTTGGAGGGTTGGGGGGTTAGACAATTGAAGAAGTTTAATTATGCTTTGTTAGGCAAGTGGTGTTGGAGGATGTTGGTTGATAGGAGTGATTTTTGGTATAGAGTTTTAGTCGCCCGCTATGGCGAAGTAGGTGAGAGGTTGAGCGCCGAAGTTGTTCTTCTTGGTGGAAGGAGGTGGCTCGGGTTAGGGATGTGGGTGGCGGTGTGGGAGGAGATTGGTTTGGGGAATGTGTGTCGAAGAAGGTGGGTATGGATCAGATATGTTGTTTTGGTTTGATAAACGGTTAGGTTCAGTCCCTCTGTGTGTGCGTTACCGGCATTTGTTTGATTTATACGAGAACAAATTCATTACGGTGGCGAATTTGTTCTCTCTAAGTGTGGCGCAGGGGGGAAGCGTGGAAGTGAAGGCGGAGATTGTTGGCTTGGGAGGATGAGGCGTTAGAAGAGTGTAAGACTTTACTGCTTGATGTTTCTACGCATGCTAATGTTTCAGATCGTATGGCTACCAGACCCTCTAGGGTGTTACTCAGTTTGTGGTGCTTATCAGTTGCTAACCATAAAGGATACTCTGCTTGCAGATTCAGCAGCAGCTGTGATTTGGCATAACCAAGTGTCGTTGAAGGTCTTTGTTTTTGCTTGGAGGTTGTTTCGGGGCAGGTTGTCGTCTAAATCAAATTTGGTGACTAGAGGGGTCATCTCGTTAGAAGCCTCACAGTGTATCTCAAATTGTGGTTCCATAGAACCGGCACAACATTTATTTTTAGATTGCTGTGATTTTTCTTCATTGTGGCCTATGGTGCGACATTGGCTTGGTTTTATGGGTGTCGGCACCAATGTTTTGTTCAATCACTCTCTTCAGTTTGTGTATTCAACAGGAGGTGACAAAGCAAAGAGGTCGTTCTTTCAGCTCATTTGGCTCCTGTGTGTGTGAGTCTTATGGAATGAGCGTAACAATAGGATGTTTAATACTGTTGTAACACCTATTCCCAGGTTGTTAGATAAAGTGAAATATGTGTCTTTAGCCTGGTTGAAAGCCAAAAAGGCTACTTTTATATTTGGTACGGATAAGTGGTGTTTGGACCTTTTACAATGTTTGGGCATCAGCTAATGTGTTTTGTATATGCCTGACTGACACTGTGTATTTTTAGGAATTCCTTTGGCACACCTTGTGCCTTGGGGGTTACTTTGTGATTAATATATTTTATTTTTGATTGTTGAAAAAAAAAAGTATAGTAATGAACTTGGAAGATGTTCATAATATAGATTTGAAGTAGAGTTAAAATAAATAAATCAAAGAGTATCATT
This sequence comes from Medicago arabica, assembly GCA_946800305.1. Lineage (NCBI taxonomy): Eukaryota > Viridiplantae > Streptophyta > Magnoliopsida > Fabales > Fabaceae > Medicago > Medicago arabica. The sequence goes on along the minus strand of OX326971.1, from coordinate 42,041,387 downwards.
AAAAACATATAGGCAAGGAAGATGCACATGCATTATAGAAGCAGCCGCCGCCACTATTTTTAATTTTATTAGTTAGTCATTGAATAGTTTTTTTTTCCTTAAAAAAATTAGACGTTGTCTCCACTAAGAATTGTTGGATAATTTTCTCTGTAAAGACCGAATTCATTTCAGATAAATTATTGAATCCATGTTCCTTATTAAAATTTTGAATGTTTGTTTGATCACATATATTATGGTAATATTGAAAAAAATAAAATTTTGTTTTAAAATAAAAAGATACGTTGTTTAAAAAAAAATACAAAGACACATAAAGAACAAGCATATGTGATCTGTAGATGTTGAGGCATTATCAATTTTTGGATATATAATTATATAATTTTGTAATCTCGCTTAATGATATAATTATGGCTTAATTACAGTTTTTGTCCTCTTATTTTGGTCTGATTACGGAATTGGTCCTTTTATTTTAAAATTACACATTATTTGTCCCCTGATAAAAAATCTGACACAAAATTGGATCAGTTGTCACCTTTTTAATGACGGTTTATTTGTCATTGATGTGGCGTAATCCACGTATGTAAAACGAATTTACTAGTAATTACATTCATAATCTTAAAAATCAAAACACAAAATTTGATGGTCGGAGTTAGGCAATTGGATACTCCATCTTTTTCATTGTTTTTGCTACCACAATGTCAATGATGAAATTGAATCCTCCTTATGGGCAAATCATAGATTATTCATGATGCGTACTCTTCTTTGCCATTTGCATATCCTACCTTCCCATATTAAGAGTGAATTTTTAAGTTCCTCAGTTCTTCGTCAGTGGCCAAATTCATGAGGTTTGCATCAGTTCCTTGATCACATAAGGCCTCTTTGATGTAATGTTCCTCAAGCATGACCGGAAGTGTGAAACATCATAGATCGTCTAACTTTGTTCGTGTTGGTACTTCGAATATGGCTCAACAGTTTTTGGTTATAGAGATGAGTTCTTCCTCATATAGTTCGGTTATTGCTTTTAGAAGTTCTTGGAGAAATTTGATGCAGCACGGACTTTGTTCCACCATTTCTTGACAGGCATCTTGACTCTGTATCTTTTTAGAATGTTGTGCAACTCCTTAAAGTCTCCTCCTTCTTCTTTCTTTCTTTGAATCTTCTTCCTTTTGAGGTCCTTATTTTGATACTTCTAATACCTTTATCTGCTCGTCTTTTTATGATGGTCTTGACTGTGTAACTCTTATCGCTTGAAAAAGACTTCCCGTTGGAACTCAAAATATCGACTCTTTTTCTAATATTTTCACAAAGGGTGTAGTCACTCATTCCGTCAATTATCATTTTTGGTGTGTCCTAGTTGTTTCCATCGTTACCGATTTCACACAACAATAACAAAGTCACGAAAAGTCGAGAAAAAATCCTAGTGAAATTTGGAAAAGATTACGCTTAATTGGAAAGAAGTTTTTGGTTGACTACTAATCAATTGTGATTCCTAGACTTTCCTAGTTAACTATTACTACTTGGCTATTATGACTGCCTTATTTTTTTAAGGGATATGACTACCTAATTTAGCTGCTACCCCTACTTATTAATGCTACTAATTATTACTGCTTAATGCTAATCCTAATTCTAATGTAAACCAATCCTAGAAATTAAAACTATTTCAAAAAAATTACCTAAGTTAATCCTATACTTTATCTAATGACAGTGGTTATAACGATCGTTATTACCACGACTCCTGAAAATTACGACTATTTTTAATCATTAACTAAGATTTTTTTTTACTACTCCTAAACTACCAAACAACAGTTTTTGCATGCAAGCCATGCGCGGGACGCATGGGTACACACACAGGGGCGCATGAGGCAGTAGCCAAGGCTGCTTCATGCGCAGGGGCACATGAGCCAGTAGCTCATGTGCGAATTTTACAGTTTTCGTCCATTTTTCGAGCGTTCTTCTATCTTGAAATGTCATGGAACTTGAAATGAATTTTCTTCACTTTGTATTGTCATTAAAGACCTTCTATGAATCATTGATCTTCAATCTTCATATCCTCGATCATTCACGCGATGTCTAGTTTTGCCGATTTACATGATTTCTCACTAAAAATACTGAAAACACTTATGGAGTTGCATGATTTAGGATAAAACTGAATTACAATGACTCGAATGAAAATAATAGGCCAAATACCACGTTTGGTCCTTTTAGTTTGACAAAATTCCCAAGTTAGTCCTTTAAATTTCAAAAGTTTCAAATAGATCATTTTAGTTTGACCGAATTCCCAAGTAATTCCTTTAAGTTTCAAAAGTTTTAAATATGTCATTTTAGTTGATAAACTATTCCATTGTTACCCCTGTTGATTAATAATTAACTGATGCTGGTGTAATCTTTAAGTTGTTGACTTGAATCAAAACGCTGCCTTTTAAAAGCTTGAAGGTGTCAAAACGTTACGTTTAACGGTTACAAACGATCATTCTAGCACTATAAATGTCGTTTGTGATCAGTTAAACAGAGAGTGAGAGCATTGGTAACGGTGAAATACTTATCAACTAAAAGGACCTATTTAAAACTTTTGAAACATAAATAACTAACTTAGGAATTCTGTCAAACTAAAAGACTAAAAATGGTATTTAGCCAAAATAATACAAAATGTTTCTCAAACCATTGACGTCTCCTCTAAATAATCTCTTATTTGCCTAGAAATGTAAAAAAATAACTAAAAACAAAGCCATAAATATGATGTTCCATCATCAAGTTTGAGAACCGTCTGCAACAAAATGTAAGGAACACCAGAAGGAGTATAGTTCAAACATTGTTTGGAATCAAATGTCATGCGATGAGTGACACTAGAATCAATAATCCAAGCATTCTTAGAGCCACTAGGTGATCGAAAATAAAAACTCTTATCCCTCATTCCAAGATGAGTAACATCAAACTTTTCCTATCAACCTTTTCTATCAAAGAAAAACAAAAGATCGACAAAAAAATTCCAACAAAGAAACCAACACCAATAGCGAGCAAATAGCAATAGAGATGCTACAACAACCAACCTTGATGCCAAATGACTCACAAAGCGCAGTGACAGCCAGCAATAAAATGCGATGAAAGATGTGCAAAAGCAACTTAAAAACAACGAGGCCAAATAGGTGCACACAAAAGCTATCGCAAAATGCCAAAATAAGTCCAAAAAAAAACCGTGAATAAAAGTACCTCAAATCGTTATTTTGATCCCTCAAATGGATCAAGGAGCCTTGGACAAAGATACTAGGTAATTTTGGCGGAGAACGACGGTGAGGAAGGTAACACATGGCTTTCATGCGCAGAAGGTGAGGCCAAAGGTGGGCGTCAGGCTCCGGATAAGAAACCGTGTGTGGAGGCGAGGTTTGGACCGGTAAGGATTAACAATGATCCAAACACAAAATGAGAAGAGAGGTTACAAAGGGAAAAGGCTACAACAATCCACAACCAAGGCTGAGAAAAAATAAAGAAGTCACAAATGCGGTGGCTTGAGTTTATGTGGAAGTGAGATCCCAATATCAGGAGCTCGTGATACCATGTAGAAAAAACTAAACTGATATAATTCATTAATGATTCAAAATGACGTACGAGCTGAATTTAAATAGATAATAATTTAAACCTAATCTGCTTACTTAAAGGGCCACATATGAAAAATAAAAGTAACTAAACATATCACTATTTACACGATTATTTACAACAACATATTATGAGCTTTCTCAATCGCAAACATTACATGAAATTCTGCCGAGAGAGTTATGATAACCAATGTTTTGTGCAAAAGCCCCCATGAACCCATCCTTATGATTTCGAAAAATTCCACCAATAGCTGTTATGCTACGCGATCCGATTGTTGACTCATCGTATTAACTTTAGTCCAACCAACTGCAAAAGGTTTCACATAATCTCAACAATTCTATCTACTCTTCTGTGTCTGCCTGTAATTTTAAAACATTGTAGCACTACAAAGTCATGCATAGAAAATGAAATATGACCCTCTGAGAGCACACTCCTTAGTAAAAAAATAGTAGAGGATTTACCATTGATGAATACATATAGTTTGACTGAATTGAAGAATAGTATAGATCCATTTACAAAACAAATCAGCAAATGCAAAAAAGTGGAAAACTTTTAAGAAAAAAGCTTCATTCTAGTGTATCAAAATCTTTCTTTTTGTCAATCTTCATAGCAATTTTTCCTCCAAAACCATTTTTGTCTAACAAATTAACAGCTTCAGAGCAAGTAATAATGCAATCCTCAATACTTTTATCTTTAGAAAAGGCGAGGAATATCAACATTATAGATTACGCGAGGAATTTTTCATTCAGGAAGAAAAATACTGAATGATATGTTCTTCAATCTTAGAAATGGAACTTCAGAACTGCACTATATTTTTGTGTGATTCGAAGGTTTTTTATTTTTTTATTTACCCCTCTAAAGAAAATTTGTTTTGATTTACCTCCCTAATACGTCGTTCAAAAACCAAAATTTTTGAAAAAATAAAATAAAAATTGGTTTTTGAATGACCTATTAAAGGGGTAAATCAAAACAAAAAAGTTTTACAGGGGGTAAAAAAATAAATAAATTATTTACAGGGTGTAAAACCGGAATTGAGCTATATTATAGGGAGTGAAACACTATTAACCCTTAAATTTTAAATTTTTGGATGAAAAATTCTCCAATGTTAAACTCATAAAAATAATAATACATGATACAAAATTAGTGTTAGACTTTTTAATATTAGTAAGATACATTATTAGGAACAAATGACCCAAAAAATATCACTAATTTCTTCGATAATAAATTTTCTAGCACATTAGTAAGAACAACCATTTTTTTTATAGGGATGGTGTATATAGAAATTTTTGTGATATATGGGGCATATACAACATATTGTGCCAAAAGGGCCAAAAATATTAACATGCTTTAGTCCAGTCTTTCATCATCCCTTTTAGTGAACTTTGCTATATACATCCACCAAAAATCAAATATTTCTATTTAAGGAAAATGTGAATTTATTAATGTGATTAGTGAATGATTTTTCTTCTTCCATAGTGAATTTATTTTAAAAGAAACATTTTTATTATTATTTTGTGATATAATGTCGAGTCTTATAACATCCCTATTATTAAAATAAATTCTTATTATTTAATATTTATCGTCGGAAAATAAGGTGTTACATGCTTAGCTTATAGAATAATATTGACCGTCCTCGTTAGCTTAGCTCAGTTGGTAAGACAATGCAAAATTCGGTGTTCAAATCAATGTCATATCATATTTTCTGAATTGTTTTTTATAAAGACACCACTCTCTTGATTCCTTCAAAACATCCGAATTTAAAGGACCGATCTCCCTGTATGGATGCCTCAATACAGCTAGAAAATGATTGTACCAGTTTTGTCAGCACAATCTTTGTCCGCCGATAAATCTTTGAGGCTCCAGGCCAGTGGCCACCATCCACATTCTTGTCCTAATATTGTCCATCTCTTTTGTCGGACCCATCACCCTTTGCATCTCTTTTATTTATTTTTTTAAACAAAAACATATTCTTAAAACATATATATTTTTTTGGATTCTTAAAACATACTTATTGATCAAACGTGTTTTTAATTGTTATGTTTTACTTTAATTTATTTTTCATGTTCCTATTCTAAAACTATTTTAAAATTATTATTAATAATTATTTTAATTTCTTTTTTCCAAGAACCATTTCCAAACATATGTTTTTTCCCAATAACTATTTCCTACTCTAAAACATAATTTCTAAAGCAAAAATAACAGCATTCCTAGCTTTCCATATTACCCACAAAGCCCTATGCTAAATCAACAACAAACATTTTAGCAATTCAAACCATTTAGGCCCTAAATAGTTTCACATAGAATAATCTCTTATCAAGTGTTTGGATTGCAACTTAAAGCTTTTCACCTCTCTCTAGAACGTGCATGCAAAATTGAATAACAAAGCACATTTATCTAAATAATATCATCAAAATTTATAGAAAAATGCCATGCATCTCAGAACACGGCACACTTTTTTTGTCCAAAAATTATAATAGGTATATATAAATCAAGTACAACTTAAAGTAACTTAAGTTCTCATCATGGCACACTTTTTTACTTTTGTCTCACAACAAATGTGCCTTATGCAATTATATATATATATATATATATATATACTACAATATTTCCTCCTTGTTTACTTTGACTGGAATAGCTCGCAAAGGTTGACCAATATCTCTATCTCCATTTTCAAGTTTCCAATCAAAGAAATTAATCAATGATCCTAACATTGTATGCAACATTCTAATAGCAAGTGGCATGCCAGGACATATTCTTCTCCCACTACCAAATGGTGTCAATTGAAAATCATGGCCCTTGAAATTAATTTCAGACCCTAAAAACCTCTCAGGTGAAAACAAAGTTGGATTATCCCAAATTTTAGGGTTCCTTCCCATGGCCCATTTGTTAATCAAGACTTGTGCACCTTGTGGAATAGTGTAACCATGAATTGTTACATCTATTTTGGCTTTTCTTGGTAGCAAAAGTGGAGCTGATGGATGCAAACGTAACGTTTCTTTTACTATTGCTTGTAAATATGGAAGTCTAGTAATGTCTGATTCTTCAATGGTATTTCCTATACCAATTATTTGCTTAAGCTCTTCTTTAGCTTTTGACATTGCATGTGGGTTGTGGATTAGTTCAGCCATTGCTCTCTCTATTGTGTATGAAGTTGTATCAGTCCCCGCAACAAATAAATCCTAAGACAAAGTCACAAATTTAATATAAATTAATATATTTAATAATAAAGAAAGTGAGTATCATATTATCATCTCAAACATATGTTTAAAATTAATATTGGGATTGTGTTGAAATAATTCGAAGTCCTAAATTGTTACAAATTTCATGTCTTGAGTTAATATTGAAAATATCTCATAATGAGTTACCCTTTTACCATGTATATATGTCTCATAATAAGTTATGGCTCTTGATCAAAAAAATAATAAGTTATGGCTGACTTTAACTACTCTTTAGTCAAACGATGTTCACTAGCTTAAGTTTTCATTATCATAAATATGACACTTTTCAAAAAGACAACAAATTTCTAATTTATTCTTTATTCAATTCCCTTAAGATGGTAGTTGGAAAGATCCTAAAGCAAATTGATAAAAAAAAATTCCTAGTACATAAATTAAAAAAATAATTTATTTGTTTGATAAGTTCATCTCAAAAGATGAAAAGGATGCAAGAATATTTAAAATACCATAGCACAAGTTTGAACGTGCAATTCTCTACTTCTCAACATTAATGTGTATGAGTTTCACCGTTCAACTCCTTAGAACAAAAAATGTTTGTAAGCACCATAAATGTAAAAATATTTAACACAAACTTTTGGTGTGACTCTTTCCTTTTCAATTCCATCCTTTATATAAACTAGTATTTCATTTACAAATTAATTTTCTTTATTTAATTAAATAATATAATTTTATAAATATCTATACTTTTATACAAAATGATACTAAATTTTTGTATAATTTTTTTTGTTCGATTAAAGTTGGTTTATCGTATATTCTTCCTTACCAATCAAATAACTTAATTTGTTTTGTCAAAAAAATAATAACTTAATTTTTGAAATAATAAAAAATACAATTTCTATTACTTTTATTCGTAAAAGTGGAAAGGCGAGAGCACGTTAGTGGTCATTTCGATACTGATTATTCATATAAATATATTCACAAATATTTATATGGTAAAATATTATTGGCTGCATGTGTAAAAAACTATGCCGACAATAAATAACAATTAAATTTTTTTAAAAATAGTTAAATTAATCAAAAGAATAAAAAATAGAATTTTTTTTAAGAGAAAACATAATATTAGTTATAATAAAATAATAGTAATTAAAACAGTTTTTTATAGAGTAATTAAAATATAGTTAAAAACAATAAAAAGGGATGGATAGAAAATTACAAGAAACAAATGTTTAATCTTTGTGTTGTCCATCTTTTGGCCATTCTCTTGAGAGATGTTGAGCAAATTGTCTAACATGTCATTATTTGTGACATAATCTTTCTCTTCTCTTAACTTCAATCTTTTGCCAATATATGAATCAATGATTTGCAACAACTTTTCAACATAAGTAGCTGAAATTCCTCTTATACCTTGTGGATCAATCATTTTAAAAACAGGGAAAAAATCAACCAAGTTTGGAGTTCCTATTGCCCTCACAAGATTTTCAACTATACCTTTATATTCATCAGTTTCACCTGCAGAATTAACAAAATCCATAGAAAAAAAAGTGTTTGACAAAAAATTCAATGAAGTCTTAAAAGCAGCTCTTCCAACATCAACAGCTTCACCAACTAAGCTGCTTTTTTCTATATCACTTAAAAGCTCTTGTAGCTTCTTACACCTAAGTGCATGGCTAGCATCAAGAGTTTGGCTAGAAAATAATTGGTTTTTGCATATTTTTCTTAGGTCTCTCCAAAGATCACAAACTGGCATAAAGGGTAAGCTAAAATAGTCGTGATCGAGAACCGCGACGGCTTGAGGAATTGTTCTATTTGAGAATAAGATATCATGTGTTTGTAGCACTTCTTGTGCAACTTCTGCTGAAGAAATTACTATGGTTGATATTTGCCCTAGCTTTAAATGCATTATTGGACCATGTATTTTTGAGAATTTGGCTAATGAGTATTGTGGTTTTTTTCCTAATTCAAAAACGTTTAGCATTATTGTAAAACGTGAAGGTCCTGGTGGAAGATTATAGTTTTGTTTTTTTGTTCTAGAATGGAGTGAAAAAAAGTTTATAGATATGTATGTTAATATGAGGAGGAGCATTGTGGTTGCAAAATACATTTCTGGACTACACTGAGAAAAGTAACTATGCATATTTGCTATAGACTATGAAGGATGAAATTAAGATATTTTGATGATTGTCACTACTGAACCAATTGATTTATATAGATGGTGTAACTGAGAGTGAAGTCGACGTTGAGATATTAATTAATATCTACTTTTTTTGTTTAGTTTTACTTTTATTCCCTCAGTTATTGCGAATAGCATGTAGGTTACCCGTGTTGCACAAGTTAGATATGTTTACAGGAGAAAATTCTTTACACAATGTGATGTTTTCTTTGAAAATAATTTAGGGTGAGACTCACTCATTTAAAAGCAGAGAAGTGAAAAACTGCGGATTCGAAGTTGGATTCAGAATTTGAAGGGTCCAGCTATCTTAGGGTATAAGTTAAGGAATCCAAAATTAAAAGTTTTTTATAGAAAACAACAAATCTTTTAGTCAAAAAAATTAAATAAATTTAAATGTACAACTTTTGAGATAATTATTTTTATTTTAAATTTCATAGCACGTGTCTTTAAGACAACATTTGTCAAATTTCAAATGTTTTTCAACCTTTTTTATACGATCTAAGAAAATAATACGAACTTTTTTGTCTGGAGAAAATAATATGATTTTTTTTTTATAAAAAGAGGAATTAGGAATGTAAGATTTTGCGAACTGAATTAAACATAATACCAAATGTGTAAAATATATGTCTAATATTTTACAATAAAATTACTATTCAGTTGAGGAATTTTTTGCAATGAAGTTATGCTAAACACAGGCTTATCTAGGTCAATAACTTTGATGTCATATTAACTTTTTATATTGAACATAACTATCATATTATCGTTTTTACGAAAGGGTCAATATTAGTAATAGTTGCTATATTAATAGCTTTCTTTTCAATCTCTTATTGCTACGTACGAAGAAAAATTGCTACGTGGAAGAATAATCATTTACCAATAATATATATTATGGTAGTAAAAAGAAAATGTATTTTTTTTCTTTCATCTGATTTTGAACTTGAGACCCCAACTTTTTTAACTTCAAATCAATTAAAATATTTTCTTTTAAAAAAAAAAGGGAATTGAGATATTTCTTTGAACGAACTCATTTAAGAGTTAAGACCGTATTTATTTCCATTTATAGTAAGTGTTCAATTTGGTCCCCAGTTCTAGATGGGTAACAATCTTGTTATTTTGGAAGATATAATCCAAAATTGTTAATGCAAGATGAAATCGAACGTTTGTTACTATTGGAAACTATAACCGATAATATTAGACTTGTTCTTATTCATCGAAGTCAATAGTCATAAGTCATAACTCATAATTCATATGTCGAAAGTGATCAAGACCAGAAAACATGTGCATAGAAATATCAATGGCTAGCTTGATGATGAACTGAATTCTACAAATGTAAGAAGTAATTATGCTTTTTGATTTTATATTAAGTCTTATTCGATGGAAGAATTAACATGTCAAGTAAGATATTTCGTTGAACAAAGTTTATTCCTAATAAGATTTGCTTTAAAAGTACATGTCACAATAATCAATTCTATACTATATAATCAATTCTTAATAATATTTTGTGTGGGTTTTTTCTTCTACCAATTACACCCTTAAGCAAATTTATAAGAATGCTATTGGTAACATTCAAAAATATAAGAATTTGTTATATTTTTTTTGAAAGATATTATATTTGTATAGTTGTTAGTATCATTTAAAAAAAATAAGTATAGTTTGTGCAATATAAAAGAGCAAAATACCTATTATCTATACTTATAATTATCAAAATTAAAATAATTTTAATCAAAATTTCAGAAAAAAATTTGTTTGTAATTTTTATGTGCTTGCGCAATAATTAAGAAGATGGGACGGACAGACACGGAGTGCCCGTCTAAATACTAGTATAAACAGAATACATGAGTTTGGGCTGATTTTTTGTTCGTAATTTTCATGTGTTCGCGCAATAAGAAGATGGGACGGACATACACGGAGTGCCCGTCTAAATACTAGAATAAACAGAATACATGAGTTTGGGCTGACTTTTTCACTTCTTATTCTCTTGATCAAATTTTTTTATAAAAATGTTATATGATTGTTGGTGTCATTTAAAAAGATAAGAATTTATATTATATTTTATTTGCAATAATAGCAGCACTAATAATAGTGGTTTATCAACATATTGTCTTGGCGTGTTGATAAACTATTTGGCAATATTGCTACCACTATATCCAGTAGCACCACTACTGCCACCGGTAGTAGCAGCATCAACAATAGTAGTAGTCATGGTGGTGGTGGTGGTAGTCGTCGTCGTGGTAGTAGTAATGGTATTAGTGGTAGTAGTAGTGGTACATAGTGGTGGTAGTAGTATTAATTAGTAGTCGTAGTAGTGGTTGTGGTGGTAGTCGTAGTGGTAATGGTGGTCGTGGTGGTGGTTGTCGTAGTAGTAGTAGTGATAGTTGTGGTAGTGATGGTAATAGTGGTAATAGTAGTGGCGGCATGAGCAGTAGTGGTAGAATTGTAGTGGTGGTTGCAGTAGTGGCAGTGGTGGTGGTGGTGGTGGTGTTGATGGTAGTAGTAGTAGTAGTAGTAGTAGTATGATAGAAGGGAAGCGAGGTGCAACTGATGTCGTCAGAATCAGAGACACACGAGTGGATGAAGGGTCAGAGAGACAGAGTGTGAGTGAAGAGGGTGAGAGAGGACGGGGTGCTTGAGAATGGGTGAGTATAAATTACCTTTTTCATGATTTTTTGGTAATTTCCTATGTAACAAATATATATTTTTAAGTGGGGGGAGACATAAGGTGGTATAGGACTCTATGATATTTATGAGAGGCAACTCTCAACGAATATTAAGCGCCTGAATACAAGTTAATCATTGAAATGAACTTTTGAATCAGCTTTGTCTACACACAAGGAAGCTACAAGTAATGTAAATAGGAATCTCTTGGAGCGTTTGATGCTGGCTCAGGATGAACGCTGACGATATCCTTTACACATGCAAGCCGAACGGGAAATGGTGTTTCCAGTGGCAGACGGGTGAGTAACGCATAAGAACCTTCCCTTGGGAGGGGGACAACAATTGGAAACAGCTGCTAATACCCCTTTATGTTGAGGAGTGAACGGAGGAATCCGCCCAAAGAGGGGCTCACGTCAGATTAGCTGGTTGGTGAGGTAATAGCTTACTAAGACGATGATTAGTAGCTGGTCCGAGAGGATGATCAGCCACACTGGGACTGAGACCAGGTATAGACTCATACAGGAGGCAGCAGTGGAGAATTTTCCGTAATGGACGAAAGCCTGACGGAGCAATGTCGCGTGGAGCCATGACATTCATGGACTCATCCTAAATAGACCCACTATTGCACAAGAAACTCTAACAACACTCGAACTCAAACCTCCATAATTTAAGATATATCTTTTTACCATTAGACTAAATATTTAAACTAGACTTTAATGTATATTTCGTCCTTGCAATTACGGGTCGTTTAAAAATTGGTCCCTATAATCGCTAATCCTTGCAATCTGCCCTCCCAAATATTAATCATTTAAAATTTCGTCCTTTGACCCAGTTAATTACTGTCACGTCATCAAACTACTGATCAGAAGGTGCGAAATTACCAAAATACCCCTGCTTTCAGACCAGGAGGTGACGGTGGTGGTGGAATTGGAGAGGGAAGAATACAGGGGTATTTTGGTCCATTCACATGAAATTAGTGACATGGCAGTAACTAACTGTGTCAAGGGACGAAATTTTAAATAATTAATATTTGGGATGGCAGATTGCAAGGATTAGCGATTACATAGACCAATTTTTAAACGACCCTTAATTGCAAGGACAAAATACATGTTAAAGCCTTTAAACTAACTATACTATACCCGCTTTATTTTTTTTATTTTTTTTGTGCACTGATTGGAGACAAGGACCCACAACATAATTTTCTCCAAGGCTAAATTAATTAATGAATGTAAGACCGTAACAAACAAACAAAAAAATGAATGTAAGACATTTCAAAGAAAAAGTTGGCAAATAATAGTCAACAACTACTTCAATTGAGTCAAAAGAACTCCTTTTTAATGAACTCCTTCTTAATGAACTCCTTCGTCTATGATAAGTTTTGAACTTTCATTCTCTCTTTTGGAAATTGTCTATCTATCAGACATATAAATTGTTTCTACATGATATATTTTTCGTGTTTTCCGTTATTTCTTTAGAGGAATGAAACATTAGTTTGTTTGTCAAATTTGTAGGCATATATGCCAATTTATATTATGCAAATGAATAAATAAATTTGAATAAATAAATGTTGAAGCAATTCAAATTAAATGTTTTTCAAATGAATAAATGTTTAAACAAATTTATACTATAAGTTTTTATTACATTCAAGCAATTCAAATGAATAAATGTTTTTCTTTTAGGTTTATTTATCATCAAGGAGGCTTTGGTCTAGTCTCCTACCCTTTTTTTTATGTTCTTTTTTTATTTATGACAAATTTTAATTTTCGTTTTCTCTTCAATAAATTTTAGAGTGTCAGTATATCTGCTTGCTAGTGCATCTTTTTGTCACAAAAATATCAAATGTTTTTCATGTAAAATAAATACACCACAACTACAAGGAATGTTCCTCTCCGTTTGGATTTTTACTAAATAAAAAGTGTTCAATATACATCCTTATCTTTAAATTCTCTCAAACCCACGTAGGGTTATAAACATGGATGGTTGAAAGGATCAATGTCCTAATCACTATAACAAGTTGTTTGAGACAATATACAAAAAGCGAACATATAAGGAAGAAGACAACTAACACACTTAATACAAACTCAAAATGTAGGACCGATGAATCTTCTAAATTCTAAGCTAGAGAATTTTATAACAATATCTCATAATGAGTTACACTGGCTGCATGGTGATGGCTGGACCAAGGGATACATATTAAAAAGTAAAGGCTGTGGTTCAATCCCTATCACTTATTCACAATTTTTTTAATAGTAATACCTAATAAACACTCGATCCCTACAACACACAATCTTACACCACTTTCTTAAATGGGACACACCAATCAACTATCAATAATTTTATATCTTTACATTTCAATTTTTATGGATAAAAAAATGTGGGTCCCGCTAATTAAGATTGGGAGAATTTTTAAAGTTTAAGACTCCCATTAACGATGATATAATTCATTTGAATGAGAGTATTTTTAAAGTTTAGAGGTGTTAAATGCATCATTTTTAATATAAAGTTTTTTTTTTTTACTTCTTATCAAATGTTCTTGAACACTTGTTACCATTTCCCTTAACTTAATCATGGCATGAGATATTTTTAGACATAATAAATTAAAATAATTAAAAAATGATTTATGTTCTAAAACATCTAAATACAATTTTAAAATACCTATAAAAAATAAAATTTAAAAACAAACAAAGCAATTTAATTATTTAAAATACTATTATAGATTTTAAAAATACTCATATTAATTTTCTTAAGCCTGCATATGTATTGAGTTAGCTATGAGTGTATTTGAACACATTTTTATTCTTCAAGGAATAAGAATGAATGATGTTGTGGCAAAACTCAAATAGTCTATATGTCCTCATAGTTTGAGTTATAAAAAAAACTAGTTTAGGCATGGTAACTAAAGATATACCCGTGGTTATCTGCTCTAACTCATCCTAATTTGATGGGTTTTCCCTGTTTTGATTGAGTTCGGGTATGAGTTTAGTTTTCTTCAATTTTAAAACACGGACGTAACATGGATAACGGAGATATATGTACTCACCTCGAACTTATACCTAAATTTGTTCCAAATGTAAAAAATAACTTTATTGCCATTGAGATTTGACATGTTATAAAAACTACCATTGAAATTTAAAGGAGCAACCAAATTATTTGGTCAAATAAATGTTAAGGTGGACATATTGTTGATAATGCATTAAAACATTGCTCCTCTAGGTTGAAAAAACATATTTTTTTTATTATTAAAAAAATTATTCAATGTACAGATAGGGATGAGACAGTGATGCTTAAATCTATTGAAGACGGTGATGAGATTTAATTTCTCATTCCCACTACATATGAATAGAGAAACATGTAAGAAAATGAAAGTCGATGATGGAGACAGAAAGTAAAAATCGTTCGCATCCCATATTATTACCATGCGTAAACTAGTTTCTTTGGTCAATGGTCAAAATACGACTTCGATTGCTAGTTTAAGGTTTCAAGAGACTAATTAGTCTATGACACTAGGTTAATACTAATCAAAAATTGTTTGTTTTTTTAAACGGAAAGTACACAGCATGTGACATCTGTATATCTACATTAAATATGCATTTTTCAGAACGATGGCTAATTATTTACTCTTTATTCAATGCCCGTTGGTACGTAATGTCCTAAAGTATTTTTAAGAAAAGAAAAAGTTTAGTACTTAAGTCATCGAAATAAAGTTAAATTAATCAAAAGAATGGAAAAATTAAATGAGGATATAGTTAAACAAAGTATAACATATAAAAGATTAAAGCGATGGAAAATAATGGTTGCTTCGGTGTGAACTGTGAAGGTTCAACCAAGTCCTTGATTGGTGAAGCAGAAAAAATATACAGTTATAGCGCAAATCCATAATGTAATGATCTTTAGAAGGATCGCAACTACACTTTAATATGCACAACTTTTTTTTTTTTTTTTTAATTAAATGAAATTATATAACCACACTAAAGAGCAGTTTTCAAGCACAAAATATGCTTAGGAGACTACTTCAAAGTTACAAGATGTCAGTAACACAAAAACAGAAATAGTAGTTAGTCAATGCCCAGACAATCTAAAGAGTTTGATCACCACCTCTGCGTACCAAAAACAAACAGGACCTTTTTAGTTTTCAGCCACCCTAGAGATAACAAGTTAACCTTATCTAACAGGCGAGGAACTATTGTTACAATATTATTGAACAACCGGTTGTTACGTTCATTTCACACAACCCAAGAGCACAAAAGTCAAATGAGCTGCATGAACGAACGTTTAGTTTTACCAACACATGTCATATATGTAAACTGCACCAAATGATATGCAATATTATTAGAATCCACCCCAACGAAACCAACCTATTCGCGCACCTGCTGCCATAACGATGCAAACGTAGAGCAAAACAACAATAGGTGCTCGGCCGTCTCAACGTGACCGCACCCTGAAACACAAAAAATGTCCTCCACAGGAATAACACCACGAATAGCCAGGTTAGCTTTCGTTGGTAATCAATCCCGAATGAACCGCCACGCAAAGATTGAAACCTTCAAAGGAACCTGTTGATGCCACACTAACTCAAAAGGAGTGACCATCTGGGGAGCATCACCGTTAGTTAACAAATCATAGGCACCTCTCATGGAGTACCTCACAGCAGGATTAGGAAGTCACTCCCATTTATCTAAAATATTAGGAACCAAAGAGACATCAAATAGTAACGCCCTACACTCCTCTGCTAAAGCCTCCTCCCACGCCCACAACCTACGACGCCATCTCCACCCCTCCCCACCTTGCTCCAGCCCCAGAGAGAACAAACTAGCCACTGAAATGGTTTTGTTCTCAGCTAAGTCAAACAATCGATGAAACCGCACACTAAGCGGGGAACCACCAATCTACCTATACGACCAAAACAAAGTTTCCGCACCATCACCCACCCTCCTCATAACACTATCACCGAACCACCCACACCACTGTCACCGTCACCATCACAAATCCTGCCTACCTCCTTCCACCACGAAGAACTACTCTGGCCCCCCACCTCCAACCTCCCACCTACTTCGCCAAAACGGGCGACTAAAACATGATACTACAAACCTTCTCTATCAACTAACATCCTCCAACACCATTTACCTAGGATTATGCTATGATATGCACAACTACTTAATAATTAGATTCAACTCTTTAAACTTGGGTTTTGCTGACCAGTCTCATTAGGGTACTAGTTAAGGAAAATAAAAATAGTAAACTTGTATATTAAATTTAAGAATTTTTTAACTTTTAAAAAGTTAAATCTATCACTTTTCATCATTTTTCAATATAACATTTTTAAATTTATCTTCTTAACTAATGTCCTAAAGACATTTTTTAACATTTCCTTTAAACTTAACTTGAAACATGTGCTTTCGCAAGTGCCAAACACATAAACAAATGGTGAATAATAAAAAAAAATCCGGTTACAATGGTGAATAATAATGATCGTGTAAAACGAACCTATAACAAACATTATCATATATCAAAGTAATTTATAACATTAAAACATTTAAGCATCTAGTCTTTAACAAAAATATAACACTATTAAGCATTTATCACATATTTTTCACAAGAAAATATTTAACACAGCAAATGTTTCATACTCCCTCCGTTTCATAATACATGTCGTTTTTTGAGAATAAATTTGTTTCACTTTACTTGTCACTTTCAAATTTCAATGCAACATTAATTATTGGTATATCAATAATACCCTTACTTATTTATTGTAGAGAGAGAGAGAGAAATAATAGAATGAAATAATAAATGTGTAAGGGTATTATCAAAAATAACAAAATTTATTTGATTTTTTGGTATGTGTGATTTCCTCAAAAGCGTCAAGTATTGTGAAACGAAAGGAGTAATAAGATGTACATTAAACCGTAACAATTATTCGATAAATGTCCACTCGTGTCACACAATGATGCATGAACGGACAAATACTCTAGCACATCGTACACTTGTGAAAACTTTTTTCTCTCTCTAAAATTTATTCCTCTGACTTCTTTCTAGGTTTCTATCCTTCTTCCCCTTTTAATCCAACAACTGGATGATCTCAATGTAGATCTCTGGTGGTGGTGGTGCGATGAGACCTCGTCTCCGAACCAACGTCCTCATCCCCATGTTGCGCCTCGTTCTGTGTCCATTTTTTCGCGGCTTCTTTGTCCCGTTTCGTTTGCATCTTGTCTCGTTTGTTCTTGTCCAGATCTGCTTCAGATCTAGGTGGAGGTGGTCAGAAGGCCACAATTTGGGTGGTTTTGGTGGTCATGGTACCGCACGGAAGCTCTCACTAGATATGACCTCTTCATCGGAATTCGCTGCTTCATTTCCCCCCACCGCGCGCATCCCAGTTCAGCCGCTTTCAGTCCGTCACCATCAGAGGTAAACCGTAGTTCGCTGATTTCGATATGATTCCGGTTTATTGGGGGGCCCACTTCTCTCTGTGGGTCTCTACCTTCGTTGTTGTGTACTCTTAGCTTGAGAAGTTTCATCTTAATTGTTTGTTTGTTACTGATGATGATCTCTCTCTTCTTGATGATTCCTTTTGCGAATTTCAAAGAACTTGTTCTGGTTTGTTGTGAAGGTTTTGGAAATCTCTGGTCTCGCTGATGTTGCCAGCAACTGCAGATAAGCTCAAAAGGGTGTGTGGTGGTGGATTTGTAACGGATCTGTTTAAAGGTATTCTCACGAGGGTTTTGTGTGGGCTGGTTTTGCGGTTTTTCCGTGGCGTGGTGGTGTTGCGTGGTGGTGGTGATGTGTGGCGATGGTGAGGTGTGGTGGTGGTAGAGGTGACGATGCGTGGTGTTGTGGTGGTGGTGATGTGTGGAGGTGACGATGTGTAACGCCCACTTTATTTATTTAATTATTTTATTAGAGTATATAGTATATTATTATATATTATATGATTTTAATGATGTTTGTGACGTATGAGATGATGTTGTGGTGTGACGTTTATTTTATTGTTTAATAAAATAAAATATGTGATGAAAATTAAGATGGGATATAATAACAAATATTTTTAGAGATGGGGTTGTTTTTATAAATAAGATAGAGTTGTGGGGATAAGTGAGAATAGAAGAATTATAAAAGGAAATTAGGTTTAGAGAGATACAGTCAGTACGTTACAGACTTTTGGCAAGAAGGGAGAAAGTGGCTAGAGAAGAGGGAACCCCAATTCTGCAATATTACCAGGTAAGGGTGAGCCTAACTTCAATTGTATTTACTGTAATTCATCTAGTTGTGATTAACATAGGAATTGAAAGAGAGTTTGAGAGATTTCATAAGTTAGGGTTTTGTAGGGTTTATGATGAATTGATGAGAGAATGACGTGAATTGATGTAGAACCTTGTTACAGAACCTAGATTAATCACTAAGACTATAATTCTGATAGATTAGAAGCATAAAACGAAGAATTGGACGAGTTTTGGCGAGGTTTCGAGCGAACCCGCAGCCTGTTCTGCGACCGCTCGCCGTGGCGAGCAGAACAGTTTAACTCGCGAGGCGAGCAACACCACTCGCCGTGGCGAGCAACCCTTTAGTGCTCGCGAGGCGAGCAACATCACTCGCCGTGGCGAGCAAGTGGCAGAACGCAATTTAAGTAGCTCGCCGTGGCGAGCAGTCCCACTCGCCACAGCGAGCAATGTGGTCTCAGACCACTATAACTTGAGTTTTAGAACTCTGTTTTGAGCGAGGCTTTGAGGGTAGACTTTTGGATAGCATTAGAGATGTTTAAGACCTAAATTAGAACATGTAATGACGCTGAAAGATGATTTTAAGACGTTGGCGTTAATCTATGATTAAAATGATTATTAAGTGAGGTTTGTGAACGAAGTACAAATGATGTTTGTGATGATAACTATGTGCTGTATATATATATATATATATATATATATATATATATATATATATATATATATATATATATATATATGCTAAGTGTGCTGAACTGCTGCCATGTATTGTATAATTGCACGTGTCGATAAAGAGTCGTATTTGATGTTAAGACGTTGTGATATATTGTTTAAGAATTAAAGAGTCGAGTCCATGCATTTGCATATTTTGAGACGGTGGAGCTTATGCTCAAAGCGACGGTGGAGCATTTGCTCAAAGCGACGGTGAAGCTTATTAAAGCTAAAATATTGGTACCACATGTATGATGTTAAGATGTTAGAGTTACATTGTCGAGTCATGTGTCTGAGATGTTTTGAGACGGTTGTTTATGAAGATGTTCTAAGATGATTTGTATATGTGGATGTTTGAGACGTTTCTGTTCTATGTGATGAATAATCCTGTTATTGTTAAGCATAATTATTTGAATTATATGTTAATATAATTGTTGTGAATCTCACCCCTTCTGTTGGAATTGCCGCCTTGTGGGCAAGTGCAGGTGACCAAGCTTAGGTTCGTCGATGTGAGAGGTTCTTGTGGAGTCTTAGGAGCTCTGATACGTAACGGGATGGGGATTATTACTATTTCTATTCCTTTCATGTATCATGTTGATTAATTATGATGTTTGCGACGTAACTTGATTTGAGGTGTTTTATGAGGCTTTTGTGCCGAGAATAATTTGTTCAAGATTTTGATGACGTTTATGAATTCCGCTGCTATGTTTGAACATTGTTTAAGAATAAATTATTATTCGATTTGATTTAAAAGATTTTATGAAATGTGACATCCTGATTTATTGCGATATACTCTGATTATTTGAATGAAATTTTAAAGTCGGGATTTTGGGGTGTTACACGATGTATGGTGGTGATCTGTTGTACTAATCTGTGTGACTCGTTTCCAGCGGTTAAAGGTGTGTCGGCTATTTGGTGGGTGGTTTAGTTGGAGTGTAGGTGGTGGAGCCGGACGTGTGGTGTGGAGGGGGTGTTGTGTGGTGCCGA
Organism: Medicago arabica; assembly: GCA_946800305.1. Classification (NCBI taxonomy): domain Eukaryota; kingdom Viridiplantae; phylum Streptophyta; class Magnoliopsida; order Fabales; family Fabaceae; genus Medicago; species Medicago arabica. The sequence goes on along the minus strand of OX326971.1, from coordinate 42,020,889 downwards.
TATGTGTGGTCCGTTTACGGTGGCTGCTGGTGTGGCGGCATCTCTTTCATTCACGATTAATCCTCCTTTAACGATGTGCTCGTGATTTTTGGGTGTCAAAATCATTGATTAGATTCGAACCTTGAATCATTGAACTCTCAACTTTTATTCGCGGGAAGGGAAAAAAGTGAGTAAAAACCCTTAAGAGACCTTGGATTCGGAGGTTGGTTTCGATTGGGGAAGGTGTTAAGCACCCGAACCGACTATGGTATCCCATAGGAACCTTCTACCTATTCTCTAATCTTGCGCTAAATTAATTTTACTTATATTAAAAAGTTAAGAGTTAAGGTGAAAGAAGGGAGAAAGAAGAAGCATGTTTTTGGTTATTTTTATTGATTTGGAAGGGTCGAAACCCTTTGCCTACTTACCCAAATAAATCGGGATCAAAATCAAGTAGTTCGGCTTAAGAACTTATTTGATGAGTTGAATCGATTTTAACATTTTTTGAAAAAAAAAGACTTTAAGAAGAGATGAGAGGCCTCAAGGCATAAGAAGAAAATACGATGAAGTTGGTTACTTTTAATTGTACGAAATCCATGTCTAATGTGGATATTAAATTAATTAACATTTGATTAAGGAAAATAAAAAGAAAATTACTTGGATTACATACCAAGGTTTACTTAAAAGAAATGGAATTTGACTTGATTGATGTTTTTTTGAAGAAAATATTTTTTCTAAACTAACGACGAAATCGCGTAACGACGGAAAAATAGATAAGCGTAAAGCGATAAATAAAGTGGTGTGTCGGTGCGCGTGTCGGTGCGTGTGCCGGTTACATATTACATACCCTAAATACATTCTATGGTCTTAAAAGAGAAAAAAAAACGCGAAAATAAATTACATCAATTCCCTAATTACATACTAAAGCCAAAAATAAAAAAATGACAAGAAATTTAGATATACCTATAATATTTCTAGTGAGAATTATTTCTATAAACTAAAAAATGTAATTTAAACAAATTAGTACAATGTGACAATAATATGCAAACATAGGAAATAAATATAAATGTAAGATGAATAAAATTAAAAGAAATAAAAGTGCATGAGATGTTAAACAATAGTAAAACAAACATAAAAAAAAACATATAATGAGAGAACACTAAATAAACAAAAATGACAAAGTAGAAACAATTAAAAATAAAGAAAAGGAAAATTAAGAGGAGATGGGGGATTTGATAGAGAAAATAGTAGAAGAAAAAAACAGAAAAATAACAATAATAAAAAAAAACTGGATGAATCTGGACCTTCTGATGAATCAAAGGGTCCAGACTCAATCATAGTGTTACTTCAATATCAACACCAGATCACAATCAAATGGTAAACCAAGCAGGGGAATACCGCAGACAATAAAAGAAAACTACACAGAATTAAAACACTAACCAGACTCTAGCCGTCAGATCTTGGAATGGTCCAAATCTGACGGCTTCAAACATGAAGGAACACCATAATATCCCAGGCTTGCATACGCGGGATCAAGGCAGAAAAAAGAAGTATAAAAGCAAAAAGGCTCTCAAAAACACATAGTAGTAACATAAAAAAAAAAAACTTCTCCCTTAGTTCTAGAGAGAGAAGCTCTGGCTTCTCTCTAGAACCAGACGGTGGCCGGCAGCCGCCCCACCTTGTCTTCTCCGATGGGCCTTTCCCGCTCCGGCGCGGTGGTGGCCGGCCCAACAGGGCGGCGCCACCGCGTCGGAAAACTCAAGTTGGTCCGATTCAAATTTTTTTTAAAAGTTTTAGACATCCATTTTCTCCTATTTCTTGAATCCAAGCTTAGTTTTTTCAAAAAAGGCCCCAATCGGAGTAGATCTGAGTTCAAAGTCCTCCAAATATTCATGCAAAAACGAAAAAAAGAGCAAGGTAAATACCTCTAAATATGTTTGATTTGTTCGTTCCTTCCTCACGTTCGTATTTTTCTGGTCCTTCTTCTTCTTCTTGCGGTCCCGTTCGGTTTTGTGTCTTGGTGTCCTCACGTTTTCGATTCGGTTGCTCTTCTTCTTTCTTTTATGTGTTGGTTCGGATTTGAGTTTGGTTGCCTTGGCTTGTGATATTTTCGGTTTGTGTTCTTGGCTTTGTGGCTGTTTCGGTTTGTTCTTGTTTGGTTTTGCCTTGGCCGAAAATGACCTATGAGGTATGTGTGGATTTTCGGATTTGGATTGGATTTGTGATTAGGGTTTGGTTATGGATCTGTTGGTATGGATTTGTTGTTGTTAGGGTTTGGATTTTGGTGTTGTTTATTGTGTTGGCCGAATCTGTTTGTGGTGGTAGTGGGTTTGGATTTTTTTCTTCTTCTCTCTCACCGATTCTCTGTGATCGGTGCTTGAGTTTGTCACCGAATGGTGATGAACTCGCACTTGAATTGCAGAGAAAAATGGTTCAATGATGATGGTTCTTTGATGAATCACTGAGAATCATTTTTAAAAAAAAAAAAATTTGTTCTTGGTGTTCTTGGCAAGTTCATGAAATTTTGGTGGTTTTTGATCTGAAAAAGTGAAGTGAGAAATTGGGAAATCTGTTTGTCTCGAAAATTGTGCCTGGCTGACTAACTCTGATACACTCTCTTAATCACCTGACGCATAGAAAGGACCAAAATACCCTTGGCTGAAACTTGGGGAAAAAGTTGAATAGGACCAATGATACAATGACAAGTGGACAATGACTAAAAATAAATAAAAAAATAAAAAGACAGATAAATAAATAACAACACATTAAATAAATGGAAAAATAAATGACTAAATAAATAATTAATAATTAAAAACGAAAATTCAAATAATAAAATAAAAAAAATGTCCCGTCGGAACCAAAAATGAGGTATTTTAAAATACCTCTCTGCCGAAATTTCGTCTGATACGACTGAGATTACACGGCTTTTTATGCTAATTAAAACGATAAATCAACGACGTGAATAAAAATAAACTTTACGAACGCAAACGCTACGCTACGCTAAAAAACGCACAAAACGCGAGTAAAAATTACGAAAATAAAACATGAGCGACATTAAAAATAAACGACGAACGAAAAGTAAATGCGACCACAAGTACGAACAAAAACAGATCATTACGGGAATTCGCGCGCGAACAGACGACTGGAAAACAAACAACGTACGAATAAAAATAAAATAAATCGGTCAAAAATTAGGGTACGACAGATGCCCCTATTTAAGTTTCTCCGTCACGAGGGTTTAAAAAGACGAGGTTTTTTGAAACGACGGGTCGGAGAGACTTAAATATCAAGTACACCAATTTTTGACCAACTCAGAAATCGAGAAAGCTTTATGGATGTAATGATATGAGTTGTCTGTTATGCAAGTACGAATGCAATGACGACGAAGATACTAACTCGAGAACCAAATAAATGTTACCGGGGAGAAAACGATGTCTGTTACCTTTACTGGGGTAACGACGAACATACGAAAAGGGTAAAATTGTCAATTACCTTTACTGAGGCAATGACGAACATACGAAGGGTAAAACTGTCAATTACCTTTACTGGGGTAATGACAAACATACGAAGGGTAAAACTGTCAATTACCTTTACTGGGGTAATGACAAACATACGAAGGGTAAAACTGTCAATTACCTTTACTGGGGTAACGACGAACATACGAAGGGTAAAACTGTCAATTACCTTTACTGGGGTAACGACGAACATACGAAGGGTAAAACTGTCAATTACCTTTACTGGGGTAACGACCAACATACGAAGGGTAAAACTGTCAATTACCTTTACTGGGGTAATGACAAACATACGAAGGGTAAAACTGTCAATTACCTTTACTGGGGTAACGACGAACATACGAAGGGTAAAACTGTCAATTACCTTTACTGGGGTAATGACGAACATACGAAAGGATAAAACGGTCAATTACCTTTACTGGGGTAATGACAGACATACAAACTGAAATACTGGTGATGCGTTACTACTACTGAGGCAATTTTGTTGAACAAAATACCGGGTACAAACAAGTACTCTTCGTACGAAATGCTTAAACAAGATACTGGGGAAAATTGAAAGGTGGGACCTACCACTTGAAAAAAACTTAATGGTAAACAGACCGAAATGAACACATTGGTGATGACAAATTTTACTAGATACACACAGAGTACGACACACAGGTAAAATGCATATGAATGATATCAGTATGCATGATATGTATGCATGAATGAATGACATGTATGAAAATATATTGGTGAAACTGACGAGACAAGATTGGGCAGGTCGTAAGGATAGTGACCCGGTATTACAGTGCCAACACTTAGCATTCTTCACTGGGGATAAAATCACTGGAGATGAATCAAACCACAATCGGGGTACCACCCGTTAACCAAACTGAAACTGGGTAAGGACCACATAACACAAAAAACCTGGCTGAGGTCGCCATTTCTGAACTGAACCAAAGTACCTTCTCAAAATCGTGCTTCACATAGTCATTGCTTTTTGTATTCTGTTTCTTCTCTTTTTTATTTGAAATCCCTAACTTTTGCCTGGATCGCCCTTTCGGGTTTTCAATCCACCGGGAATATATTCTTTTTTGTATGTCCCTAATTTTTGCCTGGACCGCCCTTTCGGGTTTTCGATCCACCGTGACGCTCATTTTTTGCTTAAGCCGCCCTTTCGGGTTTTCGACTTAGCGAGCTTTTCTTTTTTTTGCTACTTTTTGCTTCTTTTTTTTTTTTTTTTTTTTTTTTTTGCAAGACTATGACCCACTCTGTTGAATTCACCTGTGTTTGAATGGATGTTGACATATGTTTCCACGATACATGAATCTACAGCTAATATGTTTGTCATTTTTTTGTTTTTTCCAAGAGAAAACATAAAAAGTACAAGAAATTTTCAAAGTTTTTACTTCAAGTATTGACATTAAAAATGGAAGAAGAAAATATTGCATATAGAATAAACAAGAATTCCAAAAGAGGGCACCGGTTCAAATTAATGTAATAGGGTGGTAACCGGCCAAAGGCATGGCTCCACGGATTACAAAAGTTGGAAAATGGTAATTACATGGGAAGGTACATTGAACACAATAACCACTACATTCCCTAACAACTTTGAACCACTGTTTAGATGCTTTAGTGTTGGAGGACTTCTGACAGTTAAGGTGCCCCAAACGGGTGATGCTTGATCTGATGCAGTTACTTTGTCATAGTCCTTAACTTTTGCATAGGCCGCCCTTTCGGGTTTTCGACTTACCGAGACGCTCTTTTTTGGTTTAGGCCGCCCTTTCGGGTTTTCGACCTACCGAGCTGTTCTTTTCATATATCTTTAGACAAAGTATTTCTTGACTGCATCAGAATTCACAGGACGAGGTAAATCTTCTCCATCCATATTTGTAAGGATTAAAGCACCACCAGAGAACGCTCTCTTGACCACATAAGGACCTTCGTAATTCGGAGACCACTTGCCCCTGGGATCCGGTTGGAAAGATTTGATACACTTGATCACAAGGTCTCCTTCTTTGAATTCACGGGGATGAACCTTTTTGTCAAACGCTTGTTTCATCCTTGATTGATACAGTTGTCCGTGACACAAAGCGGTCATGCGTTTCTCTTCAATCAAATTCAATTGCTCATACCTACTCTGGCACCACTCAGCTTCAGTTAATTCAGCCTCCATCAGGACTCTCAAAGATGGGATTTCCACCTCCACGGGGAGCACTGCTTCCATACCATATACCAAAGAGAACGGGGTTGCCCCTGTTGAAGTACGCACTGAGGTACGATATCCATGTAAGGCATAGGGTAACATCTCATGCCAATCTTTGTAGGTAACCACCATTTTCTGCACAATCTTCTTGATGTTCTTATTTGCAGCCTCAACCGCACCATTCATCTGAGGTCTGTATGGAGAAGAGTTGTGATGTTCAATCTTGAAATCATCGCACAATTCTTTCATCATGTTGTTGTTCAAATTTGTACCATTATCCGTGATGATCTTGTTAGGAATACCATAACGGCAGATGATGTTATTTTTGATGAACCGAACCACTACTTGCTTAGTCACATTGGCGAAAGATGCCGCTTCAACCCACTTGGTGAAGTAATCAATAGCCACTAGTATGAAACGATGTCCATTAGAAGCTTTTGGTTCAATCCGACCAATCATATCAATGCCCCACATGGAGAAAGGCCACGGAGAAGAGATAACATTGAGCATAGATGGTGGTACATGACTCTTATCTGCATAAATCTGACATTTGTGGCACTTCTTGGCATGATTATAACAATCAGCTTGCATCGTTATCCAGTAATAACCTGCTCTCAATGCTTTCTTAGCCATTGCATGTCCACTGGAATGAGTGCCGAAGGGACCTTCATGTATCTCATGCATCAATAAATCTGCTTCGCGTTCATCCACACACCTGAGCAACATTGCATCAAAGTTTCTTTTGTACAATACATCTTCATTCAGGAAGAAATTACCAGACAGTCTTCTCAAAGTCCTCTTATCTTTGTGAGATGCCCCAGGCGGATACTCTTGAGTTTGAAGGAAAACCTTGATATCATGAAACCATGGCTTACCATCAGCAAGTACTTCAACTGAAAACACATAAGCGGGCCTTTCAAGGAACTGCACACTGATTAAGGGCACATCATTGTGACGATTTACTTTGATCATCGAAGACAAGGTGGCCAAAGCATCTGCCATCTGATTCTCATCACGGGGAATGTGACGCAACTCCACTTTGTTAAAGAAAGTTAACAACCGTCTTGCATAATCTCTGTAAGGAATCAAACCAGCATGGTGAGTTTCCCACTTCCCTTTGATCTGATTAATCACCAGAGCTGAATCTCCACATATATCAATATTCTTAATCCTCATATTGATTGCTTCTTCAATGCCCATGATGCAAGCTTCATATTCTGCCATATTGTTTGTACAATCAAATCGTAGCCTTGCAGTAAAAGGGATGTGAGTACCCTCCGGTGTGACAAGGACTGCCCCAACTCCATTGCCATAAGCATTAACGGCCCCATCAAATATCAAACCCCATTTAGACTCAGGATCTGGACCTTCACCAAACAACGGCTCATCACAATCTTTCATCTTCAAATACATGACCTCTTCATCAGGGAAATCAAACTTAACAGGTTGATAATCTTCAACCGGTTGATGAGCCAAGTGATCTGCAAGGATACTCCCTTTGATTGCTTTCTGAGTATGGTATTCAATATCAAACTCGGCCAATAACATCTGCCAACGAGCAATTCTTCCTGATATCGAAGACTTCTCCAGGAGGTATTTGATTGGGTCCATTTTGGATATCAACCAAGTGGTATGATTGATCATATAGTGCCGAAGACGTTTGGTAGCCCAGGCTAAAGCACAACAAGTCTTCTCAAGTGCCGAGTACCGGGATTCACAATCTGTGAACTTCTTGCTTAAGTAATAAATTGCATGCTCTTTTCTACCAGTTTCATCTTGCTGTCCGAGTACACAACCCATGGAATCTTCTAACACAGTCAAGTACATGATCAACGGTCTTCCTTCAACTGGAGGGACAAGAATTGGAGGTTCTAACAAATACTCCTTGATACTGTCGAAGGCTTTCTGACAATCTTCCGTCCAGACAATCCTTTGATCTTTGCGGAGTAACTTGAATATCGGTCCACAAGTAGCAGTCATATTAGAGATAAACCTGGAGATATAATTCAGTCTTCCGAGAAAACCTCTGACCTGTTTCTCTGTTTTTGGAACGGGCATATCCCGGATGGCTCTGACTTTGTCGGGATCTACTTCAATGCCCTTCAGGCTAACAATGAAGCCCAAAAGTTTCCCTGATCGGGCACCGAAAGTACATTTATTAGGATTCAAACGGAGCTTGTACTTTCTCAACCGTTGGAACATCTTCAACAGATACTCAACATGTTCTTCTTCAGTACCAGACTTGACAATCATATCATCCACGTAAACTTCTATCTCTTTGTGCATCATATCATGGAATATCTTGGTCATACCCCTCTGATATGTGGCACCAGCATTTATCAAACCAAATGGCATTACTACATAGCAGAAAGCACCCCACGGCGTGATGAAAGATGTCTTTTCTCTATCTTCAGGAGCCATCTTGATCTGATTGTAACCAGAGAAACCATCCATGAAGGAGAAAACTTTGCATTGAGCAGTACTATCAACCAATACATCAATATGAGGTAGAGGGAAATCATCCTTCGGACTTGCCTTGTTCAGATCTCGGTAATCAACACACATTCGGACCTTACCATCTTTCTTCGGAACAGGCACAATGTTGGCCAACCACTGAGGATACTCGGATGTAACTAGAAAGCCTGCATCAATCTGCTTCCGTACTTCTTCTTTGATTTTGAGGGCCATATCAGGATGTGACCTTCTGAGCTTCTGTTTGACTGGAGGACACTCAGGTTTCAAAGGCAAGCGGTGTTCTACAACTTCATGATCTAATCCTGGCATGTCTTTGTATGACCAAGCAAATATGTCAGCGTACTCTCTGAGAAGTTCAACTACTTTTTCTTTGACAGTAACTTCCAATGACGCTCCAATCTTGATCTCTTTTCTATCCTCCTCAGTACCCAGATTGATCAACTCTAATTCTTCCTCGTGAGGCTGAATGATCTTTTTCTCTTGCTCTAACATCCATCTAATCTCATCAGGAATCTCATCATCCTCCTCTACCATAGCCTCGTAAACAGGGGATTCAAAGTTGGGCAGAAGCATAGGGTCACTGTGTTCAACGGGCTTATGTATGTTCAGTGTGCACATGATTTATGATTGATTTTAGTAAATGAGTAAATGCAGACTTTTGAATTTGATTGATTTAAAAAGAAAAAGAGAATAAAATTTTTTTTGGGATTTTTCTATTACCATTTTTCCAGAAAAAGCAGTAAATAAAAATAAATCAGTCATGATAGAAACGACGTTTTTTCATTAATAACGACAATACTTGAAGATAAAACCAAAAGCCCTACAAGATTTCATTTTCGTCTGGGGCAGGACGAAAAGAGTTTTCTTAAAAAAAAACGAAAAAGTAGACAAACATATTACTTAGACACATGCATCACAGAAGGAATATCCACAGCGATCCAATTACAACAGACTCCTCCAGGTGTCACAAAGACAGGTGCAACCTCTTCCGACTGATCTTCGAGAATAGCATTGGTTTCCGGTGGAGCATGAATAAACCCGGCACTATGAAAAATGCCCTCAGCTGGTTTGAAACTGGCGCTCGACTGACTGGTAGAGAAACCGAGACCCTCTTTCCGCTTGTTCTCAGGCAGCTGTACCAACTGACCCCAGCCTCCTGTTTTACCATCTTGTACAAGCTTCCGGGCATCCTTCAAAGAGGCCATACAAGTCTCACCCTTCTTAGCAGCTCCTCCTTCCGCAGAGAACCCCTGAAAAGAAGTTCCTTCTACATCATCAGCACCAATATAGGAGAAAGCAGACAAATGACTAACCAACAAGGCTGATTCACCAATTACCGTTATCAGCTTTCCACAACTTACAAACTTCAGCCTTTGATGAAGAGTGGAGGTCACTGCTCCAGCCTCATGGATCCACGGTCGTCCAAGTAAGCAACTGTATGAAGCTTGGATATCCATGACTTGGAATGTGACCTTGAAGGTATGAGGGCCCACCGTAATAGGCAAGTCTATGTCCCCAATCACCGACTTCCTAGATCCATCGAATGCTTTTACCATCACTGCACTTGGCCTCAATTGGGCGCCACGGTATGCCAACCTTTCCAAAGTAGTTTTTGCCATCACATTGAGGGCGGAACCGGTGTCTATCAACACATTCGACATCGAGTCTGACTTACAAAGGACGGAAATGTGCAAAGCCCAGTTGTGGTTTCTTCCCTCCGCCGGGAGGTCTTCATCACTAAAGCTCAGGTTATTACACGCAGTTACATTCCCCACTATACTCCCGAATTGCCCCAGGGTAACATCGGGATCCACATATGCTTGAGCCAAAATCTTCATCAGAGTGTCCCTATGAGCTCCAGAGTTCATAAGTAAAGACATTATGGAAATTTTGGACGGGGTTTGCAACAACTGATCGATTATCTTGTATTCACTCTTTTTGATCAGCTTCAAGATTTCATCACTACCTTCCTGAATGATCCCCTCAGGTTGGCTGGCACCTTTACCCTTGTCAAGATTCTGCACTGGCACATTCGGAGCAGTATTCTCGTTGCGCACAACAGTAGGGAGAATACGCCCACTTCTCATTACTTTGCCCACACCTGCTATATTTATGACAGCATCTGCAGAGTGCAGAGGGATCTCTTTACCATTCTCCACAATAGTTGCCTCATACCTGTAGGGTATGGCCTTCTGAGAAGTATAGGGAACAGGTCCTGGCAAGCGGATCACCAGAGGAGTTACGTCTGACTTCGCACCATCACGGACTACCTCAAGATTCTTAAACACTGGAGTAATAACACAAACATTCCTGGATTCCTTCTTGACAATCAGCTCTCTTCTGTCAATCAATCCTTGTATATCCTCCTGGACTTTCTCACACCCTCGGGGATCCATAGAACACACTTCACAAGCATCATGATCGTGGTCAAACATGTTTACTTCGCACATCTTGGCGTGAATCGGGACCAAAGGAGTTCTGATATCTTGAGCCCTGAGAATTAGACTCAAATCTTGATCCTCTTGAATCATATTAACAGCCGGTCCATGAGATGGCAAAGGATTATTCTGAGTATTGGAATTGGTGTCCTCGAAGGACAACTCTTTGCTTTGAATCAATCTCTGAACTTCTTCTTTGAGCGGGTAGCAGTGCTCAACATCATGCCCAGGTGCCCCTTGGTGAAAGGCACAAGTAAGATCAGCACGGTGCCATGGAGGTAGTGGGTTCTGTGGACGAGGAGGCTGCCTAGTCTGCACAAGATTCCTTGCTAATAAAGAGGGTAGCAAGTCTGCATACAACATGGGTATGGGGGGAAACTCTTTTCTGGGTAGGCGATTTGGCTGTTGTGGGGCTCGATTACGAGGCTGTTGTTGTTGAGGTGGTGGTGGGTAATATGGTTGTTGGTAGAAAGGTTGCAGATACGGTTGTTGATATAGTGGTGGATAGAATGGTGGAGGCTTTTGGGGCGTTTGTGGGTGGTAATGTTGATTTTGTGGAGCTGGGAAAGGTGGCGGAATATTGGCAATGAAGGGGTAGTTTGGATATATTGGCTGGGATACCCCTTGGGCTACCATACTGACTTCCTGAGCACTCTTCTTTGGATAACTGTTTCCAAATTTCTTGGGTCCATTAGACGACCCACCTGACGAAGCACTTGACACACTACCTTCTTTGGCCAAAATTCCTTTTCAGACCAAATCTTCAATGCGGACCCCCGCGTCAACCATCTCAGTAAACTTCTGCGATGCGCAACCAATCATCTTCTCAGAGTAGTAGGGACTCAAAGTTTCAAAGAATAGATCAGCCATTTCTCTTTCCTCCAGAGCAGGGCGAATTTGGGCCGATTTTTGAATAAAGCGGAGAGCATACTCCTTGAAAGACTCTTTATCCTTTTGAGCCATAGCTTGCAGTTCCCTTCGGGTGGGCCCCAGATGTATGTTATACCTGTATTGCTGTATGAAAGCCCTGGCCAGTTCTTCGAAGGTGGTGATACCCTTCAGATTCATATACCATATTTGTGCGGGACCAGTCAAACTGTCTTGGAAACAATGAATGAGCAAAGGTTCATTGTCTTTGTAGGCTGTCATCTTCCTTACATACATAACCAGGTGACTCTGTGGACAAGTGTTCCCTTCATATTTGACGAAATCTGGAGTCTTGAACTTGGGAGGCAGTACCACATTTGGGACCAAACAAAGATCGTGCACATTCTGACCATAGATGTCTTTACCACGAAGAGCCCTCAGTTCTTTCTGCACTACGTCATACTTCTCTTCCAGACTTACCATTCTGTCATCTCCCACCACACTACCCGAATGATAAATTGGTCCTTCCTCCTGCTGAGCAGTGTGCACAATGGGTGCCGTGTGATTCATGACAGCTTGAGGGAATAACTGTCCATGATGAAAAAGTGGCGTTGCTTGTTGTCCATAAGGAGTTGGCATTTCTGGGCCAGCAAAGCGTACACCTTCATTAGCTGTGAGAGGCATACTCCAAGGATATTCTTTGGACATGTAGTTCTGAGGGTGATAAGCAAAACCAGGAGGACGAAGACCTTCATTGTACATATTTGATGCGAACTCCGAAAGATAAACCAGCCGGGGTGGGCTGTGCAGTGCCGGCAGCCGTAGCAGTAAGAATCGGCTGCGTAGGACCAGTCTGGGCCGACGAAACAACCACAGGAGAATTATGTGCAGCAGACACAACAACAGGAATTGGCTGAGCATCAAGAACTGGTTGAACCGGGATAACCTCAAGAATCGGCTGGGTAGCTGCCGCTTGTGCCTGATTGGCCATTATAGCTTCCATCATAACCGTTAACTTATCCATCCCCTCTCTGAGTGTAATAACCTGCTCTTTGAGATCCCTGTTCTCTTGTTCTATCAAATCCATCTTCTTCTTAACAATTGCCCGAGTGTTGTGGATGCGAGAAGGTTTGTACTGAATACGCCGGGCCACTTTCCTTGACTGAGGCAGAAATGAGAGAATTATGAGACTTGGTTTTGACAGTTTATGGATGCAGTATGATGCATGATATGCTAAATGCAAAAACAATGCAAATTTTTTTTTTTTGATTCATCGAAGAACTTATAGAAATAATTTTTTTGTAAACATAACAACCCTAAACATTCATTACAAAAATAAAAAGCAAAAATAAGATAATTCCCTTTTTACAAACCGAGCCAAGGGATAGACTTCGAAGTACATAATAGAAAACTTAAGAAAATATAATAAAAGAAAACAAAAAGTGAAAATCTCAAGCTCTTGAAGCAGACTACTCCTCCAAATCTGAATGCGGACCAGCGAAGAAATCCATGCGTTTCTTCTTACTCCTGGGAACCTGTTCAAGTATAGCATCCTTCACCCTGATACGCTCTTTCAGCTCAGCAATCTCTTGATCTTTCTTATGATTTTTCTAATTCTCTTCTTCTAGCAAATTCATGAGGGTGTCATTCTCACGCTTAGCTACTTGATACTTTCCTTCCCACTCAGCCTTTTCACGCTCTAACTTAGCCAAACGTAACTGATACTCTTCCGCAGTCTGAGGAGGTAAAGGCAAAATTGGTGCTGGTACAGTTGAAGATAGGAACCTCGGTAAAACGTAAGGCATTCCAAAGTCTGCAGCCCTGTTAATGACCCATTGGGTATAGGATTCGTGCACAAAGCCTTCTCTTCTTCCTAATTGATCTTTACTGAGTCTATGGATGCCACGCCAAGCTTGCACAAACAACCCTCTCTGGTTCAGGTGATCTTTGTTATTGAGATAGAATTCATTCTCTAGATAAATATTATCTGGCTTAGTTCTCAACGGATATCCAAACTGACGTCTGGCTAGAATGGGGTTGTAGTTAATTCCCCCGTGTATACCGAGAAGGGGTACACTGGAATATTCACCACAACTGACAATGATAGCTTCCACATCATTAGTTGCACGGTACCAGACTATATCGGATGGAGTTAGAGACATGATTCTTCGGGACCACGGATGACCCTCTTGATTGGCTTGAAATAAGTGGGTTTGAGGTAGATGGGAGGTAAACCATTTGTAGAGTAAAGGCGCACAACAAAAGACAGTTCCACGTCTGGCGAGGGTTCGGTCATGGATAGAATGGTATGTATTGGCTAACAAAGTAGGGACAGGGTTTTTGGTGAGAAAAATTTGGATAGCATGGATATCGACAAAGTTGTCGAGGTTTGGGAAAAGCACAATGCCGTATATGAGCAAAGCTAAAATGGAATGGAATGCCTCATTACTGGATGCGTCGGCAAAGGTGGAAGCTTGTTGGTAAAGAAAATCAGTAGACAGGCCTAGGAGACCTCCTTTGGTGGTGAGGTGGGCTTTTATGACGGAGGCTCCAAGGTGGAGAGCTGCGGCAATAGTTGCGAACTTAGGAACGGGTTCAAGGCCACTGAACGGTATTTCATCAAGCACTGGCAGACCAACTAAGTAGGAATACTCTTCAAGGGTGGGAACCAATTGGTAATCAGGGAAAGTAAAGCAGTGGTAGAGGGGATCGTAGAACTGGATCAAAGTTTCCAAGATTCCTTTTTCAACATCTGTTTTGAGGATACCCAACAATCTCCCATGACGCTCGTGAAAAGCTTCCTGACTAGTTACCTTCTTTGCCAAATCTCTTAGCTTTAAAACATCCGGCTTGTGGAAAACATACTTCCTGGTGCACCTCCTTACTTTGTCCATATCTAAAGATGTTTACAAGAAAAGTTTAAATAAGTCCTTCGATATTTCATCGGATGCAAAAATATATTTATGGATGAATGCATGTATGCATGATTATGCTAAAGAACATAGAAAACATGGTGGGGTTAAGTCCACAAAGTTGGAGCTAAGGGTAAAACACGTCATTAGGTAAGGACTATGGTTTCAAATGTACCTGTATCACGGGTTCTACCAAGTTCCCAAATTACAACCCCCTTTCGAATATATTGGGGCCTAAGAATACTCCTAGTCCCATAACATTCATAAGGAAGTCTAGTTTGAGTGTAGTATCGCGTAACGACTAAACCAAGACTGACTCATGATTTTAGCCACCGCACTACATCCTAAAAGGCTGAGATGGGTTAAATGTAACTCTAGGTTCTCAACTTCGACGGTCACTTGAAAATAGCATGCCAAACATGAATACTCATGTTAACAAATTATACTTCCAAGATTCCTTAGTTGAGTGGGGTTATCACATGTACCACAACCAAAAATCACTCTTGGTAAGGCACTATGATTATACCACCATCCTATCCTAATTTCCTCTCAAGTCCGGGTAGGGGGACTTATCTCGCCACTCACGTAAAAAAAGTAAACAATTAGGCACGTATTTACAAAAGTATAAGCAAATAAAGCGCAAAAAGTAAAGAAAGATAAAATAGGCTTAACCCTCAAAAAGGTCCCCAGTGAAGTCGCCATTTCTGTGCTCGTGATTTTTGGGTGTCAAAATCATTGATTAGATTCGAACCTTGAATCATTGAACTCTCAACTTTTATTCGCGGAAGGGAAAAAAGTGAGTAAAAACCCTTAAGAGACCTTGGATTCGGAGGTTGGTTTCGATTGGGGAAGGTGTTAAGCACCCGAACCGACTATGGTATCCCATAGGAACCTTCTACCTATTCTCTAATCTTGCGCTAAATTAATTTTACTTATATTAAAAAGTTAAGAGTTAAGGTGAAAGAAGGGAGAAAGAAGAAGCATGTTTTTGGTTATTTTTATTGATTTGGAAGGGTCGAAACCCTTTGCCTACTTACCCAAATAAATCGGGATCAAAATCAAGTAGTTCGGCTTAAGAACTTATTTGATGAGTTGAATCGATTTTAACATTTTTTGAAAAAAAAAGACTTTAAGAAGAGATGAGAGGCCTCAAGGCATAAGAAGAAAATACGATGAAGTTGGTTACTTTTAATTGTACGAAATCCATGTCTAATGTGGATATTAAATTAATTAACATTTGATTAAGGAAAATAAAAAGAAAATTACTTGGATTACATACCAAGGTTTACTTAAAAGAAATGGAATTTGACTTGATTGATTTTTTTTTGAAGAAAATATTTTTTCTAAACTAACGACGAAATCGCGTAACGACGGAAAAATAGATAAGCGTAAAGCGATAAATAAAGTGGTGTGTCGGTGCGCGTGTCGGTGCGTGTGCCGGTTACATATTACATACCCTAAATACATTCTATGGTCTTAAAAGAGAAAAAAAACGCGAAAATAAATTACATCAATTCCCTAATTACATACTAAAGCCAAAAATAAAAAAATGACAAGAAATTTAGATATACCTATAATATTTCTAGTGAGAATTATTTCTATAAACTAAAAAATGTAATTTAAACAAATTAGTACAATGTGACAATAATATGCAAACATAGGAAATAAATATAAATGTAAGATGAATAAAATTAATAGAAATAAAAATGCATGAGATGTTAAACAATAGTAAAACAAACATAAAAAAAAAACATATAATGAGAGAACACTAAATAAACAAAAATGACAAAGTAGAAACAATTAAAAATAAAGAAAAAGAAAATTAAGAGGAGATGGGGGATTTGATAGAGAAAATAGTAGAAGAAAAAAACAGAAAAATAACAATAATAAAAAAAAACTGGATGAATCTGGACCTTCTGATGAATCAAAGGGTCCAGACTCAATCATAGTGTTACTTCAATATCAACACCAGATCACAATCAAATGGTAAACCAAGCAGGGGAATACCGCAGACAATAAAAGAAAACTACACAGAATTAAAACACTAACCAGACTCTAGCCGTCAGATCTTGGAATGGTCCAAATCTGACGGCTTCAAACATGAAGGAACACCATAATATCCCAGGCTTGCATACGCGGGATCAAGGCAGAAAAAAGAAGTATAAAAGCAAAAAGGCTCCCAAAAACACATAGTAGTAACATAAAAAAAAAACTTCTCCCTTAGTTCTAGAGAGAGAAGCTCTGGCTTCTCTCTAGAACCAGACGGTGGCCGGCAGCCGCCCCACCTTGTCTTCTCCGATGGGCCTTTCCCGCTCCGGCGCGGTGGTGGCCGGCCCAACAGGGCGGCGCCACCGCGTCGGAAAACTCAAGTTGGTCCGATTCAAATTTTTTTTAAAAGTTTTAGACATCCATTTTCTCCTATTTCTTGAATCCAAGCTTAGTTTTTTCAAAAAAGGCCCCAATCGGAGTAGATCTGAGTTCAAAGTCCTCCAAATATTCATGCAAAAACGAAAAAAAGAGCAAGGTAAATACCTCTAAATATGTTTGATTTGTTCGTTCCTTCCTCACGTTCGTATTTTTCTGGTCCTTCTTCTTCTTCTTGCGGTCCCGTTCGGTTTTGTGTCTTGGTGTCCTCACGTTTTCGATTCGGTTGCTCTTCTTCTTTCTTTTATGTGTTGGTTCGGATTTGGGTTTGGTTGCCTTGGCTTGTGATATTTTCGGTTTGTGTTCTTGGCTTTGTGGCTGTTTCGGTTTGTTCTTGTTTGGTTTTGCCTTGGCCGAAAATGACCTATGAGGTATGTGTGGATTTTCGGATTTGGATTGGATTTGTGATTAGGGTTTGGTTATGGATCTGTTGGTATGGATTTGTTGTTGTTAGGGTTTGGATTTTGGTGTTGGCCGAATCTGTTTGTGGTGGTAGTGGGTTTGGATTTTTTTCTTCTTCTCTCTCACCGATTCTCTATGATCGGTGCTTGAGTTTGTCACCGAATGGTGATGAACTCGCACTTGAATTGCAGAGAAAAATGGTTCAATGATGATGGTTCTTTGATGAATCACTGAGAATCATTTTTAAAAAAAAAAAAAATTGTTCTTGGTGTTCTTGGCAAGTTCATGAAATTTTGGTGGTTTTTGATCTGAAAAAGTGAAGTGAGAAATTGGGAAATCTGTTTGTCTCGAAAATTGTGCCTGTCTGACTAACTCTGATACACTCTCTTAATCACCTGACGCATAGAAAGGACCAAAATACCCTTGGCTGAAACTTGGGGAAAAAGTTGAATAGGACCAATGATACAATGACAAGTGGACAATGACTAAAAATAAATAAATAAATAAAAAGACAGATAAATAAATAACAACACATTAAATAAATGGAAAAATAAATGACTAAATAAATAATTAATAATTAAAAACGAAAATTCAAATAATAAAATAAAAAAAATGTCCCGTCGGAACCAAAAATGAGGTATTTTAAAATACCTCTCTGCCGAAATTTCGTCTGATACGACTGAGATTACACGGCTTTTTATGCTAATTAAAACGATAAATCAACGACGTGAATAAAAATAAACTTTACGAACGCAAATGCTACGCTACGCTAAAAAACGCACAAAACGCGAGTAAAAATTACGAAAATAAAACGTGAGCGACATTAAAAATAAACGACGAACGAAAAGTAAATGCGACCACAAGTACGAACAAAAACAGATCATTACGGGAATTCGCGCGCGAACAGACGACTGGAAAACAAACAACGTACGAATAAAAATAAAATAAATCGGTCAAAAATTAGGGTACGACAAACGAACTTCTGGATCATTTGTCGTCGTAAGGACCGTGGTGGTTGTAGTTCTACACGCTGGTGGCCGTGGTGCTTCGGGTTTTTCTTCATTTGGTTGCAGACACCCCCCCCTCCCCCCTCGAGGTCACTGTGTGTTCATTTTTTTACTTTTTCGATGTCAATTTATGTTGTATGGTGGTGTTGTTGTGGTGGTGGTGGCTTTGAGTGAGGGATCGTGGGGTTGTTTTGGTGAGGTTTGGACGAGTGGTTTTGGTTTTATTTGGACTCAAATTTGGTGTCAAAACGGTTTTACGGACGTAAGCTATATAAAGGGGTGGTTGGTGTTGTTTAGGTGAGGTGGCAGGTGTTTGTTGGGGGTGATTTTATTTGGAGACTGCCTCGGTTACTAGGGTCTTTGCTCGTTCTCACTAGTTCTTGATTGCGTTTTTAGGGCTGTTAAGGTGTTTAGGGTGTTGGAGGGAGCGGGTCATGTTGAGCTGAGATTTTTCCTTTTGAACTGTTTGTTGTTTGTACCACTGCTTATCATGTCTTTTGTCTTACTTTTGTGAGCCGGTTTCCGATGGACCGATTACTTTTGCTTCAAGATTGGAAGTTGATGTCTAGCTGCAATCGTGTTTGGCTTGATTTGGTGTTTCTTTAGTGTACTGGGGTTGAGGGGTGCCCTTTTGATTTGGTCATAAAGTCTAGTGGGCCGATCACTTTTGATTCGAGATCGATAGTCATTTATTTGGTTCAAGTTTGGTCTTGGGTTTTTTATGGTTTCTTTCGGTCGATCTTTTAGATAAGAGCTTTTTCGGAGGTGGCTAAGCTTTGGTGTTGAGGACTAGGAGTTTATTTTTGTGGGGTGTTTCTTTGGGGGTGAGTGGTGACGATGGATGGTGTTGGATATCGTTTTTACAGTGGTCGTTTTCGTGAAGGAGTCTGTTTTAGGTGGTGATGTGTTTTTTGGTGGGTGTTGTCCTCATGTGTGTTTTTTGAGGTGTTTATTTTCGAGTGTTCCGCCTATATACGGCGCTTTTAGTTGGTATTCTCAATTTCACCAATCTTTGTTTATCTTGAGCAGAGATCTGGTTATTATATAAAATTTGTTGTTAAAGAAAACATAGTACACCTGTATTTTCATTGACACTTTCATGACACTTGAACACTTTCATGAGGCACTTCTTCACATGATAAAGTCATCATATACTGATTTAATTCATCTTGATGTCTACCTAGGTAACTAGCCAAAGTAAACTACGGTTGCATGGTATCTCCCGACATTGAAGTGACTCCCCTAGTCACTTGAAACTTTTCTAATAATTCCGAAAGTATTTAAGTGAGCTAACAAGTAGATTTGGGTAGCACTTCAGTGCCATTGGGGAAGTAAAAGCATGTGCCATTCACCCAATAAAGCAATGCCATGTGGCACTTCTTATTAACAAATTAAAAAAATATAGTTTTATTTCCCTTCCTCTCTCTTTTCACATAACGCATTTCATATTCTTTTCTTTCTCCCTTTCTACAACCACCATCAAGTTGCCTCCGCCGGTCGGCCGCTGCCATTAATTCAACTGTTGCCGCCCTCTGCCGGATCAAGAACACAAATGAGTACTTTAATTTAATTTTCGTTACATTTTTTGGTCCCTTTCGTTAGGTTTCCGTTAGGTTTAATAAATAAAAAAGTTAAGTCTGGTACACATGTCGTTTTGGCATTGGCTCTGAAAATGTTAAGGGACCAAAGCGATACCAAATAAATACTTAAGGGACCCAAAAAAAATTAAGCCTTTTTTTTTATCATCTTCTTCATTTTATTTCTTCAACATCTTCACTCATCTTTTCTTTACATTCAAACCCAGAAAATTAATAAAAAAATAAAAACTCAAATTCATTTTTCAATCTTCATATCTTCTTCTCCAAAAACCTATAAGTCCATAAATTACTTCATCTTTAACATACAAATTCATAAATTCATCAACTCAACAACAACATATAATTTCATCATTTCTTTCTCTCAAAATTCGTCCATTCTTTCACAAGCCTGAAAATTCCCTTGTGGCTCATACATAGAAGCTGCTTTATCATCTTCTTACTTCTCGTACGGATCCACCTTACTGCCACTTCAACTTTTCAGATTCACTTGTTTTTTTCCCAACCCCAAAATTTGATTTGATTGAACACACAATTTTACCCCCAACTTGGTTGCTATTTATTTGCTTCTTAAACCAATTAATGGTGGCATGGTCCAATTGTGTCGACCTATTACATTGAATGGTTCATAATTGACGGTTTTTAACCCATAAAATGATACAATCAAACCCATTTTGAAAATTACTCATCAAGATTATTCACTCTATGTATCTTTGTTTTCCATTTTTGATTTCATTTGAATTTTACTGGGTTTAATGATTTTTTTTTTTGGGTTTGAATTAGAGTTTATGTTGTTGGTTATGATGGTGGTGTAGTGATATGATTATGTGTTGTTGTTTTTGAGAATTTATGAGTTTTAGGAGAAGAAGATATGAAGATTGAATAATGAATTTGAGCTTTTAAGAGTTTTGGTGTGTTGTTGATGATGAAGATCATGAAGAAGAGGATGGAAGGAGAAGGAAGAAGTTGAATAATACAAACCCTAACGTTTTTTGAAATTTTTTAATAGAAGGGACCAAAACAGGTAACGAAGATAAATATAAAGTACTCAAACAGTCTTTTTTTTAGTTAAGGAACCAAAGCGATACCAAATAAATACTTAAGGGACCAAAAGAGCATTTAAGCTATATATATATATATATATATATATATATATATATATATATATATATATATAGACTCATATACCAATTGAATACATATTTTGGGACATATGATAAAATATGGTGTCGACAATTAAGTTGAAATTAAGAAAATAAAAAACGTCTTAATTTCACTTTTAGTCTCTCAAGTGTAATACAATTGTTTGATTTTACTCGTCCACTTTTCTTGAGAGATTTTGATCCCTTATGTTTTCACATTTCTTATTAAGGACATCCTCATTGAGTTTTCCGCCATTTTTCCTCACTTTTAGGACTTGTTTCTTAAAGATTAAAAAATAATTTTTGCTTTGTATTTTTAAAAAATAAATTTTATGATAACTTACTCGAAAATAGTAGAAGTTATTTCAAATTCATTTATTAGTTAAAAGAGTAATTTAAACATTCATTAACTTAGATATTTATCAGGGGATAGATATTCATTGTTAAAGATTTAACAAAATCAAAATCATTTCTCGAAAAAAAAATAATCAAAATCATATATTTTAAAAAAAAAACTCTCAAAACGATTTTATGAGAAACTATTCAAAATAGTTTATCATTTTATGCATTTTTTATTTTATTTTATTATCTAAAAAAAGTCCTATCAAAAAGATAAAATATTTAAAATGACTTTTTATGAGAAACTATTTACATCAATTTCTCATTTGAAGCTTTCTTTGGAAAAAAAAATTGTTAAAAAATTATAGAAAACAAATAAAACACTAAAAAAAATCAATTTTATAAAAGTCTATTCAATTTCACAGTCAGGATGCTTGCGAGACAAAAAAAAAATGAAGCACTTTCTTTTAGAGGAAAAACGTGAAGACTAAAATTGCAAAATAAACTGAAGAATTTCTTTTATAAACATTTTGCCTAATATAACTTCTTGTTATGACATTTTCCTCAAACACGTAATTTCTCATTTGAGTATTTATAGTCATGATGGTTGATCGTCTCAACAACATTATTTGAAATACTGATCCTGGGATTTAAATCATGACTCGACAATCATCGAAGAATTAGTGATATTAAGAAATTCTTGAGTTTGAATATCATTAGGACTATTAATATTTTCACCCAATGTACTTGGTTGGTTGATTGTCTCAACAACATTATTTGGAACAGCGATCATGATATTTATTTAAATCATGAGTTGACAATCATGAATAATTAATGATATTAAGAAAGAAATTCTTGAGGTTAAGGAGGGTGTATTGGATTAGAATTTTAAAGGATAATTTTTGTTTAAAAAGGTCTTGGCGATTTCAAAAGACTTTGTAGAATTTTGATGACTTTGATGATTTTAAAAGACTTTTAAGGATTTCAACGGATTTAGTTCATAAGATTTTAAAGGATTTGAAATAATTTTATGAATTTCAAGAGATTTCAACAGATTTTATGAATTTTAAGAAATAATTGAAGAAAAAAAAACGATCATAACACACTCTCATTCACCAAATCTCAATAAAGACTCTTTTATTTATTTTACTTTATTTTTTACGGGGGAGAGCTAGAGAGAGAGAGAGAGAGAGAGAGAGAGGAAGAGGAAAAGAGAGAGTAAGAGAGAATGGAGGAGAGAGGGAGAGAGATAGTAAAATCTTTAAAAAAAACAATTCTAAGAAATCTCATCTTTTCATGAAAGACTTTTTCATGATAAAATTTCACTAGAAAATCCCACAAAATCCATCAAAATCTGATTTATCAAATAATCCTTCGAAATTTGAGTGATTTTGAATACCACTAGACTTTTTTTAAGTGATTAAGAGTCTTGATTGAATACCACAAAACTTTTTTTAAATGACAAAAATCTTTATTGAATAACACAAGACTTTTTTTAAATTAGAAAGAGTTTTGATTGAATACCACAAGATTTTTTGATGATTAAAAAGTCTTTTAAAATCCTTTAAAATCATGATTCAATACACCCACCTAAATATTATTAGGACTATTAATATTTTCACCCAATGTACTTGGTCATTTGATTGTCTCAACAACATTATTTGGAACACCGATCCTGGGATTTAAATCATGACTGGACAATCATGAAGAATTAATGATATTAAGAAATTATTGAGCTTGAATATCATTAGGAGGACTATTAATATTTTCATCCAATGTACTTGGTCTGTCAACACTCGAGTATGTTTTTGCCTTACCGGAAACAATATTAACCCGATTTTTTTCTCCAAAAAGTGTTTAAGAGACGTAACAACTTTAATATATAAGATAGTGGCAAAAAAAAGTGAATTTCAGTTAAATCAAGAAAATAGGTAATATATGTGCATTTGGTAAAAAAAACATATAAAATTATAATATAAACCCCTTTTAAGTAAAAGATCTGGTTTGGGATTGTTCTGTTTGTGCGATTAGAGACATTTGACTATATTAACGATCTGTGTTTTTGACTCTGGTTTATCTATTCGATTGCAACATACAATTTTATGTTTGTTGTTGCTGCGGATTCTTCTGTAGGTAAGGCAAGGTCATTTAGTTTACACCATAGGTCTCCCCTTCGCCAAAGCCTTCCGTGGTCCTCCCATGGTCTCTAAGCGTAGCTTTGCTCAAGCGCTCCTTAACAAAGTTGATGTTTCTTTGTCCGATCTCCCTAAACCTTGTCTAAAAGGTGGTTCCTTTTTCAATTAAGATTTCAGATCATGTTTACCAATATGGTTTTGCTAATTGCAACAACTATCTTTATTGAAGATTGGTGTTGGCTCGTGGTGATAAACCTTTATCCTCTAAAGATTTGCACGAGAAACTCCTGCACTTATGAAAACCTATCGATCAATGGAAGATGGTTCCCCTAGGTTGGGTTTTTTTTTAAAATTTTGCTTCTCTTGTGCATATGACCTTAGAAGTGTTTGGTCAAATGCTGCTTCAAATTTGAATCCGAGATTGCTATGGCTTTCTCGTTGATATTTGGATTTTAACGCTTCTAGCCAAAAACAAACTCATGGTCAGGTACATGTATGTTTTCATTATCTTCTTCTGGAGTATTGGCAACCTATAACTTTATTTGAGATTGTTGGGGCTATTGGTATGTATATAACAATTGAGGAGAACACTAGAAACCACACATTTGGTCATTATGCGCGTGTGCTAGTTGATATTAATATGGTTGGTTACCTCCCTGACTCTTTGTGGGTTGAAAGAGAAAAGTCTTCTTTTGAAATCAAGATTGAGTATGAAAAACCTCCATACCTTTGTTTCAGTTGCAATTCTATTGGTCATCTCCCGATCATCGTAAAAATGATCTTGTCACCAAAATTGACCCTGTAAAATCCAAATAGGATTTGGTTCCTAAAAGAATTGTGGATCAAGTGCAAGGCAAAAGTAAACCTGTGGTATTTGAGGATCCCCTTATCATGAGGATCCCCTTATTATTGATATAATAAGGTCTAGGGAGGTAACATCTAGGGAGTTTATTGGAGATCCATTAAGCTTTGAGGAAGAGCTTATTCCTAGTACTTTTGTGGGAACAGTTCATGTGCAATCAGATCATCTAGGGAGTTTATTGGAGATCCATTAAGCTTTGAGGAAGAGCTTATTCCTAGTACTTTTGTGGGAACAGTGACAAATTTCATGATTTACGCATTGTTGGTCCTTAGAGTGACGTTGTCACTGATTTGGACTACACTCAAGATTCATCACCTTTGTGTGGCTCTTTTCCCTCAAGAAATGAGGTTTTAAACCCAATCGTTGCTCATGACTTGGACATTTTGCAACAACATTTTTCAAAGGGAAGTTATGCTAAATACATTGGGCATCAAATTTACATTGATGAGGAAGAGAGAGAGAGAGAGAGAGAGAGAGAGAGAGAGAGAGAGAGAGAGAGGGAGGGAGAGGGAGGGAGAATTATCAATTATTAGAGGAACCGTTATGCCGTTTTGGAAGAATCCTTCATTGAGGTGGAGTTTAGGGCCACAAAGAAGAAGAACAAGCAGAAGGTTTTCGGGTTCACAATACTCGCTCTAGGGGTAGGTTACCAGATTGATTCATGGATTTTCTCTCAGTTACTTTCTATTGTTCTTTTCTTTTTCCCTTTGTTTGTTTTGCTTTTATTTTCTTGTTCTTTCTGGATTTGGCGTTTGTCACCCATTTTTTTGTTGGCTTTTATCGTTTGTGAGAAGGTTTTGGTTCATGTCCCCTTTTTCTTTTTGTTCTCGTTTCCTTATATTTTTATATATCTAGGATGTTGCAATTGGTTCTCCCTCTGCACCCCATTTGACTAAATAAAAAGTACATTACTAACTTTGTTTTTGTCTCTAAAAGTTGTTTAAGAAACTTGACAACTTTTATAGTAAAGATAGCAAAACAAATAAGGAATTTAAGCTCAATCAGAAAATTACAATATTAACTCAATTTTTTACTCTGAAAGTTATTTAAGAAATTCAAAAACTTTAATATATAAGAGAGAGAAATAGGAAATTAAGGTTCAGTTGTTTAAAATAGATATCAAAATACAATATTAACCTTGTTTTTTTCTTCAAAAGTTGTTCAAGAGATTTAGCAACTTTTTTACATATAGGATAGGATAAGATATTGTGGAAAAATATAGGGAATTCAAGTTCGATAAGAAAAAATAAGAAATTTAGGTTCAATTGGTTAAAATAAATAAAATATTATAATATTAATATTGTTTTTGCGACAAAAGTTTTTTTTTGGAGAGATTTTGCGACAAAGTTGTTGGCTAAATTGCACATTTAGTCCCCTGAATAATTTACGAGTTCTATTTTTGGTCCACTAAATAATAAAATGTCCATATTGGTCCCTTAACTCTATATTAACTTGCCAAAGTGGTATCTTCCGTTAGTTTTTAACCCTAAATGTAAAAGGTAAAACAACATTATATGTGATCCACCATAGACTTTATATATGAAAAAAAATGGTTCAAGAGACATCACATGTATTCTACCAAATCAACTATATAGGTTCTCACATCGAATTACTTCATATAAGATGAGTCATGACAAAAGAGAATGCATTCTGATATATATTTCTTTGAACTTAATTCTACTGCCCTGCCAATAGACAAGTCTCAATTGACAGAGGAGCATGATCAATCTATATAGTTGATTCAATAAAATACATGTGATGTGTTCTCTTCATTCTTTTGAGTTTTCAAAGAGACTAGCAAATTTTTACACTAATTACAAGACACTTCAATGCCAACATTTTCGATAAACTTTCAAGAATATAATTTAAATCCAACATCATGATGATACCACATATTTAGAGAGAATGTAATATAACGTAACACTTCGTTTATTGTCCGATTTGAACGGATGAAATTAAAACTAAATAAATTGGTTGTATTCTATTATTTTGGAATTGATTTTGCGTACTTGTGTATGTTTAGTTATGATACTATCTTGGATCATGAATGAAATGATAAACCAAGACATGCTTTTAAAAAAATGAACATAACATATTGTACGTTTAAGGGCTTAAAAATTGAGAGAAATGGTTTGTTAGCTTACCTAAAACTAACTTAAGTTAACTCACGTGGAGTCGTGGACTACCAACTCAAATTAATTCACGTTGAAATTATTTTAGACGGTCTAAGATGGGAATAAGAAAAAGTGTTTGGAAGAAGAACAATTGTTTTATGTAAAGTAGTTCGTAGGGTATCACTACTAAAAAAATAAAAATTAGTGAGGGAATTTTAGAGAGGAAAAACGTGAAATCTCTCTCTAATTTTGTCACTAAATTTTGCGACCAATGAATTCGTGAGGAATTTTATTTTTTTCGTCACTAATTTTCCTCGCTAATTTTGTTTTTTCTAGTAGTGTATGGAGTAAATAGACAATTACCCCCCCCCCCCCCCCCCCCGAAATTGTAAGTCATATATGGTTGTATATCATCAGAACTTAGCTAATATGCTCCACAATTAAGCGATAATGCAGTCACTTTTAAGGATAAGAAAAAAATATATAAATTTTCAATTTCAGAGCGCATTTTGTACATAAGTGCAAAACGTCATGTTGACTAATGGAAGAATTTGAAGGAGAGAGTAAATTGATTAACGTTGTTTGGAGGTAATTGAAGTTTTGTTAATTTCAAGAGAGTAATTAACGAAACTTACAATTTTAGGAGGATAATTGCCTATTTACTCGTAGGTATGTAAAGACCTCTGGTTGCCCACTCCATGAAAATAGAGGAAAAATTTCTATAAGAAATGGAATAATGCTAAAAGTACACTCTCTACTACTCATATTTTGATACATAACTTTTATTAATCGTTCACGTAGGTCCACTAAACTATGTGGCTCCCATATTAATTTCTTTGAACTCGTATGCTTTTTAATCAAAAAAAAGTTGTTATAAAAAATTATGTGTTAGAAAATGTTACCGACACTTTTCATACAAGAAAATTATTTCTTTTGTTTTAACGGAATTCTCATATGAATATTGGTTTCCTACTCTTATCATTAAAAAGAAATGATAGTGGCTTCCACTTATTTTGTCAAATGGAAAGGTTCTTCTACATCAATGCGTTTACTAGTCTTCTACATAACCCAGTTTTTAGTCAAAAACACTAGTATAACCCAGTTAAATATTGTTTTAATATTAGTTTTCTCCAACAATATATTTGACTATGTTTTTCTGCAAAAGTAAGTACAACAGTTATTGAGAAAACTCTAACTTCCATTTTTTAATATAAAATTAATTAAAAATATTTCCAAACACTTACTTATTAAAGAACGAAATAAACTTATGTCAAAAAAAAGAACAAAATAGTACATTTTAATTTATTTTTTGAATTTTATTTAATTAAATACAAAGTGAGTTGTTTCCTTTTTTTAGAGTTTAATCAGTACACTCTGAGTATATGATCATTTTAGAAATGCTTTTATTAGTACACTCTGAGTATATTGTCACGTCAATTAATGAAAATAACAATTTATATATATATATATATATATATATATATATATATATATATATATATATATATATAGACACACACACAAGGCAAGAGCAAATGACATAAAAAGAGTGGCTCCAAACTATGTTGGTACCCAACTCTAATCTGTCATATGCTCATAAATATATTATTAAAAAAAGGGAAAAAATACATAAAAAAACTGGGGGACATAAACCTAATCAATTTATCCACAAAAAGGAGGTCTACCCAAACGGGTAATATGAAAATTAAAAACAACACAAGTGGATTATAACAACCTCTTAAGTAGAGGTCTAGACCGTGGTGAATGGACCAACCATCAACACGGAGCAGATCCATGTACCATCATCTTCCTGCAAAGCACAACAAGACAAACGTTCTTTCGAGCCCCAAAGTACATACCAAATAAGACTCTCCTTCCGGCGCGGGGAGGAATACTGGAAGCTATAGGCCAGAATCGCAACGACCATCCAGAAACATCTGGATCA
The DNA here is from genome assembly GCA_946800305.1 of Medicago arabica. Classification (NCBI taxonomy): domain Eukaryota; kingdom Viridiplantae; phylum Streptophyta; class Magnoliopsida; order Fabales; family Fabaceae; genus Medicago; species Medicago arabica. The sequence goes on along the minus strand of OX326971.1, from coordinate 41,992,553 downwards.
ACACCACAATGTGTCCCTTATCAGACCTTGAAGAACGACAACAACCTTGAGGATGACGACGACAATAGGTTATGACGAGTTGAAGATTGCCGCCAAAGAGGAAAACGTCTTATCTGACACATCTACTCAACAATATGAATTGAACGAACCAATTAATCAGAGACAAGCATGAGCCTATCTTTTTGAAGGATGGTGTCTAAATCGACCACCAACACGGACAAGTTTCATGTATCAACAGACCCTGCGACAAACCACAACAAGTATTATCAGCCCTTCCGAGCCCAATGGACCACGTACACCAGTAGCTTGTATCCATCCAATACAAATGCAATTGCTTCTTCTAATGCTCAGAAAACAAAACGAAGGGCGCAGTCTTATGCGGAAAACTCAATGTTATTGATAGACGACAATCACAGATTGGCTGAAGCACTACAAAATATGTGATGCTTGCACCAACATGATTATCCTGTGATTGTATTTAGCCTTGTCTTGCTGTCAGATAATAAACTTTCACCAATTACCATAATCTTGTTGCGCGCAAATTGTAACTACACTTTCCCGTCCAATGAGATTTTTACCTATCTCCATCAATTTCTGGAATAATCGCAAACATATATAGGTCTGAAAACTAGATTTTGATTGAAACCCTTGACGACGACAACCACCGTGGGATTTGAAGCTTTTGATTTGAGTCATGACGAAAATCAGCGGTGTAACCACCACCACGCAATCACCACTAAAAAGGAAACCGAAGTGTCGGGGATAGCAACAACACCTAATCCTTGAAACACAACTAAAACCAACGACCACCGCCATTAAGGAGCAGAAGTTGTTGAAACACACCCGTAAGAGTTTCAAGAGTAAACCGTAGATGACCAAATCTACAAGCACGCCGCCGTAGAGGTTCAAACCGCACACTGCACAATCTCCTCCAAAACCACCAACGCCATAAACGCCAGGTCAAGAAGAGGGGTGGTGCGGAGGGTCAGTGCCGCTCATTGCACCAGCGCCGGTTTTTATATTTATTAATTGACGTAATAATACATTGTTGAAAGATTTTGAATGAAAAAAAAAATTAATATCTTTTTTTTTAGGTAAAATTAACATCTTTTTTATATTTAGCTACAAATTTAGATATATATTCATAAAAAAAATAAAATTAGAGATATAACTTTTTTCATCTCTAATATTTTGTCATTAATTCAATTTTTAAATAGTTATAAGATGTCAAATTTATTATTTATTTAATAATGTATACATTGTTAACTTCAAAATTTTATATTTAAAAACTTTTGGAGCCATGGTAAGAATGTAACACCTTTAAAGTATAACTATCAAAAGATTTGAGTGTTTCATGGGTTCCGATACAATACTACTATTTTAAACTTCTTAACATGTGCAAATTTGCACATGATAGAAAAACTCATTTTATAAATATCAACATTAACATAGTATTTTCATGAAATATTTTTTAATTTTTATATGCATAAATCCGTTAAACTATATTTGCACCACGTTCATCATAAATGTTATGTGTTTACATCAATTAAAAATGAAACTGAAATTCCTACTCTTATACAACATTTCCAAGTCAAAAAAATCTGCTCTAAATGGAATTCATGATGTAAGTTTCCACCACGAAACTTCTCATTGTAGAGAATCTGGGTTATGGACGAATTGTTAAAGAATTTAAATTTAAATTTGAATAATGACGAAAAAAAATTGTCGTGCTTTTTTAACCTTTTAGATTATCATGACTTCTTTATTTGAGAATTGGAAGATTAACGTTAAAAAATTATCCATTTTAGAGAGAAAAATGAAGTGATCATACAAAATTCCGCAAATTTCAAGTCTTTGTGCGAGTGGTTGTGGTCAAGCGGAAAGTACAAATCAATTGTTTTTGGGATATGCATTTTATAGTAGCATTTGGATGCATTTTCCAACAATTAGATCAATCGTTACAACAACTGATGGACAACGTGAAGTCTCTTGTCTTAGATGGCTACAAGCAAAAAATAGTAACTTAGTATTTGATTTTTATAGTTGGTGGACCAATCCCATCCATTGTTTTACCATGCTTTCTAGCTAGCTTTGTTTTGATGCTTGTTGTGATTTTGGTTCTTTGTTTGTTGAATGTATTTTTTTTTGTCAAGTAATCTAGTGGTTAGAGGTTACATATTTTAAATGTAGAGAAGTGGATGTTAGTGGTTACCTCCAACTCCTACATATAATATGCAATAAGCTAACCGTTCTAGTACGGGTGTGGAGCTCTCGATTAATATAATCGACTGTCTTCTTAAAAGAAAAAATCACAAGAATATGAGTTGTACATGCGTATACACAACTGTTTTTAGTCATAAGATATTTTTTTATTTGTATTTTTAATGAAAGGGAAACCAATATTTGAAGACAAAATAAATAAATATCCTTCATGTACATTGTACCAAATAAAAAAAACTTCCATGTACAGGAGCCACCTGTGCTATTTTTGGTCAATGATCAACCCACGTAGGTCCAGATATATACATTTAAAGTTACGGCTCTAAATTTGTTAAAATAATTTCAGTCAAAATAATATATCTTAGTAATTTTTTCTTGTCAATTTTTGTGGCTGGACTTGTCCTATATGACTGACTTCTAAGAATACTTTGGTTAGACTTGACAATAGAATTTGCCATGCACTATGTTTCGAACAAAATAATTCATTTCATGTGTACTATATAGTGACTTTTTTACAAAAAAAATGGTTATATAACAATATATGATGCAAAATATCAACACATTGTTAGACACTTTAATTAATAGTCAAGGTATTTGGATCTTAATTTTTGAAAGGAAGAAAACATGACCCCAAAAGAAAATTCAGCTTACGTACGAGAGTGATTTAAGCTAAAACCATACCTAAACATTTTGAGTCAAATATATTTTGAGTCATAAGCAAGACTACAATTTAATAGATCCTAAACATTGCTCAAAACAAACTCTTTTTATTGAAAAATGTTGGCATTACGAACTTTCCATATAATTCTTAAGTAGCCATTCAAACCACATGCAACATTTTATAATCCATGCTCCAATTCAAATCATCCACCAAAAGCATGTTCCAACACACTAGTTGACATGATATACAATTAAAACTCATCCAATCCAAAACTAAATTTCAAACATTGGTAAAAAATGGACACTACACAAATAAATATTTAAAAGTTTCAAATAAACAGCATCAACATCCCCGTGAGGAGCTTAGTTCAGTTGGTAGGAATATTGCATTTTATATGCAGGGGTCGGGATTTGAACCTCGGACACTCCATTTCTTCACAATTAAATTGTGTGAGTTTTAGTCACTACGCTACTTGACAAAAAAAAAACCAGCATCAACTTGCGCAATGCAAATCCAAAGAAGTTGCTCCACAGCGAGTAAGATTATCCTTAGTAGAAAAGTCTTGTTTCTTTTTCTTTTTAGGGAGAAAAGTATAGTTTCTAATACAAGGATATCGACAATAACTCATTGGAAGAATTTAATTCCACACAATTTCTCATTGTTGAGACCTTTCAAAGTTCAGGTCCGACATCAAAATTTGATAAGTCATTTTGCAAGAATAAATTGTCCCTAACTATAGGTTACTTTTTATATCATATCATTTCCTATTTATTATTTTCTCCTTTTCTAATTCTTCTAATTTATTTTTCTCATGTCATTAATTAAGAATGATTTATTAAAGTCACTCATAATTTGTCTTTTTCTTATAAAATTAAATACATTTCTTAACTTCTGCAAAATAGTCAAAGTGACTTATAATTTAGGATGGAGTAATTAGCATATTGAGATTTTATAAGCTTTATAATGGAAATGAAGGAATTGTAGGGCAAGAGTAAAAAATATTAAGATATGGTTACTTTCTTCCCAACTTTTAAAATGACCTGGTACCTATTTGGTTGGAAGTTTGCATCAGTAAACATACGTTTATATATGCTCTCATCGTGATTTAAGAGAAGCTCCAAAACAAAGCTTCTTCTTCAACAAATATTTTTGTTGTAGAAGTTAATAACCCACCGCCAAAACAAACATACCATTAGTGAGTTCTTGATCAATGTTTATCCCCAAATGTAATTTGGTCAATTTATTGTACATTTTTTCTTCATTTATACAGTTTGTGTGACAATTTTTGTAGAAGGGATAGAGCAATATATATGATGACAGTGCCATGATTGCACGACACTAACTCTGCATAGAAATTATATTTGTACAAATAGCTTTTAGGATAACTCTCTCTCATACTCTCATTGTGTTTTTACTATCTTTCTCTATTACTTTGGTTTTCGTTGTAATATCTATATTTCTTTGTATATTTTTGATTGTTCCATAAATTGTTCCAAAAATGGTTGTTCAAATAGTATACATCCCCTTAATTTACATGCAACATTATCTTTTAGTCGCGGCTCATCCTCCGTGCATTGCTCATAATCTTGCCATCAATCTGAATCTTTCTTCTGATATGGATTTTTTTTGTTTTCACTATCTCTTTTTCTATCTTATAGACTTCTCATGTGCCTTGCATTTTTTTTTTTACCAAAATACCTCTGTTTCGATTATGTAATCCATCAAAAATTATGGTTCGAATTATATAATTTGAAATAAGAAACAATCATAACCTCCTTCCATTTCAGTAGTTGAAAATTTTGTTTTTAAAAATCAGCAAAAAAACAAAGTAGAAAATGACAAAATCTATCAAATAAAAAATATATAAAAAATAAAAAAAGCCAAATAAAGCTAATGCAATTTTTTAAGATTTTTCAAAAAAAATGATAATGGGTTTAAACATTAAATGATGAAATTTTGGATTTTGAGAGCAAGAGTCATCTAAGAAGTCTCTTTTACGGGATTCTTGTTTCTTGATTTTTTTTTTTTCCATATTTTCGGACTAAATTTTGGAGTAATCCGACCAAGTAGCCTAAAAACCCGATTTTCTACTGGGGCACAATGGGAACGACTAATAAGGACATGAAACACAAGGAACAAACTAGAGCAGTTGGCTAGTATGGTTCTTAAACTTGTTATCCATGTTACAAATAAGTTCAATCTTTATGCTAATAAATATATTTCAGATTATTTAATTCAAACATGTTTTCCCATGAATTTTTTACACAAGAGGGTGCATAGGGGTGTCCGGATTTTATAATCCGAAAATCAATCACTTTTGGATTTTATAATCCGAATTCTCGTCCTGTCAGTACACGCTTCAAAGTAGGGTGTATAGGGGGGGGGTCTGAATTATAAAATCGATCTGAAGTACTTTTTTTATCTTAGAATCCAAATTGGTGAAAAAAAAATACTTTTCCTCCAAAAAATGGGGGAAACCCTCATTTCAAATTATAAAATCTGAAACCCGAAGTGCATTTTTGGGATATCAAAGGGCATGTGAGAGGTTTGGAGGGTGAATTTGTTTTTTCTTCTTTTCTTTCTCTTATCTTTTTCTTCGCTTTGTAGTGCAGATCTAATGAAAAGATGAAAGGGTTGTGATGTTCTTTTTCCTATGGGCTCGTATCTATTGCTTTTTATATTTTTGATAAGTATACACCCCTCTTTTTCATGATCACCCTTCACAGTCTTAGCCTATTTTGTTTACAACTTCTTATTTCCATTGATTTTATTGTGAAAATTGCTTCGTATATTCTACACCGTAAATTTATCTATCTTTTTTATAAAATTTAAAAAAAAAACTAGGTTTGCAGCTAGGTGCAGACAACCCAAATATATTAAAAAATCGGCTCCTTTTCCAAAGAAAATTATTCAAAAATATGTTAAAAAGGAGAATGTAGATGACATTGGATCCTCTAAGGCTGTTGTGATGCCAATTCCTACACAAGTGAGCTCCCATGCTGACAACTTTGTTAATAAAGATGCTATTGTTGCGGAAAATGTTACTCATGTTGAAAAAGATGTTGATGAAGAACAGGTAAATGCAGAAAAAGTTAATTCATAATCAGCAAATGATGCACCAACAATTGATGCTCCTATTGTATCTAATGAGGAGCCCATTGTATCAGTTTCACATCGTGTTCAAGTAGTAGAAAACGTTATGTCCCATGACTCTTTGGTTGTTGCACAAACAGCTGAACGTCCATCGATTTCGCTTCCTTCAAAGTCAAGTACTTCCTTTCATGTTTCATTACCTAATGTAACTGAAGAAAATGTAGACACTTCTAGTTTGGTTGGACGGTAGGGCAGTGATCCATTTATTTTGGAACTTGTCGATCAGCAAAACAAGTCACTAGAACTAATTCCTTTTGCGATGCCTATTCCTCACAGAAGTCTGGTCACGACAAAGGCTGCACGAAATATAGAGGTAGTTGCTAATATTGATCCGCAACTTAAGAAGGAAATTGATCATGTTAGAGAATAGCTTATTCGAGGTAAAGATGTTGACGTCCCCTTTACGCCTTATTTGATGAAGAAGCAGAAGAAAAATCTAAGTAGACCCAATTCCTACAACACTCGTTCCAATAGTTGACGGGCCAGTTCTTCTTTTTATTGTTTATTTCATTTTTTTCTTGATTTTTGAGGGTTATGGGTAGGTGGCATGAGTTTCAGTCATGTAAACTCACCTTTATGCATCACCTATCTCTAGGCCTATAAGAAAATAATCCGTTAAATATTTGCACCGCGTCCATTGCAGATTTTATATGTTTGTATATGCGAAAACAAATTTTTAAGTACTGATATGATAAAATTATGAAAACTAGTGGCTATTCTAAACAAATCAACATTAATGTAGTGTTTCCATTAAAAAAATATCTTCTACTAAAAATACGATCAAATATTTACATCGCATTTGTTGCGGATTCTATTTACTTATTTTTGCGAAAGAAAATTAGTATGTGCATATATGAGAAAATCGATATGAGAAAATTTTGAAAACTCATGACTATTTTCAAAAGATAAACTTTGAATATTTATATATTTTCTATGCATAATACCGTTGAATATTTGCACCACATTCATTGTGGAATTTACGCGCTTATATTTGTCAAAGAATTTTTTTATATAACGATATGAAAAAGTCGATATGATAAAAAAATTAGAATTCATGACTATTTTCAAAATATTAATATGTATATAGTTTTTCTATTAAATAATATTTTTATTTTATATTTAATATAGCGAGATTAAGAGATTAAAATAGACGAGAATAAATGGTCTCATATATTTATGGCATAAGAGAGGAGAATAAAATGTTTTTCTATATTTATACTATAATGCATTCTTTTTCTTATTATTTAATAGCAAATTGACCATGAAACCCACCAAATTAATGAGATTAAAAGTCCAATCAATGACATTTGACGAAATTTGATCGACATCAATTTTAATATTATATATATAGTATATTGACCATGAAGGCAAAGATGATAAAAAATATATATAATTAAATATTTCCAAAATATCAAAAAAATTTTGCAGATTATACTTTTTGAAAGAGGTTTTTACCAACCCTAGGCAAGGACGAGTCTTAAGCAATATTGGTCTTCAGTTTTTACGCTATTCAGATTGTATAATCCTAATAGCGTTCAGATTCTAAAATCCGAACAAAGGGTAATTTTACAGAAAAAAATAGGGCGCGAGAATACGATAGGGTGAGAAAAGTGACGTTCTTAATTTTTTTTGGGTTTGTGGGCTTGCATGAATGTGGCTTTTTTAATCTTGTGGATATTTTTTTTATAATTGTTGTTCTCCCATACACTTTTGCTCACTCCTACGTGATCTGTCTAAACTACCCCCCACGTGACTTAAGTCACGTTCGATAGTATCAGTGTGACTTAAGTTACATTGAGCCGATATTAGTTAAGATATGTAGGTACAAAGCCAACGTGACTTAAGTCACGTGTGTTTTAGGTAAGTTACGTTTTCATCAATATTGCACAAAGATGCTATTTTTTGAGGACCTCAAAAATACAATACATTATGTTTATTCTTTTCAAACATGCAATACATTATGTTCATTTTTTAAAAGCATGTCATGTCTTGGAAACTACAATAACAACAATTCCTTAATGATCCAAAATAAACCATAACTAAAAGTACACAAGTACGCGTAATAAATCCCAAAATTAATATAATACAACAAATTTATTTAGTTATAATTTCATCTTCGTTTAGATAAACGAAACGTTACGTTACATTACATTATCCCTAAAGATGTTGTATCATCATGATGTTGGATTAAAATTAAATTCATTAAAGTTTGTCGAAAATGTTAGCATTGAAGTGTCTTATACGTGGTGTAAAGATTTGCAAGTCTCTTTCAAAACTCAAAAGAATGAAGAAAACACAACACATGTATTCTACCGAATTAACTATATATGTTATCACATCGAATCCCTTCATATAGGATGAGTCATCACAAAAAGGATTGCATCCTAATATATTCTTTTGAACTTGACAAAGGAGCATGATCAAGAACAAAACAACATCTTAGAAATGCATTCCCTTTTTTGACACTTATCCTATACGAAGGAATTTGATGTGAAAACCTATATAGTCAATTCGGCAGAATACAAGTTGTGTTCTTTTCATTCTTGTGAGTTTTGACACTTGCAAACCTTTACGCTAACTATAACACACTTCAATGCCTACATCTTCAACAAACTAACAAGAATTAAATTCAAATCCAACAAAATCGTGACACAACAAAATAATATTACCTAAACATAATCATATGGCAGAATCAAACTCTTGAGAATATCTTCAGACGATCTTAGCAACGTAGGATCCATCTCGATCCTCGAGAACATGTTGTGCTGAGCATGTGCTGAGCAAATATCAAGAACATGTTACTCACGTCGTCATTCGTTAACTCCGGCTGTCTAAACGTCAATCCACCCTATGAGTCGAACAATGGACGTTCCTACCAAACGTATTCCACCCTTCTCGTGTCTTCGTGGTTGAGTCATTCGTTGATTTCATTCAGTAGATCCTTCAGGTTTTTTAATGTGACATCATCACGAACCTTGAACAAATTAGGGTTTCCACTGTTGAAGCATACTTGAGCGTTGAACAAATAGTCTATTGTTTTAGATCTACACCATTAGAAATTAAAAAACAACCAACGAAAAACTCATTCAAATATTTTATCAAACACTTGGAATTAGTGCAAATTATACATAAACCCTAAAACTAAAAACTACAACATAAACATGAAAACATCTAAACTTTTAAGCAACATGATTCATTTACATGTAAACATTGTATCATTTCTTTCCTAAAATAATCAAAATTTAAACAAGCCCTAAAACTAAAAAAAAAAAATATAATTTATGTGGAAAAAGATAACATATAAACATAAAATGTCAATGAGACTTGATTATGAAAACATATTTGTTATTGGAGTGTTGGTTTATTTAAACTTGAAAAAATTGAAGATTTGGATGATTTGAAAGAGTTTTTAGATGTGAAATGAAGAAGAATGAAGAAATGAAGTACTGTCTGACCTATAAATGTATGTCACGTGACTCAACTCACGTTGGATGTACTGAACGTGACTTAAGTCACGTTCGTCACAAAGACTTTTAAGGGAGGTTGAGTTTTTTTTTTCCAATGGGTTTTTTTCAGAAGTAAATGGTTGTTTACCATTTCCAGCTTGACTTCCCGTCTCAAAGTTCTTCTATCTCATGTTATTGCTTGTGTTTCCATGTTTTACTTTATGTTTTAGAGATTTTTTGGAAGCAATGTTTCAGAAACTAAGTTTCACGGTGGTGAAATAAAGTTCTCCGCCGTGAGGGATGCTTCTCTATTTTTGTGTGCGGAGGAATCATAATCTTGATCTGAGGTCAACAGTTGAATTATTTGGAAAGAATGGTAGTTGTTGATAAGGTGCCTTTGGTCGGTTCAGAACATATACTTATAATTTGTACACGGCCCAAATTCTGATTTTTTTTTTTTTTTAAAGACGAAACATTTACAAGATTAATTCTTGCCATGATATTCTTTTTTATTATTGTTTCTACCTAATAATATGTATTATTAAGGTAAGTTATGCAAAGTCAAGTACAAAATGAAATGCACAAGTTTCGTTAAGCTAATTTGAAGAATAAGTTTGCATCATACACATTTAAGATTTCTTTTACACAAGTAATAACACATAAAAAATCAATGTTCATCTTAAAAAAAAAAATCAATATTCATGTTATTAAAAGTATTCCAAAAAATATATATGTTTGATTAGATTCATTCATGGATTTACAGTTTAGGATTTAGACACCAAGGCTAACAAATGATGAACATGCAAAAAAATAAAAAAAGTTAATAACTAAATGCAAAATTCATTCATATTAAAAAATTGCTAAATTTCCTCCCAATATTCAAGGCCTAGAATCACTCTGCCAATTTCGGTTCACACATTTCTGTGGTTAGAAACCACAATCTTCTTTTTCTTTTTAATATTAGCCCTATTCCAAAAAAAAATTGTTGGATCAAATTAACTACTTTCCCAACCTATGAAATTGAAATCAATGAACCATAAACCCCATGTTTAATTTTAGCCCTCTTCACAAAAAAATGGTTGAATCAAATTAACTATCCTCCAAATTAAGTCTCACAAATATCATATAAATTCCAGCACAAACACCAATTCAATCAATAAAACAAAAACTTAGAAATAAAATTGAAAACAAAAAAAATATGATCTCAAAATCAAGAACATCTACTATTAATGTTGCTATCATAGTAACATTATTCACGGCGAATGTTGTATTATCAGATGACACAACTCCAATTCCTGCTAATAGAGCCCAATTAGATTCATGGTTTAATACCAATGTGGGTCCATTAGCACAAAGAAAAGCAACCTTGGATCCTGCCTTGGTAACTGCAGAGGCTGGGGCTAAGGTTATTAAAGTAAAGCAAGATGGCAGTGGTGATTTCAAAACGATCACTGATGCCATTAATAGCATACCAATTGGAAACACCAAACGTGTAATTGTGAACATTGGTGGTGGAAATTATAACGAGAAAATTAAAATTGAGAGAACAAAACCTTTTGTTACATTGTATGCAGCACGAGGAAATATGCCAAATTTAACCTATGGTGGCACCGCACAAAAATATGGCACAGTTGATAGTGCTACATTGATTGTTGAATCAGATTATTTTGTAGCTGCTAACATCATCCTTTCGGTTTGTTTACTATCTTCTTATTTTAAATTTGAGAAAATAATTGCTTATAAATAGGATTGGGGAAAGGAGAAGGATTTTTTTTTGGTACAAAGGAGAAGGATTATTAACAACACTAATGATCATTATTTCAATGTCTTGTATAAGATTTAAAATATCAATTTAGTTTCCAAAATTGAAATATTGGTAAAATTAGTCCCTGATGAAAAAATAAAATGACCTTCAATATTTACCTAAAAGGGATTGATTTGATTGATATGTTAGATTATTTTTAGAGAAAAATATTTTAGATTTTTAATGACGAAATTTATGTTTTCTAATTTTCCGGATTGAATAGGTCATTTCTTCCATAACGGGTTTGAATCTTTACTATAGAATTAATTCAAATCAATAAAAAATGTCAATTGATTTATTATTTGTGTTTGAAGTTTTTATGATTGTTTTGTTTTTTGGTAATGAATTTGGTGGTACAGAATTCTGCACCAAGACCTGATGGAAAAAGGTCAGGTGGTCAAGCAGTTGCATTAAGAATTTCTGGTGACAAAGCAGCATTTTATAATTGCAAGATTTTAGGGTTCCAAGATACAATTTGTGATGATCGGCATAATCATTTTTTCAAAGATTGCTTAATTCAAGGCACGGTGGATTTCATTTTTGGAAGTGGGAGGTCACTATATTTGGTAAGTAAATATAGTCTCTCCATTTCTTGATAAATGTTGTTTTTTGATCATGTGCACTATTCACATATACTATGACTATATTTTTTAAAGATAAATGTTAATATATAAGATGTTATTCGATTTGTCTCAATGAGGATTAATCTGATGATGCAGAAAAATGAATTGAGAGCGCTTGGTGACGGTGGACCGACAGTGATAGTAGCACAAGCAAGAAAAAGCGCATCAGATGATGATTTATACTCATTTGTGCATTGTGATGTTACTGGAACTGGAAGTACTACTTTCTTAGCTAGAGCATGGATGACTTATCCTAAAATTATCTTTGCTTACTCAACTATGACCAATGTTGTTCATCCAAAAGGGTGGGATAACAGCATGCACCCTGAATTTGACAAGTAACTCCTTAACTCCATAATAATTATATCATATTTTTTCCACTTGGGTTGACATGGTGGTATTGGCTTGAGATCGGGAAGTGTGCTACTACTCGAGGTCTCAGGTTCGATTCTCTCCAGTGTCAATTTGGGTGGGGCTAATTTAGCTTCAAAATTTTTTTTTATCATATTTTTCATAAAATGTTAACCATTTCTCATTAATCATTGTATATTCCATAGTCGTAAATTTAATAGCTGTGAATAAATTAACATAAATGGTTGATTAATACATGATCTTATCTGCAGAACATCATACTTTGGAGAATATCAAAACACAGGACCAAAATCAGATCCTAAAGGACGTGCAAGTATCGCAAAGCAACTAAGTGCAGCAGAGGTTAAACCTTTCATTACACTTGGAATGATTCAAGGATCTAAATGGCTCCTTCCTCCTCCAAAAGTCTAATTAATGTGGTTTGAAGAGTTTTTCCTTGCACCCCACATTTTAGTGAGTGGTGAATTCTAAAAAACTTTAGGAAGTTGTAATTTCTTTGTTGATTTGCATTTTAAAATTATGTCAGGTCCTTCAAGGAAATGTATTCAAATAAATATAATATTTTTATTGCAAATGTAATATAATGAAGTTAAAATTGTAATACAAATTTTTGTATGCGCCTCTTCGTAGACAAAAAAGAAAAATATTAAAATTAGTTGGAATAACACGAGTATTAATCTTTGCTAGAAAAATAATTGTTCATAGTATAATGAATTATATACAATATAAAATAAAAATATGGATCACATATAGTATGATAGTTTAAACATAATTTTGTAAAAAGTCTACGAGAAAAGCTTGCTCTCCAATGTCTTGCACGGTTCAAGTTATTAGATTTGCGAAAAAGGAAAACAAAGAGAAATATAATCTGAATATATACCTCATGAGTATTCTTTGATAAAATGTATATTACATTGCTTATATGGGAAAGATAAAACCAATGTATATATTATGGGAACCCTAGGAAAACCCAAACTAACTTCCCTAACTATAGGAAGGAGACTAACAACTATCTAACAAAAAAAATACCAAAAATACTAAATAACTAAATAGATTATTCTAAACAAAACCTATAAACTAATTATATTTATTACTCCCTCACAAGTTGTACGATGCACATTGATGAGACCAAACTTGGAAACCAAATGGAGAAATGTTGCTTTTGCTAGAGGTTTTGTCAACAGATTAGTGATACGGAACCGCAAGAAATATGAAATAATTTGATGGTTCCTAGTGCCAGCTTTTTCCTTGTGAAGTGGCAATCGATTTCAATGTGTTTTGTGCGTTCATGGAAGGCGGAATTAAGAGAGAGAGAGAGAGAGATAGTGCAGACTGGTTATCACATTATGGAGAAGTTAGCTTAGAAAAAGTAATGTAACCAAACAATATCACAAGTGAGGCTAGCTAGCCAAAGAGCTATTTTCTGCTTCTGAACTGGATCTCGACATTGTGGACAGTTTCATTGACTTCCAAGATATTAGTGAATTGTCTAAGAACATTGCAAATCATGTAATTGACCTTCTTATAGTAGGACATGTAGCCCAATCACTGTCTTCAAAACCATAAAGAAATAAATCAAAATCGGAAGGATAAAATAAGCCTTGAGGGAAGGATTTTAAATATTGTAGGATACGAGTTGCAGCCTGAAAATACACATGGCTATGCTTAGAAACATGTCAAATTGGGACTCCATAAACATTTAAAAAAATATCAAATTTATATTATTTTCAAGTTTAATCATTAAAGAAATAAGAAATTAAGACAGTAATGTGAACCTTGTGACAAAAATAAACATAACATGTAAACATATATTTTACACAATTATATGAAAATACAAATGAATTTGACGTACTCAAATATACATACACAAAAGTTATCATAATAAAGTGTATGGGGACGTGGTCCCCATAGAACAGGTTTAAGATCTCATCCCTGTCCTCAATAATACCTCTTATGAATACAAATTAACATCCCTTTTCTAGACAATTTCCTCCTTTTTTTATTATGACTTTTATTTTAATTTCAAGAGTGGTTTTGCTACGTCAAAATTCGTGGAACGATTTAGAGCTCTCAGCCACGATTTGGAAGAGCGCTAACTTGAAGATTTGAATTCTGAAGACAGTCGCAACACCATTTGTGACATCGTGGCACGATTTAGTTTTGAAGATCCTTGACACGTATGATAAATGAAGGATCGCGCCACGATCTATGAGCATCGTGGCATGGTTGGTGCGTCCCTGGACCAGATCTATAAAAGTCAAACTTCATATTTGAAAGATGGTTCACATTTTTTTGGTATCTAAGGCACTTTGCATCTCCAATCAACTGGATTTTGTGGTGTTTACACCATTTAACTCATAGTTTGTCCTTGGTTTGCATGTAATGTGTTCAAACTCTTTAGTTGTTTATGCTTTAACAATGAATAACTAACTTTCCTTTGATTAGGTCTTAGATGATTTTAATTTGAGCTATTTAAACAATGTAATTGTTGACATTGTTTGATGCAATTAAAAATCTAGTATTATTCAATATATCTATTTTTTAATGTTTTTCATATGTTGACGAATGTATGAATTTTCTAAGTAGTGAATGATTATTAACACTAACTTTTAAACTTGATGTGATATGGGTGTTCAATCAAATAATATCTTTATAAAAATTGGTTAATCTATTTGTGATTCATAAAATTAACGCTTGTAAAACTTTCAATGATTACAAACTCATCTAAGCGAATGAAAAGTATATACTAGTTTTGAAGACCATTTCCATTAGGGTGTTTTCATGTAATAATAGTCTCCAACAATGCTTTCCAAGAATTTCAGGTATCTTAAACCTCCGATCTTCTTTAATTTTGACATATATTTTAAGAGAAATGCTACAAGTGTCATTAGGAAATTTGATAAGAAGTTTAAAGTGGAAATTTTATCTTGAGATTTGTGTATTAAACTCATTGAAACATTAAAAAGCAACTTTTTTACATAAAATTTAAAAATTGTTTACATTTTTTTTATTCTTAACAAGTGCTCTAAAGACACTTGTTAGAAAGACCCATATATTTATCATAGCTCAACGTAGTTGTCGGTTTCCTTTTAGTCAGAATCCTAATAGCTTTTAGAGTCAATTTTTTTTTTTAAATCCTAAACACATACTTGAAAATGATAAAGTAATTTTTTATATAAAAAATACAGATTCTTTTCGAAACTAATATGAAGCAAACTGACTATTTACATCAGCTCATAATTTAATTATGGATTGTGTTATACCACCACATTAATAAGTATTTCATTTCCATCCCTTAAGAAACATCTTTTCTTCCACCAATAGAATATGACAATTTTTTTAGTTTTAATATCATCTACATTCAAATTAGGAAATAAATGAAATGTTACGTTACATTACATACTCGCTAATGATGTTGTATCATCATGATGTTGTCGGATTTAAATTTAATTCATGAAAGCTTGCCGAAAATGTTGGCATTGAAGTGTCTTATACTTAGTGTTTAAATTTACAAGTCTCTTTGAAAACTCAAAATAATGAAGAGAACACATTTTGTATTCTACCAAATCAACTATACTTGTTCTCACATCGAATTCCTTCATATAAGACAAGTAGGGACATAAAATAATGCATTCCAATATATTATTTTGAACTTAATCATACTGCTGCCAACTGACAAGTTTCAATTGAGAGAGGAGCATGATCCAGCTCAAAACAACATCTTGGAAATGCATTCTCTTATGTCCCACTCTTCTTATACGAAGGAATTCGATGAGAGAACCTGTATTGTTGATTTAGTAAAATAAAAAGTGTGTCATCTTCATTCTTAATTTTGAGTTATCAAAGTGACTTTCATACCTTTATACTAAGTATATTTAGCAAACTGACAAAAATTAAACTAAAATCCAACAAAATAATGACACAACATAATAATACAACCTAAACATCTTCATCTGACCAAATCAAACTCTTGAGAATATCTTCAGAAGATCTCAGCAGCGAAACATCCAACTCGGTCGTCGAGAACATGTTGTGATGATCAAATATCGAAAACATGTTTCTCATGCCGTCGTCGTTTGTAAGCATCATCTGGCTGAACTGCAATCTCGCGGGTGAGTCGATCAATGGACGCCGATACCCAACGATGTTCACCTTCTTATGTTTGTCTAGTTGATTCGTCAGTTGATTTGATCCAGTTGATCCATCAAATCTATTAACTTAACATCGACCTGAACCCGAAACAAATTGGGCTTTCCACCGTTGAAGCATACTGTAGCTAACTTTGTGTTCGAATATACTAAATGTAACACCTTAAACTCTAAAAGCGATAATACATGCAATGATTCAATCATATAAAGAATTTAGATGTTACTCCTTCAATAAACTCTTAAACATGCATACTAAATTTTTCAAAACATCGCAACGGAATAATTATTATCTCAACAATTCATCAAATAATAAAATAAATCTACAAATGGCCATGTCATCATACTACATATATCATCATCAATACATAGTCTCGAATCTCAACAACATTCATAAAATAAAAACACCGACTCGGACCCTAATCAGAGCCTAAATCCTAAGACATCAAAAGCGATAGACGAGGTAACATTCATGCTATCTCAAGCAACTCACTAAGCAAAACAAACTATTCATGCACAGCGTCTACCCATACGAAAGAATAAGGCAAACGGTCAACCAAACGACCACTCGGGGTTAGACATCATTCAAATCAATTAAAGCATAAACAATTGAAAATAAATAACATGATTATCTTCACATGATTAATTACATTCAAATTAAATCATTCACAACAACCCCACAATCTTTCAACATTAATCATACAAATATGGTCTTGCAATGAGTACACGTTCACTTCATCACATATTCACCAAAATTCACTAAAGTTCATCAAACACATAAATCATCAAAATTTCACAATGCACGTAGTCACCGATTCATATATTCACATATGACACAACCCACTAATTATCAAGTGCATGCAATGTTCTAGATACTTCTGGATGCATGTGGTACCAAGTTTTGGATTCTTAGATAATATTACCGAAATTCTATACGTAATCCCCTCCAACTACGTATTACATAACTCCCTCTGGTTATGTTACCCACCAAAAACTCGACATGACAATAAATGCATGGACATACAAGTAAAGAGTTGACAATGCGACAATAACATCATTGTATTATATAATCCCTCCATTATAAAATATTTTCACCCAAAAATCCAACATTGTATTATCAAGCATTTACATCCACACACTCACTAAGTCATGAAAAATTCAAGGAGTCATCATCATAAATATCATCAACAAATTCATCATCAAACAACAACATAAACAATTATCAACTTAAAGAAATATTATCGTTTCATATTCACAATTTACACTCAAGGCGGACAATTAACCATATCATGACGTTCAACCTATAAAGCATCCAATCACCATTGATTCATTCTTATTTTATCATATCATCGTAAGCATGAAGCCAATTGCAAGCTACCCGGTCATAAAATCACAATTTACAAAGTTCGTCTATTTTCACAACTTTTACCATTTTCTAAGTAATTCGACAAAATAAGGTATACATGTTCAAACACCTCAACAAAGCATATACTCTACTCACATATGATCACAGTAGCATATGCATATATGTATCATAGGACAATTCCATTTGATTCCAAAATTTCACTAAGTTCGTCTCATTTTATCAGTTAACAATGATATTTACTTCGACGTCACTCCAAAAGCTGCATGCCACATGTCTACCAAACCTCGATAAAAGTGACAAGTCACTAGGCCCCCCAAAAATACTCTCCGGTCCGGGTGCAAACTTTGGTACTGCTTGCTGTTCAGGGTCAACATCACTCTCCACTTGAGCCGACTGCTCATATTGAGGATGCTCGTAGTAGTGATGGTCCTAATCATGATGTTGTGTAGGATCCACTAACTGGGACAATAACCCCTCCACACTGCTATGCTCACTGTAGCATCCCCGTCTAATAATAGGGCGCGCAACCATCCTCTCTGTCCGTGCACTCCATGTTATCGTCTCCTTGCCGAGTCTCTGTTAATTTGGGTTGCCAGACATATCTACACAACATAAAACAATGCAAAAAATCAATTAATCTTTCATTGAGACATTTTATTAAACACCTAGAATTCAACATAAAAATTATGAGTACATTGCGTCGTTTCAATCTCTAAACTACCACATTGCACTCAAAACTTACTATAATTAAAATTAACAATCCAATTTCTAACTAATTTCATCATTCACGTGCAAAAAATCAATTAATTTTTCTTTGAAACATTATATCAAACACCTAGAGTTCAACATAAACATTATGAGTTCACTAGGTAATTTCAATCTATGAACTACCACATTGCACTCAAACTTACTCTAATTTTTTTGAGTGGCAATATATATATATAAAAGAAAGAGGTAGCAATACAATATACACCACAAGGACGCCCGAAGATGCCCAAAAGAAAAAGGAAACAAGAAAAACACCCCTAACAGAAGAACGACCGAACCGAGCTAAAAGAAACCCCGAACAGTACCACCCAAAGCCCAAGCAACAAGAAGGACAAAAACACCAAGGAGCAACCAAACCAAAAAGAAGACCGCCCTACTCTTACGAAGCACCTGCAAAGACAAAAAAACATAAGAAAAACCCAGGGAACTAAGACGGGTAAGGATGAGGAAATGAACCCCCCCCCCCCCCCCCCCCCCCCCCCCCCCACAGCCCCAGGACCACCACCAAACCTCACTAGTGCCAACAAAGAACGGGTTGCACCTCCCGCTCATGGTAAGTGCATGAGCCAGGAACCACTTCCAAGCTAAGAGTTTCACTCTATCCACCACATGCACCTCTCCAAGAACGCCACCATAAAAAATAAGGTCATTCCGGGACGTCCAGATGGTCCAAATGACAACATACCAAACCAGAAGCAGACCTAACATAACTCTCTTCTCCCCTCCCAATCCCGTGAACGACAGAAAATGCTGGGCAAGACCTAGGGGAGTCACAAACTCCCAACCCAACCACCTAGACACTAGATACCACACCAGAAGAATCAAACTTACTCTAATTAATATTAATAATCCTTTCTAACTAATTTCATCATTAAGAAGCAAAAAGCTAACATCCAACGCAACCCGAAAAACCTAAAATTTAACAACTTTTATAAAATAAAATAAAAAAATCTAACATTTAAACAACAAAAAGGCAATACAAAAAGATCATAAACACTTACTTGTAATTGAAGTTGAAGTTGAAGTTGATTTGATTGAGTTTGATGAAATTCGCACTTGAAGGGAGATAATTTGATTTCTTTGATTTAGAAACACAATGGCAGGTGGTTGCTGTTCTGATTTAAAACATAACGAAATGTGGGTTAAATCACGCTGGGTACCAAGTGTGAGTTAATTCACGTTGGACATCAGCATAAGTTAAGTCACGTTGGGTCTAACGAGCGTGAGTTAACTCACATTGAGGTTATTTTAAAAAGTTTGAGGTGAAAATGAGTAAAAACCAAAGGGAGAATAGCAATTTTCATAACAAGTTATTTTCAATAAAGAAACAAATGTACAAATTTAGAGAATCCGCCTTGTGATCTTGATCTCATTAATCATGTTATCCTTCACATGTTGTAATTAAGTAAATTTATTCATAACGAATGAAGTATCTCTATTTGTCCCCTTAAATTATTTATTTTAAATTTCAAAGAAGATTTAAGCAAGAGGGCTATGAAAAGAAAAAAAAGCTTCAATGCATTTTTTGTCTCCTTAATATTTTTAAACTCAATTTTACTTCTCTCATTTTAAAAGATGTCTTCACTTTTCATGGTCTCCCATTTTCACATATAGTTACAATTTTAATCCGAACCCAAATTTTTAGCACCAAAAATTCAATTTTGACCCTAAAAGTGGTGAATATCAACCCTAATTTCAAATTTGAAAAGAAGTTACAAAAACAATTATGGCTTTCAGGACAAAAAATCACAACTTCTAAAGATCAAATTTCACCAATGTTGAAGCTCAAAATCTAGACTAAAACCAAAATTGCAACAATATGTGAAACCGACTAATCTAAAAGTACTAAAATACATTTTGAGATACATTTAACAACTAAAAATGTATTTTTCTTAGAAAAAAAAACAACTAAAATGTATTTAACTCAAGATAGTCATTTATGTCGCTAAATCTACAACGAGTAATCATAATAGTCTTTAAATGTATCGAAATTTTAAAATAGTTCTTGTGCACTACGTTAAACAAAATAGTTTTAGACATTTAAATGTTTTGTCAATACGTTAGTCAAATACTATTTTAACGTTCATAGTGCATAGTTGTTCTAAAATTTTGATACATTGAAGAACTATTTGTTACATATCATGATGGAAATGACTATTTGGTGAATGTCTACCAACTAGACTACATGGGAAAAAAATATTAACTACAAAATGTCTGTAAGCTCAACTAGAATTTTGATATAAACCAAACTTCAGCAATCATGATATATTATATTTTATTCTTTGAACTTAATTTAAGTTCTTAAAAAAAAGAGATGAAATAATTAATTCCACAAACAAAAATCCATAAGGTATGTAAAATTATAAATAAATATTTATTTGTTATTGAATTGACCATAGACCAATCCGGCAATCCCCTTGATTTGGGAATGTTCAATACACCCATGAATTCTGAGCTTCATGTTACTCAACCCAAGAGACATGTTAGATAGAGGACATTCCAATTTAATTGAATAGAATGACAGTTTATCATTTGAAATATGTACAATAAAAATGTTTATCAAACCACACATCACAGTATACTAGACCTTCTAATTCTTCAAGTAGTTTATCTAAAAGGCTCGAAATATAACTAGGAAGACGTTTCAAATACCACACATGGGTTACTGGACATGCTAGTTAATACAAAATTAGCAAGTGTACTAACTTTTATATCGTAGTAATAAAATTTATAAGATTCGTATCCACATGGACTATTTCAACTTCTGCTCGGTAGTAACGTTATTATTAAGGATGTTTGTAAAATGGGAGCTGCACTGAGGCAATTGGTTTGGTTTGCAAGTTAAAATAAATAACAGATTAATTATGAAATTGGTAATGAGTTTATAGGAAAATATGATCATATATTTCGAATAATCTGTTCATTACTAATTGGTAATCTGAACCTAAACCGTTTAATTGTTCCTCTAGTTTACGATAATTAACAAAATAGCTCAGGTCAATCTTTTGACTCAGAGCCCTCTTTTCTAATTATAATTCTTTAATCCCTTAGGTGAAACTATAATCATCGAAGGTTTTAAAGTACGTTAATTCATAATCACAATCATCCCTTAGTTAGGTGAAACTATAATCATCGAAGGTTTTAAACTACGTTAATTCATAATCACAACCTAACAACTTTCCATCCCTAGATTGTTCGTTAAGTTGAACAGCATAAATAGGTCGAAGTTATAAGCTGGTGTCAGCAGTCATATAATCTGTAAGTTCAATTATAGTGGGTCAGAATCATAAAAGCATTACGCACAATTTATACTGAATAAACTAGAACAGCAATCATAAAAATCCAGAGTTGCAGATTACGTGGCCAAAAAGCTAGAACAGATTCATCTCAGACCTAATCGATTGAAACTTAGCTACTCATGGCTAATGCACAAATAACTAGATTAAAAGAAAACAACATCACATGAATTTGGGACTGACGATGAGTTGGATGGCAAGCCACCACAAAATTTGCAATCCTTGGCTCCAAATGTGTCTTCAATCCCCCAAAATTCAGAATCCTTGGCTCAGAACACAACTTGAATTTTATAGAAAAAATCTAATCCACGTCAAATCGTAGTATGACTGCCTCATAAAAATCAAAATCTGAACTGATGCGCCATCAAAATCATAGTATGTTAGCCTCATAAAAATCAAACCTGAACTAACTCGCCATCAAAATCGTAGCACGATGTAAGGAAATCGTACTATGAAATTTTACGAGACAAAATGTCTCAAAACTGCTCACAAATTGTACTACGATGCTTCATTTAGTAGCACGATTTTCCACTTGCCCCAGCATATAAAATCAGTACTTTTGTAGCTTCTAACTTATGCAGAATAATATGAACTCGACTAAAATTACATAAAAACTGTAACAAAAGTGCTATACGACCTAGTGTCATCACTAGTTTTATATACCCCATTTGATATCTACGTACCTGAGAATCAACAAATTCTACTCCGCATTGTTCACAAAATTTTGGTTGGTCTTTTTATCTCTGATTACTCGATAATTTCAACAAGCACAAATCCCACTTTTATAGGCCCAAAAATTTGTTCACAAAATTATACATTTTTTCAGGCTTATTGGTTTTGTAATAAAGAGTATAGGGTTTTGTTCTCCAACAATTTCTCCATTAGATAGGATTTTTTTTCCCAAGAACTTATATGTTCAGGCGAAACTGGTCCAATTCAAAGGTGTTGATGTTCAAACTTATCAATCATAGGATAAAATTTATGATTCAGTCCAATTAAATTTCCTTCCTTTGAATCTGGAAGTCTTTCTCAGATACAAGTAAATGATTTAGTTCCATAGCCAAAAATCGTAGTTCTCGAATGAGCAATCAAAAAGATTCTGGAGCATCCACATGTTTAGGTATTATTCCTCCAATAGTCGTAGTTCCGAGTACTTCTTGACGAACTTTAATATGATCAGATTTATAGGTCAGCATCTCTTGTAAAATATGAGCAACAGTGAACCCCTCGAGCGCCCAAACCTCCATTTCACCTACTCGTTGTCCTCCTTGTTTCACCCTTCCTTTAAGGGGTTTTTGTGTAACACGTGAAGAATGTCCACCGGAACGTCCATGTATTTTATCATCAACTTGATGAATTAATTTCAAGATATAAGGCTTTCCTATTATATCAGGTTGTTCAATAGGATTCCCCGTTCTTCCATCAAATATTCCACTCTTTCTGGGATACTCGGGTTCTAATATCCATGGATTCGATGTTTATTTACTAGCTTCATATAATTCAGAAAACACAAGTTTTCTGGAAGCCTCCTGTTCATATCTCTCATCAAAAGGTGTTATTCGATAATGTCTATTTAGCATACTCCCAGCTAATCTGAGTGAACATTTCAATATATGTCCAACATTCATTTACGAGGGTACCCCTAATGGGTTGAAGACCATATCAACGGATCCTCCATATTGCAAATAAGGCATATCATATCTAGACAAAATCTTTGAAATGATACCTTTATATCCATGTCTCCCGGCCACTTTATTGCCTACTTTAATTTCACGTTTATGTGAAATATATATATATTATATATGAATCATTTCTGGATTATAGCTAGAACCTGTTTTTTTTTTTATCCATCTCACATCAATAACTCGGCCTCTACCACCTATAGGTAGTTTTAGATAAGTTTCCTTTGAGGTTAATACCTGAATTCCAAGTATAGCTCGTAATAATCTATCTACCAGAGCATATGAGGATTCTTTCTCCATCTGAGACGTTAATTTACCCACTAAAATATCCCCGGTTTCTACCCAAGATCCCAGAATCACAATTCCATTTTTATCTAAATTTCCGAGTAAATGGGCTTCTAGATGTGGAATTTTATTAGTGATTCTTTCAGGACCATGACTTGTCACATGAGTTTGAATTTCATATTTACGTATGTGAAAAGTAGTATAAATATCTTCACAGACTAGACGTTCACTAATGAGTATAGCATCTTCAGAATTGTAACCTTCTCATGGCATATAAGCTACTAATACGGTTTTTCCCAAAGTGAGTTCATCTCCAACAACAACGTCACCATCTGATAAAATTTGTCCCTTTTTTACGCATTTACCTTTATGAACCTAAGATTTTTATGCATGCAAGTATTTTTGTTGGAACGTTGATATATAATTAATGGAAAACTTAGAGCATTCCCATTTCCAAATAAAATGATCTTGTTAGTATTGTTATAAACGATCTTTCCTGCGTGTTCGGCTATAGCAGGAACTCATGAATCTAAGGCCACTTGGCGTTTCAATCCAGTTTCAACAATGCACTTTTCGGACCGAGAAAGAGGAACTGCTTGACGTTGCATATTAGAACTCATTAAAGCTCGATCCGCATCATTATGCTCGATAAAAGGAATCAGGGAAGCTCCAATAGAAAAATATTGGGAGGGAAAAATACTTTGAAGATGAACCTGTTCCCATGCAATAGTTAGAATTCTTAACAATATCGAGCTGGAACAATCTTCTCCTCCTGAATACCTCAATTCAGTGCTAAAAAAATTTTCGTCGCTACCATAAAGTATTATCTCTACTTGGTGATAAATAAAGCATTCATATTCGTTTTGATCTCTTAGAAATTTCAAAAAAATGGACTTTCTATAGACCCCTAACGACCAATCCTTGCGTGAATTACCAAGGATCCAATAAGTCCTACATTGATTCCTTCTGAGGTGTCAATTGGACAAATGCGTCCATAGTGACTATGATGGATATCCTGTATCCGAAAACTAGCAGTTCGCCCCGTCAATCCTACAAGACCCAAATAAGCCAATTTTCTCCCAAGAACTATTTGGGCCAATGGATTGGTTCGATCTAAAACTTGAGATAATGGATGTAATCCAAAAAACAATTCATAAGTGGTTGTTAATGGAGTTCTGAGGAGTTGGTATCAATTTATATCTAATTGCTCGAGATATAGTTATTTGAATTATATTTTCTAAACGAACAAGAGCCAATCTAAATTGATCTTGTAATAGATCTGCTACGGAACGAATACGTTTATTTTTGAAATGATTCATATTGTTAATTGTACCCATTCCAAATTTCATTCAAATCAAATGATCTGCATCTGTCAATATATCTCGCGGTAACAAACAAAAATGTATTGTTCTCAAGTATATCAATATTCAGTCTTCGGTTTATATTTCGGCGACCAATCCCTCCTAATTCACAACTCTATACATGCAGGATCCGAGTTCAAATCTAATACTTCACACATCTCCACATTTAAATTGCGTGAATATCAACCATCAAATCACTTATTTAAAAAAGAAAAGCTACAAAACAAAACCAAATTATAGCATTGAACTTTTTTTGTTGGTCTATAGTATTGAAATCAAAATTCATAGGAGAATCATCATCAAAGAAGTAACATCATCAAGTATTTTCTTTCCTCACTCTTCTTTCACATACACATTCCTTCCATATACAAAACAAAATTGATGGCTTATTCAACACTCTACACATTCACATTCCTACCCTCTCTCCCTCTCCTCTTCCAACATCGCAAACACAAACCCTATTCCCTCTCTCCAAAACTCACATTTACACCAACAACCTTAAACCCTAAGATTCTTCGCAACAAAAACAACAACATGATGCAATCTTCGCGTGTATCAAGTGTTCAAGATGTTGTTGGAGGAGCTATGGCTATCGTCCAATCATCACCTGCAACGTGGCAATCTTCTTTGTTGAGTAATTTGTTGATCTTTGTGTTGGGTTCTCCTATTTTGGTTACTGGGTTGTCGTTTGAAGGGATTGCTACTGCTTTTTTGCTTGGTACGCTTACTTGGCGTGCTTTTGGTGGTGATGGCTTTCTTCTTGTTGCTACCTATTTCATCATTGTAAGCTCAATTTTCGTTCCTTTTTATGGTTTTGTTATGTTTGGTTTGTTTTGAAAGTGTGAATTTTGACTGAAAAATTTGATTTTTGTTGGAGTGATGTGGGATTTGGGAAATGGGTGTGAAGATTTTGGTTGATTTGGTTTCTGGGTTTTGAGAATTTGTCTTGTTTGAGATGAAAGTCACAAAATTCGATTTTTGTTGGGGTTCTGTGAAATTTGGGAATTGGGTTTTAAGATTTTGATTGATTTGATTTTTGGGTTTTGAGAATTTGTGTTTTTGAAATTAAAGTGATGTTTTTAACTGCAAAAATTGGTTATTGACTATGAAGCATGGATACATACACGGACACCGGACACAACATGGACACGCGCTAAAAATTTGAGAAAATCACATAATTCAGTGTAATTATATGGGTCGGTGTCGTGTCGGACACGACACGTGTTCGACACCGAGACACGACTAATCTAAGAATTGTTCGTGCTTCATAGGTTATTGATAATGGAGTTTTGTGAAATTCTGAAAATGGGTTCTTGGGATTTTAAATGCGTTTTGGGGTTTAGGATTGGCCTGAAAAGTGACAAATTGTTCTTAATTTGTGCAATTCTGGAAATGGATGTTGAGAGTTTTGTGGAATTTGTTATTCTGGAATTGGGAGTTTGTGTTGTGTGAAAGTGTTAAACTTCATTAGGATCTATACAATTATGAAAATGGATATAAAAAATTTCATTGTTTATGGTTCTAGGGTTGATGCTTTTTGTACTTTGGAGTTGATTGGTTTGTGGTTTGTTTAGGGTACAGCTGCAACAAAAGTCAAAATGGCACAGAAAATGGAACAAGGGGTTGCTGAGAAAAGAAAAGGAAGAAGGGGTCCAGGGAGTGTAATTGGATCCAGTGCTGCCGGTTGCGTTTGTGCTTTCCTCACAATTTTTGGAGTTGGAGGAGCGGCTTTTTCTCAGCTTTGGAGACTTGGATTTGTTGCAAGTTTCTGTACCAAGTTGAGTGACACAGTCTCAAGTGAGATAGGCAAGGCCTATGGAAAAACAACGTGAGTTGTTAACTCTTTCTTTTTTTCTTTTTTTTTTGGATAGATTTATGTTAGTTTCCAAGGATCAAACCCTGAACTTCATACTTAGAACTCCTTTGATATCCCCTAGTTTACCAACTGATCTACCGACTTGAGACCTTCGCCTTGTTGTTATCAATATCTGCTTAACATATTTGCTTGTGGATTTATTCTTCTAGTACACAATTCATTTTAAGTTATGATATCCTTAGTAAAGTTCCTTCTGCTTAATGTCCAGGTACCTTGTTACGTCATTCAAAGTAGTTCCAAGAGGCACAGAAGGGGCGGTTAGTGTTGAAGGAACCTTGGCTGGAATTTTAGCATCTGTAGCTCTTGCCTTCGCCAGTTTTCTTCTGGGCCAGGTACTTCCCTAATCTCTGAATCTGAAATGCTTATGGTATGACTATGGGTGGGAAGAATGGATTAATGTGGTAATCAGATTGCATTGTCCTTATTTGGAGATTTCGTTGATTTTAGTCCTTATATACAATACATGTCTGTGAGAAAATGCTTTATTAGTGGGATCAAACAGTTTGTACATCATTTAGTTTATCCCTAGAAATGAAATAGTAAAATTAATTAAATGATCTGTTCCTTATGATTGAAATGGAAGGAAAGTAGTTAGTTTTTGCTCAAGAGATAGTTTAGTTGTTTATTTCCGTAATAGTCTGGATAGGTAACTTATGAATGTAGTTGGTAAAGGTAATGGATTGGGTTTGTGATAATTTTATATGTTGTGTTTCCGTTAAAAATATATGAAGGAGAGAGTAAATGTAGAGGTTCTGAAATAATACTTTCAAATTGTACTCTTATAATTTTATTTAAGATACACAGTGGAAACCTCTCAAGGATCTCTGGCTGGTAAAATCTAAAATATAAACCTTATGCAATTTGGGCCGCTAAGTAGGGATCTGACTTGCTCGAGAATTGATTATGAGAATCCTGTGCACGTAGTTGTGAAGTTAGGTGGATTTTCAGGAACGGTCAATGTAGAGTTAGGGATTTCTGTGAAGTTAAGTGCTGACAGGGCTAAAACAGCGTAAGGATTTGTGTGGTGGGTGTGCATTTGCGTCTGTATGGGAGTTGGGTGTGCACTTGCCATTCATTAATAGGATCTTTTGGAAGTATTTTATCTTTCCTTTTTCTCAATTTAAAGGACCATTGGTGAACCTCAGTAAATTACCGGCTATATGGGGTAAAAACTTTGTAGGACCAGTTTCCATTTTGTGTATACATATTCCGTACTCTATCTTTCACGTGTAAAACTCTTTTCCTTTCAAACCCATCCTCAAAATTCTTAAGCTGCTGTACATTAATAAGTTTATCTAGTTACATAAATGGCTCTCCAAATCAGATATAGATCTGAAGTTTTGAACAATTTAAATACTATCAACAACAGTTTTTCCTCATTTCAAGCAATAATCTTGTGTTTTCTCTATTATCAACGACAATTGTAGCAATTTCAATAAAGAAAACCTCATACTTGTGTTGGTACTAGCTGCAATGGCAGCTTTAAAGTTGAGATTTTTCAAAAGGGGAATGATCGAAGCTTTAACTTTTGTTTCAATGGTAAAAGAATTTTAAATGGGAGTGAGGTAAAACTATTAACAAGCCAAACTTTAAGATCCACAACTAAGTAAAGAGAAGGAAATTTGTGGGTTCGTTACTTTCTCACTCATAAATAGAAACTAGGAACCAAACCCATAAAACCATTTCAATGGTGGAATAAAAGACAGTGTCATAAAAAATCTGTAGCAGAAAATTCCTTTGTAAACAGAGTGATAGACTTCCTGCAAATAGGATAAAATTTTACTTTTATAATATGAATATAAAAATATTAAACTGGCTATAATCGGTCAACATACAAAGTTCCATCATTGGACCATTTCAATAGGGTCCATACTAGGGGCGCCCGTTTAACATTTATATATTAAATTAAGAGTTAAATATATTTTTAGTCCATATAAATTTACGACATTTGAAATTTAGTCCCTGCATAAATTTTATTCAACTTTGAATCTTGATAATTTTTATTGTTGGGAAATTTCTCTATAGTTATTTATTGTGGTCGTGGAGACTGAAAGTGTCAAATAAGACTAATAAATTTAAGGATATAATGATAATTCTTTAACTTCTTTGTTTATGCTAATTTTTGACAAAGACTTATTTGGGGTAGCTAAAATTATACTAAATCAAAATACAAATTAAATGTTTTGGGTAGCCAAAGCTACCCCATTCTATAAAAAGCCTCTGCTCCTGATGGATCAGTGTTATCAGTATCACAACACTATCAAATGATTCATGCGATTCGTATCTCGATTTAAACAAAGTCGAATGTGAAATTATCACAATCTCTTTTAGACCTGAGTCACAATTCGCTTTGTTGAGTTGTGCAGTATAAATTTCCTTTATTGGTGTAGACTTGCCATCCCAGCAGAACAAGAGCTGACCAGACCATACTAAACTGAACCAGACTGGATTTGAGTTGAACTGAGTTGTGGACCGAAATAGAATGACTCAGACCAAACTGAACTGAACCAGGTCGGACAGAACCAAAATACACCAATCAAACCAGATCAAATCAGACCAAACTAAACTAGGTTGTAGGCCGAATCAGATCATGAACCTGACCACATCGAACAAAAATAAAAAGACCAGATTAGACTCGATTGACCAAAATGACCATGCTGAATCAAACCAAATGGATAGTGCTGAACCAGACCTAGTCCAACGGAACCAGTCTGTTAGGGCTGGTACAGAAATAGATGGGCCAGGGGGATCATTAATTCATAATAAGACTGTGGGGCCAAAGGTGTGGCAAGTTTACTCTAGAAGGGGTAAAAGGTTCACTATGGGATAATCAGGATTTAGTGACGTGGTGAGTAAGCAGAGAGCTAGCATTGGGCTTTGTCTATTTAAGGGGTGTGGGTAGGGTTGAGAAAGATACCTTGGAGTCTGTTAGTTGTAAGAATGAGTAGGCAGCTCTCAGTTAGCCTATAGGAGCTTAGCTCTGGTCAGATCTAGGGATTGTCCATTTTCCCCTAACTCTGTAATTTCTCTCAATCATTTGTTATCAATAAAGCTCTCTTATTATCCATTTACTGTTTTATTCACTTTTCATCTGGTGTGAGTTTTTGGTTCTTAACAGAGTCCAAGTCGGAACAAACCAAACTAGATTAGACCGAGCCAAACCAGACCACTCTTAGTCAAACCAAATTGGGCCAAACCAGAACAGGTGTTGGTCCAATGGAATGTATGTGTAGTCAGATTTACACTTATCCTCCAATCTAGTTTTTCGTGATAGGATAATACGTATAAAAGTCCTATGTCTTTATTAGAGAAAATATTCTCTTTGAAGTTGTCAGAACTTCCTTCGTCAATTCCAAGGATCAACTTGCCGTTTTGCTCACTAAATCTCTACGGGGTCCTCAGATAACATGTATTATCTTTGGCTCTAAGTATAAGACCCTCTTGAGGCTTTTCTTTGTTCCTTTCCATGAGACCCCTTTTAAATTTTCATCTGCATTAATTTTTCTTTACCAACATACCCATAGTTATGTTACATCTTTTTCTGCAATCTGTAATAAATACTCTAATGAAAATTTAAAACATTAACTAATTCTCTCTCTTGAAGGATAAAACTTGTAAAAGCAATACCAATTGTCAAAAAATTCAATACCACAATCAACTTTCTTAATTCGAGTGATTTACTTGGGTTGGGGTGGGGGTCCTATATTTAGGAATGGAGGTAGTATGTGTCAAATTGGATTCATATGATGCATATGCTTCATCTTAAGGGGGAGTGTTGAGATACTGTACATTACTGTCCTTGAGATATTATACTGATTGGATTATGGGATTCTTTCCTTGTATTCCCTAATCTAGAGGGGTTGGTTAGGCCTACCACATGCATATATATTGTAGGTCACCCTCATTCTATCACATAGAGAATACACAATATTTTCAGTCTCAAGTCTTTCATGGCTCTGCAATCTTGAATCTCCTATTTTGAGTTATCTTCTAATGAAATCATTGGTTACATTATGATCCATGGCTACCATGGGAGAATATTCACGACTACTTTTGTTCCTAAGCCAAAAGAGAAAGCACACTAGTTGTACACCAAACTGCACAACACCAAGAAAGGAAACTGTACAATTTCAGATTTCATACTTTGAGTCAAAGGTCTGATTGATATCTGGATCTTCAATGGAGATCCATTTTCACCTCAAGAAGATCCTTGATGGGCTGCCTGTGTATGAAAAGATCCAGATAAATTAAAAACAAAAAATGTATGTAAAAAGTAAAGAAAAAAAACCAGTTGAACCACCCACAATTCAAATAAAATTGAACCAACCAAAAAGCTAATCGTTTCCCAGTTGAATTTGTTGAACCTGCCAGTTTGGTCTAGTTTTTAAAGCATGGGTAAATATTAAGAATGTTGGTCCCATATATTGCCGAAAAGCCAACAAATAAGCATTCATTCTTATGTTATGGATTTAATTGTTCTTGGATAATGTTCTATCATTTCGGAGAATGAAACCAATAAAAGGATGGAACCTTTTGACAGCAACTTTTCATTCTTCATTGACTTAAATTCCGTCAACAATGAAGCTATTGAAGTATCCTTACTTGTATAGTTTTTGCTTTTTATGGTCAGTTGCTTAAAAAGTTAAAGAAAAGATGTGCCAGTGATTTACTTCTTAATTTTTTGTTCTTAAACAGATTGGTTCACATGAAGTAATTATATGTATACTAGCTGCCCAGTTTGCTAATCTTGGTGAAAGCATAATTGGTGCTTCATTTCAAGAGAAAGAAGGATTTCGATGGGTACGTTCCTGAGAAACTTAATATTATTATTATTTTTTTTTTTTTGTATATTTGTAGAACGATCTCTCACCAACATGTCTGATGTAGCCAATTTAAGTTGTCTGCTTGGGTTCAAGATATTCAAGTTAAGACAGAGTTAAAAAATCAAGTACCTATAACTTGTGATATATGACATTCAAACGATATAGTTTGACTTCTTTTTTAAGCATACATTGCATGGTAGACTGGATGATACCTATCAACATGTGTTACTTGCATGTATGAATTCACGGTGAGCTTGACAGAATTACGGTGTAGGTATGCCATCATGAATTTAACAAAAGCTAGCTTTAACAAAATCCGGGTGGCACTGTGATTTCATCAAACACACCGTCATTCCAAAATGGTCAATGGAATTTTTGATGTGATAACGATAATTTTGGGCTGAAAACGAAGGATATCATGATTTGATTCGCCAACTTAATCTGCATATATATGGTAGCAATATGCAATTATAAACTATAGTTATTTATGATTGCTTTATCCTTTTTCTGCAGCTCAATAATGATATAGTCAACATCATCAACATATCAATGGGAAGTATCATAGCAGTGTTAATGCAACAAGCACTCCAAAACTTGCATCCCTAAATTTGCTGCAAAATTTTCTTGGAGCTCAATTATTCCTTTATTTATTTGCAATATAGAAAACTAACTCAGATATTTATCTAGTCTTAGATGGTCAAGCATCTTACTGATACTAACAGAATCAAGTCTCTTGTGTTGAAAGCAATGGTTCTTTCAAATTAAAGATTTGAACTTTCCTTTTCTTGTATAAATGTAGACTATGAAAGAAAAGTTTGTGTTACTGTAATCAAGGCTTTCATTATTGTATAGTTAATTTTAGAAATTGATTGTTCTTAATGGTGGTGGTTAAGATGCATCACATCGCGTTCTTGATTCTTCAATGACTGCTAGCAAGTTGCAATGCAGATGTATTATCTGTATTCTGCACATTATTTGTTTTGAATTAAGATTCTCTGAATTTCAAAATATAAGCAAATGTGGCAAATCTCATTTGTGTTACCCCAATAAATAATGCCACTTTTATTATTATTTTTTTTTTTGCTAAAGAAATAATGCCATTTTTAAGCGTTGAAATTGAAGATACCTATTGATTCATTGGATAGTTGGATACATCTGTGGGAGAAAAGTAAAATATTTGAGTCTTGTTGCTACTTGCAATTAGTAACCATTTGATCACACTGGTGCTATATATTTTTTTTAAGTAACACTTTTTTACTAGTTTCATTTTTGCATATACATTAAGAAATTCATTTAACATATATTTGTACTTATATTTTTTTTCTTTGATTAATTTATGATTATTTATTTTTAGTGAAAAGAGTACATACTTTTTTTTAACAAGAAAAAGTATGCATACTTCACTAAACAATCATATAAAAGATAAATTATCTTAATTATATTTAAGGTATAATTAGAAAGTAAGTATTAATCATATCTTTATCTTGTAAATTACCAGTTTTTTGTAGCAAATATAAAATGTTGAAACTAACAACAAATTGGAAGAGGTGGGTAGTGTCAGGTTTCAACAGGGTAATAATCAAAGCGAAACATAATTTTTTTTTTAATGACAAATGTAAGTATATTAATTGTTATTTTAAATGTATTTATCTAAGCACAAATTCTGAAGAAATTAACAAAAAAAATAGTTCAATCGTTCAAAAGAAATATTGCAAGAGAAAGAGCTATTTATCTCAAGTTTTACGCAGCATATCCTGATTTCTCTACTAATCAGCCAACCATGCATTGTGTTTACATTGGATTAAGCAATCATCAATATCACTTATTGGACGAAGCAAGAGAAGAAAACTTTAGTGAAGAACAAATCAATATGATTATTGCTAATCAATTAGCAAGCATATATTCCCAATGTCAATCAATTAATAAGAACTCTTATATTAAGGTACTTAGTAAAACAAAAATATGTTGATCTTAAGCAAGATGAGTGGCAAACTAATCCATGAGAAGGACATGCAACTTCTAACAAGTTTTGAAGTCCCATTTTACTCATTGAACAAGGAGATATTAAATTACAAGCCAAGTATCTTAAGAGAATTATGTTTAAGCATGAAAGGGGGGAGTGTTAATCATGCTTGTGAGTTGTGCATGCAGGAAGAAAATGTTGAAGCAAGTGTCAAGTACGTGGACATGTGTCTTGAGGAAGAGGAGAAAAAGCCATGATGAAAATGTAATGTTAACATGCATGGAGACATGTTATTAATCATGTCATAAAATTATGTAAGGATGAAAAGTGTTAGGATGAATAGTATTATGTATGAATAGTAGATGCAACATAAAATGATTAATTACCATTCTTGGAATAATTAAATCATTTGCATGGAGAAATGATTTATGATTAATTACCATCCTTATTTTCCCTCTTTTTATTTCATTATGGTTTTCAACATAAAATGCGGGGGCATAATGTTTTTGGAAAATGCTATTTATCTAGAAAAATAGCATCAAGAATTTTTCAAGAAACAGTTGACAAGTTTTAATTGCATGATTTATTTGTTCACTTCCTATTTTTCAGCCACACCTCCTTGAATTGTGGCAAATAGTGCATTATGATTGGTTGCTCTTTATTCTTGAAGAATTCTTGATATTATTTTTTTTGAGATATAGCATTGCTCTTTATGTATATCATGGGTTTACCCTTAATTTCTTTTGTGGGATCTATTAATCTTAATTCAACTAATTCCATATTTTATTATTAATGTTTGGATCTAGTGGGTCTTCACTACAAACTTTCTCTAGTAATTCCTCAATATGTACGGGTATTTTCCTTCTTGGTTTTAAATTTATTAATACATGGCGTATTTTTCTACAAATTAATCCTATAATTTTACCACGTTTTAGCTTGTGTAACTCTAATTGCTTTTTTGAATAACTTGTCTATGAGGAATGAATAATAGGGATATCAATAATTTTGTTTATTTGTTTTCCTCTAATATACGGAGCTTTAATTGAAATATAGTATTGGCAAAAAGGTGCATATAATCTTAGAAAATTATTTCCTATTATCATATCTAACCCTGTTTCTTGTTGATACATTGTAGGTACCATAAATAATTTATTTTGAATATTTAAGATAATTCTAGTAGCTACCTAATTTAATGGATGTATTGATCCATCAGGCTATTTGATTTTTTAATGGTTTTTCTAATTTTATCCATTGCTGAATAATGCTTTTGTTGCTATACAGATACTTTCCACTTGGATCTATATAAGCTTCAGTTTCTTTATTTTCTTTTTCAATTTTTATTTTAATATATGTACTATTCAAATTCTGTTTCTTCTGAAGATGATTCATCTTCTATTTCCTCGGAAGATAGGTTATCTTCTAAATATTCATATACACTACAATCACTATCACTTAATTCATCTTCTAAGAGCTCTAAATTATATATTTATATACTTTCTTTATTAGTTAAAATATAATTGGAAAGTAAGTGTTAATCGTATCTTGATTTTGTAAAATACCAATTTTTTTGCAGCAAGGCAAATGCCCATTGCTTTTTTAAAATGACAAATGTTAGTATATTGTTATTCTAGTCTGTTTGACAGGACTTGAACCATGAACCTCATACCCTTAAATGTCCACCATTGATCTCAGAAAATGACTTTGTTGAATATTACTTCATTGTTGAACCATGGACCTCATACTCTTAAATGTCCATTTGTCAGTTACTGTTCATCGCTTTCCCCTCTTTTATTGTCTCTTAAAAAAAAAGTTTATCACAAAATTATCATCAAATAGTTGTATAAATATCATTACACAGAAATTATAATATGTACTATATCTGTACGTACGTTTTTAATAGTATAGCCATAGATATTTAACATTTTTTGTGAATGAAATTGCATAATTCCTCGCACCAAGTTATACACATACGTCGCGTTACTTTGGTCCATAATAATCATTGGTTTTTGTCTATGTCGAAGAATCTTATACTGATTTTGGATTTGAAGCCGGACCAGTCATCTTTACCTACATGTCAGAATGAACACTATTCTAGAACTTCATGGTCCATGTGTTAAATAAAAATGCAATCTCTCACTTTCAATATTTGATGTAGACACTTGAATTGTATAGTTGTATAACTAAGATTATATCCTACAATGAAGGGCCAAAGCAATTCAAGTTGCTAACCCAAATCTGATTCTAAGCATGACAACTTGCCCCACACGTGTAGGGCATGGTTACAGCTACTAAACCTAGTGTTTGGCTTGATGTTTCATTTTCATTCACACGATATATAAATTTAAAAAATATGGAATTGTTAACTAAGGGTTTGGATTCTCTATGGCAGCGTAGTTACGTTCAATAATGAATCTCGACCATTGATTTTAAATTATATGGTATATATTGGTAAGCTATGATTAAATCATCTTGATTTTTTTTATATATAAAAATAAAGGATATTCATTCATTCAAATTGATAGAGTATATTAATACAATGCAAATTCGTAAAAAAAAAAAAAGATGAATCTGAGAACAAACTCACAGCAACATCCATGTTTAGCATAAAACGGCAAAGTACAAAAGCTTACACATATGACTATATTCAAGTTTCCAGAATACCCATGTCTTCGAATCTGCAACGTTGACGACGTCAAAGTCATTGATTAGATCTGCACTGAATCTAAACTGATCTGACAATCCGAACCGAATAAAAACTTGAACGAAACAAGAAAAACAAACAATATCGCACAAAGACGACGAACAAAACAACATCGCACTAAGACGATGAAATCACAAAAGAAAAAACGAAATAGATGTAATAATCTCTTACTTCAATAAAATGGAAGGAGAAAAACGAGTTAGAGGAGTGATTTTGAATCAAAAATTGACCCTACATGACCCCTCTTTGATGGATGAAAGAAAAGAAATTAAGTTTTTGATGACAGCTCACAAGAGAAAGGAGAAGAGAGAGAGAAAAGATCAATAATCAATTATTATAATTTTTTTTAAAAAATCAATTACTATAAGTTAATATTATATTATAAATTATGTTTAAATCATCTTGATTATTAATTTAGATACTGACAAGTTGATGATATATGTACGGATTCAAATGAATTATACTGTTGAGGATATTTATTTTTCTTGTTGATGGCTAAATGACAAGTAGGGTAAGATAAAGTGTGAACACACTTGGTCACATGTAGTCTACCAATCTTTGAAGGAGATATTTTTGGTGAAGTATATAATATCATATTAATGACAAGCAGGACTTTTATTATTATATCTTCCAAGGAATATCCTCCTTGTCTTGTAGTTCTTATAAAGATCTACATTTTTCACTATACATTCAAATTATGTGCATATTTTGAATGAGATAATTTCAATATCCTTAGGTTTAGCTATTACCGATATTTTATTTGTTATAAGAAAAAAAAATCGTCTCAACTTTAAATTTAATTATGAAAACATAAATTTCTTGAAGAATTTTATCACTTGTATGGTTCTTAATATGTTTGAGAGATTATTCGACAAAAATATTCAATTTATAAAAAAGAAGTTATTGTACGTGATTAAGTTAATTGGTGAGACAATGAAAAATATTATCCCACTTGAAAAATCATCAACTTTTCTTTTCTTTAGGTGTAGAATCTAGATGTGACAAGATCAATACATCCCAGCCCCTTGATTAAAACACTAATTTAATCTTTAGTATCATCGTAGTATTTTAGATTCACGATTACCCAATGTAATTTTGTAGAAACATAACTTGGTAGAAACTACGAAGTATAATTTTTCAAAAATCACCGTGAACCAATGTAATTCCAACATACATATACTAAATTGATATGCTTCTACTTAAGTTAGAATTCACTTGTCAAATTTGTTAAAATTTTAATTTTTATAAAAGTTTATCACTCAAACCAAATTAGTTGAAAGTGTGGCTTTGTTAACCATAAAGTAGTTTTTATTTTGAAAGAAAAAACTATCACATAATTGACAACTTTGTAAATCTCTTCTATGAGAAATGATATGGGTACTATTTTAGAACCACTTTTTTTAGACTTTTTTTGACTCTCATTGTACCTTTCTCTATTGTATTTATCCCGTAAAAAATAGAAAGGAAAAAAATTGTCCAAAAAATTATCCCAAAATAATTGTAAAAATATATTTACTCATCTCTAAAACACTTTAAAAATACCCTACCCTACCTAGTACAATTGGTTATCCAAATAAAGGGGATATTAGTTAGCATTAACATTAAAATTTTTGTTATTAGCATTAATTTTTCCTTTTCATTCATCAAGGGAGTAGACAAAATATCCCTTTCCACAAAGGATGGGTCATAAGTTCCTATCTATCATGACCATTCTAGTCCTTTCTTGAACCTTAATATGATAAAAACAAAATAGATATCACTAGTACCATCTTTTTCCTCTTAACTTTTTTAACCAAAAATTGAAATACAGAAATGACATCCAAACTATGTTGGCATCTCAAAACCGTCATAACTTCGGATTTATTGCAATAAACTTATAAGAATAGATAATTCAGAATCATTTAAGAATTCCTTCAATGGTATATTGGCATATAATATACCATTGTTTTCTTACACATCAAGTAAACAAGATAAACCAAGTCTTTTAGAAACTTGAGATGTATAGTGAAGGAGCAAAACTCTTTACATAACCAAAAAAAAACTGAACAAGGATCTCTATGATATCCAAATAGATACATCTACATTGGATTCTAGAAATGAAATGAAGATGTTACAGTTAACAAAACTTAAATGAAAGCCTTCATCACTCCAATTAAGTGGAATTAGAAATTTACTCCAAAGAAGAAACTAAAACAACCATGAATAGAAATACTAAGCTAATCAACTTAAATTTTCTCTGTAAGAGGAGAACACTTACTTAGCATCATAACAAATGAAAGAGCATTGTCTATAAGTTATAGGGAAGGGATCAGAGGAACCAAATTAATGATGATTCCGCGAAAAATTACTACTATTTTGAGGGTGTTGCATGCTAGTAAAGCCTATGTCCGGAACAAATAGAGCATTATCGAATGAATACCGAGGGTTTTTTGGCCAGTTTAGCCCAGAAGCTGTAGGTGGTGAAGGGATCTGAGGAACTGTCCAAGACGAATCTGGAACACGGTCCATGTAGTCGTCGTATTCCATTTCTTCTTCATTGGATCTTAAAATAGGAGAATCAGAATCTTCAAGCTTACCGCTGTCAGCCTGCACAAACTCATCAGAAGGACCGCATAAGCATTCGACCATAGAGCTTAACACTGCAGTAAGACTGTTAACCACTGCAATAGCTGCCGGATATAAGGACTGTTTGAATTGGCTTATTTGAACTTATCTACTGACATAAGCACTTGAATATATTGCTTGTGAGAGCTTATGAAAACAGTTAATAACATGTCCATAAGCTGTTTTAAACTTATTTTCATAAGTTTTTAACGATAGCCTGTGAAAACAACTATTAGCTTAAATGAAAACAGTTCTGACTATAATTTTATTATTTGTCATAAAAACAGTTTATGCATCATCACCTTTACTACTTTCAACATTCATTTCAAAAAAGAAAGTTTATAATATGTTTTTAGTGAAATAAATATTGCACTTCTAAAAGGTAAAGTTTTTCATAGTTAAAAAGAGCTTAAAAATAAGAGAACTAAAGAAACAAAGAACAAGCACTTCAATCAATCAAACATTTCTTAATATTTCTGCATTTACAATGTACATTAGGAAACCAATCTTTGTCAGTGATCCAATCATATGACAATGTTCACAGAGCATCCATGAACAGAGAAGATAGAAAACTACAAATTCTCAGTGAATTGAATCCATGATCCAAATAGAAAGAAAAATAAAATATGAGGGTATAATGCAGAAACTATTAACATACCCTTGAATTTGATGATCCATCCATGTAGTTATAATTCTGACTGAAATCATTTACGCCGAAAAATTCATCAATTGTCCACTGTGACATGTTTCCAGAGTTAGAACCACCACCATAAGACACCTTGGCTGGTGGAAAATCTCCAAAACCTCCGGCTTCGGTAGGCAACATTTCATTGTATTCAGATGATTGAGGCATTTGCGAAACCTTTCTCGAGACAGAAGAAGATTTTGTATCAGAAACTTTCTCACCAGAATCTGTCTTCAATGAATTTGAGGAAGTGCCGGGATCAGTAGCTTCTAGGCCGACTTTTACACCGGTGAGAAGAAACCTTTGATGTCCAGAGACAAATGCATTTGCAGTGTGTATTGCTAAATCACATTTTCTGCAGAGTAAAGCGCGATCCTCTAGACAAAAGAAATAGCCGAATGCTTCCTGAAAGATTTAAATGACACAATTCAAGTTCTTTCAAACCGAACCAGGACAAACAACAAATTAACAAGGTTCTAATTCAACAAAAATACTGACAATGGTTTAAGTCACAAAAAATGTGACAAGAAACAAATTAACAAAGCTCTAGACTGCATACAACGACAAGAAACCTATATAGCACTGACACTTTAGATTGAAGACTTGTTCATCGACATTGACACAAGTAGTTATATTCGACTACTTCCATTTTCTCAAATTATTACCAGTGTCGAGTTCCAATGTTGGGTCCGATTTCTATGTGTGTCAGCAAGATACTCCCATATTCAAGGGAAAAGATTTGATTCACAATTTCCACTTTCTAACTTGTCATAGAAGCAAGGTAGTAAATATCTTGCTAAGTATTAGAGACCAAAAGGGAAATGCTAACGACGCCCCCAAACAATATTTAAAGACCTTAAATGGTAAGTTTTAAGGAAAAATTGTATATACAACGCATTGAAAACTGAAATATTTGACTTTTGAAAAGAATAATTTCTTAAGTTGGAATCCTTAAATACTCTCTGGAGCACTCGTTAGCAAGTCCCTATACAAAATTATAGATTTCAGTTAGTGATCAACAAATGATTCCAAATATTTTAGCTGTCTTTAATCAATCAAGAACTTCAGTTTAGTTCCAGAATTATATAAAGGTTTCAAGCAATCACATCAAAATATTACAATTAAAGTTCAAAAATATAAATAAAAGGAAAAAATTGTAAAGCATCAATAAAAAAACACCTTTGAATCAATATACAGAAGATTCAAATCAGAAACAAATGTTACAATCAAAGAAAAATAAATACACAACAATTTTAACAGTGTCCAATACCAAAACTTGATCATACCAAAAAATTTCTTTTTCATGAAATTTACCACTCCAAATAAATATTAAAAAAAATACCATTCAATTAAATCAATAAAAAAAACCTTTCTTAATCCACAATCTTATACCAAAATAAAAATTACAAAAAAATAAAATAAAATAAAAGTACCTGACAAATATCACATTTAGGCATATGAGAAGAAGAAGAAGAAAGAGGAACTCTTTGATGTTTGCTAGCAAGTTTATTAGCAGCATGAACTTTCTCATCACATTCCCAACACAAAGCAGCTTCATCAGCACAACAAAGAACCTTAGCCTCTGCTCCTTCACAAACATTACACTGAATCTTCATCTTTTCTTTTTTCTTTCAAATCTCAAATTTTCAAGCAAAACCCACTTCAAGTTTCAATTTTCCCAGACCAAAGTTTAAATCTTTAACCTCAAAAGTAGAGAAAAAAAAATTGGGTTTTTGAGAAAAAAGTGAAAGAAGAAGAGGGTTTAAGAAAGGAAGAAAAATGGAGGATATTTTGGTGGCCACGTAGTTGAAGGACACGTGGCAGGAATTTGGTAGTGTCGTGGCATAGGAGACCGCCTTTGCTGGCTTTGGTCTTTGTTCATTGTAAGAGAAAAATTAAGAATAATATCTTAAAAAGAACACAACATAAATATCTTGGTTTTTTTTTCCCTATTAGTTAGGTATGTCCTTTTTTTTTTGTGAACCTTATATTCTCTTTTACATTTTTCAATATCTTGGATAGATTACTATGAATGAGTATTTACAACTATCAGAAATTTACAATTTCATACACTATATTAGTTATGTCACCATTTCAATGAAATTTTCTGGAAGATTCTTTAATATATACTATTAGGAAATGACATATATGATCGTTTAAATTTTAAATATTTGTAAATATTAGTCTACATTGGATATTTATGAAGGTGGTTCATATTTTTATTTAAACGATAGTTTATCGATAATGAATTGATTTAAGTGGAAGAGTTTATCAATAACGATATGTTCAGTTCTATAAAAGGATCTTAATCTAATTTGACACATTTTAGTTTCGGAGATAGAGGATTCTAATGAAAAATTTACACATTAGCTAACTAAGAAGTAGAAAGAAAAAAAACTCTATCGAGTTGCCTACAAAACCCTGTCTAAAGATGCAATTACTCCTCCGACTCAATAAAGATCTTCTATTGAAATATTTGAGGCTTCGATGCTTGCGCTGATAAGCTCACTAGTCATGGTCAAGTTATTACAAATGTCGTCTGATGAGATTCTTTACCTATTTTTCTCAGGCAGGATTTTTACAGTGGCGTACATGGTCTTCCAAATTTTAGATTCCCTTAATTATCACTTTGCTCTAATGTTCGAGGGTTTTGGCATAGTCTACCCTCTTGCACAATTTTCCCTTTTTCAATAAAATTTTAGAGTAGGTGGTAAATGATGGGAGCAGCTACGAGGTGTCAATCTAGTTGTTATGTGTAGCTTCTTCTTGATGTCTTCCTTGCTATCTTGATTCATAAAAAAATATTGTTTCTTGCGTATGGAAAAATTGATTTAAAACAGAGAATCCACCTTATAATATTTTTGTGTTAACCATGAGATTGGCATGAAAATCGGACATTGATATTTCGGAGTTCAACCAATAATAAAATTCGGACTAAGAACTATTCCACATAAAAATCAAACTGAAATTTTTGTGAATAATTTATTATTTAATGAAACTCATTGACCACTTAAGTTCAATTGGTTAATTAAATTTTACATATAATTTCGTACCAATAACATGTAAAAAAAAGTTATTATACCTTTTTCTTTTTTAACAATAAATGATTGCTTACTTTTTTCTTTTTTGAAGAAAATGATTAGCTTTTTTTAAGAGTTGTTTTTTATACTCATTTGATTTATGCTATTTAATTCAATTATGAATACCTGTTCTATGAGATATGGTCAAAACACTTTTCAAAGGTTCTATTATAAAAATTGCTAAAGTATTCTCAACTTGCATGAGAAATTCCAAGATTCATTCAATAGGAAGACTTCTCCACATAGATATTACACTTCATTTGTTTCAAAAAAG
This sequence comes from Medicago arabica, assembly GCA_946800305.1. Classification (NCBI taxonomy): domain Eukaryota; kingdom Viridiplantae; phylum Streptophyta; class Magnoliopsida; order Fabales; family Fabaceae; genus Medicago; species Medicago arabica. Next base: position 41,949,365 of record OX326971.1, on the reverse strand, counting down.
ATATTATACTTCATTAGTCGGTACAACCAGCTCAACACTAAATCAACACTGTTAAACCGCGGTTTGGTTCAAATTTTTTTTTTTGGAGAGGTTGTTCAAATAATTCTTATTTTTTGTATTAAAAAACGTTTAAATTTTACATATTTATTTATCTCTCAGCTCTAACAGTTGTCTCATCGATTCAATTTGCAGTTCAGTTTACAAAACAACAATTATATCCATTAACAATAAATCGATTCCTCCTCTGCTACCAAAGAGTTCATTATTCGGTAGTTTCCTTCTTGGTTTCTTTGGTAGTGTGAGTTCATTATTCGGTAGTTTCCTTCTTGGTTTCTTTGGTAGTGTCGGGATCTTCAATAAATTAGGAGATGTTATAGAAAGCTTATGTGTTTCTATTACTCTCTTTGTGTGGTATAATTAGTGATGAAGGTCAACTCAATGTTTCATCATTATATAAATCTTTGAAACTCATGAAATTTTCTTATTGATTTATTTATATTCATCTATCATTTAGGAAGGGAACTCTTGTGACAATATCCTTATAAAAGAACCGTTAATTTTACACCTCCTAAAAATATAAAGGTTCAATCTTTCAAAAAAAAAACATTAAGGTGCAATTAGCAAGTGTGCATTTTTTTTTGGTCAAAATAGTCTATCGACGAGAGAAATTCACCTTAAAAGTAGTGTCGGAGGTTCAAACTCCGTCTTTATATATATTATACATTATCCATTATTAAGTAAACTATACTCACGGAGATCAAGTGTGCATTTTTAATTTGGACAAGAAAAACATTTTTCACTGTTTGAAGTCACTATGAAATCAAAGATATTTTGTAAATTTTTGATCAAAGTGAGTGTTAATTAACAAGTGGGTGGAAGTTAACAAATATTTTTAACTAAAGTTACAAAGCTAACTCTCAAATTTGAAGTTTAAATAATGATAAATGTTTTTTTGTTCAAAAACTGCACATTTGCAAATTTAAACTTAACAGCGATATTTTTCTCTTGTTTTGTGGATAATAAACCGTAGCTTTTTATTTTTCTTTCTTTGTAAGAATTTTCTATTTGATTTTTTGTTGACTGGCTGAGGATATTTATCCATTTATTTTGGAAAGTGTATTCATTTATGCAAACAAAATTAGATGGCAAAGGGTTTGGTCATGCCTTCTTGTTCCTAAGAAGAAGGGAATGAAAGTTTTGAAAAATTTCACAAGCGTGAACTGAGGTCCCACTGTTTAGGCAAAAGAGGAGGAAATGAAAATGAGTTTTGGATATTTTGTAGTATAAGATAAGATACATAGTGGGGTATTAGACAAAAAAGGGAAGGAAAAAAAATATTAATTTAAAGCTTAGATCTGAGTTAGTGGACTGGATTGATCCATGAGCAGGGATATTTATTTACATTGAAAATGGAAATTCAATGTTTAGATTAGTACATCTATGTGAACTTATTTTGAGGCACAAAAGGAAATTATAGTTAAATCAGTTGTGTTTTTAAAAGCAGAAAAAAATATATAATAACTGCAACAATTCTTGATTGAGCTATATTTATATTATATGATTGAACTTTAAATTATTAGGGTTTATTCTCTTAAGAAACAAAGTGTTAACATAAAAAAAATGAATAATGTTAACATTTAGTTTCCATCATATTGTTTTACTATAAATAAATAGACAAAATCTAAAAGAAAGATGAACGAGAAAAGAAAATAGTTAAGATTAATATTTTGAAAAGGACAAAATATAATTGTAAAAAAAGGACAAAACATATTGATTTAAAATAATACTAAGAAGTTCAATTAAAGCATTATTTAAGAACCCAAATTTAGTTGGTAAATAAAAAAAAACCAAATTTAGATTTTATTAACAAAAAAAAAAAACCAAATTTAGATAATTTTTACATAGAAAATGATATAATTATACGACTTTAACATTAATTTAAGTTCTTTTTTCTCCTCAAAGATGTTATACTCATTAACATTAAATCGATCTACTCATAACATTTTTAAAGACGGTTGGAATCTTATCGTTTTTTAAAACAAATTGATAACTTAATTTGAATAGAGAAAGACACAAAAATTTGACAATGTATTAAATATTTTTATCATTATTCTTTTTTTTTTTCTTCAAAAATTAGTGGTGAAATGAAGGGAATCCTAAAACCACTTTGAAGAATCTCGTTATCTATATATACCGTCTCGTAACAAACTATGAACTATGGTCAAACTATATTTTGTAGTACAATACAATGAACATCGGTGAAGTCTATGTTGAGTCACCCTTAATCACTAGCTCATAGGTGGATCATCCCATAAACTTTCCCTAAAGGCACACAGAAGGATTATACAAGGATTGTTAAATTGTACAAGGACTACTGATTGTACAATGATCGTCAGATACAAGGTCTGTCATATGAAGATCAAATCACAATATGTTTACTGTTGTCCAAGAAAACAATTGTCCAAGTTAAAGGAGCATGGAGGTTTGGGGGTGAGGAAGTTAAAGGAGTTTAATGTTGCTTTATTAGGTAAATGATGTTGGAGTATGTTAGTGGATAGAGAGGGTATGTGGTTTCATGTTTTAGTCGCCCGTATGGCGAAGTAGGTGGGAGGTTGGAGGTTGGAGGTTGGGGGCCGGAGTGGTTGTACAAGGACTACTGATTGTACAATGATCGTCAGATACAAGGTCTGTCATATGAAGATCAAATCACAATATGTTTACTGTTGTCCAAGAAAACAATTGTCCAAGTTAAATGAGCATGGAGGTTTGGGGGTGAGGAAGTTAAAGGAGTTTAATGTTGCTTTATTAGGTAAATGATGTTGGAGTATGTTAGTGGATAGAGAGGGTATGTGGTTTCATGTTTTAGTCGCCCGTATGGCGAAGTAGGTGGGAGGTTGGAGGTTGGGGGCCGGAGTGGTTCTTCGTGGTGGCGGGAGGTAGGTAGGATTCATGATGGGGACGGTGACATAGGTGGTGGGTGGTTCGATGACAGTCTTAGACGGAGGGTTGGTGATGGGTCTGCGACGCTCTTCTGGTTGCATAGGTGGTTGGGAGGGACCCCGCTCTGTGAGCGTTTCCCTCGTTTATTTGACTTGGCTAAGGATAAAACCATTATGGTTGCTACTGTATTCTCTATGGTTCTGGATTTGGATGGGGAGGGGTGGAGTTGGCGCCGTCGGCTGTGGGCGTGGGAGGAGGCATTGTTAGAGGAGTGTAGGGCATTACTATTTGATTTTTCTTTGGTTCCTAATATTTCAGATACTTGGGAGTGACTTCCTGATTGTGCAGAGGGTTACTCCGTGAGTGGAGCCTATGATTTGCTGACTGCTGATGATGCTTCCCTGCTGGGTTTACCAGTTGAGATGGTGTGGCACCATCAGGTCCCTGTGAAGGTCTCGGTTTTTGCGTGGCGACTGATTCGGGATCGACTTCCAACGAAAGCTAACCTGGATTTTCGCGGTGTTATTCCTATTGATGATACTTTTTGTGTTTCTGGATGTGGTCACGTGGAGACAGTCGAGCATCTGTTTTTATCGTGTTCTTCATTTTCACCTTTATGGCAGCAGGTGCACGCCTGGATAGGTTGTGATGGGGTGGACTCCAATGTTATTGCAGATCATCTGGTGCAGTTTTCTCATTTGGCAGGTGTAGGTAAAGCAAAAAGGTCGTTCATGCAGCTCACTTGGTTCTTGTGTACTTGGGTAGTGTGGAATGCACGTAATAATCGTTTGTTTAATAATACTGTTACTATTGTGCCTCGCCTGTTAGATAAGGTCAAATTGCTAGCATTAGGGTGGCTGAAAGCTAAAAAGGCTATGTTTGTTTATGGCACGCAGAGATGGTGGTCTAGTCCCTTAAAGTGTATGGGCATTGGCTAATTTGTGTTTTTTTTTTCTGTTTGATGTAACTGAACTCTTGTATCTTTTAGTGGTCTCCTATGCATGCCCTGTGCTTGGGAACTGCTGTTTGCTGTGGTATATAATTTCATTTTGATTTCTTCAAAAAAACAATTGTCCAAGTTAGGGTTTCAGGATCTCTTGAACCCTAGTGCACCTAATATAAAGGCTAACTCATAACTGCTTCTCGGTCTCAAGTACACCACCCGTAAAAAAAACCTCTCACCTATAACGCTTATCGACTTGGCCGTCGGAGTGTTTGTAAGTACAACCCTACCTCCGACACCGATGCGAAGACTAAAATTCCAATTAAGCACCACCATCCAAGAAACCTTCTTCCACCGTCCACTGCCACCGCGGTTGTGAACACGAGTTCCAGGATCGAAATAGTGAGGATTTTCTATTTTTATTTATTTTTTCCTGATTGACTGAGGATATATAACCATTTATAATGGGTAGTGTATTCACTTATGCAAACAAATGAGAAGGCAAAGGGTTCGGTTATGCCTTCTTGTTCCTAGGAAAAAGGGAATCAAGGTTTAGGAGAATTTGGTTGGAGTTAACTTAGGCCCCAGTGTATAGGAAAAAGTGGGGAAATGAAAATGAGTTCTGGACATGAATTGGATATTTTGTTGCATAACATAAGATACGCCATAGTTTTAGACAACAAAGAGAAGGGGAAAATATTAATTCAAAACATGGATGTGATTTGAAGGAGTGGATTATTGATGCATGAGTATGGATATTTCTTAACATTGAAAATGAAAATTCAAAATGTTTAGTTAAATAAATCTAAGTAAACTTATTTCGAACCACAAAAATAAAAGATAATTTAATCAAGTCTGTTTTCAAAAGAAGAAGTTGAATAGCATTAACATTTGGATATGTTTTTGAGGAAGTTTTTGTAAGGCTGAGTTTATATTTTAAAATATGTGACTTTTAAAAAAATAATAATAAAAAAACTTATAAATGTTCATATACTAATTCAATCACATTTAATTAATTATAAAAAAACATTCTAAAATAGACGTAATTTAAAAGAAAAAAGTGAATCTTCCTCTTCAAAACCCTCATCAAACATACACACATATACTAGTTTTCATCATATTGTTTTATTATAATATTATATTTATAGAAAAAACCGAAAACAAAAATAATGAAAAAGAACCAAGTGGTTTTTTCAAATAAAAATATAATCCTTTTTATTTGTATACCCTTGATTTCTCTACATCCATTTAACACTTCATTTTCTCTTTATCTCTCTTTTTCCACCACGTCAATTACTTATGACATCTCTCTCTCTATATATATATATATATTTTTTTTTTTTTTTGCCTTATATCTTCTTTGATGTAGAATGAATAACATATGTACAAAAATAACTTTCAAGAAAATAAGAGATATACATGGCTTTGACCATAGTTGGAACATAGGGAGAAACAACTTCACTCACCCGACATTTCTATAAGACAAAATTAGATTCATCATCCGTTAACTGAATTTCAGATTTTGATTTCGTCTTTTATTTTTTTACGTTATATTTGCATATAAATTTTGAAACATTAAATCTAAAATTTATATGAAAATATGTGTAAAAAACAATAAATTTGGACACTAAGAGATTATATCGAAATAAAATCATAAATTTGAATCTTGAAAATCCATATACAAATTGATCAAAAGGATGATATTGATGTGAAAAAAGATAAAACACAAAACCGTTAAGAGAAGATGAGAGTAATTTTACCTTTATATAAAAGACATGTATTTTTTATATATGTGCTCAGAACAATGTAACTAATTAACAACAATTAACTACCATTCACTATGAAACAATAGTTAATTAACTTCGACACTTTTTTAAATCGGTTAAATTGACTTACAATGCTCCCTGAGAAGTAGTTAATTGTTGTTTGAGATATTTTGGGTAATTTAAAGTGTATCTGGCAATTGCTTGGTGCTCAAAGAACAACTTTCTTAAAGTGATATTCCACCAGGTCTTAAGATTGCCTTAGTTAGACCTAATGATAGTTTGAAGAACAGCCTGTTAGAAAAATTCAATGGATATGAATCTTTAAGCATCAAGCAATTGCTTTACATGCAACTAAAACTCCTGAAAATACCTCACCATTCGGGAAATGTTTAATGGTACCGATGGTTGGCATACGAAATTTCACGGACGCCTGTAACAATTTCTTTTCAACGAGATGCTCTTTCCGAAGTCATTTCGACCAAGCAAGCAATCTTCATCATTTGTGGTAGCCTGCAGACCCCAAGGTCCATGACAAGAGAAGCTTCAAAGTTCCAATTCCGAAGTCCAAGTTTGTTAAGTTCATACATGTATGCATTAGCATCAAGAGGTTGAAATTATTGTAAGTCCTTTGTGTTCAACACTTCTGCAATTCCAAAATCAGCCACGTTCATCAAAGGTTACAAAATCTAGCTCCAACCAAAATATCCTAATACATATATGTAATTCCAACTATAATCAATATATATCCTGTAATAAAAAACATATTTAGTGAAAAACAGAAGATGAAGAGATTTGATAAACTTGTATTTTATAGGGACCACAGTCCCACACACATATTTAGAGTCTCTTAACAAGTTGGAAATACAAAAGCCCCGGATACATAGCATGTCGACACCGAAAGTAATTTCAGAAAATGACATAATTCAATTTGATCATATACGTCAGTATTGTGTTCGACACCGAAACACACATAATCGAGGAGTATCTGTACTTGTTAGGACTCAAACAAACAATAAACTGAAAGAAGAGTACATATCACATACATTGGTTCGTAGATAAAACCATAGACACTAAAATTAATCATCCAGCAATATGAAACAACCAAAAAAGGGAACCAGCTAGGAAGAAGGACCTGAACGAGGATAAAAATGAAGGTTTTTAATTTGGGTTAAGCATTTCTATTATATAGTTAATTTAATCTCGTTTTTTTATTTAAAAAATTGCAGGAAGTTTAGCGCTTGGAAAACAAGCTTATATACGCTTCCGTGATTCGGTTAAACCAATTTTTCCAAGCTTATATACGCTTCCGTGAATCGGTTAAACCAATTTAAAAAGCGATGAACGGTGGATAACTAGTAACTACCATTCAACGATAAACGATAATGGACTACCATTCCGTGTTTTTTTTTTTGCACCGATAGAGCAACCCCCAAATTCAACATTCTGTAGCCCGCATCATGATGTCTAGGTTCAATATATCTATTTCATTTTTCATTTTAATACCCATTTTTGCAGTGGAATTTATGCACATCAATGTAATGATAACGCCAATAATTAAAATCACACAAATTTCCAATTAAAAATACAGAATACATTATTAAAAAAAATGCAAAAAAGCCTTTGAACTTAGCCCGATTTACAAATAAACAAGACTTCTCAGTTACAATGCATCCCTAAATCAACCATTGAAATGCAAAAAACATGTTAATCTTCTAGGTTTTTTGTTGACAATAGCATATTATTGGATTGAAAGGCACTCTTTACATTTATTTACAACAAAATACAGTCAACATGTTTAAAATGGTCCTTTTTTAACTTGGACTGTCTAACAAAACTCTAGATGATCCCTCCACAGTCAGATTAGGAATCACAGAATTTTCAACTAAGGAAATACTGCACTTAGTGATACATCTCAGAAACTTCATCCTCCTCAATTTGAGTCAAGTCAGCTTCATATTTAGGTCTTGTATATTATTTTGTATTTGTAGCTCAACCCTTAAGAAGAAAAGAGCATTACAATTGCAAGTTTAAAAGCCATGTCACCTCATTTTGCCTAAACTTTTCCATTGCTCACACGAATCCTCCAACAAAATTTGTTTATTCTTTTTATGAAGATATACTGGGAAATTTACTTTACTTCACATCTTTCCTAGTTGCAACAAGTGATGAGGCAAGAAAACATTCAGACTAGGTGCTTTGGAAGATATCTCAATGATGTCCCCATCTTGAATGGCGTAGGTGATATGAGAACCATCGATATATATCACACCTTTTCTACAAGTCCATGTAGCGTTCATTTTTTCGTCGTGCTTAATCAATCCATGCATAGAGTCTGACACTGTTGTAGGTGAGATAGGCTCCCTAACCATGTACTGGAGATCCCGAGATAAAACGGGCATTGGAAATCCACCTGCTGAATGCATTGCAGCTGTTGAACCGGCAGCTGTTGAAACTCTTAGACCGCTTGATCTACAGTTAACTGGTGACGAACACAGCTGACCTTCCTTTGTAATTCTGCAAACATACAAGCTTAATTGGCTTTCTTTGTTTTTTATTAGTTTGGTTTTTCATTGCCTTTTTTTGTTTGGGCAGTGGGAGGCAAATAATCAATATTAGAGATGAAAATAAGTAAAATCAGAAGGAGTAAATACTCAGTTTAGTCCCCGAGAAAAACTGCAAGAACCAATTTGGTCTTTAAGAAAAATAAAAGTAACTTTTAGTCCCCGAAAAAGAAAAAACGAAGACTCAATTTTTTTGTCTCCTCTTTGGGTCTCAGGGACTAAATTGTATAGGTTTTCTTTTCGGACACCAATAGTTGGTTTTACTATTCTAAACTAAATTTCGTTCACCGATTTTTCTCAGGGACAAAAATGAGTTTTCACTCAAATAAAAGAGTACGTGGAAGCTCTTACCTGAAGGAGAACCTAGAGAGTGAAGCAGGACATGGATGCGCAACTAAGATATCATTGAGAGCATAAGTTGACAGTCGTTGTGCATTTACGGATATCATTACCCTTGTTAACTTGGAAGGAGCAATTCGACCTTCGAGTATACCATCTAAAACCTGAAAAAGATTTTGAAAAAAGATCACATTGGAAAATAGCAGGCCAGCTAACACAATCATGTATACACTTGCTAAAGGTTCAACATAAAAGGATGAAATCAAGTAGATAAAGCATTTTTCACGGTTCAAATGATTTAGATTGAAGCACTGTGAATTACTGGAAAGTTTCTTCCAATTGATATTCAAGAGGGGCCTCTATATAGATCCACAAATTAATTTAATTTTGTCATTGGTATATACATAAAACAAACATGAAGGGCATAAGATTTAAAGATATAGCCCATAATAATCAGATGCATCTATATGTATGGGATACGGAGTTTACCTTTTCTATAATAATATGGATAAAAGTACAGTAAAAAGGAATAAGCCACTTCTAATTTCTTCATGTTAATACATGTCATGAGTATACTTGTTTTTTTTTTTGCACTTGTTTACAGTGTCACCTTTCAAATTGCCCTTATAAGTAGAAGAGTGTTTTCCATAGAGTTCATATATAAAGGAAAAATCCCTTAATTTGCAGATATAACCAAGGAAATTTATTTCTCTACAAACGAGCATTTGGTGCTGAATATTAGTACCAAGTTTGAACCATATCGCATAGCACAATAATAAATCAACATGTGAACATTAATTTGGAGAAAAACCACATTTGTCCAAATTAGAAAGGGTTCCGTTCAAAGATGTTGCCACTTGTGCAGTCGGCATGCAGTTCCAACTCATGGATCAGGTTGGCATCAAATTATAAGTTCAGTAATAATATTGACACATGCATCAAAGTATTTAGAAAATATTGAAATGGATATTAAACGCGCATTTTTGTAACTTTTTCTCAATTTTCTTCGTTGATTAAGGTATTCTGAACCTAAATCCGTGATATTGTTATTCCATGCTAAAATAGCTTTGACAAGTAGTTTAGACTATCACAATTGGCTTCACTACTGGTTCATCATTATGACAACAGCGTCATAGAATTTGAAGATATCAAGTTTTTATTCCACAGCATTCTAGCTGCCACACCCTCAACCTCAATGCTTAGCAAGAACGAAAAAATTACAATATCTACTATTTCTTCTAAAGTATTATAGAGTTAATCTTACTTGTTCAAAGTTTTCAACAGTTGCAGCACAAAGATGACCAGTGCTTCTAGTAGCATCAAACTCACCACTGAATTTCTCCACCTATTGCAAATAAAATACGAATTTAAATTAAATGTCAAAACTCTGAAGCCAAAATATCAATATTAAAACCAAGACGACATGTATATAAACCTCATCAATTCGTGTGGGATCAGAGTTCACTCCAAGAACTGGAATTTTGTCATCGATGAAATGGCTGGCCTGCAGAAGAGTTCCATCGCCACCAATTGTAACAACCAGGTCAACATCATTGATGGGCTGTGTCAAATCATTTCGATGTACAGCTTTCCATTCAACTGACTTTTTCCGCAGAATTTCTTGACAAAAGTTTATGGAATCATGGTGCACCTTATGCCTATTATTCAAGAATTGTAAGACCTGCAATTTTCTAACAGAATTAAAACTTCAGATGACACAAAAAAGACCTACAATGATGCCTACAGTCGAAGTAAAACATAAGCCAAAAACTGCAGAAATATCACTAAGTCAGGATTCATATGAGGGTTGAGTTCCTGAATACTTCTCATATATACACAGTTCCTCTCATTCTCTCTCACACAATTATTTTCTTGGGTCTAGACTCTAGTTCATTTGTAAGAACTACTACCCACTTTTTTCCATCATAAACAAACATATATAAATAAAATTTTGAGCACTAAACTAAGAAAGCTTTGGTTGAAATGAAATGGTCTCGTGGAAAATGGAAATGTAGCTGGACAAATAAAAGTCGTCAAGCTCATATTAAGTAAGAATTCATTCAAGGGTCCAGTTCTCATAAACTTTCACTGAAATCAACTCATAAAATTTAGCTATATCAGAACCTCATATTTTATATACAAATGAGCTGTATAAAGTGAGAACATGAGAAGAGCTAATATGATCATGTAATATAACCATACACCAATCATCAAGTTCGGTTGTACTCAAACCTAATCTCAACCATATATGTATGGTTGTATGGGTAAAGATTATCTTATCTCATGCACTCACATTCTTACCTAATAAACTCCAAAATAAATAAACACACACAGACACACACACGAACAAATAACTATATTCTTAATTCTGGCTCATTGGTAAGAAAGTATAACTAGCTATGAAGCACCGACACCAAACACGACACTAACACATAGACATCGCCAATAAATTAGGAAAATGAAAGTGACCGAATGCAACTCTACATGTTTCAGTATTGCATCGGTGTTGAACGATGACACCGTGACACGTGTCAGACACACCTTCAATGCGAAGTTTTGGTGCTACTTAGATAACTACCTCGTTTCTACCAACAAAAACTAGCATATATAAATAAGCTATGTAGCACCGACACTTTTGAACAAAGGCGTATCCGTGTTTGCCCCGGCTGCAGACACATGTGATCACATTTAATTATGTCATTTTCATAAATTACTACCGGTCTTAACACGTCAGTGACATGTGTCCGTGTCTGTATCGGTGTTTCATAGTAAATAAGTATTAAACATAAAACTTTTCTAGGTCAAGGGAAGGCAAAAAATGAGAATGCAACTACACAAATATATAAAAACATTCAATGTAATTATTTACCACTTGCCCATTTTGACTCTAACCAAGCAAAAGCTAACACACGCCAACACAGACATTTTATCAAACAGGATGCATGCAAATAAGAAAGTTTCAAAATAAACACCACCCATTAACCCTTCGAAGATTCAATAACACAAACAAAACCCAGGAAACCATTACCGAGAAGAAGAAGAAGAATTACCTGAGGGTGTGTGTGAGAAGGTTGTGGTGAAACAGCAAAGGGTTTAAGGAGAAGTAACAGTTTCTTCATCGCCATTCGCTTTTGATCCTTCAACTGTTTTCAACAACCAAGTCACCGAATTTGTTCTTTTTGTGTATATAAAATGGATGTTTGGTTTTGGAGTCCAAAAAAAATTGATTTTGAATGAATAGATTCGATGATATTGATTATAATCGATTAATAATGAATTAAATGTAAAATGACGTTGTTTGAATACTTTCATAAACTATAAATTTGTGTGTAAAACACAATTTTATAATAAAAAGATATAAATCATAATCATATTTATTGATGCAAAATCAATTCTATCGGAAAACAACTAATATGTTATAATCAATTATACATCTCCAATAGTAATTCTAGCCAGCATTTCTAGAAGTGATTTTTAGACAACTAAATCCAATGTACGACCAAAGAGAAAAAGATAGAAGAATGGTTTGAAAAATGTAATAGGTTGGTGATAAGATATAACGAGAGAGAGAGATAGAAAAATAATTAAGTGTTGGAATTTAATGCATATAGTAAAATTAGAAGGTAATTTATCTCTTTTAAGATTTGTATATATATATTTTTTGATGATATGATGTTTGGTGGACATTCGAAACGTCAATTTTACATTTTGAATGGATCCACATTCATACTCTTTAAATTTTGTTTGGATTGATGGAATATGATGGAGCGGAACGTAATGGAACAAAGTGGAATGAAATGGAACGGAATGGAATGGAACAGAGATTTCATTCTATTGTTTGGGTATTCACGACGGAGCGGAATAAAATTATCATTCCATTGTTTGGAAAGCGAACGGAATGGAATAAATTATAACTTTTTTATTCCATTTTTATCCCTATTAATAAAAAATATACTCTACAAGAAAGTAATGTATTTCAAAAATATATTTATTTCATAAAAATGATTTTTTTTTCTTCATATAAATATATATTGTTTGCTCTTTTATATGTATATGCAACTTTATTTAAAATATTTATTTGCATTTTAAAAATGCATTATTGTTCAACATGTTTTATATAAAAATAAATAAACAATTGAAACAAGCATCTGTAAATTTGAGGTAAGAAAAAAGAGCAGCATTAGAAGATGGACAATGCATTAGTTTTCAAAGATTAAACACTATAAATTAAAACGAGATAAAAGATCAAAATGAAAATTGAGGCATGAGGTACTGTGCAAAATTGATAACAGGGAGACAGACAAGTTAACAATATAAATATGAAACAAACATCACAAAAAAATGGTATTCAGCTGGGATTTATTATTATGGAGCTGGAATCATATTGGCTAAATAAATAGCACAAAGAAGAAAATAGGATACACGTAATCGATAAAAAATAATATGAGGATAAAATAGTAGGTAATTTATTATTAAGTTAAGTTAATATGTCATTCCATCTCATACCCTCCAAATTGGAGGGGAAGTAAAATTAGAGTAAGTGATGGAATAGGATGGAATGGTTACCATCAAGTTCCATCCTATTCCATTCTTTTTTCTAATATCCAAATAATGAAACATAATGCCATTCCATCACATACCACTACATTCCATCAAATACCATCAATCCAAATAAAGCCTTAGAGTTTGTTTGAGAGTTTGAAGAGGATGAGAGAGCTTTTAAGGTGAAAATATTGGGAAACTTGATAAAATTTTCACAATATTTTAATGTGTATTATTTTTTTAGATAATGATAAATTAATGTTTATAAATAATATATTTTTAATTTTAAGAATATCATAATATCATATGAGTTTAATGATGGTGGGTTGACGATACGATACACAACAATTTTGCACACACAACAAATAAAAATATTTAAAATCGTCATATCAATTTATGTTTTTAATTTACCTGACAATTCAGAATGTTTTTTGATTGGTTGTGTGTGCAAAGTTGTTTTGGACTGTCAACCCACCACCATTAAACTCAACAACATATATTGAATCTTCCTTAATATAAATCCAAGGTGGTCTCATTTCCTTAATCATTAACCCTAATGCAACCCTAACACCCTAAAATGACAAATTTAGCCATGAATAACAAGCCATTTTCCTCCTAGATCATCACATTAATGAGAAACTAACTACTACTTAACACTGCATTCACCAATTTAATTTTGCACTTTATTTTGCTAGCTAGAGCCATGATACTAATAAATGCAGATATGAAAAAACGTGCTAAGACACGTGGCTCCAGAAGTCATTGTAAAGCAAAATTGCACCCTTCGATGTATGCTTATTCATTCTTTTTCGTTTTTGATTTCTGATTGCTTTTACAAACAAATCAAACTCAAACTAATAACTCAAACAATTTCTCCACCCATTGAGTTGTTCCTCTTCCACCTCAGTCCTAGACATTCAAACAACAAGAATTATCTCTTGTCTCTCTCCCGTCCTCTCTCTCTCCCGTCATCAACAAAAAACTCTCTCCAATCGTTGTTCTCTCCCTTCCTTATCAAAAAAGGTATCTCCTATTGCTGAATCTCGAACATCAATTTAGTTCTTCCTTAGTTGTTCAGGTTTGTTGATTTTGCGAAGATTCTTTCAAGGAAATCGATTTAACAAATTCCGCTCTCGTCACTCTTTTCCTCCAATTTCCTTCTTCAATTCAATTCTTTGTTGGCTATTAAGTAAAAGGGGGTGAAAATTGGCTCAGATTATTACCACAATTTGGCTTCTTTTGTTGTATTTTCTTGTTTTGTAATTTGTTTTAACTATAGGAGGTTAGTGTTTTCGTTTTTCAGAGTTCTTTTTTCTTAAAAAGGGATTATGGAAGATTTATTTTTATAACAATGATAACTCGATGAATGCGTTGCAGGATTGACAGGCTCAAGGTAACCAATAGTTGTTTAATTTGTTGAAGTGTAACATTTTCTTCATTGGAGTTATGTTAGCATTCATTTTGTCTTATGGTTGAGGATTTGTTTAGGAGGCTTCAATCAACTTCGGGATTTTTGTGGAAATTCTTGATGGTATTTAAGATTTCATATCTTGATTATTTCATTTTGAAGATTTGACTCATTTTCTTATAAATATTTTCAAGCAATTTGTGATACAAGAAATGCCACCAATTGATCCATATCACTTTTTGGAACTATACTATTATTTTGTTACTTTTACTTTTGCATCCACCGTATGTTTGATATAATGTTTATGTGAACTTTCACCTATAACTTGATTTTTAAAGCAATGCCTTAAAATTTATTCTGAATATGAACAACTCATTACTACATTGAATCATTCATTTTGGTTTATAAGCCAAAAGTATGAACTTACTTTAGAGTTTGACAACTCCAAAGTAAGTGACATTGGCTCATGATGAGAGTTTTGTAAGATTTTTTGTTTGTTTGGCTAATGATGAATATTTTTTCCATTCGTTGATTATTTAATGTTATCTTCATTTCTTTACTTGATCACTATCATACTTTCTGTTATGAAAGAGCCACATTGCCTTATCACGATAGTTGCTTTATTTTGGTGAATTTTGTTTGCATTAATTTTGATGATTATTTTTATTTTATTTTTCTCTTTGTTGATTATGCAATTGCTATCTTTGTTTAAACTTGATAGTAAGGTGTTTTGTTATTTCACGTAATTTAGAACATATTTTCTATTAGAACATATGTGATTAACGTTTTAGGTTTTGAGATGTGATTAACTAATATTGATCATTTGAAAAAGTAGAGATGTATATATTTAGTGTCTTTACATACTTTATGGGGTATCTCTGTTAATCCCTCGGCTCTTACATATTTCGTAGGTCTTCTTAAATTATAATGAAGATATGACAATTCTTATTTTGCATTGTAGTTTGTTACAAATATTTTGGGTTGTATATTATCAGCTTTTTGAGCTCTAATGATCGTGTTTGTGCTCTTTAATGTTAGGTTTGAGCTACATTTTTTCTTTTATGATTGGATTTTTATTGAAGGGAACTTGACCCGTTGAATCAACCAAAAGGACAGGTAAGAGATGATGCTTCCAATTCTCATTGTCTTGGCGGTTTATGAGTAAACTCGGGTTTCAATTTTTGTGACTTCATTTTAATCTCTTAGAAATATTTTTGTAGGTTTTCTATTTTTATTATGTAGTTTGATAAGGATGTTGCGTTTTTCGATTTCTGTTCCATGATCCATTCATCAAAAGCCTTATCTTTGATCATTTTTAATTTATTGTTTTTATAGGTTCACAATTATTTCTCATTTTTTTCTTAATTAGTAGTTGGAAGATGTCTTGGTCCAAAACATAGAAAGAGGTTAGACTTGAAGTATCCAAGGATAGGTGTGGTAATTATAAAATCATGGACCATATAACTTTTATTTTACTTATTTTCTCAATCTTTGAATTAGTTTGAATGTGAGTTGTATACTATTCTATTAGTAGGAATTGGTCCCTCAAGCTTGCAAGTATTTGAACTTTTTATTCAATATATCTCTTGATTCTTAGATAGGTAATATAGATTTTAATATATTCAAAACCAAGTGTTGAAGAAGTTACATTACACTTATTCATTTCTTATGTTTGATTTTAAATGTGACTGCTTTTGTCAATTTTTTTGGTAATAAACTGAGCTTAAAAATCTATTGAAAGATGATAAGGGAACATGAAATTCACTTGCTTTTTTATTTTTTTTCTTTGAAGTTTCATGTTAAAAAACTTTAAAAACCACTACCATAGGATGAAGCATGAGTTGTAGAATCAAGTGTAGTTTGTCAGTAAGATATCTCTGTGTACGATTCTATTTAGATTTATTATATTTCACTAAGAGATTTTTGTTATATTATTTTACTTTTAAATTAAAATAGGTGATTCCATCCAAGTTGTATTAGTATGCTCCATCATTTGTAAAGATAAGATTCATGGATGCTCTGATGGTAGCAGAATCGGGATTGATCTCAGACACAATGAGCTTGGATGTAAACAAAGTCTTCGTTATTGGGACCTACGAGCATGACGAGGAGAACATTAGTGAAATCAAAGTTTTGCAATAGTGTTATGACATTGTTTTCTATTGCGAGGGTGGAGGTTCTGTCATGGAGGAGATGTCTTGCTCCTATAGTTTTTTATGGTCCAGAGGTGGTATTTGGAGGCCGGCTAAGATAACTTTTTCAGGTGTTAAATATCAATTTTTAGGCATTAGGTTTGGCTGAAGAAGGTTTTTGTTTTGGTATTTTGTTGTAGCTGTGTTGTTTTAGTATCTCCTCTTAAGCCTTTCTATTTTTGCTACTGACTTTCCAAGGCTACATTGCAGCCTCTGTAGCCATTTTTGGTTGCAGTATCTTGTATCTTGGTGGATTCTTATTTGTTCTCCGTTAAAAAAAATAAATTATCTAATACAAATGTCAACACCCCTTCTAAAACATATCCAATATGCAAAGAAACCATCAAAGATTATCCTTCAATTAGGTGCCTATATTTTGGGGGCATTATCTTCATAATTTCTGTAGCATCTCCCACTGCATCTATTGCTTGGGGATGGAAACGAAGAACCATTATGAAAAGGCAATCAAAACCAACCCAACTTCATAGTGTGGTGCCTGATAGATATTTAGCAAGTGTACTAATTCTATCGGAGTAATAACTAAAGTCCATATCCACGAGGATTGTGTTAATCTCAATTTAGCAATAAGATTAATATCAAGGATGTGTACATTATTTTGATGCCCGAGGCAGTAGATTTGATTGAATAAAAGTTAAATACGCAGAAAATAAAGATTTGTTTGGAAAATATACGGAGAGATGAGACTAGGTCATTCGAATCCTCTGATTTCACCTGTTTGGTACACTGCACCTATTTCCTATGAATACTTCTCTAGTTTCACGATGGTTAACTAAGATTGCTCTAATCAATCCCTTAACTTAGGGCCCTCTTCTCAGATTAAAGTCTGTAATTCCTTAGGCGAGCTAGTATTCGTTGAAGGTTTTATAAGCGTTAACCTAGTAATACAAATAAACGTTTATCCATTCCTAGACTAACCCTGTTTATTCGAACAATTCAATTGGGTTAAATTTGTAAGCTAGGGTCAGTAGTCATTCAATCTTACCAATTCAGATTATATGGTGTCAATATATAAAAAGTATTAAGAACAATTGAATTGGATAAAACTAGATTGATATTCATTAGAAATTGAGTTTCACAGCAACATGGTTCAAACAGGATTACATCATAATCATATCAGACTTAATCTCTTAGAGATTTATCTATTCATAATCGAAATTACAAATAACATAATCAATGGAAGAATTAAAACATATATAAACTAACTATGAGTTGGTTAGAAAGCCTCTTCTTCAATCATTTGCTCTCAAAATCGCACTTTAGGTCTCCAAAATTCTGAACACTACTTTATGAAATAAAATCTACTTAAATAGGCAAAAAATTCGCGTCCAATCGTGACACTATTCTCAGTAATCGTGTCACGATTTTACCTATATTAACAAAATCTTCAAAATCAAATCTTCTCAATCGTGTCACGTTTTGGCCATCGTGACACGATTTCCTTGCTAGAACCTATCCAAAAATCTGGTCTTCAAATCGTGTCACGATTTTTAGTAATCGTGACACGTTTTCGTATTCTTCCCATTCTTCAGTTTTCTCTGCTTTTCATGTTGTATAAGCTTGTTGTAAGCTCAAAAATCATAAGGAGTTATAGTAAAAATTATGTAATGACAAGGTGTCATCACAACCCCAAACTTGAATCATGCCTTGTACCAAGTGATAATACCCAAAAGTTCATCTCCCTACTAGCCATTAGATGAGCTAGATGACTTGGTTGCATCCATCATTCACATTGTGAATGAGTTTGTGGCTGTTCGTTTTGTATTTCAAATCATTTTCATGAGCCATAAATGTGACTGTTGTATTTTGAGATACAAATTTGTGGTTGTTTGTTTTGTGTGCTTTATTGTTATCCAATTGATTACATTTATCTCCTATGCGAATATAATCAAATCTTCAATGTGTGTCATTTTATAGATCAACCATATGTTGCAAAATTTAGTGCTACATCAAGGAGTGGTTGAAAATTCTGCTGATAGATGAGGATGGTGTTTGCAATGATAATACTTCAAACGTAGTTTCCAAAGAAACTTTCTGCAATGTGTGTAGACATGAAAATCTTCAAAGATAATTGTATTTATTATTATAACGTTTAGATTTTAAGCTGGGTATATAATATGTCATTTTGTTTTTGCCTGCTACCTTTTCGATGTATATGACCCGTGCGGCAGCATAGGTAGAAAGTCTAGTTTGAAAAATTCATATAAACTCTCTAAAACCCTATAAAACCTTCTTCCAATATAACTTTTAAGTTACCCAAAATTAGGGAAAATTTGTATTATGAAAAAATTATACCCCCAAAGCCCTCCTCTTCCAAATTTCTCCATTTTTTCCCTTGCTTCTTCCTTTATTAATCCTTTTCCTCTATTCCCACCAAACTCGCAAACAAAAGGAACAAATAAGGAGAGAATGTCAAAATGTAAGAAAGTTGTAGAATGGATGAATGAGGTGTCTACTAAACATTACATTAGTGTTTTTTTTATGACCATGTTACATGTATGAAATACAATGTATGTTATTTGAACAACCATTTCTTTTCATAACATATGGCAAAACCGAAGATATATAGACAATTTTGGTGTGGAAACCAAGCCGATAAAAAAATTATTAAAATAAAAAACTAAAATGACTTTTCAAGAAGGATTGTTTATAGGTTGTTCCAAAATGGCTGTCAAAAAATCATTTCTCATAAAATCTATATCGTTGAGACATCAATATCTTATTATTCGTGAAACCTAAGTAACTTACAAATAATCATTGTAAATAAGCAGATAAATTAAAACTTTTGAACAGAGATATAACACACTAAATAAAATATTTTCTCTGGTCCCTATTATAAGACAACAGTTCACTTTTTAGATTCACTAAATAATTGATCTATATGGTCTATAATAGAGACTAAATACATTTGTTATTCAATGAACTTAAATAGTAATTTTTTATAATAAGAACCAGAGGAAGTACATACATGCATACATCAAAGTTTTATACATTTGCCCCTCGTAATGACAACGCCCAAACAATTCTATGTAGGACTTATGCATTTTCAGCATCCAAGCCTAGCCATAAACTTTCAACATCCAAACTAAACAATATAAAACACCATCAAAATAACCAAGCCACAAACTTTCATTATTCAACCCTCGAAAACCCTTGCAGCTAAACAATACATATATTGTTATTCTATAGAAAGTCCTTCACTATATCTATAAATAACATATTTGCAGGAACAAAGAAAACAAAGGAACTACGATTGCAATCAAAACATAAGTGGGATAAAAAGATGTAAAATGCATAAATAATACACCAAATATAACACATAAAGTTAAACAACCTTAATGTCTTGACCTTTCAGATCAATCCTGATATATCTTGATGTCCCTCGTTCAATGCAGGGAATTACAATGGTCAATATCTGATGCCCAAACACCCAAAAAATCATCTGCGAGCGCCTTATGACTTCTTGTGGATTTTAGATGTTATAAGTAGATCACAACCGATAATCGAACCAAGAGAACATACTATAGTATTATCCATCCTTGTTAGCAATAACGACAACAATATCCTTAAAAGGATCGAACCAACAATCAACCTCGTGAGCAATGGCGGAGCCACACACATGCTTGTGTGTGCTCCTGCCTGCACTTTTTTTATCTCACACACACACACACACACACACACATACACATATATTGATAATCACACCTCATCCCACCCCCACACACGACAATTGACAAAACCAAACATGTCAAAAACACACCCACCCAACACCCAAGTCCAAGCCTTTTCTCTTTCTGGTTTTAAAAATAAATGAATAAACAAAGTTAAGAAAACAAAATTCTTAACAATTCACACGATTTCTCTCTTTCTTTTCTCAATGAACAAAACAAAGTTCTTCCTTATTCCATGAGACAAAAAATAACCATATTCTTGTTTCAAAACAAAGTTTCCTCCCTTGTTTCTTGTCTCTCTAATCTTCTTATCTCTTTATTCTTTTCTCTCTTCGTCCATTGGTGATCTTCTAAGAGGTAAACCCTTTTCTAATTGTAATATTTAATTTTATGATTTTAAACTTATTTGTTTCATTTTTTTGTTATTTTAAAGAGAGTTAACATCTATTATTACCTTGTTGATATTAAATTTATGTTGATTGTGTAAACTTTATTGTTAAGGTTTGGTAAGTGATTATTTGGAATTATTGAACTTTGCTGCTATTTTATTGTTTTAAGTATTTGTGTTGATTTTTTATGTTCTTTTTACGATTGATTTCCTATGATTTTTATATACTCATGGGTAGTGTTTATAGGATAGTTATAAAAAAAAGTAGTCTTTATAGAATTATAGTTGATTCTGATAAATAATATTATTATTTCTAACAGTAAACTATATATAATGGAGAAATATTTCAAAAGAAAATCATCTCTTAATCCTAAAACACTTGATGAATGTGGAAGTATAAAATTAGGTCCGCCTTTGAAGAAAAGATGGTTAGGATTGGATTTGGGAAAGCTTCCTAGTGATCTTGGGTTGAGGTTAAGACTTTTTGATTATCACCCAAGTGATAGAGAAAAAATTAGGTGATACTATTTTTAAAAGAACTCTTGTTAATCAAGAGAAATTAATTTTCGCTTACAAAATTTGGAGATGCCTCTTGTAAGTTTAATTCGGAATGGTATTCAAAATATGGCGGTTGGTTGGAATATAGTCAAAAGGAAGATGCATCATATTGCTTATGTTGTTATCTCATGAAATCAAATATTACAAAACATAGAGGTAGTGGTGAGGCCTTTATAACAAAAGGTTTTACAAATTGGAGAAAAAGTGTCAGGTTCTAAGTCCATGTCGGAAGTGTAAATAATCAAGCATGACGAAACTGTCAAGATCTAATGAAACAAAAGCAACATATTGAAGGAGCTATTTGCAAACAATCTCATCATGTTAAAGTGGAATATCGAATTCGCCTGACTTCCACACTTGATTGCATTTGACATTTGCTGAAGTAAGGTTTAACTTTTTGTAGTCATGATGAGACTCCATCATCAAGTAATAAAGGTAATTTTCTTGAACTTGTGGATTTTCTTGTTAACCATAATAAAACTACTTGTGAAGTTGGGAAGTATACTCGTAGAAATCTTATGCTAACATCTCCTCAAATTCAAAAGGAAATTGTTAGAGCTGCTTCCTATGAAACTACTAATGCAATACTTCGTGATGTATGAGATGATTTCTTTGCTATTACGATGGATGAATCTCGAATTATCTCAGTTAAGAAGCAAATGGTTGTTGCTTTACGGTATGTTAATAAAAAAGGCAAAGTTGTTGAGCATTTTTTTTTGTATTGTTGAGGTTTCTAATACCAATGTTTTATCCTTGAAATCGGCTTTGGAGTCATTCCTTGCAAAACATGGGTTAATTTTGTCAAGGATACGTGGACAAGGATATGATAGAATAAGCAACATGTGAGGTGAATATAATGGTCTCAAAAGCTTGATATTGAAAGAAAATTGATCTGCTTTCTATATTCATTGTTTTGCTCATCAACTCAAATTAGCTTTGTAACATTAGCAAAAAAAACATTCTGACATTGCAACATTTTTTAATCTAGTAGATAATTTGTCTACTATTGTTGGAGGATCAGATAAGAGTCAAGATGCTCTTCGTGAAAGTTAATTTAAAAAGGTGGAGGAAGCATTCGAAGTAATAGAAATATTTAGTGGGTGTTGCATGAATAAAGAAACAGTGGTTAAGAAGGCGGGGATACTCGATGTAATTCAAATTATGGTACATTATTTAACATAGTTTCTTTATTCTCTTCTATGATCTATGTTCTTGACATGATTAAGGAAGATGGAACAAGCTTGGAGCAAAAAGGTGAAGCAATTCTTTTGTTGAAATGTATGCAATCTTTTGAATTTATTTTCATCTTGCACTTGATGAATTTTTTTTTTGTCAATTATTCATGACTTATCTCAAGCATTACAAAGAAGTGATCAAGATTTTGTTAATGCCATGAAATTAGTCAAAATATCCAAACAAAAGTTACAAACTATAAGGGATAGTGGTTGTGATTCTTTGCTCCATGAAGTTTCATTGTTTTGTGAACATCATGAAGTTGTCATCCCAAATATGGATGATACCTATCAAATATTTTAAAAGTCAAAGCGCAACTCATAGAAAGTTTTTAAATTACATTACTTTCAAGTTCAATTCTTCTATCAAGTAATTGATTGACAACTTCAAGAGTTGAATAATCGTTGTACAAAAGTGAATACTAAGTTGCTTCTTTGTGTAGCTTGTTTAAGCCCAAAAGATAGCTTTTATGCATTTGATAAGGAGAAGTTGATTCGTTTAGCTCAATTTTATCCTTCCGAGTTTTCTCCTATTCAATTATTGGCACTAGGGTCTCAGCTTGAAAATTATTTCTTAGATGTATGCTCTGAAGATGCATTTTTGGAATTAGAGGGAATTGGTGATTTGAATATAAATATGGTGGAAACAATGAAAAATATTTGGATATGTTGGTATATTTTCTTTTAAAG
Organism: Medicago arabica; assembly: GCA_946800305.1. Taxonomy (NCBI): domain Eukaryota; kingdom Viridiplantae; phylum Streptophyta; class Magnoliopsida; order Fabales; family Fabaceae; genus Medicago; species Medicago arabica. Next base: position 41,926,117 of record OX326971.1, on the reverse strand, counting down.
TTATGTTTGATACTACCTGTGGAAATTGCAACAACTGAAAGTGCTTTCTCAGCTATGAAGATTATCAAGACTGAGTTGCGAAATTACATGGTGATCAATGGTTAAGTGATTGTCTACTTACTTTTATATATATATATATATATATATATATATAGAGAGAGAGAGAGAGAGAGAGAGAGAGAGAGGAGGGGGGGGGGGGTTTATTGAGATTGAAAATGAGAAAATCATTCAATATTTTAAAAATTTGACAAGTCATATAGGACAATTGTAATTAGTATTCCTGGTTTAAAAAATGAAATGTAATATATTATTTAATGTTACAAATTATATATATGGTGCCTCCACTAGTTAAAATTTATGGCTCCACCACTACTCGTGAGCCCATACAAATGGAAGTGTTCATAATCTTACATAGCAACAATACAAAATCTATAAATATGAAATCTTACTTCCTTGAAGCTATGAAAACTCCATCCAGTTGTATCCAAATTGAGCATATAACCATAGTTCACGATCCAATTACCATATTCATTGTGTAACATATTTAACCTCAATTGATTGTCATGCTCATATTCCATGTAAATCCTTTCCAATTAAAAATGTTGCGATTTAATCCCTGTAAGAAAAAATTAAAAAAATTGGCCCCCAATGATTTAGCCGTCATGCAAATGTTGTCCTTTTAGTTAATTTTGACGAAGTTAACGCACACATGACAGTGGGTAGGATGTCAAATGTGTATTTTTTGAATTAAAAAATCCACGCGTGTATATATTGAATGAAAAAAAAGGCACGTATAGTCTATCTACCTCCTCCTCTCCCATCAGATCCACCACCCCTCTCTTTCATCTTCTTCTTTCTTCCTGCAAATTCAACTTTCAAGCACACTACCACCTATTGCCTCTTCTTTGTGTCTCTCCTATCTTGCTACTCTATCTTCTTGCTCCGGCAACCACCGCACCGGTTCCTAAATAATAAAATACAAGGTCTAAACCAACAAACCGAAAGTCCGAATCAACAGCAAGGTTTGAACTAATAAACCGGAGATACGAATCAAGGAGGTCTGAACCAACAAACCGGAGGTACGAGTCAACAACGTCCAACATTCCTTCAAAGAAACACAGGAACCAGTGGTGGGTTTAATTGCCTCCAACAATTTGAAGAAATGCAGACTCTGTTATAATTTTGGAGTTTTATTTTATTTCAAAAGTTAATTCTAACTAAATCCATCCAAAAATGATGTTTCCACGTGTAACACCCCGATTTTTAATATTAGTTTATTAGTATCATTATTAGATGATATTAATATTAACATTATTAACATTATTGATTTGTTTGATATTATTAATTTAATTATTCATATTTATTGAGAGAATTGGTAAGGGGAAAGTAGATGGATTGGTTAGTCAGTTAAAGAGTGGGAGAAAATAATATTTATGAAGAAAATGGAGTTTTTTTTTAGAGAGAATAAGAAAGTAGAGTGCGAACGGAGGTGAATTAGTAAATTTGGGTGGAAAAGAGGTGTTGTTAGTGAGCTGAGTAGTGCTTTATTGATTTAAGTAGAGGGGAGTGTGAATAGCAAGACGGTGTAGTTACAGAAAGAATAGTAACAAATTCGATAGGTGTATATAGTAATCTGAAAAGATTAGTAACAAACTTAGTATATGATTATAAATAGGAATTCTGCTCTTCTCCCAACACAAAACAGTCGCGCCTAACTGAAATTACACCTTTACCCCACGCAGTGTGAGTTAAGTCATATAGAGTTACTGTTTTTGTACAAAGGCCATCAGTCCATACTCCAAGCACCATTTTCTTTCCATCCACTTTCAAAAACCCAAAAAGTGCAAAATTTTGGGTCGAAACCTTCATTCCAAATCATTGCAAATCGTCACGAAGCAAGTTTCTACGCTCATCAAGCATCAAATATCAGGTAATGTATAATCTAAACTCATCTCATTTTGCTGGTTTTTGGTGTTGGTTCATCTGGTTTCATAGGACATAGGGCTTGGCACAAGTTAACTTGCGCAGAAGTTAAAGGTTGCATGACTTAAGTCATACAGGAGTTAACGGTTGCATGACTTAAGTCACGCTATTATGTGTAGATCAATTTTTTGAATTTTTTGCGCCACTTTTGTTCTTGGTTAGCTTGTTCCACAAGTAACTTATTTATTTTTTCTTTGTTATTTTTTTATTCAATAGACATAGAGTGAGATGGTTGACAATGTGGCGGATGATGACGTTGAACCGAAACCGGTCAAAATTGAAGCTTTCGGCGATGTCAAACCAACTGTTAATTCCAAACCGTTTAAAGTCAAAATTTCCTTTCAAGCTAACATTGGTAAAAGTGAAGAACCTAAACTGATACCTATCGGTGTTGTTTGAAAAGTTTGCGACACCGTCTCATTTTTACAACAAATGCAAGATGGAGAGATCGGGAAGAGTTACTTGATTGGGTTCGTCGACAAGCGGCAAGGGCCGAATTTACTATCTGTATAGATAAATCAAGTTTAAAAAGGTCATACTTGAAGATGCAATGTGAAAAGAGCGGGATATACAAGCCACCTAAGGCGAGGAAGAAACCGAACCTAAGGAAATGTCAATGTCCGTTTAGGTTGAAAGGTTTCTTTGATAAGGATACAAACGATTGGTGGATTGCAATGCTTTGTGGAATGCACAACCATGACTTGTAGGAAAAGTTACAAGGACACCTTCTTGCGGGTAGACTTAATGCGGAGGAGAAGAAAAAAGTTATCGACATGACAAAAAGTTTGACGGTGCCTCAAAATATTCTCACCAATTTGAAGCAAAATAACAAAGAAAGTGTGACAGCTATCAAGCAACTGTACAATGTGTGAACAAGATGGCGCAAGGGGCAAAGAAGTGACAAGACGGAGATGCAATACTTGATTTCGAAGTTGGAGGAGCATCAATACGTCTATTACACAAGATGCAATAGTGAGGAGACCACTCTTGAAGACATATTTTTTGCTCATCCGGAGTCAATTAAATTGCTCAACACTTTTCCGACTATTTTGGTTATGGACTCCACTTAGAAAATCAACAACCACCAAATGCCGTTATTTGAGATAGTTGGTTGCACCTCTACCAAAATGACGTATTCCGTTGGTTTTTCCTTTCTTCACTTTGAACAAGAGGATAACTTTACTTGGGCACTTAAGATGGTGAAAGGTCTTTTCTCCTCAAAAGACAACATGCCTAAGGTGATTATCACCGACAGGGGCACTGCTTTGATGAATGTCGTTGCCACAATTTTCTCTGAAACCGACATTTTGCTTTGTTTTTTTTTTCATATTAGGAAGAATGTAAGGGCTAAGTGCACCACGGATTGTAGAGTTAAACCAAATCCTCCTAAGGATGCAAAAGTTGACAAGAAATAAGTGAAGAAGAACAAGGAGAATAATAGAGATGTTGTCGAGAAAGTCGTGAGCCCTTGGAAAGAGTTGGTCGAATCTCCTACGGAGGAATCATATGCAAGTTCTTTATTGAAATTAAAAGAGGTATGCATGTCAATTCCTGAATTCATAACATATGTTGAAGCCACAGTTTTGAACCTTAAGGAAAAATTTGTGAGGGCATGGATGAATAAAGTCTTGAATCTAGGGTGTAGAACCACCAACATTGTTGAATCGGCTCATGGAGTGTTGAAAAAATATTTGAGGAGTAGCGTGGGTGATTTGGCATCATGTAGGGATGAAATAGACAAGATGTTGGCCATGCAATTTGTCGAGATACAAGGAAGTTTTGGGAGGAACAAAACAGTCTTAGAACACAATTACAAAAAAAAAAATCAAGATGATTGGAGAGTTGGAGGGTTATGTATCTAGACGCGCATTGAAATTTATCTATGATGAATTCAAACGCTCCAAGATATTCGGCTTTGGTGAGGAAGATTGTGGTTGTGTGCAAAAGATATCATACGGGTTACCTTGTGCGTGTATTATTGCCATGAAGAGTAAACAAAAATTGCCTCTTGTATTGGATGATATATACCCTCATTGGAAAATGTTAAGTGTACAAGGAGAAGAGGTTGATGATGATTTTTCCGTGATGGATGAGTGAAATGGCATTCAAGAACATCTCAAGAAATGCCCTTACAAGATGAAACTTTACATCAAAGAGATGATGCGTCAACTAGCATTTTCGGAAGACACAAATTTGTCTCCACCTCTAAAAAAAGGTGGTAACCAAGGGAGCACCTAAAAGGAAGAGGTCTACACTCAAAATGTCGTCAACGGGTCGAATCCCCTCTAAGTGAGAGGTTATTGATTCTCAAAATCCGGATAGTCAACCTTCACAACCCAAGAAGTCACTTCCAAAGAGGAAAGATGCATGCCTTGTCACTTACTCCCGCTCACAAGCTTCATCCTCTACTTCAAAACCTTTTTGGAATATCCTATACATTTCACAAATTCCAAATATCATGAGGCCTTTTTTTTGAAGAAATTGTGAATGTTAAAGGGGATGGTAATTGTGGATTACGAGTCATAACTAGGAACTTGGGGATGAATGAGGAAGATCATGTATTGGTTCGTCAATCACTTATTCATGAGTTGAGAAATCATAAGAGTGACTACATGCCGATATATGACACAGATGACCGTTATAACAAAATCTTGAATGGTTTACACCCTCCAACAAGTAGAAGTGGTATTGCGCCGGTAGATAAGTGGTTGACCACTCCGGATATGGGTCTCATTATTGCGACTTGCTACAATAAAGCTATTTTTCTATTGACTTTGCTCGAAAAAGGTATATGTGAGACATATTTCCCAATACGAAGTGTTCCACCACTTAAGCTACATTCCAACATCTTGTGTCTTTGCTTAATTCCCGACCACTTTCTTCATGTTACTTTGAAGGAAGGTTTTCTGTAACCACTGAGTTGTATGGAGTGGAATAATAACAAGATTGGTGAGGCGGAAAATTAGCATTTTGAGTTTTTTGATAGACAAGCCGCATTCAATGAACTCATGTCAAAGGAGCCGAAGCCGCCAAAGAAACCATCAAAAGAGGGCTAGGTTCTTTGTAAACCCCACCGGCGAGTTGGACGAGTTGAAGGCAAAACTTAATGACTTCTTTATCCATATTGGTTCAAATCAAAGAACATGTGATGTAATAGTAGATGTGTCAGGCGTGGACTTGGGGGAGGATAAGGAAGATGACTTTTGGAAAACCGTGTATTTTCCACAACGTGTCGAAGATGATAGCGATGTTAATTACATGTTTAGGGTGATTGTTGAAAATAACGCTTTACATCTTTATGTCTGATCCGTTGAAGTGTAATATTTATTAACGTGTAATATCGTAATTTGTTCGAATTTGTGTCTGTATTGTTGAATTTTAATGAATTTGTGTTTATGTAATTTAACAATGAATTTGGGTAATTTTGACCGTTTATGTGAGATTATGTAATTTTCGAAATTTATGGACAAATTCGTGTAATTTGGATCGTTTACGTGTCATTAAGTGTGATTATGTTATTACGGGTCATTACCGGTGAATTTGTGTAATTTGAACCGTTTGGATCGTTTATGTGTGATTATGTGATTGTGAGAAAAACGATGATTTTGTGTAATTTAGATCATTTACGTGCGATTATGTGATTTTCTTGTTAAACTGTCGTAATTCGGTTCAACTATGAGTGTATAATGATTACGGGTCATTAATGACATTGATTGCATTGAATGCACATCAGTACAACATTGAATGATATACTAATATATCAGTAGGGCGTGAGTTAACTCACACAAGTGTTAATACTCAGCGTGAGTTAGCTCATACAGTGTTTCACTTATGTTAACTCACGCAGGGGTATTTTCGACATTTTAGTTGGGGGGAACAATAATTATTGGGAGAAAAGCAGAATTCTTATGAGAACATTAGAAAAATATGTTACAACAAACAGAAAAAAAGATTAGAGATCAAAAGAAAACTAGGGTTGTGGAGAGAAAAAACAAGGTGGTATAGAAAAAAGAACATGTAGAGAGATTTCACGGTAGGAATTCATCAAATTCTTAAAACTAGAGGCAGGGGGAGTCTCTATTCACCATAAGGGTTGTATGAACATATGGGTAGTGAAGAGTTTTTGTTTTCCAATTGTTTTTTTTCTTCATGATCTTTAATTAATTCATATTAAATTCGTGCTCTAATTCGTTGTTGTGATTGAGTATATTAAATAAAGATTTTAGATAATAATTTATGTGGTTTCTCTCTCTTTAGTCCTGTAACACCCATGGCTGAAGAGGGCAGGGGAGTGGTTGTCGGTGCATAAGGCACGACAATGAGCGGCTCCCGACAACTTCTAGTAAACATAATCACATCGGAATGAGAGATTGATGTTGGAGAAGGAGAAGGAGATTAATGATGTTCCTGGGTTTGTGAAACCTCATTTGCCCCTTCTTTTTCCTTTATTTTTTTTATTTTTTTATTCCGTTAGTAAACACTTAGCATTTTTTTTTTATAAATATGTAATTAAACATGTGGCATGCCACACAAGTGTTGAAAAAGTCAAAATTGATAAAAATGATAATTATTGCAAATGGGCTAAATTATGGATGCCAAATTTTTCTTTTTTTTAATAGGAGTCAAAGTCGCAACATTTTAAAATTTAGGGGACCAAAAATATACTTTAACCTAATATTTTTTCACAAACTATCCTTACCTAAATCAAAATCATCTTCAAATGCAATTATAATAATCAATACATGTAGATAAGGCAATTGCCAGATATTTTACTTTCATTGCATAAATAAACAACAAATAATTGAAACGACCCTAAGCATGCTCCTAAATGACAATAGGCACACGAAAACAAAAAGAAACTTAATCATCCTTTGAAATCACTATATTGATCAATGATTTTGATAAACAACTAAATAACGACACAACTTGAAAATAATTAATTTCAGTCAATTAAGTGTTAGCTATCATTAACTACTTATCCATAGTAGGGCTTAGGCCACCCTTACTAGTAGGTGTAGTTTTGTGGAACAGAAAGAAACCCCTTCTAAGGAGTTTTGAGATTATATTATATAAAAACATGAAATTAAATAACTACCTATTACAATGCATGTGTGGCAAGTGTCTTCTAATTTTCGAGTGAAACTTCTTTGATAACTTCTCTACTGTAACTTCTCTTTTGAATTTGAATCTTTAGCTTTATTTATTAAAGTAGCTAATTATAATTATGTAGTGACTATTTTGTCTCAATGTCTTCTATGAGTAAATGAAGGTAACTTAATTAAATAATATAATAATAAGCATTTGAGCTTGTAAGAGAAATTGTAAGGTCAAAGAAACGTAAATATATATGTGATCCAAATCAATATAGTACCAACATTAGACACATATAATATTATACAACTATAAGTAACATAAATTCTTTTTCAACTTAATTATTACACTTAGACACATGGGAGGATCTTCATGGGTGGATAGATGTCATGGAACACCTTAGGTATTTTATTCATGCTATATTTGATGTATCATGACATTAGTTTTCATCTAAAGTTGATGCTTTTTACAACACGAGTTCGTGAGTGCAAGTCCTCATGACACTTGTTTCTATATTTCTGTTGTGTTTTTGTTCAAAAAATGGTTTTGTCTGGACTTGAACCCTCACATTGGGGAGATATTACAACAAAAATAATCATTGCACCAACTATTTACACTACTAGAAAAAACAAAATTAGAGAGGGAAATTAATGACGAAAAAAATAAAATTTCTCACAAATTTCTTGGTCGCAAAATTTAGTGACGGAATTAGAGAGGGATTCCACGTTTTCCCTCTCTAAAATTCCCTCACTAATTTTTGCTTTTTTAGTAGTGTTATGTCTTTATTATTTGAATATATACATTCAATGACTTTTTGGCACACAACAAAATCACTCAATGTTACATAAGAACACACTTACACATATTCCTAATGCACTTTTGGTGTAAAGGAAAGGAGCACATATGTCTTGGACAATGAGAGGATCTTTTGCAAAGAATGAAAACTCCTGTTAAATAAGAACAAACAAATTTTTTCTAAAACACGTTAAAATATTGTGTATAAGATAAAATTGAAACTTTAAAGTGGTGCAAAAAGTTACTTACCGCCATTGGTAACAACAAGAAAAATAAAACGAAAGATGACCAGAACATAGAATAAACTTGAGATTTTAACCATATTTTTATTCATTTCCATGTAATAAATATAAATTTATTTTACCATACTTTATAAGGAAAAAAGATGCATTCTTAACTTTAATCAAATAGTTTTTAGAAGTTAGAGCATGAAAGAAACCATTTATAAAATTGAAAGTATTGCAAATTGTCTCTAAGTTATATCAATGTGTCATTTTTATATCTTCCCGTCAATCATTTGATCAATTAACTTTAATATAGAACTCACATAAAAATTCATTCTTCTCTAATGTATTTCAATATTTATATTTTATTTCTTTTCTAGCCTTTCATGATAGACAAAAAAAAACATATCAAAAGAAAAATAATAGTGACGGATGATAAAAAAAGAGTAGTCAAAATAATGCATTGAAGATGTGACAACTTATTTATTTACCAATTCAAAGTGTCATTGGATAATTTTTTTTAATCTCGCTCCTCTCACCCCATATAATTCTAGTTACATCTAAATTTATTTAAAATTTTACAATAATACCAAAATTGTCCTTTTTATGTAAATTTCTAAAAACCCATCTTTTATGATCATTCTGAACCTTCACCCCCTTTCATCCACAAATCACCATAGATGTGCAACCAAGATCTGAATCAACATCTTTGTCATTGATCTGTACTATATTAATAAAGGTTAGTGAATTTCATGAATTTCATTTTCGATGAGTTTCTATTTGTTTATTGTTTGTTTTGGTATGAAATATGCCTGTTAATTTGATTTTAAGTGAGAGGTTAGTGTAAATTAAGTTTATGTATGTTCAATCTAGGTTAATGTAAATTCTTTACGTATGTTCAATTTAGGTTAATGTAAATTAAGTTTACGTATGTATATAACAGATTAGTGTAAATTTAGTTTACGTACGTTCTATCTAGGTTAATGTAAATTCAGCTTACATATGTTTAATTTAGGTTAATGTAAATTAAGTTTACGTATGTATATAAGAGGTTAGTGTAAATTCAGTTTACGTACGTTCAATCTAGGTTAATGTAAATTTAGTTTACGTATGTATACAAGAGGTTAGTGTAAACTCAGTTTATGTACGTTTGATCTAGGTTAATGTAAATTAAGTATACTTATGTTTAATTTACGTTAATGTAAATTAAGTTTACGTATGTATATAAGAGATTAATGTAAATTCAGTTTACGTTCATTCAATATAGGTTAATGTAAATTCAGTTTAGTGAATGTAAATTAAGTTTACTTATGTTCAATTTAGGTTAATGTAAATTAAGTTTACGTATGTATATAAGAGATTAGTGTAAATTCAGTTTACGTACGTTCAATCTTGGTTAATGTAAATTCAGTTTACGTATGTTCAATTTAGGTTAATGTAAATTAAGTTTACGTATGTATATAAGAGATTAGTGTAAATTCATTTACACGTTCAATCTAGGTTAATGTAAATTCAGTTTACGTATGTTCAATTTAGGTTAATGTAAATTCAGTTAACATATGTATATAAGAGATTAGTGTAATTTTAGTTTACAAAGGTTAGTGTAAATTTAGTTTACGTATGTACAATTAAGGGTCCGTTTGTTACGGATTAAAATAAAAGTGATTTTCACATAAAATAATTTAGAGATTATATTTTAGAGATTTTATGAAAAATCATAATCTATTTTGCGTTTGTTTACCACGATAAAAATCACTTTTTTTAAAACAAATAATTTAATTTGTTTTGATACAACTATATAAAAGAGATTTTTTGTTACAAAATTAGTTCAATCTTTTAAAGGTCCGTTTGTTACGAATTAAAATAAAGTGATTTTGACATAAAATAATTTAGAGATTATATTTTAGAGATTTTATAAAAAATCAGAATCTATTTTGCGTTTGTTTACCGTAATAAAAACCACTTTTTTAAAACAAATAATCTAGTTTGTTTGGATACAACTATATAAAAGGGATTTTTTATTAAAAAATTAGTTCAATCTTTTAAACAATGTTTTCTCTCTCTTCTAAAAAAAATCTATTTTCTCTCTCTTAACAGCTTCTCATTTGAAGCTGTTTTTAGATTATTTTAGATTCTGATTTTTTTCAAAAGCTATAACAAACGGATGCAAAACTCTTAAAAGTGATTATTTTTTTAAAATAAGTAATTTTTTTCTTAAAAAAACTATAACAAACAAATCATATTTTCTCTCTCCTCTAAAAAAAAATCTATTTTTTGAGAAGCTGCTCTTAACACCTTCTCTTGAAGATGTTTTTAGATTATTTTTAGATTCTGTTTTTTTTTTTTTGAAAAGCTGTAACAAACGGATGCAAAACTCTTAAAAGTGATTTTTTTTTTTTTTTATAAAAAAAAAGTGATTTTTCTTGAAAAAAGCTATAACAAACGGGTTCTAAAGAGGTTAATGTAAATTAAATTTACGGATTTACAACTTATGTTTTAGTTAAAGGGTATATTAGTCAGTCTAAGGTGTAACTTGTGTTTTTTTGGGGTGTGAGTAGCATCGGTCCAATTTTTTTTATTGAATAAAAACATAGGATTAAATATAAAACATATTAAATGTGAAAATTTCACGAGTTAAACCAATGTTGTGCTACCCTGCCAAAGCAAAGAAAAAGAATTATTTATGAGATATTGTTGCGGAGACAATCTTTTTTGTGCTTTTACAATTGAACAAAAACAAAAACAATAATCTAGTGCATGGAAGGTACAAGAAAGGTCTTGTAGACTTGCAAAGTAAATAAGACTAGACAAGTCTTGCTCAATACTACAATGTGTCTATACATAGACAATTACAAATTTAGAAACACATACGTCGATAAAAAAGAGCCCTAAATATTTAACCTATGTTGAAGACCGTTATTAGCCTAAGGCATATCGAAAACATACATTTATTAATAGTTATGTGAATTTTCTATAAGTATTGATCGAGGACATTGCAATAAGGATTGCTTAGTACATTTTAAAATCACATCTAATTCTAGAACGATTTTTTATTATCCCCATCATGTCATTTAATTTTTTTGTCAAATTTATTTGAATGCAATTTATCATTGTATGCCATTTATTTTTCTACACATTTAAATTTAATACAATTTTCCTTTCTGCACATTTAAATATTTGTAATTTACTTTTCAAAATCATTTACATTATTATGACATGTGAAAAAAAACTTATTATGAGAAATGAGAACTTTCAACCACACCCATTAGATCAAATTAATGGCCAAGATTAAAAAATCGTGCTTCCAATTTTGATGTGCCATTGTCTTGCTATTTTAGCCTCACATGTACCCATTGTCACAACTTATACATGAAAAATAGAAGAACATAAAAGGTTTTTCCTCTCTTATTGACCCATAACTCTTTTCATAGAGTTTCTACCATTCATGGGATTTTATTCCATATTTATTGCAATCTTAGTATCCACCTATGTACTAGATTTATTATCATGCCCCCTTAATCTAGTGGGTAGAGTTGCATACACGCCTAGCTTGATGTGAAATGTGTTAAGAAAGAATCCTTATCTAGTGGGTGTAGGAATGTAGCGACCAACAAGAGCTCCCATTGATACTTTTTTAAGATTAGAATGAGAGTCATGTTCAATATGTTAACATGAAACACCAGAAAGACACTCATAAGAAGAGCACTATTGTTATCGTAAAATAGTTGTGGAGCACGGAGAAAAGAAACACTCGTAACTTGAAAAAAGATATGTGATCTATGTTATCTCGGTAGTGGTGTGATCTACGAAGTGGTATTCTACTCTAACTTTAGAGCGGGAAAATATGGGTTGCTTCTTAGAGGAACAAGAGATACAATTTAACACCAACAAAGATGCATTTTTTATTATTAATATTGATTATAATTTCTAAATATTATAATATACTTAACATAAATATTACAATGTAATTTAGAAAAAAGAACCTTTTGTCAAACAAATAAGTAAAAATGATCATTTTTAATTTGCGTTTTGGCATTCATTGAAAGAAAAAAATAATCTGTTCCAAAAATATACATTTCATTTGGAATGATATAATTACTTGAAGTTTTATCTGCAAAACCTTTTTTCATACGAGCTTTTCTACGGCATTTGTTGTGGAATTACCTGTTGGATTTGATTGTCAAGTTTCTTGAATAAAGAAGTAAGTGAAAAATATATTAGTTATTGGATAAGTCCCACATTGTTTGGTTTGGTGAAGCAAGGGGAAGACCAATGCTATATATTGAACCTATGTTCTTTAAATATTTAAATGCACCAATCAGTAACACTTTTAGCTTATATCTCACTTAGTTTAAATATTTGTTTTGTGAAAGTGTGGTTGTACTGGAGCATCAGGGTGACAACGAGAGAAGTCTATGTGTTGTAAAAAATTCATATAGTAATAATTCTCTGGTTATTGGTTTAGACAATGGTCGTGGTTTTTTCTCCGCTTTTGGAGTTTCCACATTTTTGTACAATGAATATGCTTATTTTTCTTTTTCCACCCTGTTATTTCCTAACATTACATGCGTATAAGCAACAAGAAAACCCCTTGAAAACACTATTCACCAACCAAATTTTTGTTGTGGAGTTTTTCACATTTCCTGCGGATAATATCCGCATGAACCTTTCCTCCAAATCTTAAAATTCTCAAGCAACAACTACCCAATAAGGTATTACTTAGGCACCTAAATCCTCATCAAAATTCGCTTATAATACGCAAAATTTTAGTGGTGAACGACCTTCTCGATGTGAAATCAAGGGTTAAGAACTTGCAGTTCTTATATTCTAGTAGTTACGTTAGACTCCGATCAAGTAGCACGAGGTTTTAGAGTATTTTATAATTAGAGGTTCAAGACAATTTTAACTGATACTCTTTACGAGTTTATGCTAAAGTTGCAGTAAATAAAAGATTCAATTTTTATTTCGTACTTATTTATGTTTATCTACTAATGCAGGATAACGAGGGTCACACAAACTCAAGTAACAACGAAAAATTTCCCGCGTAACAATTGTGATATTATCAGTTGAATTAAGCCTTAAGAACATTTTCATTTACTCTTTAAATACATATATACTTACATCTATGAAGTTTATATAAGTCAAAAATCTTTTGCTAGGTGTAGAAGTAGAGGAAATAATTAACCTACGTACGTAATAATATATTGTATTTACTTATGAGAGGAAATAATTGTTATTATGCAATGACATTTGTGTTCTCGATATCTTCCATGGGCGAACGAAAGGTAAAAATACCTGAATAATATAGTAATATAATTATGAGCTTGTGAAAGAAATTGAAAGGTGAGAGAAACATAAATTAAGGTACAATGGAAATTATCATAGTACCGACATTTTTATGTATAAATAAAATTATACATTTATGAGTTATTTTTCAACTTTATTATTATGCTTACACACATTCACAAAAAAAGTTAATGCACTTTTCAATTAGAAAAAAGGGACACATTGAACAATCATCGTCTTTTTTTGCAGGGAGTAAGATCTATGAAGAAAGAATAAAGGAATGTTACTAAAAGGTGGCGAACTACTATATTACAAAAAGAAGAAAAATTAAAAAATTATTTGAGAAATAACTTACGGTTATTGAACACAACATAAACCAATGAAATAAAGATGACCAAAGCATAACTAAACTTGGAAGTTGGAGGCATATTTTCCATTCTTCGCACCTAATAAAAAATGTGTTTGAAGTAAAAAATAAATTATATGTTACTTTAATTAAATAATTTTTAGTTAGCAAGTTGTTAGGGGTTCGATCACTGACTCTTGTGTATAAAGACAACCTAATTGGGAGAGAAGAGCCCAATTTGTGTGTCCGGTATGCTCTCAGGCGGAGATTGGTTACAAGTGAACGACGATAGAGTACTAAATCACATGATAACCAACAAATAGTGTTATTTTTACCACTTATGAGTTGCTAGAGACAATTCATAAAATTGGTAAAGTTGTACATGTCTCTAAGATAATGTGTTGTGTTTATCTCTTTAACTCCCTCAATTGTTTACTTAACCTTAGTAAAATATATTTTTATCATCAAAGTTTATTCTTTTTCTTATTACTAAAATTTCATTATATATATATGTGTATATATATATATATGTGTGTGTGTATATATATATTCTGTTTCTTATAATATTAACGGCGGTGATGATTTTTTGTTGACAAAATTAACATATAAAAGTTAATACTTATTAAATATGAAAATTTGATGAGATGAATAAATGGTGTGTTACTTTCCTGTAAAAAAATAAAAACGGTATGTCAAAGAAAATAAAACGAAAATTAACATAGAATGAGATATACTTTTATTTCATCACATGAGAAAAAATGTTGGCATGAATGCAACGAGTTTTATTTAATAAAATTATTTAATATACTTTTTAAGTACAATTGGAGTGCAAATGCATCACTCTAGTAATATTCACATCCCAACTATGAGAATATGTAAACAAACTATGATTTCTAAAGGCCTCTATGTATAGTTTTGAGTCACACTTCAACCATAGATTATTCCATTGTTTGGATGCAAAAACTTTTATAATTTAATTGCTCCAACAAGTTTCGAGTTAAGCGAAAAAATGATACTAATATTAACAATAATGTTGAACAAAATGGATTTTAGAAAAATGTATCTTTAAGATTTTGATGATAACAATGTTTGAAAGAATAATCAAATACTTTTAATGTTTGTTCTAGTTTGTAAGACCATTGAATAAAATTCTGACTCTATGAAGTTAATAAATTCACTCTGATGGAACACACTCTTAACATAGAAGAGAGATTTTGATCCATAAACTATAAGCTTGTGTAAAAACAACAGTTATCAAACGATTCTTTTTTAATCATACGAGCTTATAAGTTATACTAAATCAGTCTGGAGAGGCGGTGGTAAGAATACTCATGATCAGTCTGGAGAGGCGAAGGCAACAATACTCATGATCTACCTGTTGAGGTAGAGTTTCAAGGTTGAAGACATAGTGGGATGTACGCATTTGCTAGTTGAGGTTGAGTACGCTCAGCTTGAGGTGGAGTTGAACACACCGGTAATGGTACGACTATGGAGGACCTTGGGTGCTATGCTCTATGGTGAGCAAGAGATTTCTTCATGAGGTTGAAGAATGTATAACACAGCTTGCAAGATTACTCTAAAAAAAGGCCAAGGATGATTGGATGCAAGAAGATCTTCAAGGAAGCGGGAGATGTCCTGTGTTGAAGAGGTTATGGTGAATGTTTGTGGAACTACCTAAAATTCCTAGCGTAGTTGGACTGCAAGGACCTTCGAGAAGGCGGAAGACATTCCGATGGCTGAAGGGGTTAAGGTGTGTACTTGTGGATTACTCTAAAAGTCAAGGGTGATTGGGCACAAATAGATCTTCAAGGAAGCGGGAGATGTTCCGTATTGAAGAGATTATGATATCGTCTTGTAGAACTACCTGGAATTTCTAGTGTAGTTTGATACAAGGATCTTCGAGAAGGCGGAAGACATTCCGATGACTGAAGAACTTAAGGTGTAAACTTGTGGAGCTACTTGGTGTAGTGAAAAGCACGGGAAAGAGCAGCATGATGGTTGATGTTGAATTGACATCATCACTAATTTAGAGTCAAGGTGGAGAATGTTGTAGTATGACATCAAAATTTGATGGATGGAGAATATTGTTGCTAAAAATATAAAAGATTTGTTTCAAATATATTTTGTGCTGAAAATATATTTATGGACAATAAAAATATTTTTGTATCGTATGAAGGACGATTTGATGCAAATATATTTTGAAAGGGAATATTATATTTTTGATGCAAATATTCTTTCAGTGAAGGAGATAAAAAAGAAACGTATCTTTAATGTGATATTCGTTCCAAATTTATGAGTTATATTTTACTATAAATATAGACTTTGTATCAGAGTAAACTTGGAGATAGAGGGTGTTGAAACAAGGGTTTAGAAAGACAACAACAAAACTAGGGTTTGTATAGAGTTTGTCTCTTGGGAACAAACACTAGGGTTTGAGGGTTGATTCACCTTGGGAAACACTATTAGGATTGAGTCTCTTGGTTACGGGAAGAGATTGAGACTTTGGGTAGAATTAGGCGGGAGACTTATTCTTGTAACCCATTGATATCTCTTTTGTAAAGTTACTCAACATTATAGTGGAATGGAGGGCTGCTCTCTCCCCCAGATTAGGTCAATTTGGACTGAACTGGTTAAACAAATTCTTTTGTGTTCTCTCTTCTTTTCTCTCGCTGTTTTCTACTTTTGTTTGTGATTATAACTGTTACCCAATTGTATTGGTTGCTTGATTATTCCTTGCTCCACACATCAAGTATTTATTGGTGTGATTTTTTCATCGAATTCGCAACAATTGGCGCCCACCGTGGGGCAAGGTTCAAAGGATAATAAAGTATCATAGGTTCGAAGTGGGATATTGAGAAGTTTACCGGAGATAACGATTTTGGGTTATGGAAGGTAAAGATGGAAGCGGTGTTAATACAACAAAAGTGTGAGAAAGCTTTGAAGGGTGAAGGTGCGTTACCGGTCACCATGTCACGAGCGGAGAAGACCGAGATGGTGGACAAGGCCAGAAGTGTCATTGTCTTGTGCCTCAGGAATAAAGTTTCGAGAGAAGTAGCAAAGGATACAACCGCGGCATCGATGTGGTCAAAGTTCGAATATTTGTATATGACAAAGTCTTTGGCTCATCGGCTATTCCTAAAGCAACAACTTTACTCATTCAAGATGGTAGAGTCAAAGGCCATCATGGAGCTACTTACGTAGTTCAACAAAATCATTGGTGATTTGGAGAACATTGAGGTGCGTCTTGAGGATGTGGGTGCTCTGATGGTGTGGTGTTGTTTGGAGGATAAAGAAGGTGATGTGTCTTACCTTGGGAACGATGCCTAGTGGAACGGTGGTCGTCTGGAGAGACGTTAAACACTCAACATCAGTCTGGAGAGGCGGTGGTAAGAATACTCATGATCAGTCTGGAGAGGCGGAGGCAACAATACTCATGATCTACCTGTTGAGGTGGAGTTTCAAGGTTGAAAACATAGTGGGATGTACACATTTGCTAGTTGAGGTTGAGTACGCTCAGCTTGAGGTGGAGTTGAACACACCGGTAATGGTACGACTATGGAGGACCTTGGGTGCTATGCTCTATGGTGAGCAAGGGATTTCTTCATGAGGTTGAAGAATGTATAGCGCAGCTTGCGAGATTACTCTAAAAAAAAGGCCAAGGGTGATTGGATGCAAGAAGATCTTCAAGGAAGCGAGAGATGTCTTGTGTTGAAGAGGTTATGGTGAATGCTTGTGGAACTACCTAAAATTCCTAGCGTAGTTGGACTGCAAGGACCTTCGAGAAGGCGGAAGACATTCCGATGGCTCAAGGGGTTAAGGTGTGTACTTGTGGATTACTCTAAAAGCCAAGGGAAATTGGGCACGAGTAGATCTTCAAGGAAGTAGGAGATGTTCCATATTGAAGAGGTTATGGTATAGTCTTGTAGAACTACCTCAAATTCCTAGTGTAGTTTGATAAATTTAACTTACTGTATTCATTTTTAAAAAAAAAATTATTTGTCAAAAAATATAATAAGAAAGTAAATTTGGTTAGCAGGAAAACATTTTATCAATTCCTTATAAGATCGGTACCTACGGCCAGTATTCATAGGTAAACAATTTTATTAGTTCACAATAAGCTTAGCACATACAACAAACATCCGTAGGTAAAACGAAAATGTTTGTCTGATAAAATTCAATCACTATAGGTATAGGATATACCGACAGAAAATCCGTAGGTACAACGAAAAACGTGTCGTAGGTATAGGAATTTTGTGCTATAGCTACGGTTAATCAACTTTTACCTATAGTTTTTGGCTGTCACTAAGGTTCTATTTGGATAACTTAAAACGAACGGAGCGGAATGAAATGGAAATGAGCAGAACGGAATGGAGTAGAACGAAGGTTTCATTCTATTGTTTGGATATTTTACAACGGAATGAAAATAATTTCACATTCCATTGTTTGGAAAGTTGACGGAACGGAATGAGTTATAATTTTGTATTCCCATTTTACCCTTTATTTAAAAAAGTGACAATGCATCAATATTGAATCTACATATGCTATAATAAGCTGCAAAATTCTCGTTCTGTAGCAAATCACATGGAATTTAAAAATCCAAATAATTATAAACTAACACATTCGAATATTACATGCTTACAAACTACCAATTTGAAGTCAAACATCTATATGAAATCTACGGTGGCTATAATAATTATCCTTTTACGTAGCAGATAAATTGGAATTTAAAAAACTAAGGTAGCATATGTGCTTGAAAGTGAACGGAATGCATTTCATATTTCTGCAGAGGTGAAGAGTGAAGTTGTAAACAACAGAAGTAAATGTAGAGGCGAGCAGTGAGAGGAAGATGCAATAAGGAACGATAATGAGAAAGAAAAGAAAAAACAAGGGAATGAGGCACGCATAAATGAAATTGGGAAATGAAATATAAGGACAATGTTGTAATTGTATTGTTAATGTGTTCCATTCCATTGGATACACCCCAAATTGGAGGGAATGGAAAATTGGTTAAATGAGTGGTATTGGATGGGAATGAGTTCCATCACACTCCATTCCATTCCATTCATTTTTTACAAAACCAAACAATGGAATGTGGATCTATCTCACTCCATTCCATTCCATTCCACCACTCTCCACCAATCCAAACATATGTTAAGTTTCTTGTAGCGAGAGAGTCTTCTAAATTGGATATATATCTAATGGAGCCAAGATTCTCTCCATTTTGGATCTCCTCAATTTCTTTCATTTGAAGATATATTACAGACGCAATAAAATTTGAAAAATAATTAATAATAGTGGAACCCTTATTGGTATGATCAACCGTCTATATTTTTATGTGTATCTCTTTTTAAATGACATTCTCCATTTATTTTTATAAATAAGGAGGATGTTAACTCTAATCTAATGCATTTAAATGGTATCTTCTAAGTTGTTTCATTTCAAAACAATTTTTTTTGTTCAAATAGCCATTTTAAAAAGTGGTTAATAAATTGAAAATTCATCACCAATTTACATATTTTCTACCATATTTTTCTTTAATCTAGTTTTCACGATAAGATTTAAAAATCCTCTCATAAAATGTATATTTTCCCAAAATGTGTTCTTGATTTTTTCTTTGCATTAGATTGAGAAAGAATTATGAGTAAAACAATTGTTAATATCATGTATTTATGATGACTATTGATATAATTAGAGTAACTTGACCTCAATGAGAAGTGTAGTTTATAAAAATAAATCAGAAGTAGATTTTATAATTTTCATATTTTTTAATGGCAAATATATATTATACATGTCAGAAGGACAAATCTCCTACAAGAGTATAAACAAATATAGAAATTTGAGTACAAGAAGTATTTTAGTCAAGCAATAATAAAATCAAAGAATCTTCCCCACAAAAAAAAAACCAAAATCTAAAACACAATCATAAAACCATCTAAACTCCTATCAGGAACACCCAAGCACATCCAAACAAGAGAAAGACTAGGAACAAAACCCCTCAATCAACCAACCTGTAGATAAATCCGCCACAAGTCACTATCAGTGTCAACATAGAATGAGTTTATGATCTCACTCTTAGAAGTAACATATGTGTAACATGAAAGTTTTCCTAAAAAACCACTTTCAAGAGGTGAATTTAACCATATCCACCATATGGAGCTCAAACATCTCCTTCTCCAAAAAGATGTGAGCGTTTCGAGGTCTCCACAAGGACCACACAAGAGTTTGTCAGATTAATAAGAAACCAAACCTCTCATCTTTTTCCCCAACCTAACTCTAACATAAAACTAAGAAGACTCGCTAAATCTAAAGCTAAAATAAACTTCCACCCTAACCACCTAGACACATGATACCACACATACCCTAAAAAAGGACATTTAATAACCTAACCACCTAGACACATGATACCACACATACCCTAAAAAAAGGACATTTAATAACAAGAAGATCACTTATTATTCAAATGTCTAGTAAATATTAAAACTTCACTTGAAGTATTCACAAAAAGGTAGTATTATTTAATTATGTGGATAAAATACGTGAGGCTAAAGTATAACACTCAATTTGAAGTAGTCACACTAGGGTTTGCTTGTAAGCTCTATTATAAGTACTTCAAACGTTCTATTATAACTACTTCAGATTGAGTGTATTGCCTTAAAATGTGATTTTGGTACAAATATCAATATAAATTACCTTTAAATTTATTTTCAATTGTTTAAGTTTATCTCATTTCAATAGTTTAAATACATACTCGTTTTTATTCAATTAATGTTACACACCAATATTATACTAAATTTAAACGTACAATAAATTAAAACTCTACAAAATCCTCTACCCAAAAAAACTCTACAAAATCATATATTTTCTTTATTCATTAAAGTTGCTAGATGTATACACCGTTGTTTTTGATATTTTCTTTGACAAAAAGGTAACAATACTTTCATACAATGATAACACGCTATGAACTTGTCAAAGGTATTTGAAAGCTAATAGATGCATAACTCAAAGTGTGAGAAAATTTGAAATACCAACATTATTACAAATCCAATTATAAACTTAAAGAACTAGAGAATTGATTTTTAAGTTAACTATTACATTTAGTAGCACTGACATTGGTATGCCATGCACCAAGGAGTTTCAGGTGAGGCACACATATAATGTGGACAATCTGAATGAGTTTCGCAGTGTTCAATATCTGTGATGTCAAATAAGAATAAATGATTGATACTAGAAATAGTAAAATTTATATTATGTATATGATAAAAACAAAAATTGAAATGGGTGTGAAAAGGGGAATATACCTTTTTGGCTAATCACAGCCAGAATAAGAGAAAGAAAGATGATCAAAACATAAACGAATTTTGCAATTTCAGCCATACTTTATGCCCTTAATTTAAATGTAGTGAACGAAATAGAAGTTAGTAACTTTATATGTAAAACCCCTTATGCTTTGTTAATATTATATATTTCTGTCACTTAAAAGTTGCAAAAAGCCATTCGTAAAATTAGATATGTTAATATTATTATTATTCTATGTTTCTTATATAAGTACGTACTTATACATCAATGAGTCATACTTACCCCTAAAGCTCACTCAGTTGATTATTTTACTTTAGTAAATATCTCTCTTTTTTTTTGAAAGAAGTAAATATCTCACTTAAAAATCACAATGATCATTAAAGTTTATTCATTTATTTATTCAGATTTCACGATATATATTTTTTAAAAATTTTATTTTATCCTTTCATATTTTTTTACTCATGTATCCTTTCATGATTAGCAAGGGAAAATTCAAAATAAAAAATTAGTATCCAGAATGAAAAGGTCATTTGTAGGGATAATGCATCGATGAGGTAAATGCATATTTATAATCTATAAATTAGAAGTATCATAGGGTTTGAAAGTATCAAGTGGTATTTGTTGTCGTGCGTAAGTAAAATTAAGGAAAATAGTTATGAGAAGTAGTAGATGCTTTTTGTATGGTCTAGAGGATTCACACCATTATAAGTTTGGTTACAAGTTTTACAAAGTGTTTTGAAATACAAAATATTTACTCTCACATATAGGATATATACAAATGATTCAAGTACAATGAAGGTTAATTTCAAAAATAAAGAAATGATTTAATTTTGAATTCTATTAAATTACTCTCAGATTTTTATCGTCTCTTGGTGTTTTGCACTTAAGATATTTGAACTTTGAAGGTGAAAAGTGTTTTTTTAACTGCCACTAAAGATGAGCAGGAAGGGGCAAGAGGATTACAATCCAAAAACAATAAAAAGACACGCAGAGGCCCCCTAAAACACCATGATCACACTTGAAAGATTAATCTTATATTTTTATCAAATTTAAAGGATTAAAAGAAGTATTTCGACATATACACTTATTCCATCTATCCCTGATATCTCTTTCATGAACCAAAACTCTACCCTCTTCATCTTTAATACACTTCACTTGATCCAGGTGTTTTGTCTTTCTTTTCCGTCCCATAGCAAGCTTATATATATATTTTTCTCCCTCCTTGGCACCTAAAGATTGATATAATCCGTCTAATGCATGAGTTTCTGCTTCTCTCACCGCCTTCTTGATCTCTTTCTTAACTATC
The DNA here is from genome assembly GCA_946800305.1 of Medicago arabica. NCBI lineage: Eukaryota > Viridiplantae > Streptophyta > Magnoliopsida > Fabales > Fabaceae > Medicago > Medicago arabica. The sequence goes on along the minus strand of OX326971.1, from coordinate 41,903,790 downwards.
TTATATTTATCAAGTTTTCGGCATTTTTACACCTAATCCAATCTTTAAAACACCCCCTTAGATTCAAATTAACTCTGAACACTGTCATTTCACAACTAAGATTCTTTACCCCTAGATCTAAAACCTTTTGATTCTCGCAACATATCTTTCGATACCTTTTTAATCTCATGTGCACGTACATAATATATTTATTATGTACGTGCTTAAATTTTGTTTTGGCAATCAACATCCATTTGTTCTTGAGTTAGTGTTCCTTTTGGTGCTTGAAATACCAAATCCTCTTAAACAGTTAACACAATATATATATATATATATATATATATATATATATATATATATATATAAGTGACGTACATAATATATTATTTAGAGCATCAACTTTTGGCGTTAACCCTTCTAAAAAAATTAGAGTGTAAATTTTATATATAAAAAATTCGTTAAAACTACATTAACAATTAAAAGTGAGACTTTTTTTTGATATTTTTTTTAGAAATGTAACGGTTATTATGTGATTGAGACAATTTTTTTTTTGTCAAGTAGTCTAGTGGCTAGATTCACACGCATAATATGTGGAGAAGTAGGGAATCCGAGGTTTGAACTCCGTCCCCTCTACAAATCATCTCTGGTAGCTACCAACTGAGCTACACTTATGGGACGTGATTGAGACAACATTATTATCGTCTTTTTTAGCATAGAAAACATTATTATTGTCATATTATATTACCATGAATACTAAATAAATCAAAGGTTAGAATTATGGTGTGTTTATGATGTGAAACTCTTGCATAATCACAATTACAAATAATTTTATTTAGACACACATATATAAAGAGAAAAAAAAAGTAAAAGAAGAAAGTGAAACACCTAAACAATATGTTATTTTAAATAACTAAATGATAACTACCACTTAAATGAATTTTATTTGTAGTTGTATTTTATGAAGTAGGGTAAAAAAAGCATGCAAGAGAATTGTTAAGAAATAAAGAAGGGCCATCACATCCTAACGATATGGCGAATCACCTTGCTTTGCCATAAAAGCTGACTCCATCCACAGACAACTAGAAAAAGGCTCAAAAGTAGAAACCTACTCAAATAAATATGGCTTCGATAAATAAAGAATCCTCAAAGTGGATTCCAGAGACACCTACCGAATGCTGCGCAAGGAGTTCTTCAAAGGTCCTAATCAAAAGTTCGTAGAAAATTTTGGTTAGAGCATAACTACGCAGAATCCAATTGTTTGGACAGTTTCGTAAAGTTTGCGATTTCCTTTCTTTGCTAGAGGATTTCTTTTGTTTGGTCGTGAGTCCACTTTTTTTAAAGCCAAACTTGTATCATTATATGATCATATCATATCATGTGTATGCATGCGATATTTACGTTCATTGTTCCATAATTGTAAGCGGAATTCGAGTTGGAATCATCTCCGGTTAAGATGAAAAAAATCATACAATATTGTTTTAAACTTATAGTTTTAAAACTCGGATTGAACTAGCGGACTAGTTTAATCGAAAATGAGACCCCTCATGCATCGAATTGAACAAGTTATGCAATTAAATCGGCAATAAAGTGGTTAGACCAAGGAAACTTGGTAAAAACCTAGTAATTCAACTAGTCAATAATTCATGCGTATACCCTAAAAAATTCATGTGGATGATTTGATAAAAAAATAATCAGCAATAGAGGTTTTTCTATTTTGAACCATGAATGATAGTTTCATTGAGTTTAATCATCACATTGGTATAAGAACAATCACACAAATGAGATTGAACACCACGTCTTCATTCAAAACCTTAAGACATTGAGTTTATGAATCAGATCGAACCAAATGAAATATGTCTCAAATCATACATAAAAATTTAACATTCATAAAATATCAAAAAAATTATCAGACCCATCCAAATAATAGTTAATAAAAGAACAAAATTATCCAAATAATAGTTAATAAAAGAACAAAATTATCTTCCATTACGGGTTGTTGTTCTAACAATTGGTTTTAGATGACTCCTAATCTCAACGTCAAATTTCAAGTAGTTTGTAGGAGTTTAGATTATGGAAAATTTTGCAAAGTAGTTACCATATTTTCCGAAGATGCAATAAAGTAGTTACCTTTAAAAAAAATAAGAACTGATTTGATGAAGCCTAGGGTTAAAGGTTGATTATGAAGATAGGAAAATTGTTTTATTGTGCTCATTATTTACGTCCAATTGGTGACCACTGTTACGTAAGGGTCGAGAAAGACATCATTAGTTTAGGTTGGGGCAGATATCCTGTTGGATTAATTATTTAATTAATCGATTATGAATTGAAAATAATCAATTATTATAAGTTAATGTTATCATATAAATTATGGTCTATTGTGTTAAGCACTAATTAGTTGATGAATATGTGTGATTGAGCTATTCTTTCTAAATGGATCGTGATGGGTTGGACCATTTAGCTAAGTTCAATGAGAGGTCGCTGCCCTAAGTCGTTTAGCTATTTAAACGTCATCTCATCAAACGGTTAAACTATTTTGAACATTCTGCTGCTAAACAGAATGAGGGTAGTTATCCTTCTCATCCTTCTTGTCAGTTATCCTTCATCAACCTGAATCATAAAGTTACACAATTTCTTTATTCATTCTTTATTATCGATTACATGCTATAACCTGTGTCTAGTGATCCATGACTAAATTATGAATCTTTTATCAATTGGTATCAGAGCCAATTAGATACATGTTATGACTATTTATTGAATCGGTTTTGGCTATTGTGAATTTGTGATCTATGTGAGTTCTATTATATGATCATTTGTTTTATTCTCCATATGCCAAAACTGATGTATGATGTATTGTACCTAATGCATGATGAGGTTTTACAAAATAAGTTTACAATAATATAAAAGGATATGAAAGAGTATAAGAATTTATGAGAAAAGAAAATAATTAATATCCTCAATATAAGTCTCTACAATAATTTTACATCTAGAGTTATGAAACAAATAAATATATTTGTTTATGAGATATAGTATTATATTTTCCTCGTTTGTTGAAGAATTATATTTTCTCCCACTAATAAGGTATTTTTCTTCTATCATTATTGTTGAAGAATTATATAATTAATTCAACTATCATTATCTATTCTCTATCAAGTAGGAGAATCCTTGCTATGTATTGTGTAACGTGATGGACATACCCTATCGGTATGACATTACTTAACATAATCATCCTTTTGTGGGTAAGAAAAATACCTTATTAGTAGGAGAAAATATAATTTTTCAATAAGCAAGGAAAATTCTACATGTCAGTTGACTATATCTCATAAACAAATATATTTATTTGTTTCATAACTCTAGATGTAAAATTATTGTAGAGACTTATATTGAGGATATTAATTATATTCTTTTCTCATAAATTATTATACACTTTCGTATCCTTTTATATTATTGGAAACTTATTTTGTAAAAGCAATATGTCAAAATCCCAAAATTCTTAACAACTCCATTGAGAAAATTTTATTTATTCATTATGCTAAATAATTAAAAATGGTATATATGGGATATTTTATTTTACCATTTTCACTATATTTTAACATATTTTATGCTATTGTTACTCTTTAATACTTATGGAAGCTTTTCACTATTTTCTCTTATATCCTCAATAATAATAAAATATAAGTCTCATGTATTTCCGCTGCGTATAACCTAATCTTTATAATTGTAGCATTTGAGTTTTGAGTGAGTTACTAAAGTTGTGAATAGAGTCTCATATCTTATTTTTATAATACTAGAGACTTATCTCCTTCATATGATGATAAACCTTTTATATAATCATCATACTCTGTCATATAAAAGTTACTGTATATCTTAATTGTGAAAATGAGATCTTTTGTTATAAAATTCTTGAATGAAAATTTACATTCTCCTTAATTCTAAATGCAGAATATGTGGTTAACTACGAAACTCAATTCTTGATAATATCTGTCATTGATAAATTATATATTCATGGGTTTCATACTATCATTAAGCTACCACTTGTGTTAATAATTCTGCTATACTCATGTACAAAATATGTGGTTGAGTTCATGAAACTCTACTAGTTAAAATTACATAACCACTTATGTTGATAATCTTGCACTAGTAATCAGGTATCTCACTATTGAATTGAATATTACATTATTAAAATATTTCTATACATTAGTGATCACTAATGAAATCTCACTTACTCTTGTTTATATATATGTGGGATCAGTGGGAGTGTGTACACAACACTATATACTATGAGCTCAAATGAGAAATCTCACTCTTGTTTATATATATGTGAGATCAAGAAAAATGTGTACACAACATTATATATATATATAATTTAAAATTCTCGTCATTGCCATATACTCTTGTGCACACTATAAAATATGGCATAGTTTAAGAGACTTTAAACTTTAGTCTCATTATATTATATTGAGATATATATTAAAATTCTTTTAATCTCAATAAGCATCATAATTGGATGCTTAAATCAATTTTGTTGGAATATGCACAATACTCCTTTGCATGCAAATATATATTGTGCTTCTCTTTTACCAACATTCCACATTTTATGAGGTCCTAAATAGTAAGTACAATGCATAAAATCAATACTTCAATCGAGTATGATATTGTGTTCTTGAAGTACTATAAACTGATATAATCATAAATGTTCTTTCATTATTGACATTCTAGTGGCCACATTTTATTTTCTTTAAACTAAGTGTCTATGTTTATCCAATTTGGAGATTCTTGGATTTCCTATTTTCTTATGGATTTTCATAGTCACATTTTTTTGCTAAAACTTGGATTAATTGAAGGGTTAATACCTCTTTTGGTCCTTGTAATATTAGCGAATTCTGGTTTTAGTCCCTGTAAAAAAAATAATTTAGATTATGTCCCTGTAATTTCAAATTCCTCCACTTTTGATCCCTCATTTAACCACGTCAGTAGAATCTGCACACGTGGCATGTTGATTGTGCAATTTTAATATTTTTTAATTCATCTGAAATTTATAATTATTTCCATTATTTAAAATTCAAAGAAATAAATTAAAAAAACAAATTAAAAAACCAAAAATCCCTTAATCCTCTCATCTCTCTGCCATCTTCACTTTCTTCCTCCGTCATTCTTCAACTCCGGCCACCATTTCCGTCCACCACCATCCATCACACCAGTCATCATCGCCCCACTATCCACCACCCTTGTTTTCCCTCTCCTTTTACACCTTCCATGTCACTCGGTTCCTCTTCCCCGTCTCTCGTCATCTCTTCCAGGAATAATCAATCACCACCACACGCTCCCTCATCAATCACAACCACCACCATCCACATCGCCACAACCATCGTACTCATTCATGGAATTGAAGTGGCGGCGCGAATTAGGAGGAGGGGAGAGGGAGAGTTCAGTGTGGGACAAAATAGAGACAAGAAAAAAAAAGAGAAATAGAGAGGTGGTGTGGAGAGATTCGGTTTTCAGTGTGGGGTTTCATATTCCAATTCTCTTCAGATCTAATTCATGGAAAGTTAAGAAAATTTCAGCAAACAATTCCCCTCCTCCTTCGATTGTCTTTCATTTTTTGAATCTTGTTTTCATGTTGTTATTACAGTAAATCAATTACATGTTGTTATTCCTTTGATTGTTTTCTTATCAGTGAAGATATTTGATTAAATTTTGTTTTAAATCTGGATGAAACAAGTAAATTTAAGTTTTCATGATGTTGATGAATATGGGGTGTTAATGATGATGAATTTGAGATTCTGTGTGAATATATGATTTTATGGAATGGAATGAAGTTTGGTTTTTCAGAAATTGGGTTTTCTATAAATTGAATTCTGAATTTTATGAATTTAAAGTTTGTTTGGTTTAGATTAAAGAGGTGAAACTTTGCTGGAAAAAAAATTATGGATTGAAGAACATGGTGATGAAGATGAAGAAGAGAAGAACAAGAGTTTTTGCGTTAATAATTAGTTTTTTTTAATTAATATTATTTACAAAAAAGCTATTGGGAATTAATTAATTAAAAAAATAATAAAAATGTCCTAGTCAGCATGACATGTAGGCAGATTATGCTGACATGGTTAAATGAGGGACCGAAATTGGAAGAATATGAAATTACAGGGAGAGAATCTAATTTTTTTTTTACAGGGACTAAAACCGGAATTCGCTAATATTACAGGGATAAAAAACGGTATTAACCCTTAATTGAATGTCGTAGAACATTTATTGATTTTGACTAAATGTAATTACACTCTTAATAGGCTATCCCTATAAGTAATTACTATTATTCAACCTATGTGGATATATGACTTTTATAATTAAAAACTCATTGGCAGAACCACTAACCATAGACTTGTATATATGAGTATTGCAACTCATGATGATTTGATTAAGTCTATGATATTTTGAGTTAGTGGGAGTTTGTTATAGCATTTTTAAAATGATTGGGCCATTCTTTAATGACACATTCTTTTTAATTCAAGTGTGTCACTGTAAAATTCATCATTTGTTAGAAAAAGTAAATCTTTGACATGTATGATTTGTTTTCCCTATCGGATTCAATTTCTGCAGTTTTAAAGTTTACTTCTCTTTCGAATTAGTGCTTTGACCATACATATAATTTAAAATTTAAATTTTATATTCTTTTAGTAATTGAACATTGTCATCCAAGTGGGAGATTGTTGGATTAATTATTTAATTAATCAATTATGGATTGACAATAATCAATTATTATAAGTTAATGTTATAATATAAATTATGGTCTATTGTGTTAAGCATTAATTAGTTGATGAATATGTGTGATTGTGTTATTCTTTCTAAATGGACCGTGATGGGTTGGACCATTTAGCTAAGCCCAATGAGAGGTCCCTGCCCTCAGTCGTTTAACTATTTAAACGTCATTCCATCAGACGGTTAAACTATTCTGAACATTCTGCTGCTAAACGGAATGAGGGTAGTTATCCCTCTCATCCTTCTTGTCAGTTATCCTTCATCAACCTGAATCATAAAGGTACACAATTTCTTTATTCATTCTTTATTTTCGATTACATGCTATAACCTGTGTCTAGTGATCCATGACTAAATTCTGAATCTTTTATCATATCTTAAATTGTGATTCCCTTTTCTTCCAGTGATTGACATCGAGGGAGTAACTATACCTCTCAATTGCGGGTTTCCTAACTTATCGCCTAATTATTTTAGCCAGCTGAGACATGCATTTAGAGTTAACGAATATGAAGAGATCATTTAGAGGAGTATGCATACATGGAGCGTCCAAAAGGTTTTAGTGATACTAGACATGACAAACTAGTTTATAAATGAAGTAATCTATATTTGATTTAAGCAGTCTCCGAGGTAGTGGTACAATTTCTTTGATTCATACTCCCTCCGTTTCAAAATATAAACAAAAATTACTTTTTAGGTTCATTCATTTAATGATGTATGTGGTCCATATTATGAACCACATACATCATTAAATGAATGAATCTAAAAAACAAATTTTGCTTATATTTTAAAACGGATGGAGTACAAGCTTCAAATTAGCTACAACATTTGTGAGTATGACTTTTGTGTTTATGTCAGGAGTCTTGATGATGGCTCATTTATTTTACTGTAATTGTATGTTGATTTCTCCTAATCATTTATAGTGACATAAATGAACTGAAAATTATGTTGGGAAAAGAGTTTGACACAAAAGACTTAGACCACTTACAATGGGAGTTGAATGCTATGTTGAATGAGATATTCAACACAAAGGAATGGTGCAATGGTGGTGTTGAATGTGTGCTGGAAGAAAGAGAAGTTGAAAGCATTCAACACAGTTTAGCCTAGCCCGAGCGGACACGTGGCGCGTTTTTATTTGCGCAAAACGGCGCGTGTACCACACAGCCCGACAGGGCGCGTCGCCCAACAAGGGATGCGGAGAGAGAAGATGGTGAGTGGATAAGCTGAGACACATGTCCTGTTTTGATTGGCTGTCTGGATTTTTATCATCTTAATAATTTAAACTCAATTATTTCATTGTAAACTAATTTTTTTTTTTTTAAAAAAAAAATACCAAATTTCATGATTTTTTTTTTGTCTATAAGTAGAGACTTGATTCATTTGATTTGGACACAGAAAAAAACCAAATTTTTCACTATCTTAATCTCATTATTATCCTTCTATTAGCTTTCTTTGGAAGTTTTAAACTTCATTTTGGTGAAATGGATCCCAATAATAATCGTTTCAACACCCAAAATTCTTCTACTTACCCCTTTAACTACCAAAATCCCAACAATTATCAAAATCCAAATCAATTTTTCAACCAACATCCTCAAAACATACCTAATTTTGGTTTTGCACCAAATTTCAACCAATCATCCTCTGTTTCAAATTTTCCTCCATATTATGGATCTATGATGAGATATCCATCTCAAACACCCCCATTTAATGGGTATATGCCAATGGTGAATGAAAATTTTCCGAATGCATCTGAGTTTCCCGAATTTTCGACACAAATAACTCCTGGTGGCATGGGAGTTGCTAATGAAGTCATTCCAGATCCAGAGGATTCAACTCCTAGGAGCAAGAAAACCCAGCAACCAGCATGGAACACTGAAATTTTTTTGGTATTACTTAGTGGGTGGATTAAATATGGAACAAGTAGCGTTGTCAGGAGAAACCAGAAAGGTGACACATATTGGGGTAAAATTGCAGAGTATTGCTCTTTTGATCCTCCGCGCGATGGAGTTGCATGCCGAAACCGTTTTAATTATATGAGCAAAATTCTGAATAAATGGATTGGCGCTTATGAAGGCGCTAAGCGTTTTCAAGGAAGTGGTTGGTCGGAGAATGATGTTTTGGCAAAAGCGCAGGAATTATATGCATGTGGGAAGAATGTTCAATTTATTTTAATGCAAAAATGGCACGCTCTCCGTGATCAACCGCGTTATGGTAGTCAAGTAGGAGGAAGTATTGGCTCAGGAAGCAGTGGATCTAAGAGATCTCACGACAGTGATGCCTGTGGCTCAAACTCTGTAGGATCTAGTGCTCGTCCAATGGGTAGGGAGACAGCTAAAAAAAAGGGCAAAAAGAAAATCAAGGAGACTGCCTTGGATGAGGTGGAAAAGGAGTGGGTTCAATTCAAAGCAATCAAGGAGCAAGAGATTGAAAATTTGAAAGAGTTCACCTTGGTGCAACAGGAGAAAAACAAATTGAAGAAAATGAAACTGTATGTAAAGTTAAGTTCTGAAGAGTATCTCGATGACCGGAAGAAAGAGGTGTTTGAAAAGTTGACGCGTGAGCTGTTTCCAAATTAATTTCAATCAATTGTCAGTGACTAGTCCCCCGTGACTTTAATAATTTTCTTTAATAATTCACCACAATGTTTCTTTAATAATTTTCAGTATTGTCTAGTCCCCGTGACTTTTGGCTTTAATGTATGGGTTATTGTGTTGTTTGCTTTAATAATTGTCAGTGTTGTCTAATCCACAGTGTTTCTTTAATAATTTTCAGTATTGTCTAGTCCCCCGTGACTTTTGGCTTTAATGTATGGGTTATTGTGTTTGAATATGTACCACCCAATTTGAATGTAGTCCTTATCTGATAATTAAATGTATTCCATAACTTATTTCGAATCCGTCAATGTCCACCACATAATGTACTTATATATAGGGACTCATATCTACTTCCAATATCACAAAAATCTCTCTAATACTCTACTTCCAAAAAAATATCAATGGATCCTTTTGATATCGAAGCCTACTTCCGAAACCGTGCTATTGAAGACACTTATATCGTCAACCGATTTATTGAGCGTCGAAAAAAAATAGAGGAAGATAGTACATCTCGTACTAGAAAATATTTAAAAAGAGATCATGCAGCGGCAAACCAAAGGCTAATTGACGACTACTTTGCCAATGAGCCTACATATGACGATGCAATGTTTCGTCGTCGGTACCGGATGCAAAAACACGTTTTCCTTCGAATCGTAGGAGACCTTTCAAGTAGTGATAACTACTTCACCCAACGAGTTGATGCAGCCAATAAAGAAGGTATATCACCCTTAGGAAAATGTACGACAGCAATGTTAGCACATGGTGTGGCGGCAGATGCGGTCGATGAATACATCAAAATAGGAGGTACTACAACATTGGAGTGCTTGCGTAGATTCTGTAAAGGAATCATACGATTGTATGAGCAACAGTACCTGAGAGCACCAACCCAAGATGACCTGCAAAGAATACTACATGTTAGTGAAATGCGGGGGTTCCCAGGGATGATCGGGAGTATTGACTGCATGCACTGGGAGTGGAAAAATTGTCCTAAAGCATGGGAAGGTCAATTTACTAGGAGGGATAAGGGAACCACCACAGTTATTCTTGAAGCAATTGCTTCTCATGATCTATGGATCTGGCATGCCTTTTTTGGATGTCCGGGAACGTTGAACGATATAAACGTTCTAGACCGGTCACCAGTGTTTGATGATGTGGAACAGGGAAGAGCTCCAAAGGTTAATTTCGTTGTGAACCAACGTCCCTATAATATGGCTTACTATCTAGCAGATGGTATCTACCCTTCTTATCCAACTTTCGTCAAATCGATTAGACTTCCTCAAAGTGAACCCGATAAGTTATTCGCACAAGTTCAGGAGGGATGTCGGAAGGACATCGAACGTGCATTTGGAGTGCTTCAAGCTCGATTTAAAATCATCCGTGAACCAGCTCGCTTGTGGGACATAGAAGATTTGGGTATCATCATGAGGTCATGCATCATATTACATAATATGATTGTTGAGGATGAACGAGATACATATGCTCAACGTTGGACTGATTTTGAGCAATCTAAGGGAAGTGGATCTAGTACACCGCAACCATACTCGACCGAGGTGTTACCCGTTTTTGCAAATCACGTGCGTACAAGATCCGAGTTGCGTGATACAAATGTTCATCACGAATTGCAAGCAGATCTAATGAAGCACATATGGACAAAGTTTGGAATGTTTCGTGATTGAAGATGATTTTTATCGTACTAAATAAATTATTTGTGTGTTGTGTGCTTAGTTTATTGTTTTGCATTTTAAGTAATTTGTGTGCCGCGTGCTTAGTTTGTTGTTGTATTGCATTTTAAGTTAAGAAAATAAAAATAAATTATTTAAATACATTTTGTTTTTACAAAAAAAATTAAAAATTAAGCGTTTTTTAATTTAATTATAAACGATAATTGTATTTTTATGTAATTATAAAAACAAAAATATTATAAAAAAAAAATATAAAATTAAATAAGAATAAGAAATAAAATATGGTGGGGTAGGGTGTTGAATGAAAAAACCATTGGAGTGGTTAAAATTGAATGAATGTTGAATTAAGAGAGAGAAAATGATGTGGAGTGTTTGGAATTGAAAAAGTGGGTGTTGAAAAAAAAAACCATTGTACATGGTCTTAGGTGATGCTAAGATCATCAACCGGTCTCAAATAAGCATCTAAAATTCAAACGGGTCCCACACATTTTTAAATTGAAAAAATTAAATGTAATGATATAAAGTTATTGATATATAATTAGTGGGTTCCATTTAAGAAATTTGTGTGAGCTGTTGAGCTATGATACTTATGTACTACATTAAAAAGTTATAAATAAGTTGCCGCATAAATCCTAGCTCAACTGACAAAAATGCCGAAATTGTTAAGCGGACGTCATGACCGGAGTTCGAACTCCGATACCTCTATTTTGTGTGTGTGTGAGTTTATGATGGCTTTGCCATCTCTGCTATCTAAAAAAAAGTTATAAATAAATTATGTGTATATGTGAGACTCATTTGGGTACTCAAAAATGGATTTCTTCGTTGTGAATGTTATAAGTATGTTATTGAGATGCATATTCACATGGATAAGAGGGCTAGAAAATTATGGTTCTCTCAAAAAAACCTATGTTGAAAAGATATTAGACAATTTTGACATGAGTAATACTAAGGTTGTAAGCACTTCATTATTCACATCTTAAACTCTCATATAATAAATAAGTGTTCAAACACATGGTGAAGCCGAGTATACTAGCTTTCTAACATAAGGAATGTAACAAGGGACGGACCCATGTGTTGAGGTTGTGTAGCCAATGGCCTACACTACAGTTTGAAAAAAAAAAATTGTAGTGTTTAACACACTAAAGACAATAATATGGCAAAAACATAGACATGTATTATGGATTGTGATTCCACTATCTTTTAATTTTTTTTTTTTTAAAACATGTGAGATGTTGTTATAATAGCATTATTAAAATTGCAAAAATAAATTTAAATGTGCATTTTATTATTCATTTTACTTTTTAAATGTGTATTTAGTTAGTTATTTAGTACTCACGTGTACTTTTTGCTAGTTAAATGGGAGTTGAAAGTTTCACATTGCTTTTAATAAAATAAGGTTGAACAATATATAAGTAAGATGACTCATAAGTCCAATGCCTTAAGGTTTTTGATTAAGACGCAATATCCAATTTACTTGAATGATTTATATTGATACAACATGGATAGTTCATTGAGCCTCCCATGACTCAGTAATGGTATCAGAGTTGATGGTCAACTAAAGTGACTAACTCCTTTTGTAGAAAATCTTCCTAACAATAGTTGTCAGACGATGTGTTCTGCTAAGTAGTGGCAACAATAGTGTGTATGTGGATGAAAAGCTTTCGTTTGTGAGGAGCATTAGCGCCGATGAATGGAATGTACTCATACTTGAGGGAGGAAGTTGTTGTGTAGCAAGTTTGAGTTAAAAGTCTCACATTGTTTGAAAAAAATGAAGATCAAATAACATATAAGTGTGGATTGTAAATCTCTCTTTATTTTAAAACAAATGAAGGTTGACTAACATACAAATGAGATGAATCACATTGTTTGAAAAAAAATGAAGATCGAATAACGTATAAGTGTGAATTTTAAATCTCTCTTTATTTAAAAAATGAAGGTCGACTAACATACAAATGAGGTGACCGGTAAACTTAATATTTTAAAAATGAAGAATGCTAACTAGTGTCTCAAGGGCATTGGTTAAACATTCAAAACAGGTAAGTTTTCATAAAAAAAAATGTAATTATTACTTGATCAAAAATAACATCTTATAATTCCAAGATAAATATTCTACTTGTAGAATCCTTAATCATTGTCATGAGGACACTGATTAGCAAGACCTTTTAAAAATGAGAAATGCTAAAGAGTGCTCTTAGAACATTGGTTAAGATAATAAAAATAGAAATATTGTATTAAAAAATGGTGAAAAATGATGAATTTAGTTTTTTAAAAGTCAAGATATTGTTGAATATAATGCAAACATACTATTTTTAAGTTCCTTAACAAGTGTCCGAAGTCCTTTAAAAATTTGGTTTAAGATCTAACTGACATGTATTATTGTTCTTGTCCTGATGTGAATAATCATGATACTCCCTCGTAACCCAACAAGCATAGCCCTCTCATGTTGGATAATGGATACAAACATGATAGGTTTAGTACATTAATCCTTCTGAAAAACACATAATTCATGATCAATAATATTCCAAGTTCCAACTAGTGCAATGCCCTACGAAGCTAGTACGAGGCACTAGGCACACCAAAAAAAGATGCCGAAGTTGTAAAGCAATTAGAATATTTTCTAAACAAATTGTATATAGCCCCCCTACCTCTCTGTCATCGAATGTACATAGGAAGATAAGTTCTTTTTATCTATTTATTTCATTTCATACTTTCACCCACAATAACACTAGCAGTCACCTTTAAAAATAAAAATAAAATCTAGCAGTCACCTGACTAAAGGGGGAGATTCTAGAGAATAATCTGAGTGGTGAAAGAAACTTTTGAAATATCACAACTTTTTTTTTTTAACAAGAAATATCACAACATTTTTTTATGTTTTATTCTTCTTAAATAGTCCAGTGGTTAAAATTTAATCCTAAGGTAAATATGTGAGAAGTTTAGAATTCAAACCTCACTTCCCGCATTATAATACAATATTTATGACAATTAAGTTGTAATCACGGGAACTTTTGGTTATGCTTATCAATAATAACAATAAAATAAAAGATCCTTAAAATAATAAAAATAAATGAGAAATCTTAGCAATAATTATCGACTAATTTCCTTCAAAAAAAATTATCGACTAATTATGGGGAAAATTTGTCCATAATTATCTTTCAACTGGTACGATTTTTTCCCCATAATTATTATAAAGAAATAAAAATAGAGGCCAAAATCATCAATAATTATTGAGTGAAATGGGGCAAATTTCACTAACTATGTGTGTGTTTGGTTCTGAGGTGTGTAGAATTGATTCTGACAGAATTGATTCTGAAAGAATTGATTTTGACAGAATTGATTCTGACAGAATTGATTTATGTTTGGATGCAATAATGCAGAATTGATTAAACAGAATGATTGTTGTTTGGATAGTTTTGATCAAAATTACTTTTGAATGTATAATTACCAAAATAGACATAGTTAAATACAAATAAATAGAAATTACTAAATTAAGATAATTAAGTGCAATATAGTCCTAAAATATAAGGTATTACAATACTAACATCATGAAAATAAAAATTACAAATAGATAATAGAATTTAAAGTGCAATAGAGTATTAAAATATTATTACAAAACTAACATAATGTGTATTATAGTACTAAAATATTGATATAATAATTTAAAGTACTAATTTATGGAACCAAACAAATTTTATAAGCATTGCAACAAAGAAAAAAGTGTGATTTTGGTACAACAAGTAAGCAACATTTATTCTCTTCACCAACATTTATTTTAATAAGACTGCAGAAAGAAAAAATTCGGTTGGAGAAGGGTTAGAAAAATTAATGAGGGCAGGGATGGAATTAATAGAATTGAGGGTGTAGAATTGATTCTAGGAAAGTAAGAAGCTAGGAATTGTAGCTTCAACTAGAATTGCTTTTGGAGGATAAAAGCTATTTTGAAAAGCCAAACCAAACATGTTAAATATTGCAGAATTGCTTTTGAAATGCTCCAGAATTGATTCTGGCTTTGCAAAAGCCAAACCAAACATAGGCTATGTGTGTTACATCAGCAATCTTCAAGGAAATTGATATGGAATAAGAATATGTATCACATGAAGGCTATGAGAGTTCATATAGAAAAAACAATTTGGTTATCCTGAGTACCACCAAAATTATCCTCGTGAGCATATCTCAGTTTGTAGAACAATGCATAATATATGCAAGGTTCAGGTTTCAAACCTCCGGCCACCACAAAAAAAGAAGGCTTAATAGCATTTTTTGTCCCTTAACTTTCACGAAGTTGCGATTTTGGCCCCCTAAGAAAAAACTACAAAACCGCGCCCTAAGTTTTGCAACTGTAGCAGTTTTGGCCCCCCGAGGCCAAAAAAAATAAAAAAAATAACACGTGGCACCTAACTTAGGGTGCCACGTCAGCGTAGACCGGGTCAAAATTGGCTTTGGGGGCCAAAACTGCCACAAGTGCAAAACTTAAGAGACAATTTTGTAGTTTTTTTTCTTAGAGGACTAAAATCGCAACTTTATGAAAGTTAGGGGGATAAAACTACTATTAAGCCAAAAAAAACCACCAAATTGTTAATGAAATGAGTTAAGTTTACTTCGGTAAAAAAAAGAAAAAAAAGAGTGTGTTGCATTACAATGATAATACTCGAAAATTTCTCTACTCAATAATTTCTACTTATCACTAAGTTATATATTCATTATCTACTATTAAAGTATTGTCTTATTTGTATTTTGAATTATATTTTAAAATAATTTTTGAGGTAGCTTATTGAAGTTTATAATTTACTCATCCAATAATTATCTACTAGCCATAATATATAAAGTGATTTTCCCTATTTTGGATTGAGGATAATAAAAATGCATAAACTTTTAATTATGATGGGTCTTAATAATATATTAAATTTGTGTATAATTTTACATAAATGATCTATATATAAGCTTACAATTATTTTAAATAGAGTAGAGAAAAGAGACACACAATGTCAGTGTACAATTATTTTACACCTATATTTAATGATGTGTTGTCACTTCAATTATTGAATATGAAAGCACATGAATTGTTATATTTATTAATTGACATGACAACATATCATTGAATGTATGTGTAAAATAGCTATACATTGACATATTAAATTAATTAAACTTTTTACGATTACATATCAAGACGAGGGGGTTTTTTATTCGATTTTCTCCTATGTCAATTACAGACGGCTAACTTGAAACCTGTAGTGGTGTCCTGATGTCAATGCCGATGAGTTAGTTTGCCTTCTTTAAATAATGGATTTTATTGGGTGACCGTGTAAACTTACTTTACACCGTTACCATCAAACTTCATATATCAATAGCCAATAGGTTGTATAAGGATTTCAGGTTAAAAAAGGTGTAACATAATAAAACCTCTATTAACTAGAGAAAATATATTTGTACAACCATTTTAAAACAACTATAAACGACTCTCTTTCTTATACTCTAATTTCATTTTTATTTTCTCTATTTCAAAAGTTGTCACAAAATATTCCTACGAACATTATTAGAATGTTAACTAACATGACAAATTTAATCCATAAATTTTCAAACTCATGAGTCCTATTTAACCAAAATCTAGTGTGGTCCACTCTAGTCTAATATGCAATATACACTTGCATTCATCACTCACAAAAGAAAAATTTAAACTTTATAAAAAATAATAAAAAGTAGAACAAATTCCCTCCAAGTGATTGGTCTCACTCTCCACTCCTCCCAAGTGACCGCCAAAAAGAAGAATACTAATTTCTCTCTCGATCTATTTCTCTATATAAATAAACTCTCTACTTCACAATTCAGAATCAAAACAACACAACGCAACGCAAACTCTTCATTTTTGGTTATTCGCTTCGAAACTCGGAACGAAGATAGAAGAATCTGTAAGATCAAGATAAGCATCAGCATCAACACTTGGTGAAAATTCGCATCGTTCAGGTTAGTTTTCTCGTTCTTTTCTTGAATTTTTTCTGTTAGAATTCTTGTGTGTGATTATTGATTTTGATTTAGATCTATAAAATCGATTGGTTTTTGCATGTTGTGTTTAGTTTTTTGGATTTGAAATTTCGTGATGTTGATTTTGAAAGAATACGTGAAGTTGTTGTATGCGGAAAACCGAAAAAACGCAGAGTTGAAAACGACGTCGTTAATATAGTCAATCTCTGTTTCCCGTGCGTTTTTTTTTGTTTGATTTTCTTTTGACTGAATTTTTTTGTTGATCTGAGTATGATTTTAAAAATTACTATCGAAAATTTCGATTTTTTTTTTCTTTTCAAAATCGTTTATATTGCGGCCAAAATTACAGTTGTGAAAGATAATTCATTGTGATGAATGTGATTTTATTTTTTTTCTCTTGAAATTGACTTATTCGATTTTTAATAATCGAGGTTTTTAAATAGTTTGTTAAAGAATTCGTAAAATGAAAAAAGTCACTCATCTTATGACATAGACACAGACACATCAAAGTTGATAATAATTTAAAATATAACATAATTCATTGTAATTACGTGAGGTATCGAATCGTTTTAAGACACTTACGCGTGTTGAAAACTGAACATGCACTTGATCAGAAGTGTTGGTATTTAAGAGTTAAGAGATCACCGCTGGTAGTTTGAGAAAGAGAAATGGTTGGCGCGTTATTCTATTCATGTGAAATGAATAATGAAAATTTAGAAGTCAATTATGGTCAAAATGCGTTGAATTATTCATAGGAGTTTCTACAGGTAGATATTTTAGTGGATTCTAGCATATTGGGATAATTCTTGTATACTAAATAGTGACGTTAAAGTTTATGGGTTTGTGGTCCCCTCATAGTGTTTGTTAGTTTGCCTCTTTGGTGATCCTTTAAATATTTCTTCAAATTCCTTTCATTAGTGTCTCAAACATGTTTCTAATGTGCTGTGGCTAGTGTTTCACTATTGTCCTTTGTTATTGTGTGGAGGGGAATGGTAACATGAAAATATCACAAATATTCATTAAAGTTAGGGATAAAGAGTAATTATTATTAGTTAAAGTGATATTGTTAGTCATTTACAACCCGACTCTATGATACATTTGAACTCTGTCCCGTGAAGATAAAAACGTTAAACTCTTAACACTGAGTTAACATCTAACACCAAAGGTCATATCATTATATAATCATGATGATCGTTTCTCTAATAGATTTGAACTCTGTTCCTTGAAGTTAAAAGTTAAACTCTTAATACTAAGTTAACATCTAATACAAAAGATCATGATGATGCATGAGGAAAAAAAGCGGTTGTAATGAATTGTGGCCATAGGTTCTAAAGACAGGCTTTTGAGTTAAAGATTGCTATCATCTCAGATTCTCATTTAGATTTAGCATAACATGTGACATGTGACTCATTCAGGCACCCATGTGGTGGGAGAGTTTGTGGATGACAGGAATGATGGACCCTGAATGAGTTATGCTTGAGGTTTCTCTTATGGAGCTCTATAAAAGCTATGTTAGTTAGTACAAGTTTGATTTTCTTAAGGGTTAACACTAGTAGTGTGTTACTAAGTCAAACTCTGTTTTCATCATCCAAAACTTGCCCATTTATGCATTGGGAATGCTCTTATAGTAGATAATAATTGGTTGGGTGGTTCTGATATACAATTTGGTTCAGGTGATTATGGAAAGGATGAGAATAGTCATGCTCAAACTCTTAGTACTCCAACTATCTTATACCAAGGTTCAAAGTAGTAGACTTGTCACGATTTTTAATGTTGCGAAGAATTTGTAGTTAAATGTGGTTGATATAGTGCACGTTTGGTATCAAAGTGACTTTGTCGAAATCACAATGGCTACATAGTATAATTTTTACAAAATCAGAGTGACTCATCGTGATTTCGACAAAGCGACCATAATACTTAATATCCACATAGTCTTAACTGTAATTTTGAGGTTGTGGAGAAATAAAAAACATTGATATTGCTGTCTAGATTGTGGGTCCTAAAAAAATTTCCAAAACGCTGGTTGCAATGCAAGTATCTAACTTTGGATTGCATGGTCATTGGATGATAAAAAGTGAGTGCAAATGGTTCTCCTTTCTCCTTTTTCAAGTGTTAGGCCTCGTGTGCTTTGGTGCTGACGTATGGAATAATTCTACATTTTATAGTGTATTGTACCTTTTTAAAGTCTCTGTTTTTCAAGTTGCCCTATTAGGTTACTAATAAATGTTGCTGGCGATATTCTACGTAGAGGTTAACTATTCTGTTCAATTTTACGTTCACTTTGGAAAAGAGAATCATTATTATAATTAGAAAAGGCACCTGATGTTGAAATATGCTGCTTTGCAAGAATAAAAATCTTGAAAGTTAGTTACCTAATGTATCTTATAGACTACTAGTGTTTAGAGCAAACAAGGAAATTGATTCCAAGTAGGGCCAGGAAAAAAAATATAATGCATGAGGGTAGAATCTTTTGGACCAGGAATTGCAGGGTAAGGTATAGATACGCTGGTGGTGACCCATGAAAATGACTTAAGTTCTCATGTGTTAACACTTAACATTTATTTAATTAGAGGTGGGTATGGTTCGATTTGGGATGAAAACTTAATCGAATAGAACTGTTTAATAAATTTAAAATAATTAAACTGAACCAAACTATTTGTATTTTGAACTGAACCAAATTATTCTGAACCAATATATTTTGTATCGTTCAAACTGTTTTGAACCGAATCGAACTGTTTCAGTTCGGTTCTAAAACTTTTAGTAATGATTCAGTTTTGTTTTGTTTGGTTCGACTAGTAGTTTAGTTTTTTGATTTTTTTTCCCACCCCTACCTTTAATTATATAACCAACGGTGTAGGATCTAACGAAGCAAATTAGACTCCCACACCGTTTAAAGATTCCAAATTTCAATTGAAATAGATGATTATCTAAGGATCTTGCTAACTAGTAGTTAAGAAATCTACAAATATGAAAATATAAAATGTTATTTTTAATAAAGTAATAATTACACAATTTTTTCATGAAAACACTTGTTTTAGATGCTTAACCATTGCCCTTGGGACACTAGTTAACATTCTCGAAATTTAAATTTTGGATAGTATCTCGAATACAGGGAATTATAAGGGAAAAATTTATTTAATTAGGTACACCATAGGAAGGATTGTATATTTAAACTTATTATATTATATTGTATGATTATAATTATATTAATTTGTTTTATATTTACAATTTCAAATAATATATAATTTAAACTGTATAAAGATTTTTTCAAAAGTATCTTTCAAGATTTTAGTACTACAACTTTCGTAAAGGAAGATTTTAAAACAGCTAAAGTTTTCTTTTTATCAAATGGAATCCTCTACTATAAACAAACGACACTATAACATCACGTCATAAATCACATCCAATAATAGACCATTCTATTCTATTAGATTATTCTTTATTTGGTCAACTCTTCTTTGCAATGCTTCCGTAATTCTTTCCCTTTACGTTGAAACCATCAGCATTAAGTCTTCTTTTTTCCACTATCCAAACTCTTCCTAATCATTTAGTTTTAATACCATTTCTAGTTCTTATGTTTAATGCTCTTATAATGTGTAAATTGTTCTTGCTTTGTTTAGGAATAAGCTGTACAATTATAGCTCCTGAAATTGTTAGCATTAGGAGTGCTCATTTCAAAATTAACACCGAACAAACCCTTGTTTTAGGTCTTCAACACCCCCACCCAATTCCTAACATAGCTCATTAATTTTATAACATAGTATATTTTGATACTTAAATTGCACATGGCACCTCTTCTTATGACTTGTTTAATACTATGAGATAGATCTCATGTCATTTTTTTGTCTCCCATTGTTTAATTAATAGCAAAAGGTGTGTTTAAGAAATATTTTGTTTATTGCAAGGCTGAGTCAATCTTCCATTGATAATATTAATATAATGTTAAACTTGCACTAGAATTCATAAACTTTTTCATGCATGCTTTTCTCATAAAAGAAAGGAGAAAATACATATATTTATAAACTAGTTTTATTAGAGCTTAAGCAATGTCTAAATCTGTTTTACGTAGTGATCTAATTAAATTTACTGTTACATTATTTTGTTATTTTATATGCCTTTCTCATGGTTAGATATTTATAAACACAATTTTGTGCTGTCAAAAAGTATATTTTTTATGCAAAAATACACTTAAAAAACCATGTGTGATTTTCTATAAATGTGGGGTGGAAAAAATTGTCCTTCAAATTTGTGGTAACCATACAAACCTACCTGAACTTATGACAATTGTTTTATGTACTGGATTTCCCTAGCCAGTGGCTACTATAGCTCTTACGGGGTCCATTCCTTTTAGATGTTTGATCTTCACGTATCTGGCAGCAGCAATTCAATAATGTGAGCTCCCCTTGCTTTGTATGGTAGAGAAAAATAAAACGCCGCAAAATCTAATAACAAAATTATTGCTAGGAAAATGCTGAAAATCTAACCAGGATCTACTTTTGACTCTTTTTCACTGAACCAGTGGACCTTTTCGACCAACTAGTCACATTATTTCTTATCTTTCAAAACAAAAAAAATTGCAGGCATTTTATTTTATGTTGTAGAAACCTCTAAAAAATTTCATTGTTGCCACAGTTACCATTGCAAACTTCAATTGAAAACTATGTCTTGACCTTTATTTAGGGAGCATACACACCCTTAGAGAATAGAGAATAGAGAATTCATGCTTTAAGGAAGGAAGATGCATGAAAATATCTCTTATTGTTTTGCGCTACATAGTCTTATACTACTAGGGTAACAAGAAGTCTCAAATATGTGACCGAAACATATTAAAATAATTGCCGTTTTCCTAAAAAAATATTTATAGAGATGATATTGTTACGTTGTTGATTCTTGGATAAATACGTGTCGCTTTTCCTTAAAAAAAATGTTGCTTCTCTCTGTCAAAACATAAAAAGTGTCACGGTTGATGAAAGTTGATTCAGTTGATAAAAATTGATTCACTTACAAAGTTATCGGTTCAACTCTATCTACCGGTACATCTATTGGTTGTCTTCTTAACCTTCTTTTATCAAGAAAGATGTGTCGCTTTGTCACCAATTGAGCCATAACCCTAATTGAACTTTCCACAAATATTGTGGACTAAATGTGAAATTGATAAATGTATAATTCATACTTTTGAAAATAAAACAGTTGTATAACTTAAATAAAATTGGTCGGTTAAATTTACTGAATCAAAAAAAAGTCAAGTCTTTGGTTATAAAAATTTCTAGTCTAACATCAAGAATAGACAAACCGAAAATAGTTTACAAGTGACGCACATTATCTTATAAATTAGTTTGTAATGATAGTAACCCATATAAAGAAGACGATTACTCAATATACCTCTTAAATTGCTCATATTTTCTGAAAAAAATAAAACATCAGTTGAATTATTTTAAATTAATATGAGGAAAGTCTTTTTTACAATTTTACTAGACATCCTAAACTTTAGGATGGTTGCTCATCTCTCACTTACTGCTCAAATCTCTCAAAATATATTACCAGAAGCTATCTTCCGATAAAATACCGCATTTTAAGGGGGTTTGATAAGCAATCACCAAACTTTAGCCCATTTTTAAAATAGGCTAACGTTAATTTTGGTTCATTTAAGTTTAACGATATTCAGACCCTACAATATTCTTATTGTAATGATGGTTGCTCTCTCTTGGTCCATGTTTTATATTCATATAATTGATATTCTGTTTGCTTACACTCTCGACCTCTACCATCCATTTTGTTAGTCTAGAATCTAGAATCATCTAGTAAAGAAAGTAATATTTATTTAATTTTTTTACGGGAGAAGAGTAAAACGTTTGATGTAGATAAAGAAAATTGATGAATAAGTGTGTAGTCCCTTTAAAAAATCAATGTGTTATGAATTGTGTTATTTGAACATAAAAATACAAAACGGTATATGTATATATTTATCGTTAGTTTTTGTATGTTATTTTACATTAACGAAAAGTGCCAAACTAAAGAAAAATGTCAATATGTTTATAGTCCATGCATGTACCTTTGGTGAATCCACAATGAACTAGATACATCATTTATGAAATTGGCGAAATAAGCATAGGTGTTTTGGAGTTGGAGAGAAGTGAATTCTCTAAGGTCAGAAATAATCATGCATTAATGAAGTCACATGATCTCAACCATTTATTCTTAATAAGACAAACCACTAAGTCAAGGTATAAACTTTATGATCTTCATCGAACGGTTTATCTATGGTTATTAAAATGTGTGACAACGAAAAATCCATTTATAGTTCAAAACATCGATAAAATCTAAACCATGTGATCTTAATCAGACGATCCATATAATATTATTTGAATGCATTACAGCTAGCCAACCATTAATATAGGTTGAAGTGTTTGGGATTGGTTTTCCCAAAATAAAAATAAAAATTATTATTTTTGGAAAAATAATTTCTCTCTGTTTCCAACAAAATCTTGGGTATCACTTGCATGGTAATGAGACTTTAGGTGCCTTATAAAGCTTACACGAGGATTCAACTACTTTTCACTCCTTTTCTTCTTCTCTCACTTTGTCAATTCTCTGCCATTGAGATTCTGCAGATTTCACACTCTCTACATAACAACCCAGCTGTAGTTTGACGTATTGAACAAGACTAGTCTAGTCTGTCTCCTTGCTTTCAGCATCAGCTGATTTTCGAGGTCTCTCCTGTCCTGAGCTGGAATTTTAACCTCATTCAATTATTTGATTAAGTCTTTGCATCAGATACACACCTCTCTTACTTCTCCACTATTTTCATTTCACCTTCTTTCTTGCTATGTATTCATTATCTCTATGAATACTCTTATTTAGTGCTTCCTCTGTTCCCATTACTCTTTTTTTTTGTATGCTATTGAATATACTACTTCAGGGATACTGGTGATTTCATTTTCATAAAAAAGTGTAGGAATCTGAAGTTTCAAAAGAATATATGAAGAGTGAAATGAAACCTTATAATTTTATTTTTAAAAAAATGAGTTAGCCTCAATATTAAAATAAAATAAAATAAAACTAATATGCTATTACATGGGTCACTCAACAAAAAATTAGAAAATCAAGCCCAGTAACAATGCATCACCTTATTTTTATGAGTCGGTTTGTAAAATGATTTAAGGTCAATATAAAACCTATATTTTATTTGAATTTCCCATTCTGCCACAGGAATGAATACTTGCTCTTTTAGAGACTTAATTTTCCCCCCTGTCATTACTGTTATACTCTGTTTAGTGATTTATTTGTTCAAAAACTATGCAGGGGAAAGAAGTAAAGCTGTAACTGAAATTGATATTCAACTTCAATGATGGGGTTCCAAAGTGAACATATGCCTGGAAACAAGTGTAATAGTAATTATAATGGTGGTCCAGGTCGTGTTGAACGACTTGTGAAAGATAGAGAACAAAGAAGAAGTAGCAAGGCATCTCCAGATACTGTTCTTATTAACAATAATAACAATATCAATAACAATAATAATATTAATAATAATGTTAATAATAACTATAATGATATTGATAAACATGTGGTTACTGAATCTTTTGAGCATGACCAATGCTTAAAAGAATGTAATAACTCTGGTGCTTCCCATGTTGAACGATTCTCGGAAGGTGCTGCAGCAGCAAAGGCTCTTAGTAATGGATATGAAAGAGAAGATGGAAAACCTGTTAGACAACGGCTTTTGGTTGTGGCCAATAGATTGCCAGTTTCAGCTGTTAGGAAAGGCGAGGATTCTTGGTCTCTGGAGATCAGTGCCGGCGGCTTGGTCAGCGCTCTTTTAGGTATTTGGTCATTTTTTTTTTAAGTATTTCTTTTTTATGTTTTTCAGTTTTATTGTCTGGTTTGAAATTTGCATGAATTTAACTGTTATTGGTTTTTGAAGATGGGTTTCAATTAAGTTTGTTGCATTTTGAAATGAATTTGGGCCATAGTTCTAAATTGTGGTTTGCAAGGTTTTAAAGGTCTGTGCAATAGCATTGCAATGTGACCACATTAGTGTACATTTTGTAGCAATATCATGGCTTGCAACGTAAGCACGGATACGGACACGGACACGATACAAACACTGACACAGCTAATAATTTAAAAAAATCACATAATGTAGTGTAATTACAAGTGTCGGTGCCGTGTCGTGTCTGGTGTCGGACACGACACGTGTCCGACACCGGGACACGCCTAATCCGAGGAGTGTCCGTGCTTCATAGAGCGTAACTATAACCGCAACTGTAATTTAGAACCATGATTTGGCCCCTAGCTTACATAGAGTTTTCTAACGGGGCTGCATTCTTCCGTAAAGGTGTGAAGGATTTTGAAGCGAGGTGGATAGGTTGGGCCGGTGTCAATGTGGCGGATGCGGTTGGACAGAAGACACTCACTGAAGCATTAGCTGAAAAGGTACTATATTTTCTCCATCACAATGTTAGAAATAACTTCTGCATTTGTCATTGTGCTGTTACATCTGTTGATTTTATTATTTTTATTTTAAAAAAAATTCTTTGCTTGTTACCTGTGTTACAGAGGTGTATCCCAGTATTTCTTACTGAAGAGATTGTTCATCAGTACTATAATGGCTATTGCAATAACATTTTGTGGCCCCTTTTTCATTACCTTGGACTTCCACAAGAAGATCGTCTAGCGACAACACGTGGGTTCCAGTCTCAGTTTGATTCGTATCAGGTGGCAAACCAAATGTTTGCTGATGTTGTAAATCAGGTCTATGAAGAGGGAGATATCGTTTGGTGTCATGATTATCATCTCATGTTTCTACCTCAATGCTTAAAGAAATTTAACAGCAAAATGAAAGTTGGTTGGTTTCTCCATACCCCATTTCCATCTTCTGAAATTCATAGGACACTGCCATCTCGTTCAGAACTCTTGCGTGCAGTTCTTGCTGCTGATTTGGTTGGGTAAGTTGCAATTTGACTCTGCATTTTGGGAGTATTTTTTTTCCTCAAACTCTATTTTCTGTACATTTGTTACATTGGGGGTATATGTTTATTGTTTAAAATTGTAATGCTGATTTTTACCCTCAGATGATATGGGAAAGGGAAATTGTGCATTCTTAAGCATGAGGGTATTCTTATTTGTCAATCAATGAATTTCTTATAACGAATGAATTCACGGTTGGATCAACCCATAACTACTAGTTCAACATTGTGATTTCCTATATATCTTGTCTTTAATAGTTCATTCACTTTCTCTTATTGTCATTGCTTCTGACTTAGATCAATGTATTTTTGTTATTTGAATAGTTTCCACACATATGATTATGCACGACACTTTGTTAGTGCGTGTACTCGCATTCTTGGACTTGAGGCTACACCAGAAGGGGTTGAGGATCAAGGGAAATTGACTCGAGTTGCTGCGGTATGTGGTCACAAATTTTTTTTCTTTATGATCGATACTTTCAAAGTTTTTGAAAATAAACACTGCTTAAAATGTTTTGAGTGAAACTTATCTTAGGAATTAAGCAATTAACATGATGAGATTAAAACAAGAACTACTTACTTATTTCTTTATCTTGCATGTCAGTTTCCAATTGGTATAGACTCGGATCGATTCATACGTGCACTTGACCATCCTGATGTCCAAGGTCCCTTCAAAGACTTGGTAGAAAGATTTAAAGGCAGAAAGGTAAACCTTATACTCTATAATTACTGCTTTTGTGATTAATAATCTTATTATGGTCTGTGCAAAACTGTCCTATGAATTTTGAGATTAATTTAGATTTAGAATGTTACTTCTTTCCTATTGCAAATCATAGATTATAGATGGGAAAGTAGGTGATCTTTTCCACTGGAGCAAATTGGTTCCATTTGATTTAAAATTAGATTGATAAAAAGGAAAGAAAGAAAAAAAGGCTTCAAGGCCAAGACGACCGTTGCAGTGTTGTTAAATAACTGGTAAAGCGCCACTATACAGCTATTACATATCATGATATCAGGATTTGGAGCAACTGCGACGAAAGCCGATACACTATCACGATACCGCTACCACTTCAACCGCGGTTGCATTTTGCATATCGGTGATAGTGGTTATTGCTTACATGGCGGAATATTTTTTATGCTTTTTCCCTAATGATACAATTAAAAACATCATGTGAGCTGCAGAGGACATAATTTTGAAAACAGTAATAACTATAAGTCACTCATAGGGCCAGTTAAGTTTGTTTTGGAGGCTATTCACCGCATATTGTGATTTTTACCTGTTACAATCTCAAGTTTCTATGTTTATAGGGACTATTTGCATGTAGTGTCTTTATCATGTTAATATAACAATAAAAAAAAAAGGCTTATCATTCTACACGAGGTCAACTTCATTCATCAAGCTATTCCTTTTTCTGACAAAAAGCACATTTTCCAACTATTTATACAATGGTCTTGTCTAATGGAAATTATTATCATTTTACCCCTACTTCTTTCAATCAGACTATCTTCCATTTCACAGCTGCACACACTATTATTTGACAAAAATAAGGAATTATTGTCTTTTTTGTTTTAATCTGTTATATAGATTTATGTTCCACTCTTTCAGCGAACCGGGCATTAATACAGGAGTGAATTTGTTATAAAGATGTTTTTGCTGTAGGAGTTGAATTTGTGTTTTTCCCTCTGCCTAGAGCCAAATCCTACCTTAATTGGTTCTATAATCTGATCGCACTTAACATTTTTTCTTGCTTGACAGGTAATGTTAGGTGTTGATCGCCTTGATATGATTAAAGGAATTCCTCAAAAACTTCTTGCTTTTGAAAAATTCTTGGAAGAGAATGCGGATTGGCGAGAGAAGGTCGTTCTACTTCAAATTGCTGTGCCAACAAGAACAGATGTTCCCGAGTGTAAGTTCTACGTATATGATTCCATTTTCTTTTATTATTCCATCTTCATTGTATAAATCTAGGATTGTGTTTCAATTTTTCCCTGTTGTTTTGACAACTCAAAGATACATTTTCCTTTATATTGAAGACATGTCTAATATTTTACACTCTATAGTTGGACAAAAATAGTCTTTTTACTTACAAGACAAAAACAATAAATAAAAAGACATAAAACATTTTATGAGATCTCTTGTATTATAAAATTGTGCATAGTCAATATGATGATCTTATAACCATATTAATATGACACTTCATTCATTCTTCAGTTTATCTCTGTGTTTTTGTTGCGAGTCTTGGGCTGTTGTGAAGCTTGCTCTCCTTTTTAATTTTTTGTTAAATACATGCTTTCCTAAAAGCTTAAGCTATTAGCAAGGGGTAAGGATCAAAATCCTAACCACTGTCATATTAACAGATCAAAAGCTTACAAGCCAAGTTCATGAAATTGTTGGTCGCATCAATGGCAGATTTGGATCACTGACTGCTGTTCCTATACATCACCTGGTGCGTTCATATAAAAATCATGATCTAAGGATCGTTATAATAATGCTGACACCTCCATCCTATACAGTACTAATTTATTTTTCTGTCATGTTAATTAAATCTCATCAAGTGATCTAGTTCATTGGTACTGGTTGCATATAGTTTTGTTCCTTTTTGCTATGATAAGTATTTATACCAAAACTTTCTTTGGAATAGGAGAAATTAGATTTTTATTTTGGGAAGAATAATATTAGAAGTTAAAAACGTATTAACTTGTTTGTTATACGAAGGGTAATGTGAAAGGAACGAGCTTTAGAATTTTTTTAACAAAAGAAATTAATAGAAATTAAAAACACAAGTGTGCTCAGTATCTGATAGGTTCTTGAGAAAATGAAAGAAAAAGAACAAAATGCTAATGAAACACAATCAATTGAGTGACTCAAACTTATTTCAAACTTCCAAATACTACATCCCCTGGTGCATTCTATGCCGTTTATTTATTATTAATCAAGCTTCCATGTTAGATGGCTTAAAGAATATTTTTCATTAATATTGGATATCTGCAGGACCGCACTCTTGAATTTCACTCACTGTGTGCTTTGTACGCTGTTACAGGTAAAATTTATGTTCGTTGAGATTTTCTTCTCTGACTGGTGTATCCTGTGAATAACTTCTGATTTCAATTTGAAATTTACCAATAGTCTGTTTGTGCAAAAATAGCCTGAGTCAATAACTTTCGATGTCAATTTTTGTGCTGTTCGATGCACTTATATTCATCAAAAAAGGCAAATACTTGTTTTAGTGCTCTTGTGGAATAAGTATCACAGGCGTCCATCTTCTTTCCTTTTTAGCCTCTTCATTATAAATGTTATTTACATTTCTCCTTTTTTCCCCTACATGCATGAACTTGTCTGGCACGCCAAATGTCTGTAAGCAGTCATAAACTGCTTGTGATGTTTCACTTTTTGAATAGGTGATCTTACACCTACAAATGTGAAGCATCTCCAATAGTCTCACCTTGATCCGCATGATTTAAAATAATAAATAAAAAACCCAATAGATTCTGTGCAAAGTTTGCTATCTTCTCTTCATGCCTGATATTTGCTCTCTAATTTGTAAAAAAAATTGTTACTCTTTCAGTAATTTATGGTGTTTGATGTCCTGTTTATGTACTGTGATAAAAGTGGTTTAACCAAGTAAGAGAATTATCAAAAGTTTTTGACAGCGAAATAGAAGAAGATGGAAGCTATTTTCATAACAAACTCAAGTTATGTGACAGCACATTTACAACCAAAAATATGTTTTCATGGCCTCTCGTAATCTTTTAAATTTATAAGCCCAGAAGATCTGTAGTAAAATCTTGTATGTGTTGTGTGAAAAGAAGTCGAGCTTTAAAATATATATTGGGCATAGATGAAGGTATGTGCTATTGCAATATGCTATAGCACAGCCTCAAGTCTATTAAATCCTATTTTATTTATATTTCCCTGAATTATCAATTGTCTCTTAAGTTTTCAGTTAGTTTGTTGCTAATATTAATTTTTTGTTGTTGTAAATTTTCTGGTTTTCTGCTTATAGCATATTCATACTCTCTCGTGCTTACTCAGATGTTGCACTTGTCACATCTTTGAGGGATGGAATGAATCTTGTCAGTTACGAGTTTGTAGCCTGTCAAGAAAAAAAGAAGGGGGTTCTCATTCTTAGTGAAGTAAGTTCAACTTATTAGAATAATTATCTTTTATTTTAATTTCTATATTTCGGTTATATTAGGCTCTGAGTGGCATAAAGTAGTGGATATCACATGGATGATAAGCTAGTGGATTTGACATCTGATATTTGGTGTTCTTGTAGTTTGCTGGTGCTGCGCAGTCTCTTGGGGCTGGGGCACTTCTGGTCAACCCCTGGAACATCTCAAAAGTTGCCGAAGCAATTTCCAAAGCTCTGAACATGCCATCAGAAGAGAGAGAGAAGCGACATAGGCACAACTTCCATCATGTAACAACCCACACTGCGCAGGAATGGGCAGAAACTTTTGTTAGGTATATTATTTGTAGTCTCAATATCTTCTCTTATATATTTGAAGTTTGTGGTTTACAATGAGGGTGCTGTATCTTATTAGGGTCTGTTAAATTTCTACATAATGATTCATAATTTGGTTTGCAGTTAAGACTTTGAAATATAACTCAGGAGGCTTTTTTAAAATGTTACTGGTAGTTATATGCTTGATTTGCCTAATTAAATAAAGTTGTCTCCTTGATTGTATCTTAAGGCTTCAGTTGTTTTGGGTAAATTCTGTAAAACTACGGAAATAGCATTTTAGTTACATATGATGCTTATTTACTTGTAATGCCGTAGGTTTAGGAATATAAGAAAGGCATCCAGATGCACGATTTTAAATATACACTGAAGCATGATATGAAGGAATAGGTCTCTTGCTTAAATCTTTTAATTAGATCTAGAATACCATGATGATCCTTATCTTCAAATATTTGCAGCGAGCTAAATGATACTGTTGTTGAGGCACAGTTAAGGACAAAACAAGTTCCACCACGGCTCGATACCAGGAAGGCAATTCAACAATATCTGAAGTCAACTAATCGATTGCTTATTTTGGTATGCTGTCTTATCATAAAGCATATAATCTATTTGAATACTTATCGTCAAGGAAACCTTTAAAACTATCTTTCTTCGACTAGTATTTTAGTCCTTGTTTGAATGTCCCCTACCCAGCTACTTTAGAAAGAGTGAAAAGTACATGATTGTTTTGAAAAAAATATTTGAAACTGTTGAGAGTCGCAGATTGGATATGGCTTGGCCCGAAAAGGTAATCTTTTAACTGGGAATACCCAATGGGAAAATTTACCATAACTTGATATGATTCCAAACTCTTACAAACAACAGAAAATCCATATTAATACTTATCAAAATGTGGCTGTTTATAGCTGCTTATTGAAGATGGACAAGTTTCCGGGTGAGTAAGGTAGATTTGTAGCACTAAGTCATGAATAAAAGCATCCGAAGAGATTAATCAAGGATTCATGATGACGAATCATAAGATGAATATTTATGAAATATTTGATGATCATGTGAGATATGTCTTACTGAAAATTGAATGTAACTTTTAAGTGTGAAGATGTTATTAGACTTCATCAGATTAAGGATTTTCATTCCAATGCTGTTTTCCATTATTTTGCAAACCCTGGAACAAAAACATTACCACCATTCAAATTTTGAAATTAATTTTTGACTTTGTTGTTTTAGGGTGTTTCGCTTGTAATTTATCACAAACTGCGTTATTTATCATAAATTTTTATAAACAGTCTATGTTGACATTGATGATATACACCGTAGGGATTCAATGGAACTTTAACTGAGCAAGTTGAGAGAAGAGGTGATCAACTGAAAGAAATGGAACTCTCAGTGCATCCACAATTGAAACAACCATTGACACAACTTTGCAATGACCCAAATACTACAGTTGTCGTTCTTAGTGGAAGTGGTAGAACACTTCTAGATGAAGTAATTCTCTATACATTACTTCCTTCTTTGTGAACTACTAGGTCCACTTCTAACTTGTCGTTATTACAGAACTTCAAAGAATATAACGCTTGGCTAGCAGCAGAGAATGGGATGTTTTTAAACCCTTCAAATGGAGAATGGATGACTACAATGCCAGAACAACTAAACATGGAATGGGTTGACAGCGTAAAGGTGCTTATTTGAAGTTTTAATTCTTTCGAGTTTTGATTGCCTTTTCCCTTTGATATTTTTAATTACATTGGTGATCCTGTATTTTCAGCATATTTTTGAATACTTCACTGAAAGAACTCCTCGGTCGCATTTTGAAGAAAGGGAAGCTTCCCTTGTATGGAATTACAGACATGCAGGTACTTAAGTTGTGTTTGAAAAGACGTGTTTTTTGTTTTGCATGTTGTTTCTCCAGTTACTAATTCTCTCACACAATCATAGATGTTGAGTTTGGAAAACTTCAAGCAAGGGACATGCTCCAACATCTCTGCACAGGTCCAATTTCAAATGCATCAGTTGAAGTTGTTCAAGGGAGCCGATCTGTTGAGGTGCGAGCTGCTGGTGTTACTAAGGTGAGATTCCTTTTCTAATTATTGACATTACTTAATTTATGTTTTGACATGAAATTTTTTCATAATGATTTAAATGTTTACGACAATTTTTCATTTAATCAGGGAGCTGCCATTGACCGCATCCTGGGGGAGATTGTTCACAGTAAATCGATGACTACACCAATTGATTATGTTCTATGTATAGGACATTTTCTGGCAAAGGTCGTTTAAATATTTTTTTGATATATATACATGTATATATATCGCATAACTTCTATATCATGTTTATTAGTCTAATGCAAGAAATTGTCCTTATCAAGCATGATTGCAGTTATCAAAATTTGCAATTGCATTTTTTCCTGTATCATTCAAGATTAATTAGTATATTCTCGCGCAACAAAATTGAGTTTAAAATTATTGATCGCAGCAGGACGAAGATATATATGACTTTTTTGAGCCAGAGCCTTCTTCTTTTTGTGCAAGTCTTCAGCGAAGCAAGTTATCAGATGCAGCTAAGTTTCCCAATGAGAAGGTATCACCTATGAAGATCCCATCAATTAAAAATGGGTTCAAGTCAGCAAATCAAAGCAAGGGACAACGACCTGTCTCAAATTCAGAGAAGAAAACAGCAAATAATGTCAGCCGCACAACGCGAAAGTGTAAATCACCTTTGCCTGAAAAGATCTCTTGGAATGTCCTTGACCTCAAGAAGGAGAATTACTTCTCGTGTGCTGTTGGAAGAACTCAAACAAATGCTCGATTTACACTTCCATCGTCTGATGAGGTTGCTGAATTTCTGAAGAAACTTTCGCATGCATCTCGTAATAACTGAGATTTTGAGTTATAAGATTTCTTTCTTTTGCAACTAATTTGATTCATCTTAGCAATGCTGCTTCGTCAGGTTGAAAGATAAATAATTTAGCAAGTTTTAGTCTCGCAATTTCTTGTAATATAGTCATTTGGTATATTTCTCTAACCAATAATTTCATAATTACTTAATGTCATCGACAAGTAGTTTTTGATGGTTTTGTGTAAGGAAAAAAAAAAAAGCAGTTTTCGATGGTTAATGTAGAAAAGAAATTAGTTTTCGATGGTTTTTTACTAAAGTTTTGGGTGGTTTATGTTACGAATCACAGATGAATCACTCAAGAACTCACTAGAGAAACCTTTGATCCTTCCCAACCATATAACATCACTAAAGAGCCCTCAACACTCAAACCCTAGGTTTTTCCGGTATTCCCTCTCTCTAGGTTCTATTTTCTGAGTCGCCAATAGGGTCAAAAGTTGTTATACATAGGATAAAAGACACGGTGAATCGATTCATATTCTTGTTATAAATCAATTCAGACCCACCAAAAACCCCAAACAACAGATTTTAAGGCACAATTATCCATAGTCTTGTATGGACTTCCCCAACACATGAATTGTTGGCACATGGAGGATTCGAACCTGAGAACTAAAGAGAAGCACACTCCTATGTCTTAAGCATACCTGACGGTACTTTACAATAGTAATTAACTTACTATGGGAGTAGAGATATGGCAGTCATTGACATTTCATCTCAAATGTTTGGATACAATTGTCCACATGCTTATCTATTTATAGATGCTTTAAGATGTTTTAAGAGAATTGTATAGACATATTAATTAACTTTTGTTATTAGAATGGTCTAGAAATATGTAGCAACTTTAAACTATATACTCTAGTTTTCTCCAAGACATTACCATTTATTTTTACTAGAATAGTTACCATCATAATTTTATCTCTGTCCTGGATTAATAAAAGAAGGCTCTATCCTCACCCTCATCATAAAAAATAAAAAAATATATACCAGCATGTGCCATTTAAAGAAAAGACATGTGTTATAAAATATTTGCATTTAATCAACATATACACCCCAAATTTAGTGGTGGGGAAAAACTCTGATATTTACATAGAGCTATTATTGCTATCTTGGACCTGAAAGACTAACTGCTGATAGATAAGCATCAGAAGAGGTGTCTCCTTCATTGGAGGATTTAGGTGGTTTAGGAACAGTACAAAGACCCTCTAACATTTGAACAACTTCTGTCATGGAAGGTCTCATAGACATGTCTTCCTGTATACACCACAATGCAACACTTATAGCACAATGAACCCTATCATCATACTCATCATCTATTTTCATCTCTGAGTCAATGATATCTCTCACTTTACCTTCTTCCATCATCTTAAAAGCAAAACGAGGGAAATTCGATTTCTCTGAAGTCTCATTAGGATCATAATTCTTCCTTCCCCCAATTATCTCTAGCAACATCATCCCATAACTGTATACATCACTTTTCTCTGATATAGCATAGTTTGTTATCCACTCGGGCGCAAGGTAGCCGCGTGTTCCTCTTAGTGTCGTAAAAACATGGCTTTGTTCTCTATTCATGAGCTTGGCTAAACCAAAATCTGAAACTTTGGCGATGAAATGATCATCTAGAAGTACATTTTCAGGCTTGATGTCACAGTGAACAATCTTTGAGTCACATTCTTGATGCAGATAAGCTAGCCCTTTTGCTGTTCCTAATGCTATATTAAACCTTGTATCCCAATCCAAAAGAAATTGACTTTTTTTTTTCTTCTTGAATATCCACTTATCCAATGAGTTATTAGCCATATACTCATAAACCAGAAGCCTGTGAGTTCCATCTGCACAAAATCCTCTAAGCTTTACCAAATTAAGGTGGTGAATGCTTCCAATGATGCTAACTTCAGCTCTGAACTCTTTCTTCCCTTGACCAATACCTTCTAGCTTCTTCACAGCTAATTCACTCCCATCAGGTAGAACTCCTTTATAAACTGATCCAAAACCTCCTTGACCAAGCTTCACAAAGAAGTTATTGGTTGCAACTTCAAGATCTTTATAGCGGAAACGGATTGGCATACCGGTTAAATTCTCCAAGAAATTGTCTTCTTCTGAATTCTCTGGAGCAAAAGTTTTCTTTTTTCTGCAGTATAGAACACCCACAAAGAGCAGAACAAGCAGAGTCGATAATATGATAACGACCGCAACAACTATGATGTGCTTATTGCTGCTTCCACTTCCGTCACTTGAGACCTTAATATAAGAAACATAACCAGAATCAGCGTCATCAGATTTTTGAAAACTTCCAATACTGTCTAACAGGAAACAGTTCCCTGAACTTGTATGGTAGAACATTGCAAGACAAGAGCAGTTTCCGCGGCAAGATGTCTGACAACCGGCCAAATCGGTATTCAAATAGGGATGAAGAAAATCAAGCGCAAAGTAGCTAAGTCCATCATCAGCTTTCAGAAATTCTATAGACTTTCTTGATTTATCATCATAACAAGGAGAGACAAAACCTGGTTTACAACTAGGAAGAAGAACATGAGGACAGCTACAGCTACGTTTGTTTGCGCATATGTTATAGGGATCACAGGGTTCTGGTGTAGCACAATAATCTTGTGGTATTCTTGTTGAAGAATCACCGTTTGATCCACCACCGTTGAGATTCGAGAAAGTAATGACACCGTCCCTTCCCAAAACTGCAATCCAACTTCCATTTATGCCGCCATCAGCAGAGAAAATGAATTGCCATAACAAAGACTTATTGTTATCATAGAACCTCCAAGAATTGTCACTAAGATTTGCAAACGCAACAACATGGCCGGCCTTATCGATGATTTTACGGTTATCCTTCTGCATAGTCCAATAAATTTGTGGAGTTTTGTAACCAGCTGAAAGAATAACATTACCTGATTTGATCTCAAGAACATAGGTCAAGTTATTTGGACTAGGTTCACTGACAAGTTTCATTCCCTCTTTGAAATCCTGTGAAGGCATCAAAGTATCAGTTGGATAACTAAAACTTTGCCAAATTACCGTATCATTGTCTTCGTTACCAAGCAAAACCAAATTTCCATTGTTTTGCAATTCCATTGCTTTGCTAATTGTATTTGTAGACCAGATCACAGTTCCATCTTTCCGTAAAAAGGCATTTCCGTTTTTATCAAACACGAAACTATCGTAATTGGAGATAGGTAATGCTCTATTAGCAGCCCAAAGCACGGTGGAGCTAGCCGTGTGGACGACTGCCAGTAAAAACTTGGTGGTGTCATTGACTGCAGCGACAAAACCAAAAGCAAAATTTCTATTGTTTGAGAGGAGGAACTTGAAGTCTTTGTCGATGAAATTCGTTTGAGAACCTTCCATCCCTGGTGAAATTGTGCCAATATATTGAATATCACACAAACACAGTTTGGACATGATCAAGAGGATGGAGATGGATAGAACAAAAACAACATTCCATAAAGACCAATGTTTTGTTCCCATGTTTTAGTTCCTAACTTGTAGAATTTACAAGGAAGAAAACTATGGAATTTGTAAAGTGGAATTGGTTGAAAAGAATGAACATACATAAGAGAAGAGGCCACTCTCTTAGATGAAATATATGCAAAAATATCTAATAAGTCAAATGTAGTTTTTCCAAAGTTTGGATTAGATGATGAATTAAATTACATCCAAAGAGTTGCACTAATAATTAGATTCACTCAATGACATCATACCGAAGTATGAAGTACAAATACTTCACAGATTAGGTGTGTTCCGGTGTCAGATACATATCGTATCCGACATCGACTTGATACCGACATATAGGATTGCATTGAATTATGTCATTTTCATAAATTTTTATCGGTGTTACGTATCCGTATCTAAGTCTGTGTTTCGTAGATATTTGATATATATTTTTTTTCAAAAACAACTATATTGAATTGAAATTTTAAAATTAATCTATTATCATTTTCTATGTCAACAAGATTCTCGTTTTGAGCTCTTTGAACCTAAAACATTTGACGTTGAAAAAACGTTTGGTTTGGCTGCACCTCTATGGCGTGGTTGAATTGTTTTCTTCTCTTTAGACAACACAAACGAATATTAATACATGAAAAATATTAATTAGTCACGGTTTTACTTTGACAATTAAATATTAAGAAATCATAAGTCTCAGCTAATTTTATCAACTTTTTGTCAATGAAAAATAACTAATTTTTTTGACTTGCTAACGGATATCTTATGGAAATATATACTTTTTACATTTGTGCATCTACCTCCATCAACTAATAAACTAATATTTGTCAACAAAAAAAACTAATAAACTAATAGATAGTTGGAATATCTATCTATTTTATTCGTATATATCTTGGTGATAAGTTTAATCCGTTGGTACAAATTATTTTACCATCTATAATTTTTTTTTTAAAAAGGAAAAAGTTTATAATATAAGTAGTATTAATGATCATTTTAGAACCGTCATCGTGAAGATTTGAACTTTATACCATATTTATTTTTATATAATATAGATAATACAGATGTCTTCTTTAAAATTTAAAGTACATGTGGCATCTTCATGTATACCATCTTATTTAATGCATTTTTATCAACCAATTATAATGGATCTTGGTTTTTTTTTGAGGGGATGGTTCATTTATTTTTTAAGCTCCTTTCTTTTTACAAGCTATGTCTATACTTGTTTTTGGCGTATAAATTAGCATTTGTCTTTATTTATGTAATAAAAAAAATAAAAAAAATTCTCAAATCACATCTTCTTTTCATTTAATTTAAATGAGATTATCTATTATTTTTAGTTTATATTTAAAATTGGAGTTGGTGTAGTGTATGCATCGACGAATTGCATGTGTGTGGAAAGAGGTACCTAAAAGTCGACGAAACTATAGACAGTTCACACTGCCAACATCAATGGACTTACGGTCACATTATTAAAAGAGAAAACAAGTTTTATTTATTAAAAGAAAGAAATAATGTGTTCAAGTTAGCACCTAAGTTATGGGAAGCTTGATTATTACTTCTACCAATATACCTAAATAAAAACATTCTGAAAAAACCCTAGACTTCTTTGAATTTGTCTCGCAATGGATCTCCAGATGTTTATGGATTGATTCTTTGAGTTGATAGAAGACCTTTATCAGAATTTTACAATCAGGTTCGATAATGACCTTTCTGAAACAACAATTCTTCGCAAAAATGAGCGCGGGCATAATGGTTCTAGCTTCTGCAACAATAACTTTTTTGTTTTCTTTTTCATGTCAAGTTGCAGCAGCTACGATCTTACCGCCATTTTCATCCTTGATGATAACTCCCATTCCCAGGAATCCTTCCATAGACATGTTAGCGTCACACAGTTAACCTTATAACAGTTTGCACCTTGGTGTATGCCTTGCTGATCATCTTTATCGGCCAGTTTATGATGTTGAACTCACTGCAGAAGTTTACTTTTATGGACATTATTTTTTTTATTGAACACTTCTATACATCCCACATTTGATATGTTCCGGTACATCTCGATGTGGTACCCATCTACAAGCATCTCTACTAGATATTATAGTAGTTTCTCTGCACCGAATAACCTCTTTTTTTGATGAAAAATCATCTCTTTAGTGTTTTCTTACTTCGGAACTTTCGGTTGGGTTCAAATGTTAGTGGTTAAATTCTACATCGTCTATGAATAGATAAAATGTTGGATATATATAAGTTGTTGAACAATATTATATATCTAATGTCTTAAAATTTTGGATGGAGACGTGGCATCACCTCTCTTGTGATCCCGAAGCATTAACATATTGTGCTTTGGAGCTCCCCCAGACTCCCCAACAGTTTCTGCCATCTTTCTAACCTCTCTTCCCTCCATAATTACCATAACTGTTGCAGGTCTTTCGGCCTCGCGTCGCTGCCATTGTAGCCGTCAGATGTTCTCCAATCGCACGATCTTTTTGTTCCCGGTAAGTGATATTATATACTACTCTCTTCCACTATCTTCAATTGATCTCAACCACCTCCATCTCCCATCATCTCATCCTCTGCTTTGTACATGGGGAACACATTTGTCTACCATTTCGTTTTGTATGTGATATCAACAAATAACACATGTGAAAAGTGTGTAACAATTTAATCAAACATACTTGTTTGTTGTCCAATTTCTAAACGGCATAACAGAATAAAGCTCATAAAACATGTCCAAACTTGAAGTTAGAGATATAAGATGGGGCAACTCGAATGATGAAGGAGCGAAGATCACAACGTGGTATGGCACTGAGAGATAGGAACGTTGCGAAGATCACAACGTGGTATGACACAGAGGTAGGAACATTCACATGGCGGAGGATGGTGCTCATACACAAAGACTTCAACCTTCAAGTGAGTGAGAGTTTTAGAATAGATTTAAAGCTTAGAATGTAAATGTAACTATATTCTAATGAGAATCTGACCTATACAATAATGTACCAATATATTTGAGTTGCTATGCTATCGAGAAATATTGGTATTTAGTCATATTTGATAAGGTGGTTAGTTGCATGATAAAAGTCGTTGGTTGAACATACCAAACCAGCTTCACCCCTAAACCTCACTCATGATCGTTTGAGTCTCCCATAAAAGGGTAACACCACATCTCCACCCAAAACCTCAAGACATTAGATATATGATTCAACTCTCTTATATTCAAGTTATCCGACTCAAGCTCACATTAAATATATTTGGATGTGTGTAACATATATTTACCCTATCAATACATATTTATAGAAATTCAAAATTCTTAACGTCTTAATTTTATTTAATTTATAAGCATGTCAGAATCAAATACTTCCAATGTCATAAAATTTGTATTTTTTCCACGGCATAAGTGCTAGGTAACACTAGATCTTTATTTAAATGTGGAAATTAAATGAATCTCGGTTACAACCCGAATTCAATACAAACATAACTCACAAAAGAAGATATATATGAGTAATAAAAGAATACATGTCTTCAATATCAAAATGACAAGTTTATCCCTAGCAAGCACACAATGTAACAAACAAAACCGTAAGGATGCTCTTAACATAGTACACAAGTACACAAGAAAACTATGATAAAGCTGCGTAAATATTAATTTAGAAACCATGCCTAACCCCAATTATAATACTTACCGATTATCAGTATCATCCACTAAACACGACAATAACAGTATGAAACTAACAATCAAATAATGAGAATGATAATCAAAGAAGCCAAAACTCAAAAATTCGGTAGCAAATGTTGTCCTAAGATGTGAAGCTACTTAATATTGTTTAAGCACTTTTCTTGTTTGGCTCAAAGACGTACTTGATAAGTGATTCTTTGATGGAAAGCAATTCTGGGAACTCATTCTTCAATTTGGATGCATCCATTTCATTGTTGCTTCTTGCAGCAACTATCACTTTGGCTTGTTCTTCAAGTGTGAAGTTAGCCCACTTGAAATTAGGATCAATGTAATCTCTGTACATCTCGAGAATCTCGTTGTGGCTCACAGCACCAGGATTTGTGAAGTTCCAGATACCTCTTAGGTTCCTCTTTGCCATCTCAATTGAAATAGGCAGAAGTTCGTCCAAAACAGTCATGCTGTTTGGAATGTTGACTACTTTGTTGTAACGCGAAATCTTGGTGATGAAATTGCGTGGATTGCTTAGGTCAGATGAAATCGGCATGCGGACCCTGAGAGTGCATACATTGTCAAAATCTTTCAAGAGCTCTTCAACCTAAGAAACATTCATGGATAATTATTAACAAATATTCATATTAATAATCAATAAACATAATGGAAAATTGTTACTTGAACAAGATTTGTTCTATACACTTGTTTTATTGTGTCCGCGATTTAAAAAAAAAAAATTTCTAATAATCATAATGCAAAGGGAAGGGAAGAAAAGTTTAAATTGTGATATAGCTAGCTTACCATAGCCTTAGTTTTGGAATAGAAAGAACCAGCGAAATTAGGTGTGTCTTCCTCCTTAAAACCAATGCCTGAACCTTCTGGATGAGCTTCATCGTACTCGAATATGCACCCAGTAGCATAGTTCATCACCAAAAGGTTATGCTCTCTGCTTACATCAGCCAATGTTAAAGTCCCAACAACGTTGACACGGATGGTTTCAGTTTTATGAGATTCGCACCAATCAACGTTAGGTCTTCCGGTCACACCTGCTGCATTGAAAATATGAGTTGGCTTCACGTTCTGAATATCAGTCACGAGTGATGAACGATCCTCAAGACGCCCTTTTCCATATTCATATGGAATCCCTTGTTTCTCACACAATTTCCCAAGCAAACCACCGATCCAACCAGTTCTTCCATAGATCAAAAACTTGAGAGGAGGTTTCTGCGAAGAGCCAATGCTCTTTGTAGGTGGAACCACCATTCGAGTATTAGTACTTGAGACAAACGGTGCAGAATTTTCTTCTTCAGACCCATTGAAATGTCTCTCCATCCCACCAGGCATCATTAACATTTTCGGATGAGGAAGCAATGCACCACTCACATCGCCCCACCAATTAGGATTGTTGATATACCAGTCCATGGTTTTCTTCAAGCCTTCTTCCCATGTTGTTCTCTCCGACCAACCCAACACCTTCAACTTTTGATCATCAAGAAAGTATCTCTGATCATTAAATGGTCTGTTCTCTACAAATTTTATACTAGTCTCCGGATCAATTGAGAAGAGTTTGCAAACATCGGTGGCTACATCAATAACTCTCCTTTCTTTCTTAGTTCCAATGTTGTAAACATGTCCAACCTCTCCCTTATGAAGGATAACTTCAAAAGCCTCTGCAACATCTTCACAATACAAATAACTCCTCACATTTGAACCATCACCATGAATCGGAAGAACTTTTCCTTGCATTGCCAAGAGGATAAACTTTGGAATCAACTTTTCAGGAAACTGATTCGGGCCATAGACATTGTTTCCACGTGTTGTGATTACCGGCAATCCATAAGACCTACCATACGCCATGACGAGCATTTCAGCCCCAGCTTTTGTTGCAGAGTACGGATTTGTTGGAAGTAGCTGAGAAGCCTCGTGGTTTCCAACAACCGCATCCTCATCTGTCTCTCCATAGACCTCATCAGTGCTTACATGGATGAATCTTTTGATCTGGCCAGTTACCTTGCAAGCTTCTAATAAGACATGAGTACCATATATGTTGTTCTTGGTGAACTCAAAGCTGTTACCAAAAGAGTTGTCAACATGAGTTTGAGCAGCAAAGTGCATAATCGTGTCGATAGACTCAGTGATGAGAAGGTAGTTAACAAGGTCAGCACTTTCAATGTCTCCCTTCACAAACTTGAAGTTTGGAGATGATTTTGAAGGAATGAGGTTCTTCAGATTAGAACAGTAATCGAGTTTGTCGAGGACAACAATTTTGTAGTCAGGATAGTTCCGGATAAGCCGGTTGGCAACATGAGATGCAATGAATCCAGCTGCCCCGGTAATGAGGATGTTTTTTGGGGTGTGCGTTGCCATATCAGCAACTTCTGCAATAAAAATAATTGCAGATTACAAAATAAAAATTAGAATCACAGACAAATATATCAAAATGTTCCTAAGTAATTAAATCTTCAATCGGAAAAACTTTTTTCTAAATTCTGAATCGAAACTTATTATGAGTCTTAAGATGATCAAAATATAAGTTGATATATAACATATGTACTTCAAAATAATTCAAGATTCAAGTTATAAATCAAACGACAAAAGAAAAATATTGACTACACAAAGTTGATAGGAAAAGTGGCTAAATAGTAAATACATTAAGTTTAGGTATTGATTCATTACAATCTATGAAGCACGGACACTCCTCGGATTAGACGTATCCCGGTGTCGGATACGTGTCGTGTCCGACAGCGACACATATAATTACACTGAATTATGTGATATTCTGTGTCAGTGTTCGTCTCGTATCTGGTGTTCGTGTTTGTGCTTCATAGATTACAATGAATCGGGATTCATCATAACGAATCAGAATTCAAGATGAAATTCATGATGAGATAAAATCATGATCTATATCAGTCTTAGCTACAAAACTCACATAAGTCAGAGTGGAAAAACAAAGAAAGTCAAACCTAAAGCAACACATTTCTTGATCCATTTCCTTAACAAGTCAAAATATCAATTCACTACATAATTTATCACCGAATCACAGTAAATAAATCCAACCACTAAAATTCAGTAAAAACAAACAAGGTAAAACTAAAACTAAAACTATACTTTTTCACA
Source organism: Medicago arabica (assembly GCA_946800305.1). Classification (NCBI taxonomy): domain Eukaryota; kingdom Viridiplantae; phylum Streptophyta; class Magnoliopsida; order Fabales; family Fabaceae; genus Medicago; species Medicago arabica. Next base: position 41,860,269 of record OX326971.1, on the reverse strand, counting down.
CTCTTTGAATCACACAATTTCATGAATCAGATTCAACACAGAACAGATAAATTCAATCAAATTTCAACACAATAAACCATATTAACTTCAAAATAACAAATCAAACACAGATCTAATTACTTCAATTGTTTCATCATAAACAATCACATGGATCAATCAAGATACAATACTAATACTAATTTTTTCAACAAAAAAATAATAATACATCATCTTCTAAATCACATAAAATCCAACAAAACTAAGCAATACCCAGATCATGAAAAACACTCATTAGCTTAAATTTCAAATCTTTAAAGCAACAAAATCGAAATAATCAATTGGGCCATCACAAGATCAATGAAAGAAAGACAAAAAAAAAAAAAAAAAACAGAGCCAGAGTAAGGAAAAAAAACTTACAAATTGGTAAGAAAAAATGAAGAAGTGAAGAGAAAAAATAGGAGCTGAAATCGAAATCTACGGAGATTTAGATTTGGAGTGTATAATATTTCTTTGCTGTGTATTTATATACTGTGAGATTGTGTATGAAATGAAATTAGTATATTAATATCATTGATTATGCAATTAATTAAGAAAAAGAATTGGGATATGTAATGACATAAGTGCCCTTGTAAATTTAATTATGTGGGGTCAATTTTCAGGTAATGGTGTATTTTCTCATGAATGATTGATCTGCTAAGTCCTAAGTCGTTTGGTTTGATTAAGATAGTCACAATAACTAATTATTATTACTTGTGATCTAAAATCATTTATTGCTATTTACACTTCTACTTTTTTTATTAATTTTTTTTAACCATTTGTTGGAAGAAGGGAACTTAGTAATTTAATGTTTGGTCCTAAGATAAATAAAGTTCGACTTAGAATTGTTTCATCCTTTAAATTTGAATTCTCCAAAATGATTAATTATTTTGGTAAAGTTCATTAACCTTTTGAGTTCAATCTAGTTTATATTTAATATATAGTCAGGGCCGGATTTTGGGATGTGCAAACAGCTCAATGGAGCTGGCCTCCTCAAGGTATGGACCTCAAAAAAAAATGAAATTTACTCTTCTCCTAGCACAAAACACCCGCGCCCAACTGAAATTACACATTTACCCTTGTGTTACTTAAGTTAGCCGCGTGAGTTAAGTAACGCCGCGTTGAAGTGTAATATTTATTAACGTGTAATATCGTAATTTGTTCGAATGTGTCTGTATTGAGTAATTTAACGATGAATTTGTGTTTATGTAATTTAACGATGAATTTGGGTAATTTTGACCGTTTATGTGAGATTATGTAATTTTTAAAGTTTATGGACAAATTGGTGTAATTTGGATCATTTACGTGTCATTAAGTGTGATTAAGTGATTACGGATCATTATCGGCAAATTTGTATAATTTGGACCATTTGAATCATTTGTGTGATTATGTGATTGTGAGAAAAACAATGATTTTGTGTAGTTTGGATTGTTTACGTGAGATTATGTGATTTTCTTGTTAAACTAGCGTAATTCGGTTCAATTATAAGTGTGTAAAGATTACAGGTCATTAATAACATTGTTTGGATTGAATGCATATCAGTATAACATCTAATGTTGTACTGATATATCAGTAGGCGGGAGTTAACTCACGCGAGTGTTAATGTTCAGCGTGAGTTAACTCGCGTAGTGTTTTACACCTGCGTGACTTAAGTCATGCTACGTTAGTTAACTAACGCATAGTTTTACACTTGCGTATGTTAACTAACGCAAGGGTATTTTGGTCAGTTTGGTCGGTTGGGAGCAAAACTTGCTAGTAGAAGAGCATAATTCAAGAAAAATAACAGTTCAATACTACTAAGTACTATCCCACTAAAAATAGAAAATAGATTTTGGTGTACCGCATATATACGGCAACTTATATTTATATATTAAAAAATTTAAATAGAAAAGTCATATTTAAAAAAAATACTTTTTTATTTCATTTACTGAGTCTCCAGATTCGTAAAAACGGCCATGGCCATGTATGTAGTAACTATCATGAATTATTATGCTCGAATATTCATAGTATTTGGTGCATCTTTACTGCATTCGTTGGGCTTTAGATGAGTGGCAATTATAGTCCTCATCTTATGTTGCGGCAAATGTTATGTTTCTCTCTTATTTGAGATTAATTATGAACCAACATGATGAGGATGCCAAGGAGGCCAGTATGTTTTTGTCGCTGAATTGTGGCAGAGAATTCTCTTCACTTGGTTAAGGTTGAACCAGTGATATAATTGGTGGAGCCTGTACTAGTGAAAGGATTCCAGTTCTCTTCCACTCTGGAGGATGAGGAAGGAGGTGGGTCACGGTTACAAACATCTTCGTCTAATTTGAGACTGTTATTTTCGTATCTCTAACCATCGGAAAGCGATTAGAAAAGTTGTTAAAGTTACTCCTAATGTGTGTTTGAGGAACTTGTTTAAAAAGGAACCACCGTTAATTTGTGATGACAAAAATATTGTTAAGGCTAAACTTGCATTGGGGCTTTGGATATTAAAAAAGGATTATTTTATTTATTATACGTGAATAATTGTTTATTTGTGTGTTTGATTTGGAATTAGTGGTAACTTGCGGTAATTATTTTGAGACGGTAATTATGAGATGTTTTAACGAGTGAAGTGGGTAGTAACTTTTTAAAATTAAGTGGTAAGGGTTTCGAAGTCCATTATGAATTGAGGTACGCTAACCCATTATTGAAGTATATATAGATAACTTATGAAGAGAATTAGGGTTAGTTATTCATTTCACATATTTACACAAAAAGGGTGGCTAGAGAAATAGAGAGAGAGAATTGAGAGAAAAGTGAGGATAGAAGAAAAAGGGAGAAGACCCAAGTGAAGAAAGGAAAAGATGAAAGCTAGGATTCAAAATGGAAGTGGAGATTTTGGTGATTAGCTTAAGCTTAAGGAAAAACAAAGTAAGGGGGGATAGGTTTGTTCTACCTAATAATCTATAATCATATTTTAGCTTATGGGTCATATGTGTTTTAATTGATTTGTGAAAATTGATGGTTATATGTGTAATTTTCGTGCTTGGATTTAAGTGGTGAATTTGGGTATGTAAAAGTTGTTGAAAATTTGTTTATGCTTAAATTTCATTGTTGACATATGTTAAGTTGTTCACTTTGACAATTTAGTTTAAATTGATGAAAATAATGATGTTTGTTGATTAATGTTGAATTCATGATTTATATACTATGAATGTTGTTGGGTATATGTTTGTGTTGAGAATCCATGAAATTGGTTGTGAGAAATGTGATGTTTGGTTAAGTTGTTGTGTTTTGGTGATTTTTGTGAAAAAGGGTCAAAAGAAGATAATTATGATTTTGATGATTTTGAATGGATTCATGGAGTTGTTATGATGAATTGGATTGAGTATAATTTATGTTTTGAAATGTTATGCTTTGGTGAGAAATCGTTTGGATGAAAATCGAGGTTTTGAGCTAAAAGTCGTTTTAAGCACTTTTGTGAAAAAAGTCATTTTGGATGAATATAATTAAGTTGTTTTGGGTTATAAAACTATATTTTTGGGTAAGTATTGTTTGTTTAAGTGTTTAGAATGAGTTCGGGGAAAGCGGGATCGAAAATCAGATTTTTCCTCGCGCGTGAAAACATGAAATGTTTTTTTTACTGTCATGAGCAAAACGCACAATCTACCCTTCAAGGAGTGCATGGACCGTGCAAAACTCTCTGGACCGTGCGTTTTGTGGTGTGAAATGTGCACGGTTCGTGCATGCGTTGTATGGTTCAGAACGCCAAAATTGTGGACTTCCAAAGTTCCAAATGCATCCTTATGAGTTCCAAATACTTAAATCTACTTTGTTAGAGTGTAATTGAGCTTATATGATGGAATTAACATAGCTTATTTTTAGAAAAAAAATTGATTTCGAAGTATGAGAAAAATGAGACGAACTTTGAAAATTTTGAGAAATGAATGAACTTTGTGAAACGAATATGCTATGATTGATTTACTAAGATGTTAGATAATATGTAGGAATGTATTGATGATGTGTAAGATCATGGTATCCTACTTTTTTTTATGATATTTTAAAATAGACGATTTTTGCGAATTAGACGAACTTTATCAAAATGAGGTTTTATGATTTGATAACTTGCAAATGACTTGTATTCATGATAATAAGATAAAATAAGAATGAATCAATGATTGATGGTTGTATAATATATTGGTTATCGTGAGGTGGTTGATTGTCCGTCTATTATGCGAATTGTGCTTTATGAAGCGATGTTGTTTCCTTGTGGTGATAATTGTTGATGATTGTTATGATGATGACTCATTTGGTGATTATAACTTGTTGATTGTGTGGATGTAAATTCTTGATAATAAAAATGATGAGTTTTGGTGAAGATATTAAATGATGTTGAAGATTATATAATATAGTGTTTTGATTTGCGCATTGTCGAGTTTTTACGTTAGTGTTTTGATTTGCGCATTGTCGAGATTATATAAATGATGTTGAAGATTATATAATATAACTTGTTGATTTGCGCATAGTCATATTGAGTCTTTGGTGAAGACCGAAATTTGTAAAGGTTTACGTTCGTTGGTGAATTATCTGTAAGGGTTTACGTTAGTTGGTGAAGAACAAATTCTGTAAGGGATTACGTTGGTGGATTACTCGGTAGTAGTTATCTCCGAATCCAAAATATTGGTACCACATGCATCTAGAGGTCGTTTGATTGACCGCCTACCCATTTGTATGAATGGTGTAGACGGCGTGAAGGATTGAGTTTCTTTTGCTTGTGAGTGCTTGAGGACTAGTTTGAAGCTACCTCTTTGTTTTTGCTTGAAGTCTAGTTAGGCTCCGATTTAGGAGTGTCGAAACTTTTGTTTTATTTATTTATCAGTTGTTGAATTTAATTGTTGAGATTGTTGTTGTCTATATGAGACCTGAGACATGGTGTGAGATTTTATTACTCATGTACTTAAGGATTATTACATGTTGCTAAGATATTTATGTATGATGATTTTCCGTTGCGAGTTTAATGGATACTAAGATTTATGCATGTTTTTGAAAAATGATGTCGTGACATCTTAAACTCTTTTGAATAATTGTTTCTTTGCATGATTTATTGCATTCGGGGTTTAAGGGTGTTACACACTGCTTGGAGTCTTTTAAATTAGGTTACCCCAATTTCCAAGTTTCTTGATTTCACATTGAATGAAATGTTGTTGAGGGTTTTTGAAGGGAAAGAAAGGGTTTGCATTATCGACTTCAAGATAAAGCAAGGACTGCAATGACCTAACTTCTTTTAAAGTTTAGCTTCAAGGGCTAATACTCCAAGCCATGTTCGAATCACAAACATGGGGAATCGAATCAAGAGCTGAATGATACTTGAGACATGTTTGCTGGTTTTTGCTGAGGCATTGAACCTTCCTTTTGATTTTCATCTAGTGGTGGACACACTTGAAGATTTGAGGCTTTGGATGCTTCATGTGAAGGAACATGAAACTGTTGTTGTGAACTGTGTTTTGCAGCTTCACAAAACACTTCCTGATGGTAGTGGCAGAGCGTTGAGGGACATTTTGGGTCTCATTCATGGCACCAATCCTACAATTATTGTTATGGCAGAACAAGAAGTGGAACACAATGAGGCAAGGTTGGATTCAAGAGTATGCAATTCTTTGAAATAATACATGACGCTGCTTGATTCGATTGATCACATTGGCCTTCCACTCGACACCGGTTGATGTTGCTGGAAGCTCGTCCTCTTTTTCTCAGCCAACTTGAATCCATTCATTCCCACACATTTTCTTTACTTCATTCATACATTGTTTCAGAGTCACACACACACAAAGACACCAACAAAAGGGTTGGTAACTAGATTTAAAAGACTCAATGCAGTGACAATTTCATCATCATCCACAACCCTGTAAAAAATTATTGTGCAACAGAACCATGTTTTTGCGAAAATCATGGAACTTTTGCAGTTTTATGATCCATTTGTGGATTTTTAGCATAAATGGAGGATATGCGTAGAAGAAATGGTGAAGGTGTGCAGCTAAGATGAAAATGGAGGAAGAAAGACGAGAAGAATATGGAAGAACTAAGGTTTTTAAGTTTAAGGCTTAAATGCTCAATTAGTCTCTTAACTTGATTTCAAGTATCGATTTAGTCTAATAAGTAATAAAAGGTTTGTTTAGGTCTTTAACTTTATTTAAAGTAACGATTTGGTCCCTTATATTAATTTCATTAAAAAACGTTAAATTTTAGTCCTTTAACTATTTAATTAGTATTAGTTTGGTTCTTAAATAATTATTTAGTACAAAGACGGTTTAATTATTTAAGCCTTATTTTTCTCAACAATGTCAATATTATTGGAGAAAATTATTTATCCCAGCAATATTTTTATTTTTTTGAAGAAACTAAAATGAATTATATTACCAACCAAAAGTGTCATTCCTAGTACAAGGAGTACTTAGGAGGAAACAACAAAATTCAAACAATAATTACAATATTTACTGTTCACTATAAAACAGAAGAAAATAAAAACTATTAGCCTATACCAAGCATGGTGAACGGACTAAGTCACCATTCATGAAAATTGAAAGGAAGAGTAGTAAACTTCGCCTTCAACCACATAAAGGTGAGGGACTTAATTTTGTCGACCACCTGAGTTACCGTAATAATTTTATCTGAAAACAACCTGTTGTTTTTTCTTTCCAAATTTCCCAGACAGTAGTAAACCATATAACCTCTAAAATGGATTGACGAACCTTTGATGAGCCACCCAAATAACTAAATTGAATAAAATGTTCATGCAAATGTTGAAGAGCAACCACATAGATGCCTAACCACTTATAAATGATATGCCAGACAGACCCAAAAACATTACAGTGTAACAATAAATGAACAATTGACTCTGACGAGTCACAAGCAGCCACACACCCAACGAATTTTGATCAATAACATTGCGACGAAATAGATTGTCCTTTGTGGGCAACCTATCACGGAATAGCCGCCAAGCAAACAACATAACTTTTAACGGAACATCCTTTTGCCAAAGAGATGAAACGGGCACCACCGTATCCCAGCAATAATTATTGTTGTTGCATATAATACTTCTTCTTGACAACAATACTCCCTCCGTCCTAAATTATACGCAAAAAAAAACTCTTTTTTTTTTTCCCAAATTATAAGCAAAAAAGACCAACTTTTATCGTATTTAATTATGTTTTTTCAAAAAATTATCTTTTTCAAAGGAAAATTAAATGCAAAGTGCATCCAATTTGCTATCTTTTTCATTTTCTCTATAATCAACTACCAATGAAAATTGTTTTTACATCTTCCTATAAAACTTATTTCAAAGATAACATAAAAAACCATGATACAAACTAATATGTTTTAGTTTTCTTGATAAGTATATTTTTTTTCTTATAATATGGAACGAAGAGAGTATAATTTATTGTCTGAAATAATAAATTGTTTTGACAACAACGTCATTTTTATTGGAAATGATACTACAACCTTTTTGCAACAACCAAACTTTTTTTGCATCAACCAAACTTTTTGCCGGGAATAATTAGTACGATATTTTCATCAAGATAAGACAACATGTCATGAAAATTTTCTTAAAATTAAAAAAAAAAAATCCTGGAACCATTTTGACAGCAAATATTGTAAAGTAGTTGGCAAATATATAGTTATGCCAACAACATAACTTGTCGCTGTAAATATTTTTTTAAGTGTGAAAAATATTAAACAATATTTAATCTTAATAGAATAAAAACAATAATGAATATAAATGTCTGTAAAATCTAGTTCAACTAATAAAGCTGATATTGGTAGGCTAAACATCTTTATTTAGATTTAAATTCAGAACCTCACGTATCATTAGTCTTTTAGTCAAGAAATACACTTTATCATATAAATATTCAAATAAAAAGGCTAATGATATATTTTGAGGGAGAAAAGAAAAACCAGATTTTAATAATAACATTATAATAATGATCTTGATAAAAAAAAATGATGATGATATAGCGCAGTGGCGGAGCCATGAATTTTATAAAGCATGTACAAAAATTTTATTGCAAGTTCACATGTGACATTATATATATATATATATATATATATATATATATATATATATATATATAATCATAAATCTAAATAAAAGAGGTTCCCATTTTTTTCAACAAAAGTACAATTTGAAATAAGAGAGATAAAATATAACATGTCAATAGTGTGCTGAATAAAATTATGAGATAAATGCCCTTTCCAAGACCTCTAGGCGGTGAATGTTCGAATAATATCAACATCATCAAGTGACTTGAATTGGTGTAACATATCATCAAGTCATTGAACCACACATTGTTGATTTTGTTGCGCAATTTAGACTTTATAATTTTCATTACTGAAAAAGATCTTTCAACGAATGATGTTGACACCTGCAATATCAAAGCCAACTCAATGAGATTGTAGACCAATGGAAATACCAAATGTTGCTCAGTTTGAACCATCTTCTTAGCCAAACTTTGAACATCTTCACAAGAAGAAAAGGAAGCATGCCTTTTCGCTTGAAGTGCATAAGTGTCAAGTTGCTCCCTTATTGTTCCATGGTCATCATCAGAAAAGTCTACATGATAAATATCAGCAAGACGAGGAAGCTTATCAACATCAAACTTGGAGAAAGAGTTCTTGGGGTCAAGACATGGGAAGCAATCAAGCATAATGTTGCTTCCTTCATTAAAGCGGTGATCCATCTCCACCTATATTTTGTCAATAGCAACATAAAAATCATCTGCACATTAATGGTGAAGATTAGTGACAGTCCCCCCTTTTACTCTTAAACGACCCCGAACCAATATTACTTTATCCATATTTAGCACCAAAATACCTTTAGCAACACAAAGTTCTTGGACATCAAAAAATGAATTATCCCAACCACTATCTCTCAATGTAGCCAACCGAGCTTTGACGACATTAATTAATTCCATGGCAAGCATAATATGAAGATCTTTTCTTTGCAAGATTTTTGAAAGCTCGTTTGTGATACCAAACAACTTTAACATTAACTTCAAAATGATTTTTTTTCCCTAAGACCTGGATCATGCATTTTCTCATTTGGATTAAACTTATTGGCCACATTAGACGGTAGTCTTTCTACTTCACCTTCCGGTTGCATAACATTCGCATTCTCAATACTTGTTCTATCAACCAAAAACCTCATCATCTCTAAAATTTAATGATCCAAAGTTAATATTCAAGTTTAAAAAATATAAGAAGGAAACAACCTTTGAAGCAAGCAAAATCAATTTACTTGGTGCTAAAACAAAGCATCGAAATAAATATCTTCCCACTCCTTCAATTATAATCAACTCCTAATTTGAACCAAGAAAATTGACCTAATACTCTCAGTTGCGCAATAATGCATATTTAGGAACATTTGACATGGATGGTGAAAGAACTCTAACAGTGAAACTTAGCCTCCTAATGCAGACAAGTCAAATGTTAAATATATATTTTTTAAGTTGAAGAGTTGTTTAGTGATCTACATTTTTTCCTATTTAAAAGGCCCCTGTCATTTGAATAACAAGAAAATCATTTCTGCCATACCATTTCTTGTCGCAGTGCTTAACAAGAAAAACAAAGAGGATATATGCTTGAGGCTATACCAGAATATTTTGCACTATGACAGTTCAAAAATATCAGTATCTCGCTGAGTTTTTTTGTTATGTGGTGTCCAAATTATATGCTTATAGTTTATATACATGTGATAAAGAGAAATTAGAGAATTAATTGGCTTACCTTTAGAGTAAACTGAGAGATTAGCAACCAATAATAAGAGAGATTGAAGAAGAAAAGAGACAGAGAGAGCAGCTGAAGAACAAGGACAAGAGAGGCATAGTAGTAGAGAAAAACGTGTTTATGCCTTTCTTGTACGCACGTGTGAAAATATTGAGTTTGTCCAAATTTTTTAAATTGGGTTAATAGGCTATTGGGTTGGGCCCAATATAAAGAAAATAGGCTAAACTGCATTTTTCGTCCCCTAAGTTTCAAAATGTTACGATTTTCACCCCCTATTAAGAAAATGACAAATTTGGCACCTTTTGTCCCAAAATTGCTGAGAAGACATCATGTGTTCCAAAAAAGGGGTCATAATCGCAACTTTTTGTAAAGATAAGGGGTCAAAAAGCATATTTCCCTTATGTTAGGGGGGTCAAAAGAGCATATTTCCCTAGACATGTGGTCACTTTTGCCATTTTTTTTAAAGGGGGACCAAACTCACAACATTTGGTAACTTAGGGGGCGAAAAAGTGCGGTTTAACACAGAAAGTATCAATTGATACACATTCAGCTTGTCTTATGTCGCTGTCAAAAATCATTTTTCTTGTAGTGATGTTTGATAGAAAGAAAAAGAATTGTTATGAAATTTCTAAGGGTAGATCGATTGCGGAGAAAAGAAATTGCAAAAGAATATTAGGTTAAACATTTATATTTGAATCTTTTTTACAATTCGACTCCACTAGTAATTGAATTTGTAATTGCGAATTGATTCTATGAATGTCACATTAGATGGATAAACCATTTGAACATGTGTACGCTATGGAGGAGGAGAAGAACGAAAACTATAAACTACATAAGAAGAACAAAAAAGAATGAACACGGTAACTAAATTAACAAGAGACATTTGATGTCAAAATAAAGTTTGATACCTAATGTCAACGGATCATATCTCATCATAAAATATTGTTATTAAAATTAAAAAGACCTATTTGTAAAATAAATATCTCTCCTTTTCTAAGTTCTCGCTATAGAGTTGGATTTAGAGTTCAATAAATGTTTAGTCGATCTGACTATGGAATAATGAATCTTTAATGGTAAATATACTATAAAAGAAATAAGTGATCAAGATAAATAAAGAATAATAATGTTGCGCAACTCATAGATGGCAGAGACCTAAACCATGTAGATATAAATGCAATGTGGATGTTTTTTTCTCTTCTCATCAGAATAAAGTTGGTGTAGAAATGTGTATTCGTGATTCCGATTGTGGCTTTGTCCTTGCGATAACAACATGGTTCTCTCCATTATGTTTGGTTGATTTAGGCGAAACAACGGGTCTTTCTCAAGCGTTACAGGGGTTGCCGAATTGGATTTTGATGGTATGGATTTCTCGTTTTATTCTAAATAGTATAGTGATAGACACCTTCAATGGTGGAAGCATACACAATACTGAGTTTGGTAGCATTATTCAGCATTGTAGGCAAGTATATAGCAATTTTTCTCACTATTATGTGGTTGAGTTTAGTCGGAGGCAAACAAATGTGGTCGCTCATGAATTAGCACAAGCAGCTCTTGTTGTGAATTCGGGTCTCAAATCGCAAACTTCACACCAATGAAATTTAGATTCATGGAGAAAGTATCAATGGCAACCAATAACCAAATGTAAATTACCACAAGCAACAACAACATTCTAGATCTAATCTAGAAACTAAGTGCATAGCAAAATCCACAATCAACCTAAGAATAAACAAGCTTAAGAGAGAAGAAGAAAAGACAACAACAAACACACACGAGATTGTTGACCCAGTTTGATCCAAGATGATCTACTCTGGGGGAGATATTTAACTCTCCAATCCATTATAAATGAGTTCTTACAAAGAGATACAAAATGGGTTACAAGAAATTAGCTTAAACAAGCTCACAAAGAACAACCCTAATTTCTACCCATTTTCTCAATCTCATCAATGAGCAAGACACTCATGACTATTCACTCTCCCAAGGTGTTTGTAAGAGACTCTTCACTCATGTGTTTCCCAACCCATGAATCTTCCCAAAAGGCACCAACCCTAATTCCAAGAGCTCCCTCTTTTGGTTCTCCAAGATTCACATTTTGAAGCTTTGAACCTCACCCAAAGACACTCAACATTTAGTATCTAAAACCCTAAATGTTCCTTCCTTTGGTTTCCATGAGATTCACCAAGCTCAACCTTAAAAAAAAAAAAGCAGAAAACACTTATATACTAGTCACAAACGTCCCAAATCGTGTCACGATTTGGTCGTATCGTGTCACGATTCTGCTTAAACAACCGTTGTGATCAGTCCCTTTCAGGTAAACTTGCTGAGGAAGATGTTGAATCGTGTCACGATTTCCCATCTCAAAAATCATGCTCACTGTCTGGCCAAATCGTACCACGATGCCCAAATCGTGTCACGTTTTGGCACTTCCTCAACTTCATATTTTTGAGTCAATTCTCAACAGCTCTATTGAATGCTAGCTTTCGGTTGTTTATTGATGTACCTTCATGTATCAATGACTTATTATCTAATGAAATAGTATGAATTTCTTTCTATTAAATTTTTTATTGTTTCCACAACTATTTTGTGATAACTTTATTTTTCTCTCTTCTTATTGATCATAAACATTATAGAGAGAAGGGAGAATATATATATATATATAGAGAGAGAGAGAGAGAGAGTATAATGAGTGTATAAGAAAGATAATTGTTCAAAAATTGTCACAAAATAATTTAAAAATATCATTTTTCATGAATAAACCTAATAAGAAGATGAATGGACGGTGGCCAAAAGGTGGTAGGGAGGGGAAGAATGTGGTGCAAAGAAAAAAAAAATACTGAAGAACAAGAAAAAACTCTTACTAAAGTGAAGAGAAACTAAACTAAAGTAGGAAGGATCATGAGTAGTAGACTCTTACTTACTCTTTTTTCACCTTCTCCATGGTATACATTCATTCATTCATAACGAGGAAAATCCAACAAAGTGCAATTAATACAACAACCCACTAGGACCATTATTAATTTATGATTATTGCAAACTCTTGAATCAAACCCTAAACACGTGACTTGCTCTTGATGACTAATATAATATGCTGCTAGTAGTAAAACATTACACGCAAAAAATAGAACATATAATATAAGCACAAGCAAGTAACACGTCTACTAGTTTATGGAACACGAATACATTGTGCCAATTCTTTTTGTGGAAATATTGTGCCAATTTGACAGTTCTACAACCCCTTTATATAAAAATTATTTTATTTAAAAATACTTAATTGAATGGGACATCTTGTTTATTATGGAGTTTTTTTTTCTTTTGGTAGGGTTGTTAATGAAATTTGATCAAACACGTGTTCAGATATCTTAATCTTAATATAACCAAAACTCCTAATTCGTAATTAAATCAATTCATTTTTTCGTTGAAGAAGTTAAAAAGAATATAATAAAATCTCCCTTTATAATAACATAAGGTGTGCCTAAAATGGATCAAGAAGGTATATATACTTGAGATTGAATTTTTAACCTTGTAATATAGTTGAAGTCCAAAAAATTAACTTTGAGATTGAATTTTTTTCAGGCATGTTTAGGATGTTAACATACGACTTTACGAAAAAAGAAAAAAAAAATTCAACTAAGGCTGAATTAATTATGAATTTTTAAAACGTCAAAAACTTAAAAAACAAAATAATGAAAACCCTAACCTAAAAATCAAATTTTGAGATGAATGTTTGCAGAAACATTTATAGAAATACATAAAAGGATCTGCGAAATTTCGTAGCATTTCAAAGATGTTTCGATTTATTTTTATTTTTCAACTAAATCGTGCAAAATTGCAATTTTGTTCCAAGTAAGCGTATACTCATGGGTCAAATTCCGTACTCTAATTTTGTAGGCATGGTTAGAACATCATAAGAACCTTCACCATGAAATTTTAAAGTTTTTAAACGAGATAAAAATTAATTATGAATTGTTTAAGATATTCAATATTATGGGGAATAAAAATTCATAATAAATTTGTCCCTAGTCGGAAAAATCTAATTCTTTTTTGTGTATAGTCATGTTTTAACATCCTAAAGATGCGTGGAAAAAACATGAATTTTTTTTAATCTCTAGATCATTTTTTTGGACCACGCGTATATTATAGGGTCAAAAATAAGAAGAATATCAAATTACAGAGTTATAATATCTATTTTTTCCCTATTTTACAGGGTCATTTTCTCAGACATTGCCTATTATACAAGGTTAATTCAAACAATTAACCCTATTTTCAGTTAGCCTGATGCCAAGAAGATAAACAACGACGATTACCCCCCAATATGAAGGTCCAAATAAACAAAAGGAATTTGTCCAATTTTATAGTAAATCACAACAACCACTTCCACCAACCAAGAATCTTCCATATTGACACCAACAAGTAAATTTTATCAAAATTCACTTTCAGACCTGATTTGATTTCGAAGAGAATCAAATTTGCCTTCAACGCTCTAATATTCCCCTAACTTTTCTCTCCTGTAATCAACACATAATCAACAAATTGTAGACAAGAGATACGAAAAGATTATGAACCACCCGCATCATAGTCCAAAAAACACTAATATCCACTAAAGAATTGTACATCACGTTCAACCCTTTTGCAGGTAAGAGAAATATCCTTGGCGAAGAACATTAATTGCCATCTTAAATCCATCTTTAGCGCTTTAGTTAGCCAAGATGAATTTTTCTTGTAAATGGAGGAGGTGGGTTTTTTTGGTGTACGAGGTACATGCAGATAATAAAGTCCTTCTATCATTGTTATTTTTCACGATCAGTGCTAATGTTTGATAAAAACTTTTTTAGAGAAAAGTTATACCTTCTCACTCTAATATTCCCCTAATTTTTCTCTGTTGTAATCAGCACATCATCAACGAATTGTAGACGAGAGATACGAAAAGAGGATGAATCACCCGCATCATATTCCAAAAAACACTAACATCCACTAAAGAAATGGACATCACGCTCAACCCTTCTGCAGGTAAGAGAAATATCCTTGACGAAGAATCTTACCCGTCTTAAATCCATCTTTAGCGCTTCAGTTAGCCAAGATGGATTTTTCTTGTAAATGGAGGAGGTGGGTTTTTTTGTGTGTAGGAGGTACATACGGATAAAATAAGTCCTTCCATCACTGTTATTTTTCACGATCAGTGCTAATGTTTGATAAAAACTTTTTTAGAGAGAAGTTATACCTTCTCACTCTAAATTTTTTATTTATGTTTATATTTTTCAATTTTCAAATGTTGCATGAAGTTAGCTTTAAATTTTTTTCCTTTTATTTTAATACTACTGAGTTTATTGTTTGTTGGGCCTAAGTCCATAATGTAGCATTCATTCTTGAAAATTGTATTTTAGGTACCTATGATTTGCTCTCAAGCACCCCCGAAGTGACCAATATGCTCCCAAAGTGAATTCACTAATGTTCGTTGTTGATAGGCTATTGATTGTTGCTCGTTGCCGAACTGTTATTAATTGGTGTTTCGATGTCAGACTATATCAGAAACATAAACAACACCCATCACATATTCAAACCCATTCAAAAACAAAACATACTCCCTTCATACTATAACAAACCAACTTCCATAAAATTTCATCAAAGTCAAGCAACAAATCGATCAAATAATAAGTGTTCAAAATCCCTAAGCATACACATTGTTTTTTTTTGTTAGTTTTAAATGTTTGTGTTTTTTAATTGCTCATACGTTAGGTTTTTTTTATTATGAAATTGATGAATGTTTGGGTAGTTATTGATCAATTACTTGTTTTGACTTTGAATGTAGCTCAGATTAAGTTTTAGTGCAATGTGGTAGTTTAATAATTCAAATAACACAATGAACATTGTATGTATATTTTGTGTTTCAAGTGTTTGATGAATGTTTCAAAGAATTTTTCATTGAATTTTTTGTTGTTTTTTGTGTAGATATGGCTGACAACAAAGATGGGCTCGAACTAGGCCGACTAGCCTAGACCAGCAACATACGCCGAGAGAATGTTGCAGTGAACCCTCCTTCTACAAGGGGTCGATGATGTAGTATTTTTTTGCATCAAACAAGATAAGTATTTATAAATCGTCTCCTCAGGGACTAGTGCGATATCATGGACCGTTCGACACGAAATATCATTCTAAGTTAAAAGATTGATTGTTTGTTTGTTTAACTACATAAACTAAAGTGTAAAAGTAAATGTTGAGAGTAACAAGGCGTAGAAACGTTGGAATTAGGGTTCCCTGATTAAGCGTCAAACATAACCTAATAATCACGTATAATGACTCTAGCGTTTTACCGATATTATCACGTACCGCTCAACAAGATTATTCGTGTCCAAATAATCTCTTGAAACCAATTGTATTCTTCAATAGTTGATTTCCCAAACTATTGAAGAATCTAATTGTTGATCGTATCGTTTAATCGACGATTTCTCAATCTATTCAACGATCCGAAAGTTTTACATTCCGATACTTTGTGTGATTATCAAAACATCAATCCTATGTCTAGAATTGTTGTATTGATAGATGAATATTCTAAACATAGATTCAAAGGTACTTTTCAATAACAATTAAATCTAAGATAGGAATTGGATTGCAAGAATAACTTCAATATCAAATAAATTGCTAGAATCACATTATACAAGATCAAAGGATTACATTTTAGGCTCAATCAAGTACCTCTAATCCCAACTAAGAAGAATTAGCTCATCATTGTCATGTGAGCTTTACAAAAGTGGAAGAAAAGTTGTGAATCCATGCCAAGGCTTTGATTTCTCCAAGGATCTTGATGAATTCTCACTCAATCACTCTTGCTCTATGAAAACCCAAGATTTTCGCCCTATTCTCTCTCTAAAATATGTGATCCTCTCTAAAATATGTGATCCTCTCTAAAATATGTGATCCTCCTTTCTGAAATGAAAGAGGAGGCTTTTATAGAGTTTCTGATCTGCATGTACTCGCCTCGCGAGCAGAATCACTCGCCATGGCGAGTTGCGCTTTCTTCCCCTATGGGTTTTTGCCACGTCACCTCTGAAGAGTTTTGGCCGCCCTAACTCGCCTCGCGAGTAAAATCATGCGCCATTGCGAGCTCTGCTCGCCTCTAGTTCGCCATGGCGAGTTGAAGGCGAAGGAAAAAAAACTCTCTGCCATGTGCTCGCCTTGGTTTCGCCGTTGCGAGTTGGTGGCGAGCTGCTCGCCTTTCCTTGCTCGCCGTTGCGAGTTGATGGCGAGTTGCCATGATTTTTGCCTCTTTTTTCTTGGTTCTTTTCCTTCCTTGCTTGGTGTCTTGAGCTCAATTCCTGCACAAAAGGGATAGAGTAAGAGAAATAAAGCGTAATAGGACAATTATCATTTATCTCTCGGCTTTTCCTTAGATTACTTGTAAGATAAGTAATGAAAATGCCTTAATTCAAAGATGATTTTAACTACTTCAAGGCACTTATCAGTCGACGTAGGCACAATGAAGTGATAGGAACGTCACAAGTGGGCACATTATAGACGGGTACCTCACGGGAGTTTGACCTTACACCAGATGTGACTGAGAAGTAATTGTACTCGTGTGCACCTAGGCGCATCACCCTAGCCCACGGGGCGCGTGGGACACACGCAAAGAATCCACGAAGGAAGGGTTGTTTCAACTATGAGCACATTAATTGTTGTACCTTCCTCCACCCAACGTGCCTTAGTTCCTGTCACCGTGCAAGAAGTCGATGGGTGCTACGTTGAAGTATCAATGGTCAACCACAAGACTTCCATCGCGAACAAGTTCCTCATGTCATAAAGACAATAAGGACTTGGAGGCAACTGTTCCATACTGGATTTCGACCCATTACAACAACCTAATATGCAAGATTGTTAACCTAATTTTCCCTCACTTCAGGACATACTGGAAGCCACTTGTGCGCCTTACCGCACATGAATGCCCCAACTAGATCCTGACCATTTGAGCGATCTCCAACGAACTCCCATATCCGTCACCACATTTCATGGGTAAGTTACGCCGAACTCAACTACAAAAGTGCGGGGTTTTGGGCCACACCCCAGGTACGATCACTTTTTTCCACATTTACTCACACTTTTCTTTTAAGTACAAACACTAACTTAGATGTCAGAACACTAGTTTGTATTGTAGGTTTCTTTCCCTCCTTCGACGAACAATTTCCGTTGCATCAAAGCTCTACCTCCACATCAGATCACCATCACTACGAGGGTGGTGACCATGCTATCTCAACTCCCTTTTCCTGAACAGAACATTTTGGATAAAATTAGTTTAGTGTCTTTTGCTGAAATAAAACATTTTCTTTAATCATTTTTGAAAAATCATCACAGCTAGATAGATCCAAAATTCATTTTCTAAACCAAATATCTTTGTGGGAAAGGTATGAAGAACGTGTTTATGAATAGAATCAGCTGAGTTGGCTAAAATTTTATACATATCCACGTATGTCTATTTTATTATTTTTTTGGATAAAGCATATCCACGTATATATTTTGCTTTCAATATAATTTTATTTTTATAGAATATTCGTAAGTATGTACCATAAAACAAGTTAACAGTAACGTATTTGGTCAAAAAAAGTTAGCAATAACGTATAATCAATAATAATGACCTTTGTTATTATTCAATAAAGAAAAAGGTTAGAAATGTGGATACATAATTTTAGCGTTTGCTGTCGGATTATCTTGCATTACGCAATAAGAGAACTTGTCTAAATTACTCAATCCATGTTTGTTGCATTAAAATAGGAGCGAAAATATTATTTATTTTTTTGACAAAGGGAGTGAAAATATTTGAATTGACCATATTTATACTAACCATTTTTTTTAAGGAATTATACTAACCATTTTATCCCTTCAAAATAATAATGATTTATGTTCAAGGTCAGTTTAGGTTATCTATTTTTTTTAACTTAAGCAAATAAATAAGATTTTATGTATTATTTTATAAGTTAACAAAGTAGTTTATGAAAAAACAACTTACGAAGATATAATTTTTCTTAGTCTTAGTCTTGTAAAAAAAATTTGTTAGTGAAAACTTATGTATTGATATGAAAGCTATTTATTGGCATAAGTTTTTTTTTTCCTTTCATAAGCTCATAAATAAGTCATTATAAACCCACATGATTTGGTCTGATGATGTTGACTTGAGACCTTAGAGTATATATTCTTCCTCAAGGTCTCTAGTTCGGTTCTCTCAAATGATAATTTAGCTTCTTCAAAACAAAAGTCAATTCAATCAGACCTATAGTGGATTAGACGAGTTTGTATGTGCATATCGATATGCTAATGAAAAAAGAAGAGTAACAATGATCAATTTGTTTAAAAGAAAGAACAGATATAAAGGAGGAAAATGATGACTATACAAAGTTTTTTTTTTTTTCCTTTTGGTTTATAAATAAAATTTACTAATCAAGTGGTTAATGAGTTCCATCAAATGTTGTTCGTGAGAACCCGAATTCAATTCCTCACTGAAACAATTCTTGACCCTAATTTAATTACCTCCCGACCATGCTCCAGGTTACTCGAGTCTCATCCCTCTAAAAACTGGAAGGTTAACATCCAAATAAAATTCACTATAATATATATTGTGTGTGTTTCATAATAAGTTATTCCCCTCTTTCCATGTGTTTCCTCTATTATATGCTAACCCAAAAAAATTGAACTGACCGACCAACATAAATTGATATCCCACAAACTTGAAGCCTAAACCGGTTGCATACGTGTAAGGGAGAGAATATACTAAACCGATCTATAGAGGTTTACGACTAGCCTACATCAGGTCATGCCAAACTAGACTTTTTGTTTAAACATAGAAGGAAAACACTTTTTTAGAAGTCCGTTTAACTAAACTTGTCAGTTCATGGGCCATAGAAAAGCCTTTTAGGTCTACAAAGCCGATCTACTTAAGTAAGAATCATAATACTTTTTAATACTATCTTTGTGATATTAAATTTTGTACTTTTGATTTAAATATAAATTTGTTAATTTTTTCACTAATTTAAATTTATTAGTCTACATTAATTTTCACATATTTAAATGTATTAGAACTGAAATATAATATCATCAAAATCTCTAAAATGTCATATTAAATATTAAAAAAACTTTAATCTTATATTGGTCTATTAGTTCACTTATTTAAACATGAACCATATTACTTAATTAAATTCGTTGATATGAAATATGCTTTTTAAATAGGTTAATATGTCCCACCGAACTTTTGAAAAATCAAACTCAAATCTTCTACAAAACCAGCCTATGACAAGCTACAAACCAAAACTTACTTCTTCAATTTTTTGACAAGGCATACATATGATGGTTGCTCAACAGAACCCTAAAAAATTACCCACTTAACCAGACAATAATCGATCAGAGAGTTACAATCTGATCATATTTTACACACAAAATCAACAAATCAAAGATGGTATCAAGTAACTTTTGAGACTTGAACATTAAAGTCTAAATCGGCTCAACCTACCTCCATATAATTAGATAGACAAACCCGAGTTATTTTAGATCCAAACCTGGATCGAAACCCGCCTGATGTTTAACCCTAAACATTAATTAAATAGAAAAATAGAAGAAAAAACATGATGAAAAACTAGTCAATCTCAATCCAAGCCGCTTTTTATTTTCCTTTTGTTTTCTTCCCTTTGAATATTCCTTCTTTCTTTCTACACAATCTCAATCCACCTTGTTGTCTCAATCCTCACAGCTAAGCAAACAAAAAAAAAAAAACACCACGCGCTTCTATTTTGCAACAACTTGCCTTTTCAACCAGTGGACGCAACTCATTCATATCATCATCATCATACACAAAATCACTTCAATTTCGTGGCTCCAAACCCTTTATTATTTTATTTTATTTTATTTCTCATATTTCTTAGCTACATATAACCACTTATAATTCTAAATATAAATATGTAACATTATAAGAGGTTAGCATTTACTTGACATTTCATTCATAAATCTTCTTTGTCTTTTTGCAAATAAACGTGCCAGAATTTATTTGTTTCAGAAAGATATAAAGACCAAAAGGGTTTGTCTCAAATTTATTATTCAACTAGTGTTTCATAGTCAAATTTGTTCTTGTTTTGGAACATTATTTGAAGTTGCATAGTCAAATTTGTTTTTGTTTTGGAACATTATTTGAAACATCAATGTCTGTGTTTGCTTCACTTGCCATTTGTAAAGTTGCAAAAGATGCAGCTGGAGTTGCTGGTAATTTTCTTTTCACAAATTCTTAACTATTGTATCTGGGAATTTTTTATTTTTGATGATTATTAAAAAAAAACCATTTTTTTATGTTTTTATTTATTTATTTATTTATTTCAATTTAAAGTATTTATATTTATATGGTTGATTATTTTCAGGTAATATATTTGCTTTTGGGCTATTTGTATCTCCAATGTAAGTTTTGAATAATTGAGGTTTATGTTTTTTTTTTTTATTACTTTTTTCATTATGTAATTTTTGTTTTGAATTTTGAATTTCAGACCTACATTTAGGAGAATTATCAGAAATGGATCAACAGAAATGTTTTCAGGGTTGCCATATATTTATTCCCTGATGAACTGTTTGATTTGCATGTGGTATGGTACTCCTTTGATATCACATGATAATATTTTGGTTACCACTGTTAATTCAATTGGAGCAGTGTTTCAGTTTGTGTACATAATCCTTTTCATGATGTCTGCTGAGAAAGAAAAGAAGGTTTGTTAGTTTGTTACCTTTCTGATATACTTTTTTAAGCTTATGATGATAACTTGTGTGAATTCATTTTGGTCAATTTACGAAACAGCAGTTTAGTATTGTAATTTGAAGAAATTAGTCAATTTAGGACCTGCTTGGATAAACAACTTAGTTTGCAGATTATAGCAGAAGCTATTCCATAACAAAAGATAGAATGAAATCAAATTGTTTTTGTATAAGCTATAAACTGTTTTCATAAGCCATTATTGAGAGCTGATGGAAATAAACAGAAAAAAGCTTATGAACATGTCATAAGTTGTTTAAATAAGTTCTCCCAAACAGTCTCACAATTGCATATGCCAATAGATAAGCTCAAATTAGTAAATCCAAACAGGCCATTAGTCCCTATATAAAAGTATACGAGACACCTGTCAAAATTAATTAAAGACATGCATGTATTACCTTAAATTCTCTCTTGCATTCGTCAAAACAAACATAAAACATGCTATGTTCAGAAAAAGGACAAGCTTGACTGATGTTCTTTTAAATTGTCATTTTTCAAATTTAAGAAACTAAATTGTCCGAAGGACAATCAAGTATAGTTGATATTATTCAATAATACATGCATTCTGAATAGAATTAAATGACTTCAAATAACTCAATATATAAGCATTATGTTTGAAACTCTACACAATCATTGGTTAATTTCTAAGTTGTCGTGTTTCAAATTTTTCATTAGGTGAACATGATATCATGGCTGATGGGAGTTCTTGGCATATTTGCAATCATATTGATTGGAAGTTTGCAAATAGATGACATTGTAATGCGTCGGCTCTTTGTTGGTATTTTGAGTTGTGCATCTCTCATTTCAATGTTTGCTTCTCCATTGTTTATAATTGTAAGTATGTAATTTCCTACTCTTATGTTTAATGTTGAGTTGTACTATCTATTAGCTTGAGCCTAGATGAAATTACTGACATTATCTATACGAATTTCACAGAAATTGGTCATTCAGACAAAGAGTGTTGAATTCATGCCATTTTATCTCTCACTTTCCACGTTCCTAATGAGCACCTCTTTCTTAGTTTATGGATTACTCAGTGATGATATCTTCATTTATGTAAGTTCCTTTCAGTTCATTTATTTTTTTTCTTCTATTTATTCTTGAAATGCCCTTTTGTCTGAATTATGCATCTCTGCTTGATTTTGTAGGTGCCAAATGGGATAGGAACCATTTTGGGAATGACCCAGTTGATATTATACTTCTATTATGAAAGTAAATCTAGAAGAATGGACGCCGAAGAACCGTTGATAGTGTCATATGCATGACTACTTCTGCTGAAAAGATGAAGGTACAAGCTGATATTCAATATTTTTTATTAAGATATTTGATCTTTCACAGTCCGTGGCGCATAAAGAAAGTTGTCCGAAATTGGCTATGTTCATTCTTTTATAATATTTTTTGCTCAATGTATGAGATAGGTTTCTTGAATTGACTGATTCAGTATATGGTTTTTATATATGTAGCATTTTTGTTCCAAATAAGAAAAGCAACGATGGAGCATGTTCTTTATAGGGTTAAGTAAAACTGAGTTTGTTTTTGTTTCCTTAGAATTTGTGATCTTTATAATTTCATTCCGGATAAGAACATATGATTTTCATTAGTTAGTGGATAAAATCCTTGATTAATAAAAGCTGAAACCATGATCATAGTGCCCATCAAAACTCTTTAACTTCTTTTTATAGGCATTCGAATTTTTGGTTGTCACCTCTGAAGAATAGATAATCTAATCACAATCATTAGTTTAGCCCCATCCTGCACTCTGCAATCCCATTTTTGGGACCACCTGCCTAGCTTTGCTCCACCCTTAAATTTGGGATTGATCACATAGGTTTAAATCTTAAATTTCTGTTCTAATTTAGACTCTGATCAAGTGTTTAAAGGCTGCTGTTACTTCTAAGATTCTACATTATTTACTTGGTTTTGAATCATTGATAGCCGGTGCGATTTTGACCTTGATTAACCTACCTCACCTATCATGAGGAATTAATGAGCAGAAGTAGTTAAATCCAGATCGATCCCTGTAGCATAAAGAGTGCTCTGGAGTTTGATATCTACTATGTTGCTAATCTATAAATTATAGTGTAAATGCATGAGCGTATACTGAATCAGTCAATTCAAGAAACCATCTCATACATTGAGCAAAGAAAGTCTTAACAGCTATGATCTACTACATGATGTTTTTGTGTTCTGCAAGCTGTATTTAGAAACAAAATATCATTTAATGAATCATAATATAAAGAGGGAATGGAGGGTTTCATCTAGTTTATGAATATTACCATTGAAATTGAATCATATATATAGTCATAGTTCAAGGACAATCCTGCAACTTTACGATATGAACTTTGCATATAAAATCTCAGATGTAATCTGAATGTAACAGCTTGTTGTCCCTTTGCAAAACAGAGTCGAAGTTAGATACAACCAGTTGCTGCTGCCTGCTAGATATGATCTGAAACTGGAGCTGGCAATGTTTCTATCTGGTTCAAATTATTGGTGCAATAACTGTTGCACCCTTGAGAGTGACCAGAAGTTGCAATCGAGAATAACTTCAAATATTCTGTATATATCTTTTACCTTTTGTTGGTGGTGTTCTAAGTTGGCCTCTCTTACATTGAGTGAGGCATTTTTGAGTTCATTTTTTGAGAGGCATGTATTATTTGTTTTTGTCTTTGAATGAGTAAAAAGTGATTATTATCTCACAATTTCATAGACTTGATGGATATATACATATCAAAGATTCACATTGGATTGGTCTCAAACTAGTTTTGCCTATGTTTACCAATTTGTAATCAGTTGTCTTGTTTGATAGAGTGAACAAGAAGACATATGCAAAATGAGTTTCACTTTCCTAGGTAAGAATGCAAGGTTGTTGTTTTGTTTCACTTATCATTTTTTTTTTTGCTTCCAAAGAATAAATCCACCAATAGTCAATCTTTTTTTATACAATAATAAAATATATACAAAAACAATCATTTTAACGTCTTAAAAAAAATTAATAATCATTTTAGCGTCTTATATTTCCCTCCCATACGCGTCTGGCTACATGGCGCACATATAGGCCAAGAAGTGATATGTCCTATGAGCCACTAGGATGTGAATCTTGGGCGGGTGCCGGTGCATCCTGCATCTCAACCTCATGTTGCTGCTTTGCCTCCAACTTTTGGTCCATTGCCTGGTGCTGAGGCTTGGGGACATGCTCAGGCTTTGGCACTTGAGACGGTCGAGATCTGTCACATCCGACTTTACTCGCCCGCTCCTGCCTACCTGAAGAGGTGTGCCGCTGACATAGGCAAATCAATGTGTCAAACGCTCCCTTCCCCCCTCCCCAATCCTCATCAGATACAATTTTTAAGTTCATTCAAATGAAGTGAATTTTGTATCATCAAGAAAAAATAGACCCTAAAACACACAAATTTTGTATCATCAAGAAAAAATAGACCCTGAAACACACAAACAAAACCTTATGCTTAAATGCATTTTGGGTACTTTAACTTTTAAGAAGTTGCGATTTTTTTTATCGGGGGGACAAAAATTACGACTTTTTCAAAGTTAAGTGATAAGAAATGCATTTAACCCGTACTTTCATCTCCTCTTATTTCTTAAAAAGGAAATTGTTAAAAAGTGTCTTCGAGACATTAATTAAGAAGATAAAAATAAAAATATTCTATTGAAAATGATGAAAAATAATAAATTTACTTTTAAAATGTCTTAAAAACAGTTGAATTTAATACAACCTTACTAATTTTGGTTCGTTAACGGTTGCTTAAAGGACATTCGTTAATATAGCCTTTCTTAAAAAACACGTCACACTAGATTTACTAATCTGACACCTACAAGATTAGACATCTTGTTTTTTTTTCTTTCACATTTAAATGGAAAAATCCAAACAAAGTAAAATGACGTTAATTTCCTGTCGGACTAGATTAGTTTTTAATAATCATGACATGAGAAAAGAATCTTCCTAATCAGCTTTGCCCAAGTGAAGTCACCTTCATTATCTTAGTCTCCTTAATCATATTTTACTGTAAAACCAATCATTAATTAAAACGTTAATTAATTAAAAAAGTTATAGACACTGTGTATGAAAATGTGATCTATATTAGAATCAATTAGTCAAACCTCTAAACCAGTTTCATAGTTAGTAAATTAAATTCATAGTTAAAATGCAGTCATCAATTACATTCTCTCTACATGTAAACAAAATCATCAATTACAAACCCAAATCCATTCAACTTTCATTAAGATCCAATATTCAACCAAAACCAATACTATCACTTCCTTTCACATCAAAATTTAACAAAATCTACAATTCAAAACTTGCTCCACTTCATTGCGGCATTTCATCAAACAGTTTCAGTTCAAATGAAGAGAGGGGTGTTAGGGAGTGGATTGAAGTGGGTAGTGAGGCGATATCGACGGCGTTTCCGTTGTGGGTAACAATTGGGTGTGTGTTGGGTTTGATGAGACCAAGTTCATTCAATTGGGTTAGTCCTAAATTGTGTACTGTGGGACTTAGTGTGATTATGCTTGGTATGGGTATGAGTTTGACTCTTGATGATCTTCGTTCTGCTCTTTTTATGCCTAAAGAAGTTATTTCTGGTTTTGTACTTCAATATTCGGTTAGTGTGCGTTGCAAGTTATTAATTTTCAATTAGTAGTTTTGATTTTTCATGTGGTAAGGATGTTAGTGTGAAGAGATTTTACTCATATAAAGTAAATGATGTCATATAGTGTATTCTCTGACCGATCCTATTTATAGGAGACATTTGAGTCGACAAAAGTTGATTTATCTGGTTCGAGATACGTCAACTTTTCTAGACCCAACTATCTGTTATAAATAGGACTGGAGGCAGTAGTGTGGTAGTATATTGAGAAAATGAGGGGTTGAAATCTTAACCAATGTGATTTGTTATCCATATGCATTTAATATCAAATATTAATTTGTTTATGACTCCGCCTGTCCTGAAATAATTGATCTAATTGATCAATTCAAATTGATTAAGAAAAAAATGTATGAATGAAAGAGAGAGAAAATGACTTTTCCAGTTTTACTAAAGTGAAGTTAAAAAAATGCATATTTTTATGATTAAAGATAAATAAGTAAGTCATATTTTCTCATGCTAACAATACTATTATTGTTTTTTCAAAGAAACAACATAAGTGTTTATGTGATTTATGAAATTTATAAACAGTATTGACACTTGATATTGAAGGAGTGTCTAGTGTCTGACACCGGTGCACATCATTCCATTCAATCACGTTAATTTTTGTAATTTATGACAAGTGTTTATGTCTAGGTGTCAGTTCAGTGTTGTAGTTGGCGTCTTTGTTGTTATTATGTGATTTGTACCTGAGACGAGTTGATTATACTATTACTAGCATTCTAAACCGTTCGTCTTAATGAGGTACATGGTGAATATTTTCAGGTGATGCCAATATCTGCGTTTCTTGTAAGCAAACTCTTAAATCTTCCATCACATTATGCAGCTGGTTTAATATTAGTCGGATGTTGTCCAGGGGGTACGGGTTTTCATCTGGTGATTTATGCTTTCTGTCTACCCTTCGCCTATTTTATACAGTCGTTTTTTCTGTTGTAGGTACAGCGAGTAACATTGTTACATATCTTGCACGGTACATAACGTTTCTTTTTCTCTTTCAATTACGATTTATTAATAGATTATGAGCAATGTGATCTGATGATTTGTTTTCTTTGCTAGTGGAAATGTGGCACTTTCTGTGATTATGACAGCTGCCAGCACTCTATCTGCTGTGGTTTGTACCTTTTCGTTTTAAGTCCTATCTTTTACTTTTCTATTTAATGAATTTGAATTTCTCGTGAATTTCTAGTAACATTGTTGAATGATTAGTATGTGGTACTACAAGGATTGCAAATCTGCTACTCCTACATATGAATTTCTAGTGTTCAATGAATTTGTTGATGAATTTTCTCCCTTTTAATCTTAGTGGTTGGTTACTTAGGATACGTCATTTAGAGAAGCAGATAGGAAATTATTCGTAATAGGTTTTAAATGATAAGAACAGCATAGCCACTCTGGCGCATACTATTTGTATGGATACATATTCCCTGTGTGACGCATGCAGTTACTATTTTCGACCATTCATTCTAAATTAATGGTCGAGATTATTTAAAATAGATTCCGTGAATTTGTGATCTGAGAGGTCCAATCTCAAATTAATATCCGAGAATTCCTACTCTGTTAAACGTGTGATTTCTCTCTATTTCTATATACTAAATTTTTGGATATTTCTCAGTAGTAGATTTGTAACTGCAACGTTAGAACTTCCAACCATGTGTTTCATATTATCGTTTTGTCTTCTGCTACGATAAGAGAGGTTGTTATATGTCCATATATACCATGAGGCACATCATCTTAATAGGTGTCATCTGATAGGAAGCTAGGAGCAAAAACACCATGCTGAGAATTATCTTTTGATTAAGGATCACTTCTTCTGAAAAATTCAAATTCAGGCTTTATCTGTCTGTAAGACTTTGAAGGGTAAAATCACAAAAAAAGGAGCTATACCGAAATTTGGTATTTCTTCATACATAGGTATATATACTAAAATATTGAACCACAAAAGAAGCCCCTAGACATTATCCTCAACAACCTGATAGGACTTTGATCTCAAATTGGACATTATTCTCTTTTCGCCTAATCTTATTGTAACAAACCATATCATACTCTAGTAGCACAAAGTTGGTCTATCATACACCAAACTTTTTTACAAACTTTGTTATTTGAAATGACGGAGCACCTTTGTTACTTAGACAAGAAAAACAAATAAAAACATGTATACCAGCCTTTTTTCTGAAATTGAAATGTTGCAAAATGCTATGCAGTATAAGCAAGAAAAAAGAAAAAGCAAAAGGTAAGAAGGGTGGTAGAGGGAGGTTCAAGCCGAGTTGTTATATTTTATGATGGAATAATCCACTTCATTTGTAAACTTTTTCTCACATTGACTGACCGAAAACTTTACATTGCAGATCATGACTCCTTTTCTGACGGCCAAACTTGCTGGTAAATATGTTGCTGTGGATGCAGCTGGCTTATTGATGTCTACATTGCAAGTAAGCTTTCCTTCTCTAACTAGCGTGCACCGGGAACAACTGTCTACTTTTTTTCGATAGAACTAGAAGTTATAATTTTTTTACAATTTTAAAAAAATGCATAATTGTAAAGAAAGTAATTATATGAATGGTAAAATTGAAAGGAAATAGAGCTACACCACAACTTGACATTCCTTTTATACATAGGTATAGATTAGTTGTGATGCTTCGTTGATACTCCTTTCTCTGACCAAAAATGAATTGTTTCTCCATTCTCTCTGAACAGGTTGTGCTTCTTCCTGTATTGGCCGGTGCGTTTTTGGTTAAATATTTCCAACCTCTTGTAAAATTTATCTCTCCATTGATGCCACCAATGGCTGTAGCAACCGCAGCAATGTTATCTGGAAACGCCATTGCCCAAAGTTCATCATCAATTCTTATGTCTAGCGGACAAGTGATTTTAGCATCTTGCCTTCTTCATGCTTCTGGATTCTTCTTTGGTTACATACTCGCAAGGATGCTTGGGCTAGACGTTTCATCATCGCGAACAATATCCATTGAGGTTGGCATGCAGGTAAAATTAGTGTTCTACAATTGCATCATTGATTATACATAGAGAACTTGCTACACTTTTTTTTATCCTTTTTTCGATACCACATTAGTTTACCCATTTTTTCCACTTGTAGAACGCAGCTCTTGGTGTTGTTCTCGCTACCAATCACTTCGGAGATCCTCTAACAACAGTACCTTGTGCTGTTTCAAGTGTGTGTCACTCGATCTTTGGTAGTATCTTGGCAGGAATTTGGAGGTTTTCTCTGCCTGCTGAGCTTAAAGACTGAAAATATCTAGCTGGATGAGCTCATGCATGTAACTAGGAATTGTATTTGTATAATGTGATGTGTAGTCCTTCAAATAAAGTTTAAATGATTATATATTTTTCTTGTTTAAATTTGTATAGTAATATTTAACAAACTGTACTTATTTTGTACAGAATCGACATGGTATATTGAATTTGATTTCTCTAAAATAAATAGAACTGAGTACACTCATTTACAGAGGTAAAGTTAATTTGGTACTTGAGGAATGCCCAGCAAGAAAAAAAGTAAGAAAATTATATATTGAAACTTATTGAGGAGCATATGATGATTTTGTAGTGGATGACTCTTGCAGTAGAAGTGTAGTTTGGTTATGGGGGGATTTGGATCCTCTTAATTGTAAAAACAAAAGAAAAAACAGAGAGAGGGTTATGTGTATGATCTCATCATTGAAATGCATTGGATCCAACTTATAATTTTTATAAGCTATAGAATTCAATGCATTTCAATGGTGGATCATATACATAACCCTCTCAATTTTTTTTTTACAATTGAGAGAATTGAGAGGATTCAAATCTGTCATGGGGCATTACAGGGTTTATTACTTGTTCTTTCATTAAATATTCATATGATTTTTCTCTAATTATTCATGGGAGGAAGATGTCTACAAATCTTGAAGATTCCAAGGAAGATCTCTTATTTTGTAGATGATCTTATATTAAACGACAAACAGTTTTTTTTTTTTTTTTTGTAATAGGCTTATAATTAGAGACGAATGGAGTAAACTTTATAAAAAGATTCAAGCTTTAAAAAGTGTTAAAAGTTATTTGGAAGTTGATGATTTGATGTTTTTGTTTTAGTTGTTATTTTTCAAAATTAATTCTCAAATCACTGGATCTAGTATGTTGTGAGAGTGTTTGAAAAGATCAATCTTTTTTTCTCTTTGTATTGAGTGTTGGCTGAAGTTTTTTGGTGTCATTCGGGTGAGTAATTTTATTGAAAATGTCATCTTTGTTTTATAAACGTCCTACCTTGTAACTTGTGGAGAATTTTTGCTGAAAAGAAGTGAATATGAAATTTTGATCACTCTGTTGATCGTTGAAAAATTATTGGAGACTCCTTAAGTTTTGTAAAGGAATAAAACCTTTCGATAACCTCTTAGTGTTGTGGATATTTTTCTATTCGCTGAATTTGTAGACATGTGTTGGCTACATTTTGTTAAAACAATTGTTCTAGCAAGATGTCAAATAAGATATTTTAATATATTGGTACGACATCATAACGTGCCTTGTTCCGCTTACTTGGGGATTTATTTTAAACGTGAAGATTTCCTGAATATTCTCTGAAGATTTAAATCACGTAAAGAGTTGACCAAGAAGTGTGTTTCTAGAAGCAGAGATATGCGGTTTATACTTAGCTTAGTCCTTAAAAATGTTGTTGCAACATTTAAAGGAAACATCTGATCTGCTTCAGAATAATTGTGGTGAAATCTCGTGATTCAGCTGATGATTAGCCGAATTTGTGCAACAAGTCCATTCTGCAATCAAGCTATATAAAGGAAGACTCAAAACCTAATTGATCATTGAAGCCTTCATTTACAAAAGAGTTATTTAGGATTTTAGTCTGTTCTTTGTTATTTCTGACTTTGTAGTTGAGTTGTAATTCTTAGAAATCACTCAATGCTTGTAAGAACGGGTTGATTATTAGGATTAGGAGAGTGTCTCCATCTTTTTTATTACTAAAAGGACAATCACTAGATCTGTGATTAAGAGGAAGTGGGTGAAGGTTCTCATATTTAGGACCAGAGAGAGGCATAGGTAGAAATTGCACGGGTAGTGATTAAGTGAGAAGCTAGTAGATCGAGGGTTTTTATGTATGCTTTGAATTTCTACTACTTGGTGAATTTCCTTACTGGCTTGGTAGCCCCCAGACGTAGGTGAAGTTGCACCGAACTGGGTCAACAAACTTCTTGTGTCTTTGTATTTCTTGTCCATATCTATTGTTAGTTTAATTGTGTTATCACAAAGTCTCGACATTATTCTTGACATCACACTTGTCGTAACATCGTGTATAACATCTTTACTGCGTGCCAAAATTTCAATTGGCATCAGAGCTGGCACCCTGTTTTGTTTCTGGGCGAGCTCTAGGGAAAATATTTTTTGGTACTATGGAAAGGGAAGGAGGACAAGTTAACAAGCCACTTATTCTGGATGGGTCCAACTATGATTACTGGAAGGTACGCATGGTGGCATTTCTTAAGTCTATTAACAGTAACACATGGAAATCCATTCTAAAAGGATAGGATGACCTTCTCGTTAAGGATAAAGATGGTAAGGACATAACTGAGTTGAAGCCGGAAGAAGAGTGGTCAAAGGAATAAGATGATCTTGCTCTTGGAAACTCCAAGGCATTGAAAGCATTATTCAATGGAGTTGATAAAAATTTGTTTAGACTGATAAACAATTGCATTGTGGCGAAGGATGCTTGAGACATATTAAGAACTACGCATGAAGGCACATCCAAGGCCAAGAAGTGAAAACTTCAGTTGATCACCACTAAGTTGTAAAATCTCAAAATGAATGATGATGAATCCATTCAAGATTTTCACATGAAGGTTATTGATTTTGCAAATTTCTCTTGTGCTCTGGGAGAAAAAAATGCCTGAAGAAAAGTTGGTAAGAAAGATTCTGAGATCTCTCCCTAAAAGGTTTGACGTAAAAGTGACTGCCATTGAAGAAGCTCAAGACATTAAGAACATGAAAGTAGAAGAACTTATTGGATCACTTCAAACCTTTGAAATGGCCAGCAATGATAAGCCTGAAAAGAAAAACAAAGGCATTGCCTTCGTGCCCAACACGAGCAATGTTCAGTAGGATGTTATGACATCATATAAAAAAATTATGGAAGCTGTCATCATCCTTGAAAAATTCTTTCAAAACTCCAGGAACGAACTTATTGACATCCATGATCACACTATCAAAGAATTAATTGAAAATGAGACTGCTGCTTATGAGCATGCGGTTACAAGGGAGCAATCTGAAGGCATATCTTCTAAAGGGCATATCATAAGTCAAATTGAGGTGTTGCGGGGTACTTTAGGTATTTGCCTATTCAAATTGTAGCAATCACAGTTTGAGCGTTCAACATACACTTTCTCTTCCCTCCATTCACTGGTGCATATTATTTTGGGGAAATCATTAGAACTTAACCATTACACCCTACCTACTCGCCATCAAACTGCTCTCATTTGTACTCCTTGCGTTCTTTTTCTCTCTAGATTCAGAAAACTGACCTACTCTGATTCCATCTACCAATCTTTTCATCTTCCTCGTACTTCAAACTGTCTGTACATCAACATAATCTTTATGAAGGACCAAGAAGTCAAGATGTCACAAGCATCATATAACTTCCCAAACTCCTTCGATATCGCATACTACACCCTTCAAAGCTAAAGACGATTCTTCAGAGATTGTAATAGATGTTATTACTATTAGGGTTATTCCAGGCTGTGTCCCCACAAAGAAAAGGACCAATACACGACTGCTAAAAGGAGAAAGTCGTCTCATGTAAGTGAATCATCTTACCAATTAGTGTCTATTGAGTTGTCTACTAAAAAACCTAAAAAGGGTGCTCTCGCCCTTTTGTCTTATTTATGCACGCTACTTGGTATTTTGAATATTTATGCAAAGATTGTTTTAGCTAAAAATTTGCCAAAGGGGGAGATTGTTAGGTTTGTAGACATGTGTTGGCTACATTTTGTTAAAACAAATTTTCTAGCAACATGTCTTAACATATTGGTATGACATTGTAGCGTGCCTTTTTCCGCTTACTTGGGGATTTAATTTAAACGTGAAGATTTCCTGAATATTCTCTGAATATTTAAATCACGTAAAGAGTTGACCAAGAAGCGTGTTTGTAGAAGCAGAGATAGGCGGTTGATACTTAGCTTAGTCCTTAAGAATGTTGTTGCAACATTTAAAGAAACATCTGATATACTTCAGAATAATTGTGCTGAAATCTCGTGATTCAGCTGCTGATTGGTCGAATTTGTGCATCAAGCCCATTCTGCAATCAAGCTATATAAAGGAAGATTCAAGACCTAATTGATCACTGAAGTCGTCATTTACAAAAGAGTCGTTTAGGGTTTTAGTCTGCTCTTTGTTATTTGTGAGCCACTATTGTATCATGTTGATGCATTGAGCTGGACTTTGTGGTTGAGTTGTAATTCTTAGAAATCACTCAAAGCTTGTAAGCACGATTTGATTCTTAGGATTAGGAGAGTGTCTCCATCTTTGTTATTACTAAAAGGACAATCACTAGATCTGTGATTAAGAGGAAGTGGGCGGAGGTTCTCATATCTCGGACTAGGGAGAGTCATAGGTAGAAATTGCACGGGTAATGTTTAAGTGAGAAGCTAGTAGACTGAGGATTTTTATGTATGCTTTGAATTGATAATACTTAATGAATTTCCTTACTGGCTTGGTAGCCCCCAGACGTAGGTGAAGTTGCACTGAACTGGGTCAACAAACTTCTTGTGTCTTTGTATTTCTTGTCCATATCTATTGTTAGTTTAATTGTGTTATCACGAAGTCTCGACATTATTCTTGACATCACATTGTCGTAACATCGTGTATAACATCTTTACTGCGTGCCAAAATTTCATTATTCTAACACGAAGATATGGCTGAAGGTGAGAAAAAACATAAGAAGAGGGGGTTGAACTGTGTTGCCTTTTTCTGGTTTTCTTTTTTTGAGTGTTACGAACTGATCAAAATTTGATGAGTACATATTCTGATACATAGTCTGAGTGCAGCGGAATATAGAATACAAAGATAAAAGATATATATGCGTCGGGTCTTTCTCTTTGAATGACGGGATGCTAACTCTATTCGCCCTTGCCTCTACGGGATAAACTACTAGTTATATAAATAAAAAGCACCAAAGGTAAGCAATTCCCAGTCGAAAGAGAAAAGCTATTCTTCTTAGCAGTTAAATCATTGAGCTAAATCAAGAAGAAGAGCCTTGAGCTAAATCATTGACCCTGCGCCTGCTTTGATAAGGACATTGCCGCATCTCATCTCAAAGAGGATCTAACTCTTTCTGACATATATATATATATATATATATATATATATATATATATATATATATATACCGGTTCCTCCCACAACACATGAGTAGTCCAGTCTCCTTGCACTTCCAAGGGAATTCACTATAATCTCACTAGATTACAATTGCTTAAGGACTCTTCCAAAAGACTTCCCAATGCTCAAGCACTCTTGCAAGAGACTTCTATGCTCAAGGTTACTACCAAGAAACTTCCATTTCTCAAGGACAACTCCAAGAGACTTCCCTTGATCAAGGACAACTCTAAGAGACTTATATTGCTCAAACACGCAGACAATAGATTTCAAATGCTCAATCAAAATTGAATGAGACTTCTGATGCTCAAGGTCTCACGAAGATACTTATGATGCTCAAACTTCACAAGCAAGATACTTCTATTTGTTTACAACAAATATAAACAAATTTGTTCTTACACCGAATATAACAACTATTGGTGTAAACTTAACAATGTTTGGACAAACTCTTAAGACTTTTAGGATTTCTAAGATTACAAAATTTGAAACAAAAATCCTAATTGTTTTTGCGCTATTTGATTTGACAGAGTAATGACACAATAAAAATAACAGAGTCTTGTTGATCTTCTTCAAGTATTCAACTCTTTATATAGGCAGGGATTTGAGAGATGTTGAAGAAGAGTGTCAACGCATTAAGAGTAATTGAGAAGCTTCAAATCAAGGATGTTGAGTCATTGCCTGATATGGATAATTCCAGTGGAGTCATTCGAATATCCTTTGCTGAAACTGGAAGTATTCGTTCATTCTTATTAATATTGCCCTTGAAGTTCTTGTCTGTTTCTACATGTGGTTAGAAGCAGACAAAACTGTGCTCAGATCCTTTAATGTGGACAACAATAGAAAACGATAAATCCGACATGGAGTATGGGTCCCTTAAGTTCTTCTGAAGTCTTAAGGTCTTCCAAGTCTGAAGGGGTCTTCTGAGTCTTATGAGGCCAATCTCCAGCTTCTGCGTGACATCCTTTTCTTCTGATCCTGTGTGTTGACTTCTAGTTGACCTTTCTTCATATCTTCTACCATAGTCTTTTGAACTTCTCTTGTGCTTCTGATGCTTTAATGCTTGTTCTATTTCAAATGGATATATTCTACGATTCTTCACACTTGAATAAATATTAGTATATCTAATTGTTCTTCAATACTTTGTTATCATCAAAACCTTAGAGGAATTGTACAAGACCCTTCTTGTTCCAACAATGGCAAGAAAACCGAAGAAAAAGATTATGTGAAAATGTTGAAGTCTTGAGAAACCTTATAATTTAAGTTCTATATTTAAATTGAGAATTTGAAGACTTTTTAAAAATGCAATTTCATCAAAGTGTTGAGTCCTTTTAAAAAAAATGTAATTTCATAAAAGAGTCTCATCCTAGATCCTCCTAATTTAATATAGGAATGTAGAGATGAGTTGGTTTGAGAGAAAATAAACCGCAAGGTTGAGTTATGGTGTTGGCAAATTCAAGGGACTTTATTTTAACTTAATCAACTTTTTGATTTATGGTATGAGAGCTCTAAGAGTAGTTGTTTGTGCTTTTCTACGATGAGTTGACTGAAGTAAAATAACTTTCTAACTATATCATATCATATTTTTGAGGAGTAATGTGTTTTTGTGACTGACTAAATGCATTTACTATTGTGATGTGTTGCTTGTACATGATTAGTTATATATACAGTTGTGGTGTGTTATTTGTATGTGACTAAAAATTTCATTATGTATTTACATATGTATAAATATGTTTGAATTATATTATAATGATCATCATGGTAGAAGGAGTTATCATATGTGTTGGACTATATATTGTTCATGCATACCTATAGTATATGATTTCCAAAATTGGTAGGTGCCACAATGGCATGTCTATAATTACTTAGGGTTATAATGGTATGTCCATAATAGGTTTGAGCCACAGTCCCTAATAAGAAATGAAGTTGTGAAGGTCCTATTAGATTTTATATCGTGGATCGATTGTAATGGTGATCCACCACCTTTAGATGAGATACTTCTGAATCATATGCATTGACATATAGGCACTGCATTAGAAATGTGTTTTCATTGCCATTATGTGTAATATGTTGAGAGCATGTTATCTATTATGCTTTATATTTATGTCATTTTTTGTGCACTTGTTCCATGTATTATATATATATATATATATATATATATATATATATATATATATATATATGGAATGCTAAAGACACTCTCTTTTTAATACTCTCTTCAAAATTCATTCTTCTATTAGATGAAACCAATGTATGACCCACCACTTAAAGTGGAACCCGTTTCCAAAATATGAGACACACCATGATTTAAGCCAATGAGAAAGAGTGTTGGAGATAGTGTTGAAAAGAGAATGTTGCTAGCACTACTCACACCCCATATATATATATATATATATATATATATATAGTATTTGAATTGTAACCATTTACTATTGTTGTGGACCGGGACGAATGTACAAGTTTTAATGGAGTGACGCAAATAAACAATGATGACTGATGATCATATGTTTTAATTATAACTTTCCCAGTGGGTCTAAAGTACTAGTAGTCCTCATATTTATTGAAAAGAACTACTTAGGATTTTCTTAAAGTCTTATTTTTCTAATGTTATGGAGCTGTAAGTGTTTGAAAGAGAAAGTAGCATATTTGAAATTGTAGTGCTTAAACTTGTATTAAGTCAAGTACTTGGGTTGTGAGTATATTGTTTGTGGTAACTTTATTTAATAAAATGGGTCATATCCTTGATCATTATTTTCCGGTAAAGGTTTTGTAAAATAAAATACACTTTAATTTTATGAAAAAAATGATTATGATTAGGTTTCAGACATTTTTGGTTTGTTTTAAAGAAAAAAAAAATACACCTTTATTAAAACTTGGGGTGTTACATATATTGACATTTATTAAGTTTACATCAATCAATAATTGTATGCTAAGTATAGAAGTAGAATAGATAATGTATCTGTACAATCATACATTGTCTTCATTTATTAATATAGCTAATTATATTTATGAAGTGATGTTGTTTTTTCATATTTTCTATGAATGAATGACAGTATGATATTTTGTATAATTTAACAATACAGTTTTGATCTAGTCTAAAAAGCATAAATAAAAATATTATGCAAATTTTAAGATTTGTACAAATAAAATTGTAATTTTATAAATAGGGTTTGTTTAACATGAGCAATATTGCACTTGTTAAACCAACTAAAAGTAGTATTTTTTTTTATTGAAAAACAATAATTATTTATTAAAAAGTTATATATTAAAAAGTTACTATTTTAAACTTCTTAAAATGTGCAAAATTGCTCATGATAAAAAAAACCCTTACAAGTAATATAGATTTATTTTTCAACCTATTTGTTACACTTAATTGCAATGACAATAACCATAAATACACCACACAAATTTAGGAAGACGACACATGTCCGGACATTCAGTATGTATCTTGCAAGGAATAGAACCTGTTTTGTTCAATAAGAACAAAATAAATGTTACTAAAACTGATGAAATATTTGATATAAGATAAATTAGAGTAGTGTGAAAAAAGACTTATTACTTTTAGTTAGGACAACAAATAGAGAAAGAAAGATGATAAAAGCATAAAACATATATGTATTTTGAGCCATATTTTTCCTCCTTTGCATTTAATAAGTAGAAGATTGTTTGATCACTTTATATGTACAGTTCTCATGTTTTGTGAACTTCAGTTGAATAGTTTTTAGCCCCTAGGTGTTGCAAGAAACCATTAAAGAAATATTAATTATTATTCAATGTTTCCATCATACATCCATTTATCGTATTTATCTCTTTTTCTCATTCAATTTGACCTTTTTTTTCTTCCAATAAGTATAATTTTATATCTATTTTAACCTTTCATGATAGACAACAAAAATATATCTCAAGAAAAAAAATAACGATGGAGGATAAAAATATAAATTATTTGTAGAAATAATGCGTCAAAGAGATGGCAACATATTTATTTATAAATTATAATTTCCATAGGATTATATTTCTTTATTGGCAAAACTATAGGTTCAAAATTAATACATATCAAATGTATGATTTCATTTTTCTTGTTCTTAATTGTTGTTATCTTGATTTGGGTTTACTTGGTGTACATATGTTAGTGATAAGGCTTATATATATGTTATATTTGATAATTTTTAACCATGAGGAAGGTTTTAGGTTTTTTGGATGTTCCAGGGGTTGTCAAATGCATGCAATCGTTGTTATTGTAAGATCCAAGAGCATTCTGTGAAGACCATAATAAGTTCAAGTGAGAGTTGAGCACCCCAAACAATGACAAGGCTTATACCTATTCACCCTCTTAGGCTTTGCGAGTTTGGAGGGGAAGACATGGAAAAAAGGAATGAGCAAGTGGAAGAAATAGAAGAAAACGGGAGGGGAAGACTTTGGAGGGTTAACTTTTCTTCATAATACTAAACCCTCCTCATTTGGGGAACTAAAAATTATATTTGGAGGGGGAGGGGGGGTTTGGAGGGTTTATATGAATTCTTCAAATTTAATCTATGTTGTCATATTATTTTTAAAATTAAAAATATTGTAATCATATGCATTAATTTATCATTCTCTAAAAAACTACTCTTTTAAATTTTTTGAATGATTTCTCCATTTTCCCTCATATTTTCCATCCCTCAAAACCTTCCCTTCCCCTCCCCTCCCAACTCGTTGCGAGGACATATCATTTTCTAGAGCTCATGCTTTGGCACATTTATTAGAAGACATATCATTTTTTATGCTTTTATTAAAAAATATTCAGCTATTTGATTTGGTAAAAACGGATTAATAAAAGTAATACTCCCTTTTTTATATAAGAATAGTTTTAAAAAATAACGGGTATTAATAAAAGTTGTTGCAGTAATAAAATTGTCACAAATATGTATCTAATACCAAATTTGTTTTTTGAGAGTACTCTCTTTGGTCCTGTACATAAGAAAATTTTCAAAAAAAATTGATCATATTTATAAAAATATCCAACTTTTAAAAGACTTTTTTGGTTATCATCCGGTCCTATATACTCCTTCCCGTTCAATTTGCATGGTTAATATTGGTTAACATCCTCCATGCATGCTCTCTGGAATTCTTTTCCCATGTGTGTTTGTTTCAAATTATATTTGTTGATTCCTGGGAATAAAATGATAGAAATATTTATGCTATGTTTGTTACAAGTTTACTAAATTTTATTTCTGGATATAAAATGTTCCTGGGAATAGAAAAAATTTCCCAAGAAAAAGGGTAGGAATAAAGTTCCCATAGAGATGAGAATAAATTTATATATAGTTACCTATTATAATCCCTATTTTTATTTTTTATGGTTCCTAGGAATATTATAAAATTAACCAAACATATTTTTCATAATCAAAAACAATATTTTATGCAAAATGTCAAAGTGATCATGATGAGTTAAGACACTATTAACAAAACTTCTGAAATTGATGGCCGTTCAAAATTCGGTATTGTTTGTTATCGGATTAGAAATATATTTCTATAGATTCTTCCATCTTTTGTACAATACATTTGTTTAAACAATTTTTATTTCTTGTGTTGACAAGAATGTTATTATATACAACAATACGCATTTAGGTAATTCACATACCTTATTATTTTTTCTTCGACCACGCCTTAATATCTTTGTGGTTGGCTCTTTCTTTGCAATATCACTCCTCAACAGCATCTGATCAAAATAAAACTTCAAAGACAACTTTTATGAACTTTTTTAATTATCATCACCCATTGCAACACAACTCTTATGAGCTTATGTAATTTTGTCCTATTTTGTTGCATTTGAAAAGCTTGTCATTGTATGTTTTGTCATAAAATGGTGCTATTTATAAATATTTATTTGGAGCACCCAAAGAGAATATTAAATTTCTATAATAATGTTATATGAAAATTAAATTAAATAATATAATTATATTGCCATATACAATAGTCAACAATTGTATTGAATAATATTTATTTAAATATGCGTCAAAAAAAGTATTTATTTACATATTGCAGTCAACAATAATTTTTTTTTTCTGAAATAACATTAAATAATTTTCCAGAAAAAAAAACATTAAATGTGTTTATACTAGTATTGCAGTCAACAATACTTTTTTTTTAAAAGAATTTAAATAATACTATTGTTAATTTTTAAGTTTTGTCAGTCAATTATTGCTTAAAAATTTATACTAGATAAAAAAAAATAATTATATTTAAATAATAGTCACTATTTATTTATATTGTAGTCAACACTACAAACTTGGTAACTTAATTAATTTACATATTTAATATTTTTTTGGGAAAATTTAGTTAATATTATTATAAAACAACTAATGTTGAACTTTTTTCTTATAATTTTTTTTAACTAATATTTTCATTTTCAAATAAACATAATATTATACAATTTATAAGTTTTATGTGTCATATATTTTGAGTTACTTCGTGAAAAAAGAGAGCAAAATACGCAATGTTATATTGTTGACATCATTGAAAAATATAAGAATTTATATTATATTTTCTATATTGTTGATATCATTGAAAGTAAATAATTTAAATAAAATAAAAATTGTACAAAACAATTTACTTCTTATCATATTCAAGCTAGTATGTGTATGTCTAGGTGAATTCTAGGGTGAGGGCTCAATTAAATCCCTCGCAGGTGTACCATTCATCTTGACCCTTAGATCAAATAAGTACATACTATCTTATTAACTGTTACCACACTTGATTCACTTTGTTAAGAGTCCCACATCGGATAGGTGATGGTCTGACAATGTGTTTATAAGTGGGGGCAAGCCTCACCTCACAAGCCGGTTTTGTGGGGTTGTGTTAGGCCCAACACGATTTCTAAGACACTTCTTTTTTTCTATTTTTTTAGCCCTCTCACTCGCTCTCCGCAGCCTGAACAATATCCATGAATGCTTCAAATGTTCACCAGAAACATTCTTAGAAAACCAAACTAGACTGTTAAAAAAAATATCATTAAATGGGTGTTTAAGATTGATTCTTCTTCGGATAATTTTGTGGGAAGAAAAAAATGGGTTGTGAGAACCATCAACCAAGAAACTACTTATGAATAACTTCCACTGCTTTAATTCGTTGTTCTTGTCATAGATATAAAAAATTGAACTTTTCTACTTCTTCCTACCCTCGTTACATAACCTTTTTAACTACAACCGTGTTGATCTCAAAGCATTGTTTAAGTCACAATTGTTTCAACAAATTAAAACAATGAAATTTGTTCTTATGCCAAGATTTAGAAGAGCCCTAAATTTTATTTTATCATTTAAGCACCTTGTGAGTAAAATCGATGATAGGAACATGGAAAAAGCACAGTTGCAATTTTCTTAAAACACTTTAATCATTATTTTGTTGAAAAAGAAAATCAACCCTGTTATAACGTTGGATTTTCCTATGAAATCTTATGGGGTGTGTAATGTTGTGCATGCAATTCTTCGACGGAATTTTTTTGTGGCACTGTCATGGATAGTGGTTGTTAATGTACTGGGTAGTGGTGCCCTCTGGGTGAGGCTTTGAGACAGTAAACAAAAGGAGAAGAAAGATTGAATGTAGTGTTATGCATAGTAAAATAGGTGGAACAATTTGATCTAGGGTTGGGCATGGTTCGGTTAACCATATTAACCGAACCGAACCGAACCTAAGTGTTGAAATGGTTCGGAATAACCGAACTGAACTATTTAAGGTTTGGAACTAACCGAACTGAACCAAATTTATGGGTCGGTTAACCGTTTGCTTACTGTCATACCCCAATTTTTGACCTAAGATCGTACATTCATACACCGACACGTGTCATTTGACCCTGCACTCGTACGCCGTTCGATCTTGACCAGTCCCTGACTTTTCAGTGAAAATTTTGGCAGAGAGGTATTTTAAAATACCTCTGAGAAAGTAAGAACTTACACATAACCCTTTGCGCGTAAGTGTATCTCTCTATAGGACTGACAACCCTAAACACTGAAACCTGTAGGAACTCTGGTGTAATGGTTGCAACTGACAGCTGGAGGGAAATAAACCCATACATGTGAGAGAGTAAGACCCCACACGTACCTACTCATGTGATCAACAAGTGTAACTTAACAGCTGGTAGGTAGTAAAACCCCACGAACTCAACACTTAGATAGAAAACGCTAAAAGATTAAAAAAAATAAACATGACTGTTAAGTAATTCGAACAAATGAATAAAGGGGATTCAAAAAATCCTAGCTGCCATCTGCAATCAAAACAGGTAAACTTTACTCTGTTGCAAATAGATTAAATTGCAAAACCCCTAAACCCTTTATCTTTTTTATTTTTATTGTGCCTAAATAAGTAACGTTAATTGCATAGTTGGAACGACAATCATTGAGGATATGATATTCTACTTACACTTTATTACTTAGTAAACGATTTTGTACACTTGCCTAAATCTAACCATTAAGTTTCTGGCGCCGTTGTTGAAGATTGTTGATATTTTCGACTAAGCAATTTAAAGTACTTATTTGTAACTATCATTTAATTTTTCTCATTTTAGTTTTCCGTCATTTAAAATTTTGCTATTGATTTTTCTGTCATTTATTTTTCTATTTTTTTATAAGGTCATGGGACACTGACATATAAAAGGAATGGAAGACACTCCAACGGATGTCTTACAAATTCCAGTCCTTGCCAAGTGCCCATATATATTATTAAAAAAAGGAAAAAGAAATACAAAAAATAAAATTTGGGGGGACATAAACCTAACCAAGTAATCCACATCAAGTGTAAGCCTACCCAATCAGGTGCTATGAAAAAATGAAAACAACACTAGTGGATGTCTAACATGCGGCGTATGGACCAACCGTCAACACGGAACGAATTCAAGAACCATCAACTCCTTGCAACAACAACAAGCATAACGTGTTTTTCGAGCTAAACAATCCAATATCAAATAGACTGATGAGAATTTCTCCTCGCGTATGAATCATTTGCCAACACAGAGTTGATCCAAGATCCATCTGCTCCTTGTAGAAAAAAGCAGCAAGCCTTCAACGCCCTTTCGGGCCAAAACCATCCAGTTGAACGCAGCGTCGCGACTCCAAACTGAGTCAACATTCACCGGAACTTGGACCTTCGTACCATCAACCAACCAATCCGAATTCAATCAAGGAGGATTGACACAGATTTAAGATATCCCCAATAAACAAGATAATCAAACTACCTTTTCGTGTATGGTGTATAAACCAGCTGTCAACACGGATAGATTCACGAACCAAGCCCCTGCAACAAATCACACAGGCATTAACATCCCTTTCGAGCCCTTCAAACCACACGCGAGATAAACTAGGTCTGAGAAAACACCACAAACATAGGAACAACTTCTTGGCGCTATCTGATCAGCGATAAAAGCCACCAAATCGCGGATACGATGGCACCAAAATCCTAACGTTGAAAGGTAACACATGGATCTGGAAACCTAGAGCGAGTCACACACACACACCCATATCTCACCCCCCAGGAGCCACCAGAGGTGAACAACAACCATCAGCCATAAAAACCATTGTGATTCTCCACCTGAAACAAATAGATCCTGCCGTCGATTCCGAATTTGAATAGTGACTCACAAAACTGGATCTAACCCCCACCACGAACCACCGACACATCCACCCGAAGAACTGGTGTCGTAGTGGTGCGGATGGCGAAACACTGATCATCGCACCACCCACCACCGCGTCTACATCTTGTTCAGGAAGGGTTTGGAACAAGGGGTTGACGTCGGCGAGGAGTGAAGATAGTTCATGCGGCGACGATAAAAAATTGATTTGGTAGAGGGTTTTCACTATTATTTTTCTATTAAAATATTCAAAAATACCAAAACTATAAGTCTTAGTTAAGTCGTTATTAGGGGTCTAGTTTAGTCTTAGTTAAGTCGTTATTAGGGGTCTAGTTTAGTTGTTATTCTTTAGTTTATTTTTCTTTAGTTGCTACTAACTGTAGTATTTTTCTTTTTAGCTTAGTTTAAATTTTATTTTGGTGTGTCTATCTTTATTTTTCTTTTTAATACTAATCATTTTTATTTTCTTTTCTTTTTAGGAAGCAACCTTTTATTTTTATTTTTATTTTTCGTTTTTAGCGGTTGTAGTTTTTAGGTAATCGCTAGTAGTCATTAATTTTAGAAAGTCGCAGTAATAATAACAATCGTTATAATAACTGTAGTCATTAGACCGAGTCTAGTTTAATATTACGTAATTTAATTTAGGGTTAAATATGTTTTTAGTCCCAACATTTTACCCCACTTTGAAGAATAGTCCCTACATTTTAATAAAG
The DNA here is from genome assembly GCA_946800305.1 of Medicago arabica. NCBI lineage: Eukaryota > Viridiplantae > Streptophyta > Magnoliopsida > Fabales > Fabaceae > Medicago > Medicago arabica. Next base: position 41,815,410 of record OX326971.1, on the reverse strand, counting down.
CCTAAACTGTATTTTTCGCCCCCTAAGTTTCAAAAAGTTGCGGTTATGACCCTTCTTTTGGAACATGTGCGTATTCACAGCAATTTTGAAACAAAAGGGACCAAAATTGCCATTTTTTTAATAGGGGCTAAAATCGCAATATTTTTAAACGGTGAAAAGTGCAGTTTAGCCTATTAAAAAACTAGTAATAAAAATCGTAACATTTAGACTTTAAAGTGTTTGTAAATTAAATAGGAATACAATGCATTAGTGGAGCAAGTATATTAAAAAGAAAATCTTTGCAGTATGTACTAGTATAACATACTCCAAAAATTTGATTTGGCACACCTATTTTGGTTGAAACATAAGTTACATTTACAACAAGAACAATCAATAACTTTCTTTATGGTCTCTTTAATTAGATTCAACTAGTAAATTTCTCCTTCATTCTCTTCAATTACCAAAATTCTGGCGCTTAATTATGTATAAACAAAGTTGTAAATTTGTTTTGTTGTGAATCTTCATCTTCATGAAGCTTTCTCCACTATCTTATCAATACCTTCCCAAACACAATCTTTTATATTTTTTTTTCATTTCAGTTTTTTTGAAGCATGAAAACTCAACATAAGAGAGAATTCTACTCAATTTGAATTATATCCATTTTTTAGGTTCTTATTTACAAAATTATATCTTGCTTTTCTTCGTCAAAGTTGAACGATCATGATAATACTACATGGTTACAGACGACAAAAAGTCGATTTCTCACATCTTGTTACAAAAACTTAAGACAATAATGAGTTGATTGTGACATTAATTGTGTTGTCATGTTTTTTTGTATACATATTTATCCTTTGAATAAATCTTTTGGTCAGTCCTTGCAAGTGATATGAATGATATTTACTTTTAAGTGATTGAAACAAACAATGATCTCATCTCCTCGTCGGAAGACTTGAATTACTTTTCTTTTAGGGTTCATTTAGGGTTCTTTGTCCTTAATGCTAATCTTCTTTTTGTTTTTTTTAAACATATTTACCAAAAAAACAGTAATAGAGAACTTTTTCCCACCCGAATGGCCCCCTTATGGATTTGTCTATCCAGAGAGGAGGAAAATACAGTTTTATATTTTAACTAGGGTGGCCTGTTCCTGTGCCCTTTATTTAAATTTGTACACCTTTTTAAAAAACAATTTGTATATGTAAAAAGGTTGATAGTTCTACTGTATGTTGTGATGGTGTTTGGATTGTTTCAATTAATTTTCTTGTTTTTCACTTTTCATGAAGGGATAATTTGACTTTCTTGTTTTAGAGGTAAATTGCTCTTTGATTGTCTGGGGTTTGTTCTTTAGAATTTCCCATGCCTACAATATCATTGCAGATTTCCCTCTTTGCTCAGCGAAAAATAAATAAACAATTGTTTTGTGTTCTAAGACATGTACAATATATTATTTAAAGGACTAAACATCGAGTTTACTCTTATTTAAGTGAGAAAATATTCATTAAAAATTATACAAAGAGTACTCTAACTCATTAGAATAGAAAAGAATTAGTAAAACCAAGACAATTAATAGGATTATGAAACGAATGCTCTGTGCTTATTTGATCTAACAACATGGAGTTTCTTATCTCTTTCGTGGATGAATTGATGTCATGATTATTTGGCAAATGTAGGCTAGACTAGTAGTTTTTCCTACGTAAAACTTATTTTAACAGACAAATTTTAACAATTTGAATTGCTAATTTTTTTTCAGATATTTGTAATATTAATTATGTTTAATGAATGATTAATAATATTAAAAGGTGTCATATCTCATTAATCATTAAAATAACGGGTTTGAACATCATTAACAATAATTTTTGTGTGTATATTTTTTAACACAAATATGTGGTTAATGGATGTCATGTATATTTAATACTAAAAAATCATGTACATTTTTTAAAAAATCATGTAAATCTAAATATAATTTATCATAATGAGATAAGTGCATACAGCTAAATATAACAATAAAATACAATTTTTTTAAAAGCTATTATACATTTGGCAAATCCCGATTAACAAGAATGCCTACAAAGTAAGAAGAAACGAACTCTTGAAACTAGCTCATATTGGCCAAAGAAGTTCTATTTAACACACATACTTCCTCGAAAAACTTTTGAAGCAACAAAGCAACCAGAAAATCAATCAGATATATGTCATTGTTGTAATAAAGAAATAGCTAAACATGAAGATATTAAAGCACAGTCGAAGTTGAATGGATAAGATTAGTGAACTATCTAATTGCATATTGTTGTATAAAATGACATTATTGTCAACAAAAGAAGTTGGTCAGACAAGTCTATTGTCCAAAATATGGAAGAACATATGGAAATATCTTTCTAATTTGATAAAAAAAAAATTACCCAATTTCGAATACCCTCAAATTTTAAAAGTTTTGTAAACAAAGTCTTGAATCATTGTGACCACTCTAACGCCTTTCACAAAATAGCTATCGACTATGATGGTTTTATTTCTTTCCTGACCTTAATGATGATCTTTAAATATGGTATGTCGTTTAACATCAAGACAATTACAATCAACGGTTTTCATGCCGATTAGAACCTTCAAAATATTGAGATTTTCAATATCATGCTTTAATGATGTTCTATAAATCATCTTAACTTTTTATATCACGAAATAAGAGGGAAATTAATCCTTTCACACACTTTAGACCTTCATGAATATATAGAACAACATGAAAACATGATTTTGGAAATCTCAATACTTTGAAGGTTATAACCGGCACCAAAATCGTTGGTTGTAATTATTTTGACATTATACGACATAACTTTATTTGAAGGTCTTCATCAAGATTTCGAAAAAAATAAAACCATCATAATCAAAAACAATATTTTATGCAAAATGTCAAAGTGATCACGATGAGTTAAGACACTATTAACAAAACTTCTGAAATTGATGGCCGTTCAAAATTCGGTATTGTTTGTTATCGGATTAGAAATATATTTCTATAGATTCTTCCATCTTTTGTATAATACATTTGTTTAAACAATTTCTATTTCTTGTGTTGACAAGAATGTTATTATATACAACAATACGCATTTAGGTAATTCACATACCTTATTATTCTTTCTTCGACCACGCCTTAATATCTTTGTGGTTGGCTCTTTCTTTGCAATATCACTCCTCAACAGCATCTGATCAAAATAAAACTTCAAAGACAACTTTTATGAACTTTTTTAATTATCATCACCCATTGCAACACAACTCTTATGGGCTTATGTAATTTTGTCCTATTTTGTTGCATTTGAAAAGCTTGTCATTGTATGTTTTGTCATAAAATGGTGCTATTTATAAATATTTATTTGGAGCACCCAAAGAGAATATTAAATTTCTATAATAATGTTATATGAAAATTAAATTAAATAATATAATTATATTGCCATATACAATAGTCAACAATTGTATTGAATAATATTTATTTAAATATGCGTCAAAAAAAGTATTTATTTACATATTGCAGTCAACAATAATTTTTTTTTCTGAAATAACATTAAATAATTTTCCAGAAAAAAAAACATTAAATGTGTTTATATTAGTATTGCAGTCAACAATACTTTTTTTTTAAAAGAATTTAAATAATACTATTGTTAATTTTTAAGTTTTATCAGTCAATTATTGCTTAAAAATTTATACTAGATAAAAAAATAATTATATTTAAATAATAGTCACTATTTATTTATATTGTAGTCAACACTACAAACTTGGTAACTTAATTAATTTACATATTTAATATTTTTTTGGGAAAATTTAGTTAATATTATTATAAAACAACTAATGTTGAACTTTTTTCTTATAATTTTTTTTAACTAATATTTTCATTTTCAAATAAACATAATATTATACAATTTATAAGTTTTATGTGTCATCTATTTTGAGTTACTTCGTGAAAAAAGAGAGCAAAATACGCAATGCTATATTATTGACATCATTGAAAAATATAAGAATTTATATTATATTTTCTATATTATTGATATCATTGAAAGTAAATAATTTAAATAAAATAAAAATTGTACAAAACAATTTACTTCTTATCATATTCATGCTAGTATGTGTATGTCTAGGTGGATTCTAGGGTGAGGGCTCAATTAAATCCCTCGCAGGTGTACCATTCATCTTGACCCTTAGATCAAATAAGTACATACTATCTTATTAACTGTTACCACACTTGATTCACTTTGTTAAGAGTCTCACATCGGATAGGTGATGGTCTGACAATGTGTTTATAAGTGGGGGCAAGCCTCACCTCACAAGCCGGTTTTGTGGGGTTGTGTTAGGCCCAACACGATTTCTAAGACACTTCTTTTTTTCTATTTTTTTAGCCCTCTCACTCGCTCTCCGCAGCCTGAACAATATCCATGAATGCTTCAAATGTTCACCAGAAACATTCTTAGAAAACCAAACTAGACTGTTAAAAAAAATATCATTAAATGGGTGTTTAAGATTGATTCTTCTTCGGATAATTTTGTGGGAAGAAAAAAATGGGTTGTGAGAACCATCAACCAAGAAACTACTTATGAATAACTTCCACTGCTTTAATTCGTTGTTCTTGTCATAGATATTAAAAATTGAACTTTTCTACTTCTTCCTACCCTCGTTACATAACCTTTTTAACTACAACCGTGTTGATCTCAAAGCATTGTTTAAGTCACAATTGTTTCAACAAATTAAAACAATGAAATTTGTTCTTATGCCAAGATTTAGAAGAGCCCTAAATTTTATTTTATCATTTAAGCACCTTGTGAGTAAAATCGATGATAGGAACATGGAAAAAGCACAGTTGCAATTTTCTTAAAACACTCTAATCATTATTTTGTTGAAAAAGAAAATCAACCCTGTTATAACGTTGGATTTTCCTATGAAATCTTATGGGGTGTGTAATGTTGTGCATGCAATTCTCCGACGGAATTTTTTTGTGGCACTGTCATGGATAGTGGTTGTTAATGTACTGGGTAGTGGTGCCCTCTGGGTGAGGCTTTGAGACAGTAAACAAAAGGAGAAGAAAGATTGAATGTAGTGTTATGCATAGTAAAATAGGTGGAACAATTTGATCTAGGGTTGGGCATGGTTTGGTTAACCATATTAACCGAACCGAACCGAATCGAACCTAAGTGTTGAAATGGTTCGGAATAACCGAACTGAACTATTTAAGGTTTGGAACTAACCGAACTGAACCAAATTTATGGGTCGGTTAACCGTTTGCTTACTGTCATACCCCAATTTTTGACCTAAGATCGTACATTCATACACCGACACGTGTCATTTGACCCTGCACTCGTACGCCGTTCGATCTTGACCAGTCCCTGACTTTTCAGTGAAAATTTTGGCAGAGAGGTATTTTAAAATACCTCTGAGTAAGTAAGAACCTACACATAACCCTTTGCGCGTAAGTGTATCTCTCTATAGGACTGACAACCCTAAACACTGAAACCTGTAGGAACTCTGGTGTAATGGTTGCAACTGACAGCTGGAGGGAAATAAACCCATACATGTGAGAGAGTAAGACCCCACACGTACCTACTCATGTGATCAACAAGTGTAACTTAACAGCTGGTAGGTAGTAAAACCCCACGAACTCAACACTTAGATAGAAAACGCTAAAAGATTAAAAAAAATAAACATGACTGTTAAGTAATTCGAACAAATGAATAAAGGGGATTCAAAAAATCCTAGCTGCCATCTGCAATCAAAACAGGTAAACTTTACTCTGTTGCAAATAGATTAAATTGCAAAACCCCTAAACCCTTTATCTTTTTTATTTTTATTGTGCCTAAATAAGTAACGTTAATTGCATAGTTGGAACGACAATCATTGAGGATATGATATTCTACTTACACTTTATTACTTAGTAAACGATTTTGTACACTTGCCTAAATCTAACCATTAAGTTTCTGGCGCCGTTGTTGAAGATTGTTGATATTTTCGACTAAGCAATTTAAAGTACTTATTTGTAACTATCATTTAATTTTTCTCATTTTAGTTTTCCGTCATTTAAAATTTTGCTATTGATTTTTCTGTCATTTATTTTTCTATTTTTTTATAAGGTCATGGGACACTGACATATAAAAGGAATGGAAGACACTCCAACGGATGTCTTACAAATTCCAGTCCTTGCCAAGTGCCCATATATATTATTAAAAAAAGGAAAAAGAAATACAAAAAATAAAATTTGGGGGGACATAAACCTAACCAAGTAATCCACATCAAGTGTAAGCCTACCCAATCAGGTGCTATGAAAAAATGAAAACAACACTAGTGGATGTCTAACATGCGGCGTATGGACCAACCGTCAACACGGAACGAATTCAAGAACCATCAACTCCTTGCAACAACAACAAGCATAACGTGTTTTTCGAGCTAAACAATCCAATATCAAATAGACTGATGAGAATTTCTCCTCGCGTATGAATCATTTGCCAACACAGAGTTGATCCAAGATCCATCTGCTCCTTGTAGAAAAAAGCAGCAAGCCTTCAACGCCCTTTCGGGCCAAAACCATCCAGTTGAACGCAGCGTCGCGACTCCAAACTGAGTCAACATTCACCGGAACTTGGACCTTCGTACCATCAACCAACCAATCCGAATTCAATCAAGGAGGATTGACACAGATTTAAGATATCCCCAATAAACAAGATAATCAAACTACCTTTTCGTGTATGGTGTATAAACCAGCTGTCAACACGGATAGATTCACGAACCAAGCCCCTGCAACAAATCACACAGGCATTAACATCCCTTTCGAGCCCTTCAAACCACACGCGAGATAAACTAGGTCTGAGAAAACACCACAAACATAGGAACAACTTCTTGGCGCTATCTGATCAGCGATAAAAGCCACCAAATCGCGGATACGATGGCACCAAAATCCTAACGTTGAAAGGTAACACATGGATCTGGAAACCTAGAGCGAGTCACACACACACACCCATATCTCACCCCCCAGGAGCCACCAGAGGTGAACAACAACCATCAGCCATAAAAACCATTGTGATTCTCCACCTGAAACAAATAGATCCTGCCGTCGATTCCGAATCTGAATAGTGACTCACAAAACTGGATCTAACCCCCACCACGAACCACCGACACATCCACCCGAAGAACTGGTGTCGTAGTGGTGCGGATGGCGAAACACTGATCATCGCACCACCCACCACCGCGTCTACATCTTGTTCAGGAAGGGTTTGGAACAAGGGGTTGACGTCGGCGAGGAGTGAAGATAGTTCATGCGGCGACGATAAAAAATTGATTTGGTAGAGGGTTTTCACTATTATTTTTCTATTAAAATATTCAAAAATACCAAAACTATAAGTCTTAGTTAAGTCGTTATTAGGGGTCTAGTTTAGTCTTAGTTAAGTCGTTATTAGGGGTCTAGTTTAGTTGTTATTCTTTAGTTTATTTTTCTTTAGTTGCTACTAACTGTAGTATTTTTCTTTTTAGCTTAGTTTAAATTTTATTTTGGTGTGTCTATCTTTATTTTTCTTTTTAATACTAATCATTTTTATTTTCTTTTCTTTTTAGGAAGCAACCTTTTATTTTTATTTTTATTTTTCGTTTTTAGCGGTTGTAGTTTTTAGGTAATCGCTAGTAGTCATTAATTTTAGAAAGTCACAGTAATAATAACAATTGTTATAATAACTGTAGTCATTAGACCGAGTCTAGTTTAATATTACGTAATTTAATTTAGGGTTAAATATGTTTTTAGTCCCAACATTTTACCCCACTTTGAAGAATAGTCCCTACATTTTAATAAAGCCTAAACTGTATTTTTCGCCCCCTAAGTTTCAAAAAGTTGCGGTTATGACCCTTCTTTTGGAACATGTGCGTATTCACAGCAATTTTTTTTGGAACAAAAGGGACCAAAATTGCCATTTTTTTAATAGTGGCTAAAATCGCAATATTTTTAAACGGTGAAAAGTGCAGTTTAGCCTATTAAAAAACTAGTAATAAAAATAGTAACATTTAGACTTTAAAGTGTTTGTAAATTAAATAGGAATACAATGCATTAGTGGAGCAAGTATATTAAAAAGAAAATCTTTGCAGTATGTACTAGTATAACATACTCCAAAAATTTGATTCTGCACACCTATTTTGGTTGAAACATAAGTTACATTTACAACAAGAACAATCAATAACTTTCTTTATGGTCTCTTTAATTAGATTCAACTAGTAAATTTCTCCTTCATTCTCTTCAATTACCAAAATTCTGGCGCTTAATTATGTATAAACAAAGTTGTAAATTTGTTTTGTTGTGAATCTTCATCTTCATGAAGCTTTCTCCACTATCTTATCAATACCTTCCCAAACACAATCTTTTATATTTTTTTTTCATTTCAGTTTTTTTGAAGCATGAAAACTCAACATAAGAGATTTCTACTCAATTTGAATTATATCCATTTTTTAGGTTCTTATTTACAAAATTATATCTTGCTTTTCTTCGTCAAAGTTGAACGATCATGATAATACTACATGGTTACAGACGACAAAAAGTCGATTTCTCACATCTTGTTACAAAAAGTTAAGTCAATAATGAGTTGATTGTGACATTAATTGTGTTGTCATGTTTTTTTGTATACATATTTATCCTTTGAATAAATCTTTTGGTCAGTCCTTGCAAGTGATATGAATGATATTTACTTTTAAGTGATTGAAACAAACAATGATCTCATCTCCTTGTCGGAAGACTTGAATTACTTTTCTTTTAGGGTTCATTTAGGGTTTATTTGTCCTTAATGCTAGTCTTCTTTTTGTTTTTTTTTTAAACATATTTACCAAAAAAACAGTAATAGAGAACTTTTTCCCACCCGAATGGCCCCCTTATGGATTTGTCTATCTAGAGAGGAGGAAAATACAGTTTTATATTTTAACTAGGGTGGCCTGTTCGTGTGCCCTTTATTTAAATTTGTACACCTTTTTAAAAAACAATTTGTATATGTAAAAAGGTTGATAGTTCTACTGTATGTTGTGATGGTGTTTGGATTGTTTCAATTAATTTTCTTGTTTTTCACTTTTCATGAAGGGATAATTTGACTTTCTTGTTTTAGAGGTAAATTGCTCTTTGATTGTTCGGGGTTTGTTCTTTAGAATTTCCCATTCCTACAATATCATTGCAGATTTCCCTCTTTGCTCAGCGAAAAATAAATAAACAATTGTTGTGTGTTCTAAGACATGTACAATATATTATTTAAAGGACTAAACATCGAGTTTACTCTTATTTAAGTGAGAAAATATTCATTAAAAATTATACAAAGAGTACTCTAACTCATTAGAATAGAAAAGAATTAGTAAAACCAAGACAATTAATAGGATTATGAAACGAATGCTCTGTGTTTATTTGATCTAACAACATGGAGTTTCTTATCTCTTTCGTGGATGAATTGATGTCATGGGCAAATGTAGGCTAGATTAGTAGTTTTTCCTACGTAAAACTTATTTTAACAGACAAATTTTAACAATTTGAATTGCTAATTCTTTTCAGATATTTGTAATATTAATTATGTTTAATGAATGATTAATTATATTAAAAGGTGTCATATCTCATTAATCATTAAAATAACGGGTTTGAACATCATTAACCATAATTTTTGTGTGTATATTTTTTAACACAAATATGTGGTTAATGGATGTCATGTATATTTAATACTAAAAAATCATGTACATTTTTAAAAAAATCATGTAAATCTAAATATAATTTATCTTAATGAGATAAGTGCATACAGCTAAATATAACAATAAAATACAATTTTTTTTAAAAGCTATTATACATTTGGCAAATCCCGATTAACAAGAATGCCTACAAAGTAAGAAGAAACGAACTCTTGAAACTAGCTCATATTGGTCAAAGAAGTTCTATTTAACACACATACTTCCTCGAAAAACTTTTGATGCAACAAAGCAACCAGAAAATCAATCAGATATATGTCATTGTTGTAATAAAGAAATAGCTAAACATGAAGATATTAAAGCGCAGTCGAAGTAGAATGGATAAGATTAGTGAACTATCTAATTGCATATTGTTGTATAAAATGACATTATTGTCAACAAAAGAAGTTGGTCAGACAAGTCTATCGTCCAAAATATGGAAGAACATATGGAAATATCTTTCTAATTTGATAAAAAAAAGGTACCCAATTTCGAATGCCCTCATATTTTAAAAGAACATATGGAAATATCTTTGTAATGTGACCACTCTAGCGCCTTGCACAAAATAGCTATCGATTATGATGGTTTTATTTCTTTCCTGACCTTGATGATGATCTTTAAATATGGTATGTCGTTTAACATCAAGACAATTACAATCAACGGTTTTCATGCCGATTAGAACCTTCAAAATATTGAGATTTTCAATATCATGCTTTAATGATGTTCTATAAATCATCTTAACTTTTTATATCACGAAATAAGAGGGAAATTAATCCTTTCACACACTTTAGACCTTCATGAATTTATAGAACAACATGAAAACATGATTTTGGAAATCTCAATACTTTGAAGGTTATAACCGGCACCAAAATCGTTGGTTGTAATTATTTTGACATTATACGACATAACTTTATTTGAAGGTCTTCATCAAGATTTCGAAAAAAATAAAACCATCATAATCAAAAACAATATTTTATGCAAAATGTCAAAGTGATCACGATGAGTTAAGACACTATTAACAAAACTTCTGAAATTGATGGCCGTTCAAAATTCGGTATTGTTTGTTATCGGATTAGAAATATATTTCTATAGATTCTTCCATCTTTTGTATAATACATTTGTTTAAACAATTTCTATTTCTTGTGTTGACAAGAATGTTATTATATACAACAATACGCATTTAGGTAATTCACATACCTTATTATTCTTTCTTCGACCACGCCTTAATATCTTTGTGGTTGGCTCTTTCTTTGCAATATCACTCCTCAACAGCATCTGATCAAAATAAAACTTCAAAGACAACTTTTATGAACTTTTTTAATTATCATCACCCATTGCAACACAACTCTTATGGGCTTATGTAATTTTGTCCTATTTTGTTGCATTTGAAAAGCTTGTCATTGTATGTTTTGTCATAAAATGGTGCTATTTATAAATATTTATTTGGAGCACCCAAAGAGAATATTAAATTTCTATAATAATGTTATATGAAAATTAAATTAAATAATATAATTATATTGCCATATACAATAGTCAACAATTGTATTGAATAATATTTATTTAAATATGCGTCAAAAAAATTATTTATTTTCATATTGCAGTCAACAATAATTTTTTTTTCTGAAATAACATTAAATAATTTTCCAGAAAAAAAAACATTAAATGTGTTTATACTAGTATTGCAGTCAACAATACTTTTTTTTAAAAGAATTTAAATAATACTATTGATAATTTTTAAGTTTTATCAGTCAATTATTGCTTAAAAATTTATACTAGATAAAAAAATAATTATATTTAAATAATAGTCACTATTTATTTATATTGTAGTCAACACTACAAACTTGGTAACTTAATTAATTTACATATTTAATATTTTTTTGGGAAAATTTAGTTAATATTATTATAAAACAACTAATGTTGAACTTTTTTCTTATAATTTTTATTAACTAATATTTTCATTTTCAAATAAACATAATATTATACAATTTATAAGTTTTATGTGTCATATTTTGAGTTACTTCGTGAAAAAAGAGAGCAAAATACGCAATGCTATATTGTTGACATCATTGAAAAATATAAGAATTTATATTATATTTTCTATATTGTTGATATCATTGAAAGTAAATAATTTAAATAAAATAAAAATTGTACAAAACAATTTACTTCTTATCATATTCAAGCTAGTATGTGTATGTCTAGGTGGATTTTAGGGTGAGGGCTCAATTAAATCCCTCGCAGGTGTACCATTCATCTTGACCCTTAGATCAAATAAGTACATACTATCTTATTAACTGTTACCACACTTGATTCACTTTGTTAAGAGTCCCACATCGGATAAGTGATTGTCTGACAATGTGTTTATAAATGGGGGCAAGCCTCACCTCACAAACCAGTTTTGTGGGGTTGTGTTAGGCCCAACACGATTTCTAAGACACTTCTTTTTTTCTATTTTTTTAGCCCTCTCACTCGCTCTCCGCAGCCTGAACAATATCCATGAATGCTTCAAATGTTCACCAGAAACATTCTTAGAAAACCAAACTAGACTGTTAAAAAAAATATCATTAAATGGGTGTTTAAGATTGATTCTTCTTCGGATAATTTTGTGGGAAGAAAAAAATGGGTTGTGAGAACCATCAACCAAGAAACTACTTATGAATAACTTCCACTGCTTTAATTCGTTGTTCTTGTCATAGATATAAAAAATTGAACTTTTCTACTTCTTCCTACCCTCGTTACATAACCTTTTTAACTACAACCGTGTTGATCTCAAAGCATTGTTTAAGTCACAATTGTTTCAACAAATTAAAACAATGAAATTTGTTCTTATGCCAAGATTTAGAAGAGCCCTAAATTTTATTTTATCATTTAAGCACCTTGTGAGTAAAATCGATGATAGGAACATGGAAAAAGCACAGTTGCAATTTTCTTAAAACACTCTAATCATTATTTTGTTGAAAAAGAAAATCAACCCTGTTATAACGTTGGATTTTCCTATGAAATCTTATGGGGTGTGTAATGTTGTGCATCCAATTCTCCGACGGAATTTTTGTGTGGCACTGTCATGGATAGTGGTTGTTAATGTACTGGGTAGTGGTGCCCTCTGGGTGAGGCTTTGAGACAGTAAACAAAAGGAGAAGAAAGATTGAATGTAGTGTTATGCATAGTAAAATAGGTGGAACAATTTGATCTAGGGTTCGGCATGGTTCGGTTAACCATATTAACCGAACCGAACCAAACCTAAGTGTTGAAATGGTTCGGAATAACCGAACTGAACTATTTAAGGTTTGGAACTAACCGAACTGAACCAAAGTTATGGGTCGGTTAACCGTTTGCTTACTGTCATACCCCAATTTTTGACCTAAGATCTTACATTCATACACCGACACGTGTCATTTGACCCTGCACTCGTACGCCGTTCGATCTTGACCAGTCCCTGACTTTTCAGTGAAAATTTTGGCAGAGAGGTATTTTAAAATACCTCATTTTTTGTGCCGAGTCGGGCCCTCTTCTCACTTTTTTATTTTTAGTCCTTTTCTTAAATTTTAATTCGTTTCCATCTTTTATTTTCTACTTCACTTTTTAATCTAATTTTATCATAGGTCCAGTAATTTTATTTATTCTTTTTCTATTTTTTTATGTCCGATGATAAGTCCAAAAATGTTAAGTTTACAGGCTGTTTACGCCTCATCCATAATCTGAGCATTCTGTTTGCCATCCTGTTCCAATCCAATTGACCAGTTTTTGTGCACATTTTCAACAAACCCTAACCTAACATTGTCACTATATAACAAAGGGGACGAAAAATTCACAAAAAAAAATGGCCGATTTCCAAACACAAAACCTGCAAAGAAAAGATCCAAAATACGCGCAAACCGGCCGCAATTTCCAACAAGAAAATCGAACCATCAAACAACAACAAATCACAGCAAAAATCAACAACAACAACGTGCACCATTCACATCGGCCGTAAGCCCCACAACACGGAAGGATCGCGAAGGCAAACAAACAATAACGAGGTTCAAACCACCAAAGATCCCAACCGGCAACCACAAAACCGAATCAAAGGTTTAACAAAAGGTAGTTTCTTTCTCTTTTTTTTTTTAGATCTAAAGGTTTAGGGTTAGTATTTTTTAATTTTGAGGTCAGAAACGGGTAGAAGGGAACAAGAGAAGAAGAAAGCACAAAAAAAATATAAAAAAAAGTGGCTCTAGCGACGGCGCCGCCACCTACGGTGGTCGGCCACCGCGCCGGAGCCACCACCGGCCGTCCACCCGCTCGCCGGAGAAGAAGACGGAGTCAGAGAGAGAAGAGAGCTTCTCTCACTAGAGAGAAGGTAGAGAGAGAAGGAGAAGAGGAAAAATGAATTTTTTGAAGGGGTTTGGGTATATATACTTTGTCTAAATCTTGTGTGTCATAGCCTGCCACGTTAGCGTACACCCTCGCTTTGGAACCGTCCGATTTGGATCAAGAGGCCCCTGATGCCTCATATCATGATCAAATCCAGGCTGTCTGATCTTAATCAGACGGCCTAGATTGGATCTGAAGCCCAACGCGCGCCTCTGACTCTCCAGCCCAATTCTTTTTTTTTTTATTGTTCACACCCCCCATTACACTATCTGCACCCCCTGTCCTGTCTTTTATTTTTATTCTTTCGTTCATTTTCATTTTTTCTTTTTTAGCATTTTATTCCTATTTCTCATGCATTTTCATTTAGCTTAGTTTTTATTATTCAATATTTATTACAGCAAGGGTATTAGAATGTAAGTAGGTTCTCTAATGTAATTTATTTAATTATATCGCAGACCATAGAATGTATTATTAGGCTTTTTGTAATAGCTTAGGTGCACGTGTGTGTGTGTGGGTGTATGCGTTGTCTTTTATGCTTCGTAGTTTAGGTTAAGGGCCCTCAGGTGGTCCAACGCCACTATGAGTTCCCCGCGCTTTTATTCTTTTCTGCTCCGTTAGTTTATTTTATTCTATTTCAATATTTAAAACAACAAAAACATTCAAAATAACAAAACACAAAAAAACATTTTTATAACGAACCTTGACTCTCAAATCAAGTGATCCTTCTTATCTTTAGTTTTCTTAATCAAACTTTCAATCAATTTTAATCATACTTAGACCTTTACTTTCTTCAAATTTAAAATCAATCAACTTCACATTTTTCCATTTTGGCTCTTTCTATTTCTCAAAAAACATTTTCAAAACATTAAAATCAACCAAACACATCAAGCGTCAATTTTTACCCCGAACTACGAGGTTTTGATCCCTCACGGGTACGTAGGCAAAGGACACTCGTCCTCTCAAATCAATAAAAATGTAGATAATTAGGTTTTTTTTTTCTTAATCATTTTAAATTTCTTTTTTCAAAGCAAGTAAGTTATGACACAAGAATTAAATAAAACCAAGAGGTTCTCGTAGAGTACTACGGACATAAAGGGTGCTAATACCTTCCCTTTATGTAACTAACCCCCGAACCCTAAATCTTTTTTAAAGTGGTATTTGAACCTTTTTCCACTTCTTTTGAAAAAAAAATTAAATGTTCAGTCGTGAAATAAAATAGTGAGTCAAACGCTAATCAAATAGCCTTGATATCCGAAAAATGACGCGACACTTACCTATTAACCGAACCAAACCAAAATCAAAATTTTGAACCAAAATGTATTTTTTTATCCTGTTGCAAATTTAATTGTGTTTTTTTGTCCTTTTTAAATTTAATTTCAGGGTATTCAAATATGTTGCCAATGCATAATTTCTTCCTAATGTTAAGTTAATTATGTCATATTTTAACATCTTATATCTAATTGATAAAGCGAGTGCAGCCAGTGACCATGTTGCAAAGATTACTTTATCAGGTTTGGCGTATGGGCCAACCGTCAACACGGAACGAATTCAAAAACCATCAACTCCTTGCAACAACAACAAGCATAGCGTCTTTTTCGAGCTAAACAATTCAACATCAAATAGACTGTTGAGAATTTCTCCTCGTGTATGAATCCTTTGCCAACACAGAGTTGATCCAAGATCCATTTGCTCATTGTAGAAAAAAGCAGCAAGCCTTCAATGCCCTTTCGGGCCAAAACTATCCAGTTGAACGCAGCGTCGCGACTCCAAACTAAGTCAACATACACCGGAACTTGGACCTTCGTACCATCAACCAACCAATCCGGAACTTCAAATTCAATCAAGGAGGATTGACACAAATATTAGATATCCCCCATAAAAAAGATAATCAAACTATCTTTTGATGTATGTTGTATAAACCAACTGTCAACAAGGATAGATTCATGAACCAACCCCTACACCAAATCACACAGTCATTAACAGCCCTTTCGAGCCCTTCAAACCACACACGAGATAAACCAGGTCTGAGAAAACACCACAAACATCAACTTCTTGGCGCTCTCTGATCAACGATAACAACCATCAAATCGCGGATACGGTGGCACCAAAATCCTAACGTTGAAAGGTAACACATGGATCTGGAAACCTAGAGCGAGTCACACACACCCAAATCTCACCCACCACGAGACATCAGAGGTGAACAACAATCATCAACCATAAAAACCACAGTGATTCTCCACCTGAAACGAACAGATCCTGCAGTCGATTCCGAATCTGAACAGTGACTCACAAAAATGGATCAAACCCCCACCACGAACCACTGACACATCCACCAGAAGAACTGGTCTCGTAGTGATGCGGATGGCGAAATGCCGATCATCGCACCATCCACCACCGCGTCTACGTCTCGTACAGGAAGGGTTTGGAACAAGGGGATGACGGCGGCGAGGAGTGAAGATAGTTCAAGCGGCGGCGATAAAAAATTGATTTGGTAGAGGGTTTTCACTATTATTTTTCTATTTTAAATATTCAAAAATACCAAAAATATAAGTCTTAGTTAAGTGGTTATTAGGGGTCTAGTTTAGTTGTTATTCTTTAGTTTATTTTTCTTTAATTGCTACTAACCGTAGTGTTTTTCTTTTTAGCTTAGTTTAAATTTTATTTTGATATGTCTATCTTTATTTTTATTTTTAATACTAATCATTTTTATTTTCTTTTCATTTTAGGAAGCAACATTTTATTTGTATTTTTATTTTTATTTTACGTTTTTAGGGGTTGTAGTTTTTAGGTAATCGCTAGTAGAAATTAGAAAGTCACGGTAATAATAACAATTGTTATAATAACTACAGTTATTAGACCGAGTCTAGTTTAATAATAGGTAATTTAATTTAGGGTTAAATATGTTTTTGATCCCAATATTTTACCCCACTTTGAAGAATAGTCCCTACATTTTAATAAAGTCTAAACTGTATTTTTCACCCCTTAAGTTTTAAAAAGTTGTGATTATGATCTTTTTTTGGGACACGTGGCGTATTCTCAAAATTTTGGGACAAAAGGGGCCAAAATTGCCATTTTTTAATAGGGGCTAAAATCACAATATTTCAAAACTTAATGGGTGAAAAGTGCAATTTAGTCTATTAAAAAACTAGTAATAAAAATCGGAATGTTACATTTAGACTTTAAAGTGTTTGTAAATTGAATAGGAATACAATGCATTAGTGGAGCAAGTATATTAAAAAGAAAATCTTTGCAGTATGTACTAGTATAACATACTCCAAAAATTTGATTTGGCACACCTATTTTGGTTGAAACATAAGTTACATTTACAACAAGAACAATCAATAACTTTCTTTATGATCTCTTTAATTAGATTCAACTAGTAAATTTCTCCTTCATTCTCTTCAATTACCAAAGTTCTTGCGCATAATTATGTATAAACAAAGTTGTAAATTTGTTTTGTTGTGAATCTTCATCTTCATGAAGCTTTCTCCAATATCTTATCAATACCTTCCCAAACATAATCTTTTATATTTTTTTTCATTTCATTTTTTTTGAAGCATGAAAACACAACAGAAGACAGGTTTCTACTCAATTTGAATTACATCCATTTTTTAGGTTCACATTTACAAAATTATATCTTGCTTTTCTTCGTCAAAGCTGAACGATCATGATATTATAACATGGTTACATATGAAAAAAAGTCGATTTCTCACATCATGTTACAAAAACTTAAGTCGATAATGAGTTGATTGTGGCATTAATTATGTTGTCATGTTTTTTGTATACATATTTACAAAAAAAGCAAGATATAATTTTGTAAATAAGCTTCTTTTTGTTTAATTATGCTTTTTTAGTTATTCATTTAGGGTTCTTTGTCCTTAATGCTCAGCTTCTTTTTGTTTTTATTAAACATATTTACCAAAAAAACAATAATAGAGAATTTTTTTTCCCACCCAAATGACCATCTTATGGATTTGTTTATCCAGAGAGGAGGAAAATACAGTTTTATTTCTTTCTTTTATGATTCATCCATATGGATGTGAGAAGTGTTTTTTCTTCGTCTGGGTTGACAAATCTGGTGAGGTGCATTTTATATGAAACAAAAATACCGATTTATAACAATCATATATCTACATTTTATTTTTAAAACTAAATTTAGCTTCTTCAAAAATTTATATGTTTGATTATCTTTTAATGCAAATACGCTATCAATACCTAAAAAAACACATAAAATTTATTTAATTGATTATCCTTTTTTACAAATACGCTATCAATACCTAAAAATTTAAATTTAAGTTAATCCATTTTTTTGAGGTGCAAAGTTAATCCTTTTATATTTAGTGTGATTCAGTTTTCTTGAAAAAACAGAGTTAATCCTTTTCCTATTTTTTATATTTATTTTGCCTGAACTTTGGTCGGGCGTCATGTGTATATGGGTAGAAGATGTTTATTTAGGTGGACTTCTTAACTAGGGTGGCCTGTTCGTGTGCCCTTTATTTAAATTTGTACACCTTTTTAAAACAATTTGTATATGTAAAATGATTGATAGTTCTTTTGTATGTTTGTGATGGTGTTTGGATTGTTTCAATTAATTTTCTTGTTTTTCACTTTTCATGGAGGGATAATTTGACTTTCTTGTTTTAGAGGTGGATTGCTCTTTGATTGTCCGGGGTATGTTCTTTAAAATTCCCCATCCCTACAATATCATTGCAGATTTCCCTCTTTGCTTAGCGAAAAATAAATAAACAATTGTTATGTGTTCTAAGACATGTACAATATATTTTTTAAAGGACTAAGCATTGAGTTTACTCTTATTTAAGTGAGAAAATTTTCATTAAAAATTATACAAAGAGTACTCTAACTCATAAGAATAGAAAAGAATTAGTAAAACCAAGACAATTAATAGGATTATGAAACGAATGCTCTATGTTTATTTGATCTAACAACATGGAGTTTCTTATCTCTTTCGTGGATGAATTGATGTCATGATTATTTGGCAAATGTAGGCTAGACTAGTAGTTTTTCCTACGTAAAACTTATTTTAAGAGACAAATTTTAACAATTTGGATTGCTAATTCTTTTCAGATATTGGTAATGTTATTTATGTTTAATGAATGATTAATTAATATTAAAAGGTGTCACATCTTATTAATCATTCATTGAAACATAAAAAATAATGTGTTTGAACATTATTAACCATAATTTTTGTGTGTATATTTTTTAACACAAATATGTAGTTAATGGATGTTATGTATATTTAATACTAAAAAATCATGTACATCTTAAAAAAAATCATTTTAATCTAAATATAATTTATCATAATGAGATAAGTGCATCAAGCTAAATATAACAATAAAATACAATTTTTTATTTTTAAAAAAGCTATTATACATTTGGCAAAGCCCGATTAAGAAAATGCCTACAAAGTAAGAAGAAATGAACTCTTGAAACTAGCTCATATTGACCAAAGAAGTTCTATTTAACACACATGCTTCCTCGAAAAACTTTTGAAGCAACAAAGCAACCAGAAAATCAATCAGATATACGTCATTGTTGTAATAAAGAAATAGCCAAACATTAAGATATTAAAACGCGGTCGATGTAGAATGGATAAGATTAGTGAACTATCTAATTGCATATTGTTGTATAAAATGACATTATTGTCAACAAAAGAAGTTGGTCAGACAAGTGTATTGTCCAAAATATGGAAGAACATAAGGAAATATCTTTCTAATTTGATAAAAAAAAAGTACCCAATTTCGAATACCCTCAAATTTTAAAAGTTTTGTAAACAAAGTCTTGAATCATTGTGACCACTCTAACGCCTTTCACAAAATAGCTATCGACTATGATGGTTTTATTTCTTTCCTGACGTTAATGATGATCTTTAAATATGGTATGTCGTTTAACATCAAGACAATTACAGTCAACGTTTTTCATGCCAATTAGAACCTTCAAAATATGTATTGAGATATCCAATATCATGCTTTAATGATGTTCTATAAATCACCTTAACTTTTTATATCATGAAATAAGAGGGAAATTAATCCTTTCACACGCTTTAGACCTTCATGAATTTATAGAACAACATGAAAACATGATTTTGGAAATCTCAATACTTTGAAGGTTATAACCGGCACCAAAATCGTTGGTTGTAATTATTTTGACATTATACGACATAACTTTATTTGAAGGTCTTCATCAAGATTTCGAAAAAAATAAAACCATCATAATCGAAAACAATATTTTATGCAAAATGTCAAAGTGATCACGATGAGTTAAGACACTATTAACAAAACTTCTGAAATTGATGACCGTTCAACATTCGGTATTGTTTGTTATCAGATTAGAAATATATTTCTATAGATTCTTCCATTTTTTGTATAATACATTTGTTTAAACAATTTCTATTTCTTGTGTTGACAAGAATGTTATTATATACAACAATATGCATTTAGGTAATTCACATACCTTATCATTTTTTCTTCGACAACACCTCAATATCTTCGTGGTTGGCTCTTTCTTTGCAATATCATTCCTCAACAGCATCTGATCAAAATAAAACTTCAAAGACAAATTTTACGAACTTTTTTAATTATCATCACCCATTACCATTGCAACACAACTCTTATGGGCTTATGTAATTATGTCTTGTTTTGTTGCATTTGAAAAGCTTTTGTCATTGTATGTTTTGTCATAAATTGGTGCTATTTATAAATATTTATTTGGAGCACCTAAAGAGAATATTAAATTTCTATAATAATGTTATATGAAAATTAAATAAAATAATATAATTATATTGCCATATACAATAGTCAACAATTGTATTGAATAGTATTTATTTAAATATGCGTTAAAAAAAGTATTTATTTACATATTGCAGTCAACAATAATTTTTTTTCTTCTGAAATAACATTAAATAATTTTCCAAAAAAAAAAACATTAAATGAGTTTATAC
Source organism: Medicago arabica (assembly GCA_946800305.1). NCBI lineage: Eukaryota > Viridiplantae > Streptophyta > Magnoliopsida > Fabales > Fabaceae > Medicago > Medicago arabica. The sequence goes on along the minus strand of OX326971.1, from coordinate 41,794,436 downwards.
TAGTATTGCAGTCAACAATACTTTTTTTTAAAAGAATTTAAATAATACTATTGTTAATTTTTAAGTTTTATCAGTCAATTATTGCTTAAAAGATTTATACTAGATAAGAAAAATAATTATATTTAAATAATACTCACTATTTATTTACATTGTAGTCAACACTACAAACTCGGTAACTTAATTAATTACATATTTAATATTTTTTGTGGAAATTTAATTAATATTATTATAAAACAACTAATGTTGAATTTTTTCTTATAATTTTTTTTACTAATATTTTCATTTTGATAAACATAGACAATGGACATCAATATATGATAGTGAGAATGAATTCTATTTTGTTTTAATAAACAAAAATTGATTCAAAAATCGGTTTTTAAGTTAGTTGTGTTAATTGGTAGATGTGTTTAAAACTTAGACAATGGACATCAATATATGATAGTGAGAATGAATTCTATTTTGTTTTAATAAACAAAAATTGATTCAAAAATGGGTTTTTCAAAATATCCTATTTTTGTTGCAAGCATCATTTTTCCTATTATAAAAGTCAACTTCTTTGAAAAAAGTCAACTTATGTGATGCCGCATTTTAGCCTTGCTTTGGGTATCTCTTGTGATACGAAATAGAATGGAATTGTATTGGATTAAATAAAACTACAATACTATTATTTTATATTTCAAGATTGAAACGGAATGTAATTTTCAGTTCATCATATGAAAAGTGAATGAATTGCTAAGGAAACTGATAAGTTGGTTTAATTTGCTATCATAAGTTAGGGGAAGAAAAATAGAGATATTGAAAGATGGAATAAATTTTATTTGGTTCAATTAATTCCGCCATATATATTTTTTGTCTGGAGACAAATACCACATGAACATCACACACATAAATAATCATACGGACCTGATAATTGTATGTCAACACAAGTATTTTAATCATATTTGTATCCTTTTTGTAATGTTTTGAGAGTCAAATGCTTGTATACAAATCAGCTCAAGATGAAGAAATTGAAACTTGTGCACAAATTGGAGAAGAATGCAAGAACTTTAGCTAATGGAGAAATCGTGCCACGATGGACCTGAATCGTGGCACGTTTGAAGCGTGGAATTTACCTGAAGATACTGGAAAAATCGTGGAACGTTGGATCGTGTAACATGCCACGATGGTTTAGTAAATTTGCTGCCACATAGGATTAATGAGCTGATCGTGCCACGATGGTCGCGAAACGTGGCACGATGGTGGGCTTTTCATAAACCCTAAAGTTATTTCTATAAAAGCCAGAAGCGGCCAGAGGAAAGGGGTTCGACTTTGGTGACCTAAACAAAGCATAGATGGCACCGGGAATCTGAAGAACACGCAATGGATCTCACACCAACACATAGTTGGTTCTGATTTATGTATGTTCACTATTTTCTATGTATTTGATTGTTTAGTTACGAGTATCTAAACTCTTAGATTGATTAAGCCATGAGATGAATCTTTGTAATCTGTGAGCATGTAATTTGTTAAGAACTCTCTTTAACATCAATGAAAACCTAGTCATTATTCAGAATTATTTGTGTTTAATGCTTTTCTTACGATTGTTTGTATGACTACTAACCCTAGCTTCTTTCAATCATATTAATTGATCTTATGTATTAATTAACTACTAACCCTGGCTATTAAACCTGAAATAGTAAACATGTTTGGCTTTACATATGAATTTAGAGATAGGAAGTTGCGAGTTATGACTTATGGATTAACGTTCTCACTATGCTTCCGCAGTTATTCAATCGGTTTAAGAGATTAAAAGGTTATAACTTAGGAAAGGGTTTTGAGTGAAGAGATTGATCAAAACCACTAGTTAATCCGTCGTAAAGCTAGGTTAACTTCTTTGAGAAAGAAGAGAACCAAATTACTCACAGTGAGCAATAGAGAATTTGAAAGGCTTGATCATCTGTTTTAATCCAATTATCAAACTATTTTATTTACTTTGTATTAAGTTTTATGCAACCAAATCCAACTGCCTAAGGCAACCCATTAATTTACTACATCCTTTATTTTAACGAACTTGTTTAGTAGAAATTAACAACGGTCCTCGTGGATTCGATCTTTATTACTACTTCGATAGTTTTTGGTACACATACCAAATCTCTATCAGGACCCACTTACTTTTTCTTCCTTGTGTACTGGATATTTGCATAAGCTAAACTTTTGAATGGAAACATAAATGAGGAGTAAATTACTTTAGCAGTTTCTTAATCTCCATAGATTTTTTCTTTTGAATAAATCTTTGCCTAGATTGTGGTACTCGCAAGCTATGATCTGAAAATAAAGATGTTTGATTACTTCTAATTAAGTCCTAAGGAAATGTAAACAAAAAAAGAAATGTTCTAAGAAAAATATATTAGTAAAGTGAAAGTAGTCTCTTGAAAAACACGGATCACATCCAAAATATGGTTCAAGAGAGTGTCGTTTCTTCCTATTCAAGCCTCAATGTCATGCATAGCTTTCCTGCTCCAATGAATCCACTATATTATACTATTGGGATGGTGGATTTCACCAATCATGTTGAGAAATACATTGTAAGTTTGGATGGATTAACCCAATTGAAATATAGATTTTAAACATGTGTAGCACCATCCGATATGACACTTGCGGGTATATTATAATTTTCTACTTTGTCAAATTATTGATGGTATCAACGTCTTAGTGTCAGGTGTCAGTGTCGTAATAGCGCTTCATGGTTTTGAACATATAACTACATGTATTGAGCTTTTAGCTTGGTTATTTAGACTCTACTCGATTTTAAGTTTTTTTTAGTGATTTATTTGGTTTCAATTTTTTTTACCAACTTTTAATTTTGCTTTATTGTTTGGTGCTTGTAGGACTTTATCTCTTCTAAGTGGGTGTTGGTGTTTTATTCTAACTATATCTAGGAAAATTGTATTAATATTGACTATATTTTGAGATTTTTGTGTTCGGTATATTATGCAATAGGCTTGTAAAAGTGAAGCCTAATGGTATCTCAACTGAGACTTCTTTAAGTTTCCATTTTCTGTAGACCATTATAGGATGCAAAGAAGAGAAAAAAGTAGGTAGATTATCACAAATTTAGGCATGATTAACTAGTAAAATATCATAAAGTAAAATATTTCACTTTTCATCAATTTCCAAAACAAAATTTCTATATTAATCTCCTTGACTAGTGTCCAGGGTATTAGTTAACATTTCCCAAATATATATGTTTTATCATAACAGCTGCAGTAAAAAGAGAATTCTTAAGTCGTTGGTTGTCAATACTGACATTTCTCTTGAAGGGGCAAGTATAGTTCATTGATTAAGAAAGCAGTAAAAATCTACATCATATATACATTATCTACATTATTTTTAATGTTAAGATCAATGCTTGTAAAATTAAAAAGAAAATCTTTGTAGTATGTCTAAGCATATAGCAATAATTTGATTTGGCACACCCATTTTGGTTGAAACATAAGTTACATTTACAACAAGAACAATCAATAACTTTCTTTAAGGTCTCTTTAATTAGATTTCTCCTACATTCTCAATTACCAAAATTCTTGTGCTTAATTATGAATCAATATTTAATTATGCAGAAAATGGGAACTAACCCAATTGCCACTCAAACCTTGACTAACCCATATAGGTATAAAAACTATACAACTCTTAAACAACCCATATAATTTTGTGAATATATAGTTTTTGTCTTTATATTCAATGTGGTTCTATCATACCATATCTTTAATGTGAATAAGTCGGGTATTCGAGGTTCGAACCCCGGCCCTTACATATAACAATGTATGTCCCTGTCAACTGAGTTATGCTCACAGGAATGTACTCTTTACAAATTATTGATTATAATCTTTAAGTGATAGAACTAAAATAGGCAAACAATTCCAATATTAATTTGGAAAACATCTTAAATAAATTTTGCATTAAAATATATTAGTATGACCAACTAGCTCTTTTAACATTAACTACGTATTTATATTGTCAATTTAACTTGGCGAGTTTTGCTTACTTTGTTTACATAATATTGTTAATTCTTTTGTAATAATAGTTAAGTAAGTTTAAAAAGATTAAACAGAATAAAAGGAGCCCGCTTTTCAAAATGAAACATCAAGATTGCAAAGACCTATTGTAAAAAATAAGATTGCAAAAATATTGTCTATGCTTAGCAAATAATAAAAAAAATACCTGCGGGTGCAAATGAAAAAATTTTGGGTCCATTGTTGCAACACAACATTGCTCCACGGTTTTTGAATGTAATAATACAGGTATATTCCAACATAGCATCAACATAATTTCTAAATAGAATTAATAAAAGATCACAACAAACTTCAGTTGAATTACTACATAGTAGTGACTGTAACTCAACCATCAATCTTTATCACCAAAACAACTTACGGCATATTCTTTTTTGCTCGAGTATATGCAGGAAACACTACTAGAAAAAAACAAAATTAGAGAGGGAAATTAGTGACGGAAAAATTAAAATTCCTCACAAATTCTTTGGTCGCAAAATTTAGTGACGGAATTAGAGAGAGATTTCATATTTTCCCTCACTAATTTTTGCTTTTTTAGTAGTGAAACAGTTCTGAAGCAAAAATATAGAGTTGCTTTAATCATAAGTCATCATGTAAGTAAAACTTGGGAGACTCTACATATGTATTTTACCAACGCGGTCGTACCAGACTCTCATGGTAAATTTGTAGATCATCGAATAAACCACATCTAGCAAGCTTGCGAGAATACGATCTACAATTCCTTGTGAGATACAACAAAAGTATGGAACGCATAGTTTTCATATGAACAATACCATTTCCTGAAATGAATAACGGGTCAACAAAAGAAGGCATCATTGTAAGATTGTGTTGACGGAGCACCCAACGTGTATTCGTATAGACTGGATAATAGTAGAACGGATCACGAATAAATAAGGGATGATCATGAATTTAGTCCATGACTTAACTCTATACTCTTTCATCAACCACACAACCAATTGAGTTTTTTCTGAGTCAAAACACAGACAAAGACAATCACGCAAAACATCCAATATAACATTACTGACATTGTTAGCATCATCAGGTCGAGGCAGACACATTTCACCATAAGTCTCCTTCTCAAGATCAAATGAGATACTCATCTCTTGTTTAGAATTAAAACCATTTTTTTAACTACACAATTCAAAGTGCCACTCACACATTTCCCTACATGCCTATCACTAGAAGGAAAACAATCAATATCACCAAGAAGATTTTGAATTGTTCTCCAATTATTTTCACCGGTGCAGTAGATTCTGGTCACAATTTCACTAAAATCATCTATATTGATACAAGCTATCAGTACCTTGTACTTGAGGTTAACTTGATCATAACCAAACCCATAATATGAGAGATGATCATTTATGCGTTGTAAATTCTGGTCACCATAGTGAGAAACAAGGGTTGAAGATGCTTTGGATTTCAAATTGAGAAAAAGGTTCCACAATATGACAAAATTTAGATTGTATTGTAATAAGAATAACGTAAGATGACATGTCATCACATACTTTCCCAAATTTATTCCACCTTACTCTAAGCCATGTTACAACTCTGAAAGACCTCAAAGTGTGTATATAGTATAATCTTGAATGTCTGTTTAGAATTGTCTCAATTTTACAACAAGGTACATTCATGTGACGACTGGAGTGGGAAAATGCCATGACCAACCCTACTGGCTTTAGCATATATATACATGTATCCTGGAAAACAATGTGGTTGAGAGTATGTGATATATTTTCTGAGCATGTCCCGCTTAGATGTAAAGTGGTAAGAAATTTCAGTCTATAAATGGGACGAGATGACGATCTAGGCAATCTCTTTGGAAAGGTATGTTTTTTCCGAGAAAAAAAATGCAAAGAAGAAAATTCATTTTTTTTAAGAAAATTCATTTTTCTTTCGTTACATGAGGGCAAGCAACAATTTAAGTTTGGTGTTGTGATGGAATCTTCATTCATGATCTTACCAAAGTCTTCACAAGTCTTCAGATGTTTTGCTTTGTCGATTCTGGATGAAAAACTTACTGAAAATGACTTAAAAGCATGCTAAGAAGCAAAACATCTGAAGACTTGCGAAGACTTTGGTAAGATCATGAATGAAGATTCAAGCGGCCTCGAAAGACAATACAAAGGGAGGAATTCTGTTCCCAAGTCCCAAGACATCAAACACCAAAAAAGATGAAGAAACACACATTTAGGCACTAGACAACACACTTTAGCGCCCCGATCATGAAAAGATTCATACTCATGCCCCTGAGCATGAAGAAAAAGGGGAAGATTTGGTTTTTGCTACTTTTAAGTGGAAAAACACGACTTTTGAGTCCAACTTTAGGTGGAAACTTTTCCCATAAATACCAAACCTTTCATTCATAATTTCTCACTCATAACAAAGTGATTTAAAAGGAAGGCAAGCAATATGAGCTTCAAGGGAGGAGTTTCTCTCCTAACTCCGAGTCTCTAGGGTATGTTTTACTTCTTTTGTAATTTGTCTTTAGTTACCATGACTAACTAAATCTTTTTAGACTAGGGTTCTAAGATGAACCTCTATTTTGTTTGTTGGATATTTTATTTAATTTAAAGTTTTTATTCAATTATTTTTCAAATCCTATTTAATTTTACGATCGTGTGTAAGATTTGTCTCCTCTGAAGCATAATCCTGGGATAACGGTACTTAGGAAGGTGACATACCTAATATTGGTGCATACCTTCCTGAATCGATAAGTAACTAAGATAAAAAAGTATAATAATTAGGGAAACAAGTGATTTATGAGTTAAATCAGTCCAGTAACTTCATTCTTTTTTCACCTTGGTAAGGTAGACGAGATATGGCTTCCTGTTTGTAGAACTACCGAGAGGGAGAGTATGTTGATGTCCTTCTAAGATTCAATAGACAAGGGAACCTTTAGGACCTGAGAATTTAGGAACCCTAATATCCGTAATTGTTTCAAATATCTATGATAAAGTAAGAACCAACATGTAACCCTTCGCGCGTAAGTGTATCTCTCACGTACCTACCTGTGTAATTAACAGGTGCAACTTGACAGTTGGTAAGTAGTAAAGCCATAGGAATTCATCACTTAGATAGAAAACGCAAAAAGATGAATAAGACTTGACTTTTATGTAATTCCAACAAATGACTATAGAGGATTCAAAGAATCTTAACCGCCACTAATATTCTGCAATCAAAACAGGTAAAATTTGCTATGTTGCAAACAGATTAAATTGCAAAACCCATATCCTTTATCTTTTTATTTTTATAGTTTCCAAATAAGTAGCACGGATTGTATAGTTGGAATGACAATCCTTGTTGATATGATACTCTACTTACACATTATTATTTGGTAAACAATTTGGTGCACTTGACTAAATTCGACCATCTGGTTTCAAGGGACTTTGCTTTAATTTAGTCAATTGTTTGATTTAAGGTATGAGAGGTCTAAGAGTACTTTCTAACTATATCATACCATATTTTTTAGGAGTAATGTTTTTGTGAATGACTGAATGTATTTACTATTGTGATGTGTTGTTTGTACATGACTAATTATATGTACTGTTGTGGTGTGTTATTTGTAGATGACTAAATATTAGTATTTGATTTGGTAATTTCATTATGTATTTACATATGTATGAATTATATTATGATGATCATCATGGTTGAAGGAGTTATTATACATATAAGTTGGAGTATACATGTTCATGCATCCCTAGCATGTGATTTCCAAATTTTGTATAGGAGCCATAGTGGTATGTCTATAATTACTTAGGGAGTTAGGGTTACAATGGTACGTTGATAATAGGTTGGAGCCACAATTTCTAATAGGAAATGAAGCCATGAAGGTCCTTTGAGATTTCATATTGTGGATCACATCAACTGTAATGGTGATCCACCTTCTTAGATGAGATATTCTATAATCATATGCATTGACATATCGCACTTTTACCACTAAACTATATCCACACTGCATTAGAAATGTGTTTTTTATTGTCATTATGTGTGATATGTTGAGAACATGTTATCAATTATGCTTTATATTTATGTCATTCTTTGTGTACTTGTTCCATGTGTGTGTGTGTGTATATATATATATATATATATATAACTATAACTGATGGTCATATGTAATTATAACTTTCAAAGTGGGCCTAAAGTACTAGTAGTCCTCATATTTATTGAAAAGAACAACTTAGAATTTTCTTAAAGTCTTATTTTTCTAATGTTATGGAGCTATATATAAGTGTTTGTAAGAGAAAGTAACATTTTTGCGATTGTAGTGCTTACACTTGTATTAAGTCATTGTATTAAGTCAAGTACTTGGGTTTTAAGTATATTGTGTATTGAAGAGAATTTGGAGCTAATTCGGGCTGAAAATACGAAGATTCAGAGCAAATATATATTTCCCCCAAGTCAGAAGCTTGGCACGGCCCGTGCCACCAGCCACACGGCCGTGCCAAACCCATGATTCTCTTTTGCTGCTTTTGCTTTATGGACAAGCTACCTATTAGTTTATTTCTGACCTAAAAGCCCGTGGTTTCTTGTGGAACATTCTAGTGATGTATTTTCTTAGGGCTTAAGTCATTGTAAACTATAAATAGAGTAGCTAACTATCACAACAAATCATCCTTTGTTCTTGGAATTCAATAGTGACAATTGTCTTTCTTAATAAAAGTTCTTTCTTTTACTTTCTTATTATTTTATGTTCTTCTTCTTCTCTTCTATGTCTACGATGAACATGAGTGAGTAGACTCTTCTTGTCTTGGGATTGTTGGAAAAGTCTTAATGACATAATTCTAATCAAGCCAAGCCTTGAACCCTAATTTTATATAAATCTACTTTATAATCTAATTTCACCGTTTTTATAATGAATTAACAAATACCAAACTCATAAAGCGAACGCGGAGGGTTAGTATTTGTTAATTCATCATCATAAATATCAACCCATAAAGCGAACGCGGAGCTTTGATATTGGAACAAGTGAAATTAGACAAGGGTTGCGAAACATGAGAATAGTCTAGTAAACCTTGAGACATATAAAGTTTCGATCTTCAAGGATTCTAATAGCAATCAACCATGAGAATAGGCGTGGTTGCTAGAGGAACACACTCAATGACTTCGAGAGAAGCTTTGATACACTTAAGAGAAACTTGTATTTAGAAAGTAGGTCCAATATAAAATTAATGATTTAAGGTTTGTTTGTGAAGAACTTGTCATTAAGATGAACCAATAATCCCAAGACGTCTTTTATTATTATTTTTCTCCATTAAAAATCAAACCTTTACAACTAAACTTTCTTCTAATCATCTTCTAAAAGTTAATTAAATTGAACAACTCTCTATTGGAACGATACTCTATTTTTACTACTTCAGTAGAACCGTACACTTGCGGTTTTACTCATTAGTGACTTTATTTTATAAAATGCAGCATATCCTTGATTATCATTTTCAGTAAAGGCTTTCTAAAAGAAAATACACTCTAATTTTATAAAAAAAAAATGATTATGATTAGGTTTTGGACTTTTTTTGTTTGTTTTAAAGAAAAAAAGATACCTTCTTTATTAAAATTTGGGGTGTTACATATATTAACATTTATTAAGTTTACATCAATCAATAATTTTATGCTACGTATAGAAGTAGAATAGATAATGTATCTATACAATCGTGCATTGTCTTCATTTTTTGATAAAGCTAATTATACTTGAAGTGATGTTGTTTTTCATATTTTCTATGAATGAAAGACGGTAACATACTTGTATAATTTAACAATACAATTTTGATCTTGTCAAAGAAACATAAATAAAAGTATGATGGAAATTTTAAGATTACAAATATTATGATGTACAAATATTTGTACAGTTACAAGTCATATAGATTTATTTTTCAACTTATTTGTTACACTTACGCGCACACACAAGAACCATCAATACGTCATACAAATTTATTTTCAACTTATTTGTTACACTTACGTGGACACACAAGAACCATCAATACACCACACAAATTTATTGTTACCCTTACGCGCACACACAAGAACCATCAATACACCACACAAATTTAGGAAGACGACACATATTCCCTGGACATTGAGTACGTGTCTTGCAGGGAATAGAACCTGTAATATTTTTAATAAGAACAAAATAAATGTTAGTAAAAGGTGATGAAATATTTTATATAAGATAAATTATAGCAGTGTGAAAAAGGACTTATTACTTTTACTTAAGACAAAAAGTAGAGAAAGAAAGATGATAAAAACACAAGACAAATATGTATTTTGAGCCATATTTTGTCTCCTTTGCATTTATTAAGTAGAAGATTGTTTGATCTCTTTATATATAAAGTTCTCATGTTTTGTCAACTTAACTAAATAGCTTTTAGCACCTAGAGGCAGCAAGAAACCATTCAGGAAATATTAACTATTATTAAATGTTTCCACGGTACATTAATTTATCGTATTTATCTCTTTTTCTCACTCAATTTGTCACTTTTTTTTCTTCCCAAAAGTATATTTTTATATTTTAGCCTTTCATGATAGACAACAAAAATATATCAAAAGAAAAATAATAATGATAGAGGATAAAAATATAAACTATTTGTAGAAATAATGCGTCAAAGAAGTGGCAACATATTTATTTATAAATTAAAAATTCCATAGGGTAATTAGTGTCTCCCAAAGCACTTTAAATATTTTAAGGTGGAAAAACTAAGTGCAATTATACACTGTCCAAGTTATAGTATAAAAAGATATTGATCTTACGTAGACTAGAGCTATAGCTTCGCGTAGCTTTTCAGCAGAAAACTTGTTTGGACAAAAATAAAATAAAACATTTGTCACAACAATAAAAGTAAAAGGTTAAGTTCGGAAAAACAATTAAAGTCTTTAGAAAATCTTAAGATGAAAAGTGTTGTTTAGAACAAGGTTTAATTATGAAAAAACATTACTGCGATTTACAAAGTTATAGCTTAGATATAGTTGCATGGGTCGCTCAGAGCTATAGCTGGTTCAAATCATCTTTAGTCTTTGAGATACACAACTCTATATCCTGATATAGATATTATGTCTCACAGGGTTGCAGCCATTTATTAGCTTCTCGCAACTCTATGATCCATAGAGCTATATCTCTCATAACCAACTTCAAGGAAAACCAAATGGTCTATTAGGAGATGTTCACTCCACCATCGTGTTAAGCTACAGGATAACATCTTAATTAAGGGCACAATCACGGTACTTAACACACACAGTTTGTAGGTTCAGCTGCCTGGCCTTTCCGCTCGAGGGTATTAATAAGCTATCAGATCCTATTTCCATATGACAAGAGTCTTACCAAAACCGTAGTGTTAAGCCATAGCATCGTATAGATCTGGTGATTCTCAGCGCTATGGCCGTTTAACTGAGATTCATAAAGCTATAGCTTCATATAACGTCAACTTTACGTTAACGACTCTTAACCCTTTCACCGATAAGTTCTTAAGTGCAAATTAACGTCTAATAAACATTTTCCACTCCGTTACCATATCACTTGATAAGGGAGATATAGCATTAGAAATAAAAGTTGTTAGGATTTATTTCTAAAGTTTTGAGTTAAAACAATTTGTTAGAATAAAGCATGGTGGTACAACTTTATATATCGCAAGTAAATTAATAAATTATAACTTCACCTTGTCTAAACCACTTGAAGGGGTTTAGCTCATGGTGAGCTGAACCATAAAAATGAAAATAAATGAAAACATAGAAAACTAAATTAATAGAATAGATAGAGTTGTCACAAGATTACAATCCTTGAAGGAATAAGGTGAGCCAAAGCATCTCCATGTAATCTACTTTAATAACTCTAGAATCTAGCTACTACTCTAAAATCTAGATGAGATGGAATGAAACCTCTATAGCTGATAACCCTAGCCATAACCCAACGTCTCCAATTCAAAGGTGAATTTTTGGACACTTGTAACTAACACATGGGTGTCCTTTTACAGTATGAGGTTACCCACTACAAGTTGTATCATTTGGTCATTTTTACATGGGTTTTCCTTATCCATCCGTCCTTATCCAATCTCACCTACCCACTGACATATTCTTTTATTCTTCCTAGGATTCCAATCATTGGAGACAACTCATATTCTTCCTCATTAAGCAATGGACAAACTGGACCCACGGACTCGTACTATGTCCGACCCGACTAGAGTCCCCAGACGCTATAGCTTTCCAAATCCTTAGTGATGCATCTCCAATTCATGTTGTAGCTTTCTACATCTTTAGAGTCATTCCTTAACCTACATAATCAAACATCATAAACAAGCATTACTAGTTTCAAAGTACTAAAAACACTTAAAGTTATAAAATCCTAAAATAGGCACCGATTAGATGTGTAAGACATTGCAATCACTCAATTACTTATCCATTATGGAGGCTACGTGCAACGTGATAACCAACTTATTTCCCGGTTATCTATAATATTTCTTTATTGGCAAAACTAGAAGTTCTAAATTAATACATATCAAATGTATGATCTCATTTTTTTTTTGTCCTTACTTCTTGTTATCTTGATTTGGATTTACTTTGTTAGTGATAAGGCTTACAAATATGTTATAATTGATAATTTTTAACCATGAGTATGGTTTTAGGTTTTTTTTTTTTGGATGCCCCAGGAATTGTCAAGTGCATGCAATCCATGTAATTGTAAGATCCAAGAGAATTCATGAAGACCATAATAAGTTCAAGTGAGAGTTGAGCACCCAAAGCAATGACATGGCTTATTCCTATTCGACCCCTTGTAGGAATAAGCATATTCCAATCATAAGCATATTGCAGTCATGCTCCAATAGCGTATTGCATTAATGACTTCTTGTCATGTGCTTCATTTTGATTGGAGGAGACAACACTTGAGGTGGTAAAAAAAATACTTTAGAGGTATGTGAGATGTCCCAATGTCCAAATTGAAACCTAAGTACCTAATCTAACTTGTAAATAAAGATGATATCTCTCAGTAGAAAAAGCGTATGAATTTCACTAAAATACACAAGTAATAAGAACACATAAGTTCTTCAAATCATAAGTTTTCATAGAGGTGTACATGGATCCGTATAATAGTGCATGATACTTATAAAAAATACACTTCTCTCACTACAAACACACTTCTCTGACCTCTCTCTACAAACACTTCCCACCGTCACCACCTCCCCTCTTCCAAACTTCAGACCCATCCATGTAGATGCTGGTACCGATGGTGCGACGAGCGGCGCCGGCCCTCCATACCCCAATTTTTCTGTTCTCTGGTGATGGGTTTTTATCTTCGTTTTTCTATTAGTTTTTTGTTCCGATCTGACAGTGTCTCAAACTTTTGGTCAAATGTCTCTGTTCCACCTTCTTCAGCCCCTCTGGGTCATTTCCCTGTTCGATTCCGTGTTTTCCGATCTAGGTTTTGTCTTCGTTTTTTTCTCCTATTTGTTCCAGATCTGATTTTGTTCACGACTTGTGGTGGTGATGGTGAGGAGGTCACGATTTGGTGGCTCTATGGTGGTGAGAAGGTTGTGTTGCGCAGTGTTTTGCGGAGTCCGCAAGTTATGGTGGTAATGGGGTGGTGGTTTGGTGGGAGGTTTCATGTCAGGGTGGTGATGGGGTGTTCTATTCTGGTCCAATTTTTGTGGTGTGAGAAGACGGTTTTGGTGTTGATGGGGTGGTAGATTCGGTTGTGTAGTGATGGCACTACGGTGTGAGGAGATCACGTGATCTGGTTGGAGGTTATACGTGGTGGTGGTTATGCAGTGGTGAGAAAAAGCATCGTATACAGGTTCTTGGGTTGTTTCGGTTGATGCTTTCGTGGAGACTATGGGAGGGTAGTGATGGCCCATGGAAGGGTATGTAATGGTATTGGTTTTTCTTGGGTGTTTGTGTGGTGTGTTACATGTACCCCGTTATGGTTGGGGGAAATTGTGGAGGAGTGGCTTTGCATGGGGGCATGTGGGGTTGTAAGTTGTGGATAATTTGGACCTATATTTGGTGTGGGAACTCTTTGTGGATGAGAGATTTTTGAGAGGGGGTGGTAGGTAGGCGGTTGTTTTAGTGGAGTTTTTTGTGAGTGGTGAGGTCTTAGAGTTTCTATTACAGGTAGCCTCTGTTGAGGGCCCATATCTACCGTCGCTAGCTCTTGTTGGTTTAGGGTTATTTTGGTATTTTGGGTGCTTTTAGTCATTCGAGCTGCGCCTTTTCCTTTCTGATATGCGTTTTGTTTGCACCACCGCACATCATGTCGATTGCTTTGCAAATTTGTGTCCTAGATTCTGGTGGGTCGGTTGTTTTTGCTTCGAGATCGGAAGTTGGTGTTTAGTTAGAATCCTATTTGGCTGGTTATGATGTTTCTCTGGTGAACTGGGGGTGAGGGGTACCCTACTGATTTGGTTATGGAGTCTAGTGGACCGATCGCTATTGATTTAAGATCGGGAGTCAAGTCTTTGATTCAAGTTTTGCTTTGGGCTATTTATGGTGCTCTTTCGGTGGACCGGAGGTTGAGAGGTGGTGGATGAGATTTAAATACGACTTTTCCGAGTGTGACTCAGCTATGGTGATGAGAACAGGGTGTTTGATTTAGAGGGGTGTTCTTTTGAGGTGAGTAGTAGTGATGGATGGTTATGTATATCGTTTTCAGCGGTCGTTTCGTGATGAAGTCTGCATTAGGTGGTGATGTATTCTTTTGGTGGGGGTTGTCCTCATGTTAACATCTCATATTTGTTTCTCTAACTAACATATACCTCCCTCCAATGTTAACGTCATTAGTAGTAAGTTAACTTCTCTATTGCAGTGGAAGCTTGTGTCAGATAAGATGTTTTTGGCCATGGCAACTCCTTACACGGAAAATTGAGAAAAATTACACAGTGGGGAAAAACAATTGATTATAAATAAATGAATTAATTCCATAAAACTAGCAAACAATTTATCTATCAGCATACCCCACAGACTAAATCTATCAATACCCGGTTAAAAAAACAAAGTTAAATATTTTGAATTGAGAGTGGTGTATGTGGTATTAAATTAGAGGTATAATTGGAAAAAGGAATTAATATTATATTAAAAGTTAATTGGGCTTGTCACATTGACCTTTTTTAAAAAAATAAAAATATATATGTTAGTTATTTTGAATCGAGGGGAACAAAAATTCAAATAAAAATGCTCTTCTCTCGTCAAGATTTGTTCACTCTCAACCAAACTTCCAAAAATACCTTCGACGTGAGTTAAATCACGCATGTGACGTTACTCACATTGAATTATACACCCGTGTGAGTTAACTTACGGAGGTGTTAAACATCATTTTTTCAATCTCTCTTTTTCTCTCTCTTGTAATAACCCATCACGCCATCTATCACCCATATTATAATCAATATTTGTTTTTATTGATTTATGTTCATGTTCTTTCTTAAAATCTTCAACTCTTCATCAATCAAATTCAACCGTAGATTCATGTTCATCAATCAATTTCAAGGCACTGTTTCCCGGCATTTCCATGGTCTATGTTCTTTCGATCATGAATTCTCCGGTGTCAATGAAATCTTGATTGTTACTACCTTGTTACAACGGCCGATAGGTCCGCAAGTGCGCGAAAATATCGGTTTTAGTATAAAAGATGTCGAATCCCACAGAGACCAATGTCAAGTACCATTATCTATTGTCACGTTGTTTATCTAAGGCGATGCTAATTAATTTGGTTGCAAAATTGGGAAAATAACTTGTTTTTAATTACTTTTAAAGACGAGAGACCGGATTATAATTCGTGTCGACCGTTGATGCTTGCTAAATTGTATTTTATTATTATAACGGGAAAATATTTTCGGCGTAAAAATGACTAAATTTAGAGGGGTCGCCAGCTTCCGCGTTTACGACTCTGAATTTTTGACTTTGTAATCTATCCGACTGCTTTCACGCGTACGCCATTTCAAAACTCCTTTTGAAAAATAATCAATTTACGCGCGAAAAGTATTTTTTAGTAGAAATATTAATTTAAAGGTACCGTCGACTTTCATGCGCCCGTTACCAGATTTTAAGCTTATAACTGCCAACTTTCGCATACATAGTTACAATTTTAAAATCTCTTTTTGAAAATTTGTAAATTCTAAATTAATTATCAAAACACTGTCGCTGAATTTTAAAATTAATTCTTGAATCATCTACAAACAGATACATGCTTCACTCATTCAGTATGAAACCGGTATCGGCGTTATTCTGGCTTTCATTGTAAACATTCATAGTTAAAAATCAGAATTTTCAAGCTTAAAAATAATTCATGTTACAATTACTAATTATACAGATTAACATAGCACCGTTGGTATGACATTCATCACATTCCAGGCTCTATAAAAATCTACTCAGACATTATAATAAATAGGCTAATATATCTTGTTTTGGTTTTGATCTCTAGCCCCACTTTTGAGATTATTTGCACGCGTGACACATGATGAGTGAACCTATTTTGTAGAAAAATAGCCCCTACAAAAGATTTTGATTTTTAAAATGGTTCTGCAAAATATTGTGTGTATGGAAATAGTTCCTGGAGGAACTATTTTAAAAAACAAAACATTTTGCAAAGACTAAAAGCTACAATTTTGTTTTACTAAGAGCTAAAATCAAAATGAAGCATGTTTGTAGGGACCAAAACTATATGTTAGGCTGATAAATATACTTTTCTTCATCCTAGTTATCATTTTCCAAACAGAGAAGTAATAAAAGAGAATAAAAATGAACAAGTAAAAGCAAAACCTGAATCAGATGGCAACTTCTAAATAAAACGATTAACAGCTGCAACAAATTGGCACGGCACATGTTGCAATTCAGCCATAGAAATCCAATTCCAAAGAAAACCCAGGCAGCGAACAGTACCACTGTTAATTGATGGAAACATACATATGCGCAGCAACAAGGATTTTGAATTGAATGGTATAATATTAAATCAAGGAGCAGCAGCCAGCAAGAAAACTCAATTAAAATGGTACGTTGCAGTAGCAATACAATTCCCAATTGCAATTGAAATAAACAAGTGCAGCAACAAGCAAAAGGTGGGATATAATTAATAGGAAAGCAATGGAATTGGAATAAGAAAAGGGATGATAATAAACTGGAACGTACAGTAAAGGAAACTTATTTTATTTGAATGGATAATAATAAGGAAATAACAATTGGAATGAATAAGAGGTATAATGTTGAATTCAATATTGCAAAGAAACAAATACGATAGCAACCAGGGATGTTCGCAGTGCAGTTTGATTCGTATTTGAGTGTAAAAGTCATCTGAACCGCAAAATAAAAAAGTATACGGTTTGGTTTGGTTCGATTGATTTTAAAAATAAAATTCGAACCAAACCAAATCAAACCAATGCAATTTGGGTTGGATCAGTCGGTGCGGTTTTTTTTAGACGATACAATTTTTTCTTTCTAACATTAAAATCAAATTAAAAAGCTGAAACACAACATATTTTCAACAATGTTTTAAATTTCGTCAAATATTACAATTTTATTTTAATTTTACAATGTTTCCAACAACATAGAACAAGTTAAAAACATGGACAAAACGTAATTCTATTTTGTAAGAAATGTAAAAGATTAAGATTTTAACATTCTCTGAAATCTCAAACAACATATAAATAAGTTTTTTAAATAAAAAAGCATAGAAGGAATCTAACAAGAGAAAAAAATATATCATTTTGTAAAAGTTTCCATTGAATTTCTATGAATATTGGTCTAGGTGAGATATGTTTAATTAACGTTTTTCTTATGTTGCGGTTTGGTTTGGTTTGGTGGGTAAAATGAAAACCGCAAACCAAACCAAACCATGTGATTGAGCAAGAAAACGATCCGATTACATCTGAACCAAATGCGATTTTTTACGGTTTCAGTTTTGGTTGGTTCGGTTTGCGGTTTTTCTACTGGGTTGGTTCGGTTTTGAACACCATTAATAGCAACAAAAAAATGAAAACTTAGACTACAACAACAGTTGTTTCTAAATAAGTGATTTCTAAATGAACACCCTTATTCATGTTTCTAAAACATGAATAAACCAATACATGATAAAAAAATACTTCCATAAAACTATTATTCTCTCTCTTTCATTTATACATCTTTCTTGATATATATGTTAACTAGAACAGTTAGTTTTCTAACGAATGGAAGTAATAAACAAATAAATGAAAATCAAAGAGAAAATTACACTCACCTCTCCTAAAGTTTCTTTAAACAACACACATACCTCTTCTGGTTTTAAAAACACACTCATCTCCCCTCTAAAGTAACTATGTTAGCCTAAAAAGTTTGATAGGTTGTTTGTTAACAACTTTGCTTTATTCCATTACAGCAAACTCCACTACAATACAATTGATTACGGAGAGTAGTAGTGGTAATATTGATGATGTTAGTGAATGAAGTAATTTTATTGATTCAATTGAACTTGAAATTGAAAATGACGAGAAAAATTGATGGGTTAATTTTGTTTGACGATTTCCATTATAACTCCTTTATTTTGTTTGTTTCTATCTAATTTTGTTTTACATTTTCTGTTTGTACACTAATCGGTTTCCAACATTAATTATTCCCCAGTAATGTATAAAAGAAATCGTAGTTTTGTTTTTGTGTTTCAAGAGAGATTAATTTTGTTATAATCATCATTGTTGAATCATACATTTCATTTACTAGTTTGTTTTTTTATTTCTCTAGCCTGATGAATCCGAAGATTTAGTTTGTGGTGTATGGTGATTGATGAATTGTTTGCTAGTTTTATGGCTTTAATTCATTTATTTATAATCCAATTGTTCTTCCCCATTGAGTACTTTTTCTCAATTTTCCATTGAGAGGAGGTACCAATTTTCCATGCAAGGAGTTGCAATGGCCAAAAATATCTTATCTGACACAAGGTTCCACCGCAACAGAGAAGTTAAATGGCTGCTAACAACGTTAACATACAAGAGAAGTATATGTTAATTAGAGAAACAAATAAGGGAGGTCAAGATGGCTGTGATTTTCCCTAGATATAGAAGTAGAATATATGTTTTTTGCTAAGCCAGAAGCAATGACATCCCAACTATGTTGGCATCTCGAAGAACCCCCATCCTCTATCGCCAAGTTAAGATAAAAAAAAAAGGCGGGGGGGGGGGGGGGGGGGGGGGGTATAAGAGAGAAGGGACTATGCCAAAACCCTCAAAACATAAAGCAAAATACGTAAACAGCCACCTAAGCAAACCTGTAATTAGGCATACCACATCCATCCTTAAAGAACTCAACCTGCAAAGCTGGAGGCAACACCAACAACCAAACTGCACACAAAACTGTGGGTATTCCAATAAGACATTCGTTGAGTAGGTTGGAGAAGGATTCCCCCTAGAACGGGTTCGGTACAACGGCTTCCCAACCTGTAATTGTTTCTTATTGTGTTGTTTCTGCTTCTTAGATGAAACCCGTGTGAAAGGCATCTCGGTTCTTTTTATCATATTTACGAATACGACGCCATAATTCTATGTCATGTTGTATTCTCAGATTGTTGTATGTGTTCTCATGCACAACTAAAACCATGTTACCATATGCATCTGGACCCTCGGCTTGTGTCACAATAGCCAGGGAGTCATTATGTTCTAGCCTCTCAAAATCAATTAGCAAATTTGTCTCAATAGGTGGACCGAGTTGAGAGACTAGAGGGCTAGATTGCATGTCATCGTGCGCAACTGTTTACCAGTGTTTTTCGTAAACAATAAGGGTTGGTTTTAATTATTACAAGCAGGATCAACCCAGAAATCCTATGACATGTTGTGCATTTGCTTTTAAGAAAAAAAAGTATGTGTTCATCAAGTTCATAGGTTGCTTTATGAACAAGATGAGACCATATGACGTCTTTCGACAGATAAAGGTTTTAAAGTAAAAAGAAACGCAATAAATGCAAAATAAAAGGTTGAAAGTTAAAAGAGCAGAAACTTAAAGAAAAGATAAATTGTATTGCATTAAAAATAAAGGTGGTTTGACAAATCATTTACATACATTATGTATAACTCTTTTCTCTCACGTCGGTACTTCGAGTGTTGTAGAATTTGTATAAGTGATTTGCGACCCGTTTCTCTATGGAAATCTACTATTTATACATAGCAAAATAACTGGAAAAATCCTAACTCCATGATCATCACTTCTTCCATTTGGACAACCGCTTGTCTCTCATGTTTCTATTGAGGAAACCGATTCTCTTTGAAATTTGAAATCTTCCCGACTCAGCAGAAATTGTTTCGCTTCAATGGTCTTGCATCCCGACTCACGTTTTGTCGAACTCTAGCGTTTTTAGACCCTTTCATGCTAAGTCCACATCTTGTCGAACTCCTCAAGTTAAAGGAAAAAACTTTGGTTTCTGCAAAGATAAAAAGTCAACTAATGTTGAATGCATTAAATCAGCATGTTGAAAATATAGGTAAACAACAACAAATTGTTGAACCGGTGACTCCTCCCTAGCAGAAGCTGAGGAAACCAAGTCAACAGAAAAACCATGCACATCTACATGCGCACTTGAGGATGAGAGAGAAACAGTCACATCGAGAACTTGAGGAACCACCACCACCTCATGTGATTCCGGACTTGATTGTTCCACTACATCCAAATGCATGTCACATGTTGCACATCAAAGCTGAAGGTGTTTGAGGCTGAATCTATGGACGTGAGTGCAGCCTGAGGGGTCTCTGCGTGTGCATCTTTTTGCTGGTTGGATGTCGCAACTTCCAAAGCCTTAGAGGAAACAATACCTTTTGTATTATCTAGTGGTTTCCACCCTTACTTCTATCTCTGCGAGTTAACTGGTTTCTTACCCATGTCAATCAGATGCTCACCTTTGTCCAGTTTTCTCGGATGTAACCATCGACAAGATGTTACATTATGGCCAATGCTTTTACAATGGGTGCAAAACTCTGGAAGCCCCTCATATTGAATTGCTACTAAGAATGTGAAACCCTCCCATTCAACCATAACTTCATAGAAAATGTCCTTGGAAAGATCCAGATCCACTAATACCCTTGCATAATTGATAAGTGCTCAAAAGTAGTATATTCCCTGTGGTAACTTAGGCACTTTTATAATGTGTTTTACAAGATTGCTAAGGAAAAGCTTGATTTGTTGCAAATTTTGTCTTTTATGCTTCACATGCCTTACTCTCCTAATTTTGTGCAGGAACGAGACAAGCAAGGACCAACAATGTACCTGAGTCAAGCAAATCTCACTTGAAGCGACGTCAGCTCGCTTGAGCGAGATTTAGGCAGAAGGCAGCTTTGGATTTCGCTTTTCTGCTCGCTTCAATCTCGCTCTTGGAGGAAGATATCTCGCTTGAAGCGAGACGTTTTCGCTCAAGCGAGATTTAGACAGAGAGCAACATTTCTTCTCGCTCCTATCTCGCTTCCAACTCGCTCATGAAGACACTGCATCTCGCTTGAAGCGACTTCAGCTCGCTTAAGCGAGATTTAGACAGAATGCATCAAGAAAGCTCGCTTCTGACTCGCTCAAAACTCGCCCCAAGCGAAGTACATCTTGAAACAGGATAAGGGCCACGTGGTAAGTCTCCAATGGCCAGATTTGGATTTTTGACATCTCGCTTGAAGCGACATAATCTAGCTTCAAGCGAGATGTCACGTTTTCAACCCTTATAAATAGCTTTTTCTTCTCTTTCTAGCCATTCATTACTGTTTTATTCATTTTCTTTCTGGTTTTTAGAGAGAGGTTAGAGCTTTTCTAGAAAGAGAAACACAAAACAAGGTAGTTAGAAGTAGATTCAAGCCAAGATTTGTTGAGACATCATGGATCTTGTCATAGAATCTTCATCTTCTCTTCATTCCTTGCAAAGCTATCATAGATATATGTAGCTTATATCTTCTCTTGTGGTTTTGAGGTACACAAACAAGCTATTATGTAATCTTTTGATCATTTAATATATGATTCTAGCTATTTATTCATTGTTGTTGTTATTCTTGCTTTTAATGCTTTATTGAGATTTAAAATGTTATGGACACATGCTTTTAAATCTAGAAATGGAATAACTATCTATCTTAAATTATCACTCTAGACATAGATGTTAATCTTTGATAATCACTTTTAATCTAGAACTTCATGCTTTTGGATGATTCAATCGATTGGGAAATCGTCGGTTAAATCACCCAATCGACTTTGTGATCGTTTAAATGTTTGGGAAATCGATATTTAAACGAACCCTTAGAAATAACGATACCATTTGGATATGAATGGTATTGTCGAATGATTGTGATAATTTTGTTTAAAAAGCTAGAATCTATTAATCGATCGATAGATTGCAGTTGTTACGCTTGGTTGATGTTTCTGACTACAAGCGAAATAGCTCTATCTCTACTCGTTTTACTTTTATGTCGAATAGTGAAAATAGTTTTACACAAACAAACAATTTACACCCAAACACTTAAAATGATATCTGACGTTAAAATGCTTATGAGGTACACCAATCCCTGCGGAAACGAATCTATTATACTCACGTGTAAATAGTTATATGACATGTAAAAATCTTACATCAATAATGTTCAAATAGTCTATTCTTAGTAACATTGTCAATGAGCAATGGAGTCCCAACAGCCCTTGCAATCCCATACAAAGTTCTCTTCATCCAATATTCTTGTGGTAATTCCCATAAATCGAATCCAAACATGTGTATGTGTATGTCGTCGTGTGAATGTTAAATCCTTCGACCATTCAAATAACCGAAGCACTCCAGGCTTCAAATTGATTGTACCTACTGCCAAGACTGTGCACATATCATCATGAGAAGAAAATGAAAACATATATATACTACATATAAAAAAATTGGTTCATTTTTGGCTGACTTTTTCTTCTTCCAATTATACTCTTAAGTAATTTAGACCATAAAATTGGTATTTTGTTACATGTGATTCAAAAATTTAGCCACACCAAATATTTAATCTTGAATCTGCTTTGAGCCAGAGTCTCAAGAAGGAAATAGAGTCATGAAAGTCCTATGAGACTTCACATTGTTGATAAATTGTAATGACATTCCACACCCCTCAATTAGGAGATGAGATATTCCATGATCATAAGCATTGACATATAGACATTGTATTTGGAATGTGTTTGACATATATACATTGTATTTGGAATGTGTTTTCATCGTCAAGTTGTGTTATATGTTGAGAACATGTTATCTATTATGATTTATCTTTATTCATGCTATATGTACTGTGTATTTTTGTATAGATGTTGTATTTAGATTGTGACCATTTACTATTATTGTGGATTGGAATCAATGCCACAAGTTTTGATGAATCGAATTACGAAGTTAAACAGGTGAGATTAGTGGTCAAATATCTTAGGTCTTCACTTCACCGGTAGGTCTCTAGTACAAATAGACCTCGTATTTAGACTAAAGATCAACGTAGAATTTTTTAAATGTCTCATTTGCCTTAAGTTTTGGAATTATGTGTGTTTGAAAGAAAAAATAACACATTGGAGATTGTACTGCTTACACTTGTATTAAGCCAAGTGCTTTGTTTGTGAGTATAATATGTTTGGTGATATTATTTTATAAAATTTGGTTTATCCATTATTGTCATATTTGATAAAGATTTTAAAAGTAAATAAACTATGATATTATGAAAAGGCGATCATGATTGAGATTTCAAACTTTTTCTTTTGTTTTATTGAAAAAAAGACATTATATTAAAAATTAAGGTGTTACACGTACAAAAACTTATTAAGTTTACCTCGATCAACAATCGTATGCTAAATATAGAAGTAGAATAAATAATTTTTCCATGCAGTCATATCTTGTCTTTATTTATTAGGGTTAAATAAGTTTTCTTTTCATATAAATATAACGAATTTTGATTTTATTCCCTAAAACATAAAATGAGATGTTTTCATCCTCACAAAATTTGTTGTCTTATTTTTGGTCCCTAATGGATATAATTTTGACATTTTTTTAACATAATAAAAATATATAAATGTTGAACATAATAAACGGACATAGCATGGATACATCTTGACCATAATAGAGTTATAATATTGACATTTATATGAACATAAATTGACCATTAAGAACCAAAAACAAAATAAATAAAAATGTGCGATAAATATATAAATGTTGAACATAATAAACGGACATAGCATGGATACATCTTGACCATAAAAGAGTTATAATATTGACATTTATATGAACATAAATTGACCATTAAGAACCAAAAACAAAATAAATAAAAATGTGCGAGGGTGATAACATTCTATTTTATTTTTTAAGGACAAAAATCAAAATTCTCTATATTTATAGGAACGAAAAACTTATTAAAACTAATTTATTAAAATATTTCTATAAATAAACGACAATAACATGCTAGTGAAATATAACGATTAAAATACACATTTGACTTTGTCAAAGAAAAATAAATAAAAGTGTGAGCAAAATTCTAAGAGTACCAACATTATGATTCTCAATTATAATTATACGGCTACAAGTTATATAGGATTGTTTTTCAACTTATTTGTTACCCTTGCACGCACTCACAATAACCATGAAAACACCATGCAATTTTAGGAAGTTCACACATAACTTTCGGACAATCAGCGCGTGTTTTGCATGGAGCCATTCCCAAAGCTCTAATGGCTAAGAAAAATAAAATAAATGTTATTAAAAGGTGATGAAATATTTTATGTAAGATAAATTATATATTTGAAAATAATGTGAAAAATGACTTACTACTTTTGGCTGGGACGAAAAATACAAAAAGAACGATGATAAAAGCATAAAACATATATGCAATTTGAGCCATATTGTTTTCTCTTATTCATGTAATAAGTAGAAAATTGTTTTGATCACTTTATAACAAATTTATTCATGTTTTGTCAACTTCAGCTAAACAGTTTTTAGCAATTGAAGTTCCAAAACACCATTCATAAAATATGATTTATAATTACATGTTCCTACAATACATCAATGTGTCATCTTTCTCTCTTTCGCTCTAAATAGTTTTTAGCAGTTGAAGTTCCAAAAGTCCATTCATAAAATATGATTTATTATTACATGTTCCTACAATACATCAATGTGTCATTTTTCTCTCTTTCGCTTACTCAATTCATCAATTTACTTTTCATATAAATATATTCATTTTTTAGCATTTCATTTAATGATAGATAACAAAAATATACAAAAGGAAAAATAATATTGATGGATGATAAAAATAAATATTTGAAGAAATAATGCATCGAAGAGGTGATTGATAACCCATTTATTTAAAAATTCAAATTACCATAGTATAACTTTTTTTATTGAAAAATTGATTGTTAACACCAGATTTCAAAGCTCAAATTTTATGATTAAAGTTTGTATATATTGGAATTCAATTGTACATAACAATTGAATTCAAATTAAAATATTTACCTCAATTAGAAATTAGTTAAAGAGTTTTAAGACACAATTGAAATCCCAAACTAGACTCTTGTGATTCGGTACCGACAACTTGAGAACGCCATAATCTTGGAAAATAAACAACAATGGAAGAGTCACATGTGTTCTTTAAATTGGATCACTTTTTAATCTCAACCATTTGCTTTTATCTAAGGGTTGGTAAATATTCCTACCCCATATACTTGATGTAACACCCTAAGACCCCTGACTTTTGATTATTAATTAAAAACTAATTATTTAAATAGGTCTTACACTTGTTCAACATTCACTTCATCATAAATGAAAATCCATAATTAAACCAGCTGGATAATTTGTCAATTTCGAATATAATAAGTTTATGATCTCATCATCCAAGAAAAATAAAATTATAATTTCATAAATCAACTCCAATAAACAAATAGTCGACACAAGACCCCCAACCTTATTGTTGCAGAATCAAAGCAAGTATTCGTCTACATAGTTCTTAAAATAATTAAAGACGGAAGAAAAATTTTCAACGTCACCTTCCAGATACCCTGCAACTAGAGCTCCTCAACCTGAGTATTTGTACCCCCACGAGTACAAATATTGAGACACACACAACAAAAAACATTAGATAATAGTAGGATTTCAGTTATCAACATTTATATAACAATCATCATACTCATCAATTTCAGACATCATCATCCACATATTCACTTACAACACTCACCATTTCTAACATCAACATAATGCAATATGAAATTCATTCATATCACCTATATACATGTGGTACCAATTCTACTCACCAATTTTGTATGTCTGAGTTGTGTTACTGAATATACACTCATCAATCTCACTAATTTTCCTAACAATGATATGATGCATGAGGAAAGACTCACTGATACAATACACAAAATGAATCAACACCAATGCCAACACCATTGTACAACATATATCTCACCAATATTCGCATTATACAATATATGTCTCACCAATATTCAACACAATTATACAATGTGTGTGTGTGTGTATATATATATATATATAGAGACAGAGAGAGAGAAAGAGAGAGGTTGTATCAAATGAGAGGAGTTCTTATTGTGAGAGATGAGAGGACTCATTAATAGGCATTAGCTTAAATTGTATGGTTATATTTAAAAGATCCATATACAACTAATTACACATGATTTTTTTTCTTTATTTTTACTCATGTCTCCCTAGTTACCCTTCTCCGTCTAAAATAGTTCAGATGCACTAATTAACTTCATTTGTTTCTTTGCTGGATTTTTTTTACGTTTTTTAATCGCTTCTCCAATTCATATATCTATCTTCTTATTCCTAATTTTGTCGGTGTCTTATTAAACTGATTGAGAAAAAAATTGTAAGAGGTTGAGAAGTTGATTATTACTTTGTATGAGTGGTACAACAAATTTGGGCCTGAGTGATGAAGCTTAAGAGAGAAGATAGGTAAAACCCAATGGAGAAGGAGGAAAGGGGGATCTAAGGAGACACCAATAGAAAGAAGGAAAATAAAATTATGTGTAATTAATTGTATATGGATCTTTTAAATTTGACCCATACAATTTAATCCAATGCATATTAATGAGTCCTCTCATCTCTCACAATAAGAAATGCCCACACTTGATACACCTTATAAAGTGAGGGTTGATAACTAACGGACCGTGCGTCTCAGGGTGCACGATCGTGCGCTTTCTAATACACGGTCGTATGTTTTGCCCACGATGTACACAATTGCAATTTTCTATGATTTTCTCCCATGGGAGCTCCCCCAAGCTCTGATTTTGACCCCCAAACTCCCCCAAATCGTCCCTAAATATCAACCTAAGGCTACCCCTACATTCAAACACCAACTTTCACACAATTCGCCTCATTACAACAACTTCTCACATGATTAATCCTCTAAATTAATTATCTAGTCAATTAGTTACACAACTTTCAAACTTCTCCTCACAACCCCAACATACCAACACCACTCATCACCAATTACACTCCGTATTTTCTATGATAACAACATCAAATTCACATAATCAGAACAACCATAAAATTTGGAAATAAAGGACACAACAAGTTGAGGGTTTTGGAACCTTATTCCCCCTTTTTCAAAAATTAAAGACCTAAAGATGAAAGGTCCCCTACCTCGAATTCACCAAAATTGCATCTTTTGGCTTGCTTCCCTTAACTAGTGCTCTTCTCTCGTCCTCTTCTCTATTCTCCTAGGTTTTCAGAACGTTCTGTATTCTATTGTTCTGACTTTCTATTCTCCTTTTATACCGTGGAATTATATTATCTATTATTATTTATTTTATTTATTATTTTTGTCCCCTCACTTATCACAATTTACTCATTTCTCCACCACGTATTTCATTATTTCTGTTTCTCACCTCCCACCTCTAATATTTATTATTTTATTCTTCTTCCCATTATTTTAATTCACATAAAATCCTAATAGCCACCAAAACTCTATTTTCTCTACCATGGCCTATTACTTCAAGTAAAATGCCTCATCACCAGAATAATAATAAAATGCCTCTGTTTTCTTTACCCAAACGATTTTGCTCGTTTCCAAGTGAAAAGACCAAAATACCCCTGCATGAGTTAACTCACGCTGCATGACTTAAAAATCAGGTTAGTTTTAAATTTGAGTGGCTTAAGTCACGCAGAAAAAACACACACCAGCGTGAGTTAACTCACGTTGGTTTTGTTTCATCTATATTCCAGCGTTTTCACATAGTGTGGCTAGGAAAATGTGTAATGGTTATTTATTCCACTAAAAAGTAGTGGTGGGGCAGCAGCATGGCATATTAGTGATTAATAAGAGAGTAGCTCAAATAGAGCTTTACACAGTACAATTAATGTGCCATGTACATCTGCCATTGATTAATCATTATCCTCATCACATGGCTCCACATTATTTATGCATAAGTCCAAAAGGTCAAACATCAATTTTAACATAGTACAATCAATAACCATCACACATTTTCCTAGCCACACAATGTGTGAAAAAGTTGGAATATGGATGAAACAAAACCAGCATGAGTTAACTCACGCTCGGTTTTTGTGTGTATTTTCTCTGCGTGACTTAAGTCACGCAGCGTTAGTTAACTTACGCAAATTTAACCCTAGCGTGAGTTAACATGCGTAGGAGTATTTTGGTCATTTAACTTGGGAATGAGCAAACATGTTTGGGTAAAGAGCAGTACTCTTTACATAGGCCTCAATAGTACTAAGCCCACTAAATATAGCATTAGCCCATAAGCCCTAATTTTTAAAGAGAATTTATTTTATTTTAGCTTTTTGTTTTTGAAATAGTTGTTGCTATCAACAGTTGAAAAATTTTGTGGTCGGTGATTTTTCAGTTATTACCCATTTAAGATAATTTCATTATATTGAATATGCACAGTACTTGTGCAATCAAAACTAATGCAACATACAACAGTAACACACAACAATTGATCAAATCCACATTGCATGTGCATAAAAAAAATCTGGTTAATCCTCTCAACAAAGATATTATAAAAGTTCCAATAACAACAAACAGAGATGCAAAGGTAGGCTAAAGCCAAGATGCATCTCTGCCCAAACCAAACAAATATGCTCACCAAAGAACTAAGAACTCCATCCAGCTAAAAGAAGAGGCTTAGCGAACTTCTAATGGACCGGCGATTAAAGGGCAAGGATTTTAAGGTACAACCAAGATAGAGCCTTAACGCCGCAATTAACGAAAAGAAACCTGTCACGCCGATTAACATCTTGCGAAAAGCCACAAAATTAGAATCTATATACTAACCTTCCTCTCCTGCTGCCATAATTACTGATATGAAGCCTGTCTAAAATACCACGGAACGGGACATCCACAGTGTGGCACCTGTAGATGTTAGACATCACCCAAACTTGATCGACACTGCAGACCACTCCACTATATCAAAAAGTACGAGTCAACAAATTTGCTCCCTGGCCTAAGAACGCATTAACCTCATCAAATCATCCTTGCAAATCCACACATCCAAGACATGCTATGGGATTCACGAACCATTGATCGATATTATAATCCATGTTATTTGCCTTGAATCTCTACCAATTCCATAAGCACCGCTTTACTGATTCTATAATATTTTGCAATACAATATAATGTTTTTTAATAGTTTGTCATTCCTTGCCTTCCAAATGCCAGCAAACCAATTCACACTAAGACTACTGTCCAAAACTTTCCTGCTGCAAACCATTCCTTCAAATTGATCTAAGTGTGTCAAACCTTCGTTTTGGTAAGCTGTAAACGTCCCAACCCACTTGCTAATCATATACCAAGTACCTGCAAACACCAGACACTCAAAAAGGAGATGAGTGACAGATTCTTCGGCTCCGCATTCACCAACACTCAATATGGACCCCTGATCAATAACACCTTTCTTAAAAATATTATCTTTTGTAGCTACTCTGTTTTGAAACACTCACCAAGCAAAACACAAAACTTTTGATGGACCTGCTTTATGCCAAGCCCTCGACCATGAACTAGTCTTTCCTATTGTTGTTTAGTCAGTTCAAATATGTAGTAGTTTTTAGAGATAAGAAACAACCATGAGCAGTGATTAATCATTAATATCGAATGTTTTATTTATTTGTAAAATACTAAGTAGAAGTTTATAAATGAAGAAGATCTTAAATCAAAAATTAACTTTTGTATACATAAAAGTTATCAATTGTTTGCATTTTAAAATTATATTTGCTAGCAACACCCTTGATTTATTTTCTTCTCTATCTATTTATGTGTGAGTCGTAAACATTTTCTACATCTAATATTGTTATAGTATGTTTTCATCCTCACACACATACCACTTGTTTCAAAGTTCAAACCAATGCCTTTAGAAAAAAATCAGTATAAAATTCCTGGCTAAGGATGTTTATACTATGGTAAGAAATTGTGATAGCTCCCAAAAAATTGGAAATGTATCAATCAAAAAAGAAATACCACAACATGGCATCCTTGAAGTAAAACTTTTTTATGTGTTGGGTATAGACTTTTTGGGTCCTTTTCCACCATCCTTAGGCAATACTTATATCCTCGTAGTTGTTGATTATGTTTATAAATGGATATAGGTAGTGACACTTCCCACTAATTACGCTAAGGTAGGACCAAGTTCTTAATTAAGAATATTTTTACAAGGTTTGGCACACCTATAACTATCATTAGTAATGGGGGGACTCACTTTTGCAGCAAAATGTTTGAAGCTGTGTTGAATAAAGAGCTATCAAATAGAGAGATTAAAATAATTTTGAAAAAAGTAATAAACCCTTCAAGGAAAGATTGGTCTCTTCAATTATATGATGCTCTATGGGCATACATGGCTGCATATAAAACACCACTTGGAATATCTCCATACAGAATGGTATATGGAAAAACTTTTCATATACCAACTGAATTACAACACAAAACCTTGTTGGCTTTAAAGAAATTTAAATGGGAGTAGCAAAATGCTGCAACTCCATGAATTAGAAGAAAATGCAAAAGTTTACAAGTCCAAGGTTAAGAAATGGCATGATGCCAAGATTCAAAAAAAGGAATTCCGTGTGGGGGAGAAAGTCTTACTTTGTAACTCCAAACTAAAACTATTTCCTAAAAAAATTAAATTCAAGATGGTTTAGACCTTTTGTGATTTCTCAAGTCTTCGCCAATGGAACAGTTACATTAAAACTATTTCCTAAAAAATTAAATTCAAGATGGTTTAAACCTTTTGTGATTTCTCAAGTCTTCCCCAATGGAACAGTTACATTGAAAGAGGATTATGTATGGCAATTCAAGGTGAATGCCATAGAGTCAAGCTCTACTTGATTCTGGATAACATAACTAACAATAGAAGGTCGATAAATTTCGGAGAAGCTTCACCAAACTTGGAATCAACCTCCCTAGCCCTCCTATGGTTGCTCAAACCTCTCTCTCTATCTCTCGCTTGCTTGTGTATAAGTTGCAAGTGATAATAAAGAAAAGAAATGATTGCATCTCTATTTATAGAGATCCTGCAAGTGGAGGAGCACTAGACGCAGTGATGCTTGCCTAGTGAATCAAGCTTTCTTATTTTGAGGGGAAAGCCAGTTGTGTTCAGATATTTATTGAAACGGTTTTAGCTCGCTTAGCGAACCAAATCTCGCCTAGCAAACCACCTTTGGCTTTTCTCCTTGGAACTCTCTATTTAGGCTCGCTTTCATGTCACTAAAATCGCCTAGTGAATCGGGGTTGTCCCATATGTCTTTGTGATGCTATGGCTTGCCTTATATCGCATGTACTTGCATCGCTCTGTTTCACATTGATGTAGTTGTGTCCAAAACCTACAAAGGTATGGGAAACATACATAATAGATATTTCGTATAGTTTTGCACTATAAACTATATTCACATATAATTGGGGGATTCTGTATTAGATTACTTGTAAAACAAGTTGATATTGCTAAGAAAAATAATAGTAATTTGTCACTAATCAAATTCATCCTCTGAGAACTTTCTTTGTACCGCCATTGTCTAGGCACAATTACCATAAACAATTTTATAGATACATCATAATTTCATATCAAAACCATCGTTTGTCAAGTACTTATTCATAATTGGTATTGGACCTTGTATTATTCCAACAAAGAATAAAGAGGGGATTCTTTTTTTAAGGTTACAAAGCAAATTAATATAGAGGGGATTCGAATAACCATAACCGCCGTCAAACATTTGAATCAATCCTTTTACTTCATGCAATCAAAATACTCATTGTGCAAACAAATCAAGCTTGAAAAACCATAAAATTTTACAGTTCTTTTTTTTTATATATATATAAACAAGTTAAGTAAATTACCTAATTAAACGACAATCCATGTGGACACGATGGCCTACTACTTTATTATTTGGGAAGAGTTTGGTGCACTTTTCAAATTCTTCATCAAGTTATTGACGTCGTTGTCAGAGATTGTTGATAATTCAGCAAGGTAAATCGCTTTACTTTGTAAATAAATATTTTGTTTATTTCTTTTTATTTTAGAAGCACACATTGGTGGATTGTAGGGACATTTAATAATAAATCCTATTTTATGAATGGTTTCTTGGAAATCCTAAGTGTTAAAAAACTATTTAGCTGAAGTTGACATAGCATGAACACTTTTCTTATAATGTTCTCAAACAATTTTCAACCTATTACATGTGAATGAGAAAAAATATGGTTCAAATTCCATATATGTTTTATACTTTTATTATCTTTTTTTCTGTATTTTTTGTCACAACCAAAAGTGGTAAGTCGTTTTCAACACTATTTTCAAATATCTAATTTCTCTTATATAAAATATGTCATCACCTTTTTAATAACATTTCTTTTATTTTAATCCAACATTACAGATTCTATTCCATGCACAACACATGCTCAATGTCCGGGAGATATGTGTGAACTTCCACAAATTGTGTGGTGTGTTGTTGGTTTTTGTGAATGCGCATAAAAGTAACAAATAAGTTGAAAAATAATTCTATGTCACTTGTAACTGAATAATTATATTTGAACATCATAATATTTGGTACTCTTATAGTTTTCTCATACTTTTATTTGTTTTTCTTTGACAAGTTCAAATGTGTATTGTTATATTATACAAGTATGTTATCATCGCTCATTCGTAAAAACTATGGAAAACAACAACATCATTTCATAAATATAATTAACTATTTTAATAAATAAACACAATATATAACTATGTAGATAAATTATTTATTCTACTTATAGATTTAACACAAGATTGTTGACTGATGTAAACTTAATAATGTTAGTATGTGTAACATCTCAAATTTGAACCGTGAGAGTATATATTCTTTTTTTTTAAAAACAATCCAAAAATGATTGAGATCTCGATCATGATCTTCTGTTCATATAATTAGAGTGTGTTTTCTTTTAAATACCTTTTCCAAAAATGAAAAACAGAGAAATACTCATAACTCAAGTATTTGGCATGATACAAATGTAAGCACGACAATTTCAACCATGTTATTTTCTCTTTTAAACATGAATAACTCCAAATAGTAGGGGAATAAGACATCAAGAAAATCCTAAGTTGATCATTAATTTGAAGATGAGGACTACATGTACTATAGACTCAATGATGGCGTCGAGCCCTAGGGTGTCTGACCACTAATCTAAGTTGCTAATGTTATGTCTCTATTGTTGTCCCGATCTCCACGTAACTCAATCCATTAAAATATCAGGCATTCAACATAGTCCACAACAATAGTAGAATGTCACGATATAAATATAACACACAATAACCCATTTAAGGTTGGCCTAGCATTTTGCAGTGTGCTTCTCTCAATGTCTCAGGTACGATTCCCTTAGGTGCCAATTTCTATGGACAAGTACATACAGAGCTTTGCTTTGGCTTAGAACGGGGCCACCGCAGATGGGCGGTGGGATTGATCACCTCGAATTAGTCGGTCCTTGGATCGGATACCGAGTTTTCAAAAAAATATAACACACGATATGTGTGTGTGTGTGTGTGTGTTTGCTAACTTAGACCAACAAAAAACATGAAGGTTCAAGTTAGCAAAAGTGCACATTTTCATTTGGACAAAAAAATAATATCCACTAGTGTAAACCAATTTAAAGTAAGTGATAGTTTAGTAAATATCCTTCAAGTTGTTTGTTATAAAATAGAAATAGGTCTAAGTTAGCAAATTGGTGCAAGATAACAAATATGTTTTAATGAAAAGTACTAAAGTAACCCTCAAGCTATTAGTTTTAAATAATAAAGATGAATGATATTTTTGTCCAAATAAAAAGGTGCGTTTTTGCTAACTTGGACCTTCATGTTTTTTTGTTGATCTAAGGTAGCAAACCCATACATATATATATATATATATATATATATATATATATGTATGGGGTTGTTAACTTAGATCAACAAAAAACGTGAAGATTCAAGTTAGCAAGTGTGCACCTTAGGGCATATGACATGCGCTTAGGTCATGTGCAAATTTGCACTGCATGCGCCTGGGGCATGCTATATGCGCCACGAGCATCTCAAATGTGAGGAGCACATGCGTAATTTTATTCATTATTGTGGGTTTAGCTCGTGTTTTTAGCCTAAACCCAGTTTTAGAAATCTCCACTATACATACTAGCCTTCCTCATTCAAAATTTCTCGTTCAGAACTGTGGCAGTTCAAGAGGAAGGCGACTTTGGAGCTTCGAGAGAATCTATCTTCTCCTTGATTTTCTAGGGTATGTTTTTATCTTTAATAATTTGTTTTTAGTGACCATGTGTAACAAAATATTTTTAGGTTAGAGTTCTAAGATGAACCTCTGTTTATTTTTGTTGGATATTTATTTAATTTAATGTCGTTTATATTTTATTTATTTTCTGTTCGCTATTAAGTTTTATTAGGAAATTCCTTAGTTTATTTCTATGATAGGTGCAACCCTAGATTAGGTATTTAACTTGTGACAAGGCCTAACATTGCTATCACTAACTGAATGCTTATATCTTGATATTTATATCCTTGTATTGATAATTATATGTATAGGAAGTAAGTGATTATTAACTAGCGAAAGATACCAACAGAGAGTTGACCCTAATTGTAGGTACTTATGAGGTGACATTACTAAGACTGAGTGGTGCTCTACCGATGTAACTGGTTATTAATTAGGGAAACAAGTGTCTAGCTAAAGGAAATAAGTCATAGCCTAATGAAACCATTCTCTTAAACCTTTAGTAAGGTAGACATATATTAGGGCTACCCGTATGTAGAACTACTGAGTAAATGAGAGAGGGTGTGTTATGAGTGTCCTAAGATTCATAGATGGGTCGACCTAAGGTTACATTGACCTTCATTGCCTTGGGAAACACTGGAACACCAATTTAAGTTTATATCTCAATTACCTTTGAATTAGCAAGACCATGCACGTAAGGATCACCGTGCGATCAACAGGTGCAGTTAGCCATCAAAGGAATAGACCAAATAGGGTTAGTAACGTCCCAACAGCCTCATCACTTGTATAGTCTACCTAAGAAAAATAAATGTGACATTACTGTTATTTAATATCAAACAATATAAACAAGGAGATTCGAAGAATCCTAACTGCTGCTTACTTTTCTGCAACCAAAAGCAGGTAAACTGCTCTGTTGCAAATAGATAAAAATTGCAACTCTATCCATTATTTATACTGTCAAAACAAAAATAAGTAACGCGAATTATTTGGACGAAACGACAATCCTTGTGGATACAATACTCTACTACACTTTATTAGTTAGTAAAAGATTTGGTACATTTGCCTAATCCGCACATCAATACTGTCAAGATTCAGAAAAAGGAATTCCAAGTGGGGGAGAAAGTCTTACTTTGTAACTCGAAACTAAAACTATTTCCTAGAAAATTAAATTCAAGATGGTTTAGACCTTTTGTGATTTCTCAAGTCTTCCCAAATGTAACAATTATATTGAAAGAGGATTATGTATGGAAATTCAAAGTGAACACTAGAGAGTCAAGCACTAATTGATTCTGGATAACATAACTAACAATAGAAGGTCGATAAATTTTGGAGAAGTTTCAACAAGCTTGGAATCAACCTCCCTACATCTCTTATGGCTGCTCACCTCTCTCTCTCTCTCTCTCTCTCTCTCTCTCTCGTGTATAAGTTACAAGTGACAAAAAAACAAAAGAAATGATTGCATCTCTATTTATAGAGATTCTGTAAGTGTGTGGGCGCTAGACGCAATGATGCTTGCCTAGAGAATCAAGCTTTCTTATTTGGAGGGAAAAACCATTTGTGTTTAGATATTTCTTGAAATGGTCTTACATCGCTTAGCAAACCAAATCTTGTCTAGCGAACCACCTTTGGATTTTCTCCTTGGCTCGCTTTCATGTCACTTAGACCACCTAGCAAATTGGGGTTGTTCCATATTGCTTTGTGATGTGATAGCTTGCCTTATATCGCGTGTACTTGCATCACTTTGTTCTGCATTAATGTAGTTGTGTCCAAAACCTACAAAGGTGTGGGAAACATACTTAATAGATTTTTGGTATAGTTTTGCAATATAAACTACATTTACATATAATTGGGGGATTATGTGTTAGATTAATTGTAAAACAAGTCGATAAATACTATGGAAAATAATAGTAATTTGTCACTTATCAAATTCATCATTTGATAACTTTCTTTGTACCGTCATCGTCTTGGCACAATTACCATAAACATATTTATTTATACATCACAGTTTCATATCAAAACCATCGTTTGTCAAGTACTTATTCATAATTGGTATTGGACCTTGCATGAATCCAACAAAGAATATAGAGCGGATTCGAAGAATCATAACCGCCGTCAAACATTTGAATCAATCCTTTTACTTTAGGCAATTAAAATACTCTCATTGTGTAAACAAATCAAGCTTGAAAATCCATGTGGACATGATGACCTACTACTTTATTATTTGGGAAGACTTTGGTGCACTTTCCATATTCGTCATCAAGTTATTGAAGTCGTTGTCGGAGATTGTTGATAAATCAACAAGGTAAATTGCTTTACTTTGTAAATAAATATTTAGTTTATTTCTTTTTGTTTTATTTTAGAAATACGACACATTGGTGTATTGTAGGGACATTTAATAATAAATCCTATTTTATGAATGGTTTTATGGAAATCCTAATTGCTAAAAACTATTTAGTTGAAGTTGACATAGTATGAAAACTTTTCTTATAATGTTCTCAAACTATTTTCAACGTATTACATGCGTATGGGAAAAAATATGGCTCAAATTTCATATATGTTTTATGCTTTTATTATCTTTCTTTCTATATTTTTTGTCCCAACCAAAAGTGGTAAGTCATTTTCAACACTATTTTCAAATACCTAATTTCTCTTGTATAAAATATTTCATCACCTTTAAATAATATTTCTTTTATTTTTATCTAACATTGCAGATTCTATTCCATGCACAACACACGCTCAATGTCCGGGAGATATGTGTGAACTTCTTCAAATTGTACGGTGTGTTGTTGATTTTTGTGAATGCCTGTAAATGTAAAAAATAAGTTGAAAAATAATTCTATGTCACTTATGACTGTATAATTATATTTGAATATTATAATATTGATACTCTTATAATTTTTCTCATACTTTTATTTGTTTTTCTTTGACTAGTTCAAATATGTATTGTTATGTTACACAAGTATGTTACCGGCTTTCATTCGTAAAAACTATAGTAAATAACAACTTTATTTCATAAATATAATTAACTATTTTAATAAATAATGAGAATATTTCCCTAAACAAAATAAAGACAATATATAACTATGCAGATAAATTATTTATTCTACTTGTAGATTTAACACAAGATTGTTGTGTAACATCTCAAATTTAAACAACGAGAGTATATTTTATTTTTTAAAAAACAATCCAATAATGACTGAGATCTCGATCTTGATCTCCTTTTCATAAACTTAAGGGGATGTATTGGATTGAGATTTCAAAGGATTTTAAAAGACTTGTTTGTTTTAAAAAAGTTATGTGGTATTCAATCAAGATTTTGAAGGAATGTAAAACATTCTAGTGGTATTCAATTGAGAGATTTTGCATAACTTAAAAATTGTCTATCGGTATTCAAAATTCTAGAGATTTTAATGGATTGTTGTGAGTAATGGATTTTGTGAGACTTTTTAGTGTAAAATGTACCTACTAACAATCTCACACCTAACCTTGAGACTTTTCTTTCTTCCACACATAGCCTTGAGATTTCTTTTAGAAGATACAAATACATTTCTTTCACTGGCATGCTGGATACAAAATATCGTGGTGATTCGTGACATAAAACCTTTGTCGTGTAGGTTCTTTGCATTATATTTTCCTACTCCACTGGGGTATCCCATCTTCACTTTCAGAAAAGCAATGTATATTACAAAATTTTAAAGAGAACTCAAACATTCCATCAATCTTTGCACTTCTTCACAAAGTTTAGTCGATCACAAAGTTTTTGGCCAAAGGTGGTCACCAAGCTGATTCAGGAAGAACAATTGACATTACGTTGTTAACTCTTTGAATCCATCTAACAATAAAACACAAACAACATATAACTAGCCATTGACGCGCGTGGTAGTGATAAAGGTGGTTGGAGATAAATTGCTGCAATTATGGCCACTGCAAGATTATTTCCTATAAAAAACCTTAGGTTCAAAGCAACAAAGCTAGCCAACTAGAATAAGAAATAGAAACTGAAATTTTTTATGACAAGTAGTTTAGATAAAAATACAGAGTCATTTCATCTTTTATCAATCAATAAAGTCCTTTAAAATCTCTCAAAATCCAAATTATAGAATCCCTCAAAATCCAAGTTATAGATCTTGATTTTAAAAAGTCTTTTAAAAAAGTCTTAAAATCTCATAAACTCTAACAAAATCTTTTAAAATCTTGAAGACTTTTTATGTTAAAATTGTCTTTTAAAATTCCAATCCAATACACCTCCCTTAAAGTGTATTTTCTTTTAAATACCTTTTCCAAAAATAAAAAACAGAGATATGAAGATCTAAGTTCAACAAAAAAACATGAAGATCTAAGATTGCAAGTGTGCATATTTTAATTTGAACAAAAATATCATTTTTTTTATTATTTATAACTAATAACTTGAAACAAAATACTAATAACTTTAAAAAAAAATTGGTGAAAAATAATTGTAAATATTGTATTAATATTATAAAATAGACAAATAATTTAAAACAAAGAAAATTAGTAAGAAATTCCATTGAATCACTGCTAAGTCCTCTACTTTGATTTGGAAACCTCCAGAGATGCCGAAGGATCATACGCTTCACAGAAGGAAGAGATAGAATCCAACTTTTGTTTTTGTTTGTTATCAGGAGTGCGAGTTCCCAACATAGCTCCGGTTGGAATTAGAGAAACTAAGTTAGTTTCGGTATGAGAAAATAACCATTCATGAATAAGGGATAAGTAAGGCGTATACAGACTATGACATCATTAAGCCCTTTTAATTAAGTGTGAAATGTTTTGTTTCAAAGTAGCTAAGGGAAGGTAGGAGACCTGATCTTTGGTCATATAGCCGTGTGATAAGTCTGGTACTCTATTAAAAAAAGAAGAAGGTATTTAAAAGACGAGGTGTTCAAAAATCTTTCACAATAAATTAAATTACTTTCCTTTCTTCAATTTTTTTTTTTTTACTTTACTCCCTAAAAAATAAATTAAATTACTTGAACCAAATAATGCAGTGAAAACCCGTATATTTTGGTCCTTACTTCAGTTGATAAGCACAATGATACAGTAAGGTACGAGTTTCGAGCCTCAGACACCAGCTGAAGAAATAAAGCAGTGGAAATGACATATGAAGTATACAAAGACGAGGTGGACACTGGAAGAGTCAAACGTCAAAACAACAGACAACAACAATGCAAGCATCAATCGCATCATACTCTCCACTTCCAATCACACTCCTCAAACTCAGAACAAAATCTTCAAATCCAAACCCTATTTTCCATCGAACTAAACCACCATGTTCTCACATCACAATACAAAATTTTCAACCTCAATCACCATTAATCTCTTCCCCAAGAATTCTGGACCCACTTCGTTGCAGCATTTCGTCGAACAGTGAGAGTGCAAATGCAGGTGGGAGGAGTATTCGAGAATGGGTTGAAGTTGCCGGTGAGGCGATATCAACGGCGTTTCCGTTGTGGGTTACAATTGGGTGTGTATTGGGTTTGATGAGACCAAGTTCGTTTAATTGGGTTACTGATAAATTGAGTATTGTGGGACTTAGTGTAATTATGCTTGGTATGGGTATGACTTTGACTCTTGATGATCTTCGTTCTGCTCTTTCTATGCCTAAAGAAGTTCTATCTGGTTTTTTTCTTCAATATTCGGTTAGTTTTTGTGTACTTTGCTATTGTTTATGTTGTTGTATCTTTCATTGTTTACTTTGTTTTGATTACACAAATGCTATGTTGTTTATTGAGTAGACCACTAAATCTATCATTGACTTTGTAGGGCGTTCTGAAATAGGTCTATGAAATTATGAATATTTCAAAAAGATCTCGTACATCTGCAAATGTTACAAATATTGATCTTGCTGAGAGTTAGGGACCAAATTCGATAGTTATGTTAGAGAGTAAATTGAAAGGAAATGATTAAAATATAGGGACATCATATTTTTCCATTTTGTTGTAAAAACTCGGTATCCAGTCTAAGGACCAACCAATAGGAGGGGTTCAATTCCACCGTCCACTTGCAGAGCCCCATTTAAAGTCAAATCAAAACTCTGTATGGACTAGCCCACCGAAATTGACATAAGGGAGAATTGAACTTGAGAGAGCACAATTCAAGTTCTCAAGGCAATACCACTAGTCAACCAAAATGGGTTATATAGGGACGTATTTGATAGTAAGTAGTTAAATATAGGAACCAATTTGACAATTTAGTAGAGTCAGGGAGCTTTTTGAAATATTCATAATCACAGGGATCTATTTGAGAGTGTCGTACAAAGTTTGGGATTAATTTTGTGGTTTACTCATTGTTTCTTATTTTCAAAAAGATTTTTGTTATTCTGACACAAAATTGGACAGCAAATTTTTAATTCAATTTGGATTTGAATGGTTAATGTAGTTTTGTTTGTTAATATAGTTTAAATACATATAGAATTGCGTTTAGCAGATATTAGTGGATATAACAAGATGTCACAATTCATTAATAATCCATTAAACACAATTAATCAAAATTTTGAATGTCTTTAACCACAATCTTTGAATGTATAATTGAACACAAATTGTGGTTGTTGAATATCATGTATCATGTATATTAACGCCTGACAATCATATATATTTTGAACACAATTTGGATGATTAATGGATATCATGCATATTTGAACAGTAAAAATTGTGATTATTGACGTTTAAAATTGTGGTTAATTAAGTTCATCGGATGATTTGTCAATTTTGTCACCTTGTTATATTCATTAACTCCATTGAATGTAGTATTTGAACTGCGTTAACTATTTAAATTGTTGTCAAATTTTCGTGTGAAAATTTCATTTCTGATTTAAAAATTTGTATTGGAAAACACTAAAATGATTTTTTTTCCAAAGAGATAACACAAAAGGCTTTTTTATGTGATGAATGAAGTTTATGTCCATTTTCACCTGTATCCATACTCAAATACAAGGGATGACAATGATATTGTCAAGATTTTAAATTTTGAATACAATTGTAGTTGCGATCCTTGACATTGTGAAGAATTGTAAACGTCTGCAGTTGATGCAACTGTAATCGTGGTGGTCGCAGAGGTCCTAAAATGCTGACTTTGTGGGCACAATTTATTTAAAACCTTGGATATTGCAAGATTCCAAACAGCATATTAAGTTGCATGTTTTATAGCATTCTAACTTATTTAACTTGATGAGACCTTTCTGACAATTTTCAGGTGATGCCATTATCTGCATTTTTTATAAGCAAACTCTTAAATCTTCCATCACATTATGCAGCTGGTTTAATATTAGTTGGGTGCTGTCCAGGGGGTACGAGTTTTAGTCTACCATTAACATCTATCTTATGTAGTCTTTGTTGGTTGCCTCACATTGTGTTCGTGGTGATTTGTGCTTTCTGTCTGACCTGTAACATGTTCCATGTAGTCTTTGTTTGGTTGCAACACATTCGGTATTATTGTAGTTGGTACTTTATGCTTTCTCTCTATCCTTAACCTAATTTATGTAGTCTTTGTTTGGTTGCAGGCACAGCTAGTAATATTGTAACATATCTTGCACGGTACATAACTCTTATTCCAATGAATACTTGATTAATAGATATAAGGAGCAGGGTAATCTGATGATCTATTTATTTTGCTAGTGGAAACGTGGCGCTTTCCGTTGTAATGACAGCTGCTAGCACTCTTTCGGCCGTGGTTAGTATATTATGATAATGGTTTTAGTCCTATATTTGGTTTTCCAACTTGAGGTACA
The DNA here is from genome assembly GCA_946800305.1 of Medicago arabica. Classification (NCBI taxonomy): domain Eukaryota; kingdom Viridiplantae; phylum Streptophyta; class Magnoliopsida; order Fabales; family Fabaceae; genus Medicago; species Medicago arabica. Next base: position 41,752,033 of record OX326971.1, on the reverse strand, counting down.
ATGTTGATGAGAAAATATGGTACTGGAAGGAATTACAATCAAATAGAAATGGTGCCATATGGATTTCGTAATACGAGATTTTTTGTTTAACTCCATGTTGTTAACCCTAAGTGGTTTGTTATATTTAGTAGTTTTGAGATTTGAAATCATCCATTACTCCATTATCTAGGATACCTACCATAAAAATCTGCTGAGATTGTATAAATTTTTCGTGTTGTGTGTGGCATTTTAATTTTTTTCACTTTATTCAGCTCTTCAAAATGGTTACACAGTATCAGGAAAAGGGTAAAATAGAACCTTGGGGGCAAGGGTGTGTATCAAACTCGGTTGTTATATTAGCGATAGTATAGTACTTTTATTTGTAAACAACTTTTCACATTGATTCGTTTACTGCCTAACATTGCAGATCATGACTCCTTTTCTGACAGCCAAACTAGCTGGTAAATATGTTGCTGTGGATGCAGCTGGCTTATTGATATCGACATTGCAGGTTAACTTTCCATGGTTCTTGTTTTCATTTTCGCTTCAACTAATAAACATTTCAGAAAACAGATATAACATTTTCTTTTACAATTTTCAAAAACAAATCTAACATTTCATAAATTTTGAAAATGCCAAAACATTGTTTTCATTGTTTCTAAAAATGCATTCTTCCTAGCTTGCCTTGCATATTCTCTTTTTTTGCAATCATTCACTCTGAGAGTCTACAATCTCATTGTTTCTTTTTTTAAGTTTCATTGTTCTAAATTAAAATAAACAAAAATTTTAGAAAACGAAAACTGAAAATACCTTTTAGAAAGTAAACAGCCCTAATTGTCTCTCCATTTTCTCTCAACAGGTTGTGCTTTTTCCTGTGATGGCTGGTGCCCTTCTGAATCAGTATTTCCAACCTCTTGTTAAACTTGTGTCTCCATTGATGCCACCCTTAGCTGTAGCAACTGTGGCAATTTTATGTGGAAATGCAATTGCACAGAGCTCTTCTGCAATCCTTATGTCTGGTGGACAGGTAATCTTAGCTGTCTGCCTTCTTCATGCTTCTGGTTTTTTCTTCGGATACGTTCTTGCCAGGAGTCTTGGGCTAGATGTGGCATCATCACGGACCATATCCATTGAAGTCGGCATGCAGGTAAATTGAATATTCTGTAATTACAATTTTAAGCATAGGAAGCCTGCTAGTTGATACACCTTTTCACAGTCCTTTGATCAATTCTGAATAAATTTACTCGTTTCTTTACACTTGATATTTAGAACTCAGTCCTCGGCGTAGTTCTGGCTGCCAAGCACTTTGGAGATCCCCTAACAACAGTACCGTGTGCTGTTTCAAGTGTGTGTCACTCTATCTTTGGTAGCATCTTGGCTGGAATGTGGAGACGCTCTGTGCCTACTGAGAAGGACTGAATTAGCTAGCTGAATAAGCTTTTGCATGTAACTAGTATGTTTCATTTATATTTGTTGCAATGGATGTATGTTTCTTTTATGTTTAAAGAGGGTTATGTGCTTCAAATGGGTTTTGAGGAAGTCGTATACGTAGTCAATGATTTCCAAATTCTGGTGAATTATATGAACATAATTTTTAGACTTGGAGTGCTAAGAGTTATCATAAGTAATGGGGCAATAATTTCTACAACAGATATTTGGAAATATTATGATGTCAAACATAAAGTCGCTACCTTTGTCACACACAAACCAGTGGACTAATTAATGTCTATAGAAAAGAAGTTAAGAGAATCCTGAAAAAGAAAAAACTGTTAAGGATTGCTCAGAAAAGCTAGAGGCCTTGTGGACGTATAAACTGCATATAAGACACCTGAGACTATCTCCATATCAACTGGAAAGTCATGCCACTTACCTATGAAAGGAAACACAGGACATTTTGGCTCAATGAATTTGAGGAGATAAGTCTCGTGATTTATGAGAATGTGACGTGACAATCGTCAAAAGAACCAATACCTAAAATGATCAGAGGTTTGCTCTTTAGGCATCTAACAATTGTTCACATGCACCTACTGAACGATAACTAACTACCATTCAATTCAAAATTGTAGTTAATTGTCTGAACTGTCGGTAATTGTCGTAAACACCTATTGAACGATAACTAACTATCATTTGCTTCAAAATTGTAGTTAATTGTCCGAAATGTAGGTAATTACTGTAAGCTTCTATTGAACGATAACTAACTACCATTCGTTTCAAAATTGTAGTTTATTGTCCGAACCGTTTGAGGGTATTTAGATAATGTGATGCACATATGAGTCTCAATCAAATTAAAGTCTAAATGGTTTGGACCCTTTCGAGATTAAGCAAGTCTCACTGTATGGAGCAATGAAAGTGAAAGATCTAAGATCCATAAAGAATTTAAAGATCAATAGACAAAAGGATGCTCTCATCTCTCATTTTCACACTCATGTTTTTTTTTTTTGGTTTATTTGTCAACGTAAACTAGTCACATAATCACATTAAAGAATCGTTTACTAAGAGCCAACCATACATTTTCATCCTCATTTTGCATTTTTTGGTTTAATTGTTGTTTTTACTTTTAAAATTAAATAAGTTTGTTGGTTATTTCTAGGGGTGGGAATATGCTAGGCCGAGTTAGGTTTTGCAAGGCCTGAGTCTGGTCTGTCAAATTTTTTGAAGGCCTAAGTCTGGCATACAGCCTATCATAGACTTACTTTTTAGGCCTGAACCTAGCCTTCTAAAAGTCTGATACGGCCTGCTATCCTGTTTAAAAGTCTGTTTTATATGAATATTTTTAAACAAACATGTGACCTAAGTTTAAATAGACTAATGAACTAATATATCAATTAGATTAAACTCTCTTTTGATAATCAACATGAGTTTTTAGGGGATTTGATTATATATTGTATCATACTTCAATTCTACTTTATAATAATACATTTAAATATGCAAAAAATTAATGTATATTAATAAGCTTAACTGAAAAAGTTAACAAATTTTATTTTAATTCAAAGTGCAAAATATAATATAATAATAAATAATAATATTCATATTTACGTAAATAAGGACCTAATGAGCCTAAGAAACTTTTTGAATAGATTGTTACCTGATCTTTTAAGCTAAATAGACTTATAAAAACGCCCAGGCCTTCTCTATTTAAGAAAAAAGTTTTGTTTGATCTGATCTGCCGTAGGCTCTTGTAGGCCGCCCTTGCTTATTCCCATCCCTAATTTTTACATTTAAAATTAAGTAAGTTAGTAATAAAATAAGCTCTAATCATGAGTATTTGGATAAAATTAAGTTGTTTTCTTTTTAGTGGTTGAAGCCAAATAATATTAATTGGCTCTTGGTTTTCATAGTTAATGGCTATGTCATTTTATTTGTTTGGGAATTGGATGTTATTTTTATTGTGTTTTATTGCCGGCTTGCTTTTTTCGGCTTGATCAATAATTGAACTTTGGAGTTCTACTCTTGTATTTCTTCTGTTAGAGAGAATGATTTCTTTATTTTAATATATATATTTTTGTCCCTATAAATTTGTCAACTTTTCGTTTTAGTCTCTCTAAAAAAATTCTTCAACTTTTAGTCCCTAATTTTTTTTCCATCTTCACTTTTAGTCCCTCTTTTAAAGTAAACTCATATGTAAAATTCATATTTTTGAATAAAATTTTGCAAAAAAATTGATAATATTATAAAAATGTCTGCAAATTTTTTTTAGATGTTTTAAACAAAACATGAATTTAATAATATTTTTGACAGTTAAAAATTCATATTTAATTTATGTTTTGTTGAAAAATTCTGTTTTTTTTTTGGGAATTTTTTTACAATATACTACACATTTATGCACAATTTTATTAAAAAAATAAAAAAATTAACTTAAAATTAGGGATCAAAAGTAGTGATTGAAAAATTTATAGGGACTAGAAGTTGAAGGAAAATTTTAGAAGGAGTAAAACAAAAATGTTTAATATTTATAGAGACTAAAAAGATATTTAACCCTATATTTATTTTTCTTTTTTATTCTGGCTTATTAAAAAAAAATTAAGTTAAGAAAACAAGATTTATGCACAATTCTACTTCAGATACGCTTGACTTGTGTTTGTTTGAATGTTTGGGCGGATTTTTTTTGTTTTGTTTGAGTTTTTTCTACGATGGTTGATAAATAGGTCCTTCAATTTTGCTCTTGGTTGAGTGATAATGATTGTTTTTGTGTGTATATTATTATCGGATCATAACTTTCTATCATTTTTTTTTTTCAGATAAGTGAGCAATTTTGAAAGTTCTATTGAACAACAATCTTTTTTTATTTAGGTCTATTTGACGAACACAATATACTAGTTTATGGCCGATAGCTTATAAGTTCATATAACTAAAAATTATTTTATTGAACTTCTTTATTTCTTTGTCTCTTCAAATGAAAGAAATGAAGATAAATGTAAAGAATCCTAACTCATACTCCCTCCGTATCAAAATATAAGCAAAAATGATTTTTTAGATTCATTCATTTAATGATGTATGTGACCCATAATATGAACCACATACATCATTAAATGAATGAACCTAAAAAGTAAATTTTGCTTATATTTAAAAACGGAGGGAGTAGTATATAACAGCAAAAATGCACAATGATGAGAATTAAAAGATAGAAAATCAATGTTTAAAAGTCAATAGTCAGATTGTGTTGAATTTTTCTAGGTCACATTAGCATTTTCCATGTAATTATGTATGCTAGACCCTTATCCTTTTTTCATTGACTGACTTTTAAATTGCATATTAGCTAGCAACTTGGAATGGTTTAAAGGGACTTTTGCATTTGTCCTTCTTGCTTGACTGACTTCATAACAACAATAACGGTCAAGTATTTTTAAACCCCTATAAATAATTCTTCAACACAATAATAATAATAATAATAATAATAATAATAATAATAATAATAATAATAATAATAATAATAATAATAATAATAATAATAATAATAATAAATTATTATTAATTACTATTAATAAAGATTATATTATTATTATTTCAGATATTTTTAACCATTATATATATCCTAGGCCTCTTGCCTAATTTCTCATCAACACACAACCAAGAATGGCTAATCTATTCTATGGTCTCTTTCTTTTTTCACTTTCAATGCATTGTTTCGTTGTTTGCTTAGCTTCAGAAGCAGGTACTCATCAGTTAACCAATCAAACTCTCCGATCAGAAGAATTGCATAAGTTGAAGAAAATGATAACAAGTCGTCTTAAGCAGATTAACAAGCCTGGTGTGAAGACAATTCAAGTATGTTAAGAAAATCTTAAATCTTCATTTTAGAAAATTTTAGAGGGTAATTCTAATTTTTCACTATAAATTATCTTGTTCGGATAATAATGTGTTGAAGCTAAACTTAGAGTATTTCAAATGCTACCTATTGTATTTTGATTCTAGTCATTTTAGTTACCTAAAAAATTACTCAATCCTAGCAGCTATAAAAATTTGAAACTCTCCTTAATTAGTCATTGCCTTATAAAATGTGATTCTTAAAGTATTAATGGTCCATATGTTGTTTTTCAAAATTTAATAGTTTGTCCCTATATGTTCAAAATGTGCACATTAGTCCTTTAACTTTTTCGAAATTTGTTAATTGATCCTTATATTTTATTAAATGTATAAAGGGCTTCCTTTAAATTTTTAAACTTTGCAAATTGATCCCTCAAATTTTTCAAAACTTCAATGTTGATCCAAATAATTTTAAAACTTTTGAAACCTACACAAATGATCAAACTTTAAATAAGCAATTACTATATCTAATTAAACAAAAAATATCTTATAATGAAGAGAATTCTATTAAAGCATTTTAATTGTTTTTAACTTTCATATTCTTTATCAAACCACACTCTTAGATTAATGGTTGTGTTTGTTTTAATATATTTTGTGTTTATGTTCATTTCTACAGAGTCCGGATGGCGATATTATAGATTGTGTTGTTTCTCATAAACAACCAGCTTTTGATCATCCTCTATTGAAAGGACAAAAACCATTGGTATTTTTTGTTAATTGAATTAAGCAAAAAATATAATTTTTGAATCTAATTAAGCTCATATATTTCAACTTTATAATTGATCATTTTTCATGCATATGATATACATAGGATCCTCTAGAAAGATCAAAAGGCAATAACCAAACCGACATTTTGAGTGGTAAGTTTCAATTGTGGAGCTTATATGATAAATCATGTCCAGAAGGAACAATTCCAATTAGAAGAGCAAAAGAAGAAGACATATTAAGAGCTAGCTCTATTGACACGTTTGGAAGAAAATTAAGTCAAGTAGGAATGGATGCCACTGAATATAAACATGTGGTATGCAATCACAGAAACTCGTATTTTTTGTCTCTTAATATTTTCTGTTTTTCTGTTTTTTTTTTCCTTCTTCTTTTTCTTTTTTAATGCAAATTATATTTTTTTTAAAGGGATAAATGCTAAATGTATATAGAAAATTACATATGAATAGAAGATAAACGATGTAATAAAATTTTGAAAACTCATACTATTTTACACATATCAACATTATTGCAGAGTTTGAATTAAATATTTTGTATTTTATATTCGAAACACCGTTAATTATTTGTGCAACATTTATTGCAGAATTTTGTGTTTATGTACGCGGAAGAAATATGCACCGATATGATAAAGTTGTTATGATATTTTTTTTTAAGGAAACAATACGATAAAATTTTGAAAATGCACGACTATTTTAAAATATTAACAATAGTGTAGTGTTTTGATTATTATTTTTTATATGAAAATTAGTGGTATTAAGATATTAAAAGAGGTGATAATAAACTATTTTCTTATATTTATTATTTATGACATAAGAGAGGAAACCAAACTGTTTTCCTTTTTTTTTTAACAAGTCAAAATGAAATTATATACTAAACAGAGCAGTCTTGAAAGCACAAGGTGTGCCTTAGAGACTAGTTCAAAAACCAAGAGTTACAACGATTACAAACATATCACAGCAGAATACATTAGCTTATACTCAAACAAACAAGAGGGTTTGACCACCACTGTTGTGTACCAAAAACAAAGGTAGTTTTTTTTTAGTTTTCAGCCAACCTAAAGACACGTCTTAATCTTATATAATAAACAAGGGATGGGAGTAACAACATTATTAAACAGACGGTTATTTCGTTCATTCCAAACAACTCAGGCACACAGAAGTCATATGAGTTACATAAAAGAACGTCTAGCATTACCAACACCTGACAAATGAGTAAACTATAAAAAATGATCGGAAATATTATCTGCATCCACCCCATAACAATCGGTCCAATCACGCACCAAACTGTTTTCCTATATTTATGTCGCAATACTTCATTCTTTTTGTTTACTATTAAATAGAGAATTGACCATGAATTCTTTTTGCTTACTATTAAATAGAGAATTGGCCATAAAAGTCGTTAAATTAGTGAGATTAAAAGTCTAAGCGATGTCATTTTAGTCAATTAGGTGGATATCAGTTTTAATAAATCAAGTTTTATCTTCTTTTTTTCTTAAGAAGTTTACTATCGATTTATTTAATGATATCTAACAGTTTCAGTTTTGTGAAACAAAAATGAAATTGTTCTTTTTTCTAGTATAACCGTGTTTTTTTAAGAAGTTTGTTTTTGAACTTTTTTTTAAATAATATCCAATTGCTTCACTTTTTGTTAAATAAAACAAAACAAATTGCTTTTTTTTGGGTACTATAACGGTTTTGTTCAAAAAGTTTATCATCGATTTTTAAGAAATTAAGGTCATTAAGAAATTAATCTAAAAGACTTTAATAAATTTATTGAATATTGATATTAATATTGTAGTAAAGTTTCGGTTCTTGGATCGGATACCGAGTATTCAAAAAATATTAATAAAAATAAAAACATTGTAGTAAAGTTTATGGTTGTTTCCTATAATCAAATTCTATGGTTGTCTCTTTTAATTTAATTCTTTTTTTTAATTGCTCCAACGATTTTGAAAATGAAATAAGAAATGGATTCTTCTAATTGCTCTACAATGCACAGCATTCATATGGGTCTGTGACTGGAGATCGATACTATGGAGCAAAGGCTACAATAAATTTATGGAACCCCCATGTGGAAGATGAAAATGAATTCAGTTTGTCTCAAATATGGATCCTCACCGATGGAAATGAGAACACCATTGAAGCTGGTTGGCAGGCATGTTAATTAATAACATACTTTTTTTTTATCCATTCATTTCCACTTTAATTCATTTCCGTATACTATTTTTTTTTTAATATATTTAGATATTCACATGCATGCCCAAGTATTTCCATACACATTTCCTTATGTTATATGAAAACAAGGTTTAGCTCATATAAATCGTTACATCAGTTATCATCAAGTAACTTAACGTAGTACGGATACGAACACGGACACCGGACACAACATAGGTACTGACACGCCGACATTACTAATAATTTAAAAAAATTATATAATTCAATATAATTATACTAGTGTTGGTGTTGTATCGTATCGGATACCGAGACACACCTAATCTGAGAAGTGTCAGTGTTTCTTATATTCTAGCAACTTGTAACTAAATATAACTAGTTGTAATAGACTTTCCCAGATGTTTTAGCGTATGCTTTACTTATTAAACTTTCAAGTGCTACATCACTTGTCCTTGTACCAGATTTGAGAAATGTATCAAAATTAAACATTTATTTATTTTTATTTCAAACATATCTAAATGCATTCAAAAGACAATGAGCATGTCAACAATATCTACCTGTCATTCCCGCTATATACTTAATTTTGTATTTTAGCAAATAAAGCTAAGATCAAGTAATTTTTATGCAGGTGAGCCATCAGATCTATGGGGACTACCTCCCTAGAATATTCGTCTATTGGACGGTAAGTAATTTATTAGACAAAAGTTGGGCATTTTTTTATAACAATCAATGATTTTTCAAATTCATAATTTTCTCAAAGTTTGTTATAAGTACAAAAAGTAAATCTTATGTGAAAACGATACGAGAAGCACATAAGAAAACGTATCTAAATTTTGCCCTGATTTATAAATAAAATTAATAAAAAGAAAATGATACAAGTCATAGTAGTAGTAATAATTGCAGGCCAATGCATATAAAGGAACTGGATGCTACAATTTACGTTGCCCAGGCTTTGTTCAAACTAGCAAAACATTTGCACTTGGAGGTGCACTCTCTCCAGTTTCTACGTATAATGGACAGCAAAGTGAAATTACTTTATTAATCTATAAGGTAATTTTCTACTCTGATTATCAAATTGACTCTGGATTATGGATAATTTGGTAGATATCTCGTCTCCCTCCTCTTGTTTTTTACATTTTTTTTCCTTTCAAGAATGTGTGCATTATCAATAATGCCTTCAAACATGAAGAGATAAGTCAATTTGGTTAATAAAGTAAAATATAAAAATAAAAAATTGTTTTTTGGATAGTCATAATATTCATAAGGACCTAAAAGACCTCCAAAAGAGTTTTTAGGCCTTCATGCAAGGCTTAGCGCCCTCTAGAAGGGCCCTAAGGTCCAGAATGCGCCCTCCCTAGGATGCCGCCTTAATTTACTTCTAGAAAGCTCTATAAGCCGCTTAAATACATATTTGCCCTTGTTACTTACTTCCTAAGTAACCATATATCAGACCAATAAAGGGCTATAAATACAACCCTTGAGAGCTTTTTCAAGGCATGACCAATGCAATACAAACCATAATTACGATTATTGTACTTTTGCAAGTACAGTTTTTGAAATTGAAAAATTTCAATCGTGTAAATAATTTTTGGTATTAATATAGTCTCTAAGATTAATCCGGTATATATGTGGCTAATGTGAATTTTTTGGGTACATATGCTTAAAAAAAATGAAGCTTAGTCCCGAGAATAAAGAACCCTCAAGGAATCACTTAAAAGAGAAGAATTCAAGTCTTCAAGTTGGGAGTCTCACTTAAATCTTGAACTGATCATCGTTGGTAGCACTCAATTTAGCCAAAAAAACATGCACTAGCATTTCCTTCTCTAAGAGAGTGACATAATTACACCTCACAATTCATTCTCGATAACTCTTGAACATAAGCAATAATAAAAGCATAGCAGTGGTACTTGTTAATCCGCTTAATAACAATATCAATAATAGTTTTATAGTATGAATAGCAACAATTCAACTGCAGCCCATATATTCTAAGCAAGCTTCAAACCAAGAAACAGTGTCGTTCCACATAAGTATTATTGACAATATCTAAAAAGTCGATGAACCCAATTATCCAACTACCATCACCTCTTCTAATTAAACCACCATTCCCAGCTCTACCGTCGCCAAGACAACTTCCATCAACCATGCTAAGAACAAAACAATACTCTCGTTGGATGCCAAAACATCCATCTAATGTCGATTGGCGTAATATTGCTATTTGGAAAATAAACTTCCATAATAGAGGTAAAGTTCATTTAATTGCAAAAACCTTTTGATCTTTTTCGTTTAAATAACCAAATTGACTAATCTCTAGAATTTCCAAGACTATTGAATAATAAAAAATAAATTTCAAAGGCAATTTGTTTAATGGTCAAATTTATGAAATCTTCAGCAATCCACTTATAGGAGAACTAGCGTAAAGAGGTCATTAATGTGTCAGTGTTGCCTTTTTTTTGGCAAGAAACGATAAAATGTTGAAAAACAAAATGTTACACTATATTTTTTTTTTTTTGTACAAGGTCAAATTAAGTTTTTTATAGTGTCATTTAAGGTTATATTCTTAATTTTTTTTTACTGTGCAGGATCAAAAAACTGGGAATTGGTGGCTTGAATTTGGATCTGGAAACATAATTGGATATTGGCCATCTTCTTTGTTCACAAGTTTAAAGGATAGTGCAACTAAGGTTGAATTTGGTGGAGAAGTGTATATAAAGTCAACTGGGACACACTCATCAACCCAAATGGGTAGTGGACATTTTGCAGATGAGGGTTCTTCAAAAGCTTCATATTTTAGGGATATGCAAGTTGTGAATTCTGATAACAAGTTGATTCCATTGTCAAATCTCAATGTGTTTGCAGAAGAACCAAATTGTTATAATATAATAAAAGGGAATAGTAATGAGGGGAATAACTTTTACTATGGTGGACCTGGAAGGAATATGAATTGTCCTTGATGAAATGAATAATAGAGAATTGGAGTTATAAAAGTGAATATTTGTCTAGAGAGAATAAGAAATAAAACTTACATACTTTAACGTTTCCCTTGTTCCACCATCTTTTTCTTACTATGCTTATAATGATAATTGCAAAGAAGTCGATACATGATACATTGAAAGTCAAATATTATGATAATAAAATGAAATAACTCATCATTTTCTTTAATTTAATTGTGTTAAATTTTGATGTTGTTGTCAAATTCTCCTTGTCTCTATGGAGTACTTACTGAGTTACAAACTGTTTTTTTTCCCTCCAAATTGGTTTTGATTCTGGCGAACAAATTGTGACACTATTTTAGAAATTGTGACAAGATTTTAGAAATTGTGGCATGATTTTTGAGACAAAATGTGGGTGAGCTACACGAAGCAAAATTATGGCACGATTCGAAATTTCATGGCGCGATTTTTTATTAGGATGTAGTACTGCACTGTGTACTAGTTTCATCGTGGCACGATTTAGACAAATTTTAACACGATTTTGCACTAGTCTGGGTGCTATTTAAGGCTTCATTGTTAATTTTTTTAGTAGAGTTTCAAGAGAGAAACTTAAGTAGTCAAAGGAGGTAACTTTAAGGTTAAGTATCTTTGATGAGAGATGCTTTTGGGTTGGGAAACATTTGCAAACACATTGGGTGAGTGAAATCATTGAGTCTCTTGTCCATGTGAAGAGACTGAGAAATGGCTAGAAATTACGTTTGTTCTTCGAGAGCTTGTTGAAACTAATTTCTTGTAACCGTTTTGTATCTCTCTCGCTCTCCCCAAAGTAGGTCTCTTAAAGAGTCCCACATTGGACAAACATATGACATGAACATGTGATTTTAAATGGGGACAACCCTCACCTCACACGCCGGTTTGTAAGGATGAGTTATGTCTAATATCTAAGATGGTATCAGAGCTTCATCAAGATCCATTGGACAATCTTTTACACATTTTCGTGAATCACCATTTATTAGGGGGTTTGTTAAATAGTCTCACATCGGGCAATCTTTTATCAAGTTTCCGTGAACCATCATTTATGAGGGGATGCGTTAATTAAAGAGTCTCACATTAGATAAAATATGGCATAAACATGTGTTTATAGTTGAGGGACAATCATCACCTCACAAACTGGTTTTATGTGGTTGTGTTAGGCCAAAACACGATTTCTAAGAAAGTCATCGTTGAACCGAATTGGGTAAATATTTTTTATTGTGTTTGTTTCTACTCTCTCTTTATCTTTTGCTTGTGGTGTTGTGTTTTACACCTGATTTCTAGATTAGATCCAAGTATGTTATTGTTGTTGCTTGAATCTACTTTGATATTGGTTATTACTTCCCTTTTACTCCACTCATCTAATTTTATTAGTGCGAGATTTGACACTGTCCGTGTTAGCATTATTAACGTATTGTTTTCTGCTCAATTCAAGATATATTTAGGCTCTCAAATCTGTAAAAAGAAATCCATAAAAATTCTTTAAGCTTGAAAAGTGCATCTTGCTATTAAGATTTAGAGATTTTGGTTTGTAAATATCATTGTATTTTTACTATTTAAAAAAAAAATCATATATTTTTACATAATTTGAAATATGAGATTATTAAGAGCTTCACTTTGTATGTTCAAGGGACAAAATTTAAATTGCACCTGAATAGTTGTAAGTAGTTAATTATGTAGTCGTTAAGGATACATACAATAACGTACAAGCATCTGTTATATCTCTTTGTCCTTGGAGTGACTTCTATGACTATAGTGTGTGAGAGAATAGCTCATTTATATGTGAATATTTTAATAGCTATTGAATCAAATCAGATAAAAGTCAACAACATGATTTAAGAATTTATAGAAATATCATCTCAAGTGAGTTATCTAGATCATTCGTAAAATCAATCAAAACCTCACAAGTACTCTTGATTTTATATAGGATTTCAAGAGACAAGAGTACTTATGAGTCTGACCTTATTGAAAGTCTGCTATGACTTGTAAGCCTATACTTAAGTTCTTTTGTTAAGTCAATGAATTAAACTAATTTGCGGTGATTGGATTCAAAATAAAATTTTATGATCAATTTAATCCAATACTTATGTTGTTTTTGTTAAGTCAATGAATTAAAAAGATGGATAAATTGATGAATGATAAATTAGTGGATACATTGCAACCCCTTAAACACAACATGAAAACAAGTACATGATATAACAAAATATAATAGAAACCAAAATAAAATAATAGTGACGACAAATAAAGAAGAAAATATGTTTCCAACTATATGAAACAAACAAATTTAGGCTAAAATGCTCTTTTGGTCCCTTAACAACATTTTTAGTATCGTTTTGATCCCATAAGTAATAAAAACTCCGTTTAGGTCCCGTAACTTTATTTAAAGTATCAGTTTGGTCCTTTCTGTTAATTTAATTCAAAAAAACGTTAAATTTTGGTCCTTTAACTTATTTAATTAGTATTAGTTTGGTCATTTAGCTTATTTAATTAGTATTAGTTTGATCCCTAAATTTAACGTGTTTTTTAATTAAAATAACAGAAAGGACCAAACTGATATTTTAAATCAAGTTAAAGGACCTAAACGGAGTTTTTATTACTTATGGGACCAAAGCGATACTATAAATGTTGTTAAGGGACCAAAATAGCATTTTAGCCAACAAATTTACTAACTAGAAGTAGCGTACAACACAAGGCATAGAAATAATATGGTTCTGTTTTGCAGTGTTATTTAAATGTTCATATATGAAAGAAGCAAAATGGGAAGTTAGAGTAATGGTTTACAACTTTACCTTAAGAAATTGTTGAAAGAATGTGTATAAGAATGGAATTGATGTGAAATATGGGATTTCTTTCAAGGAAAAGAGAAAAAAAGCAACTTTGTTGAAAGAATGAGAAGAAATGAAGAAAGTAGCAGAAGAAGTAAAGTAGTGGAATATGTGGAAATGAATGGATAAACCAAAAGTTCTCATCCACCGTGTCGTTTTGCGTGGACATAAATAAATAACCATATAACGACATTTGGCGCGGAACAATGAATAGTGTTATTGGAAATTAATGGATAAACCAAAACCCTCATATATATTGGAAATTAACGATATTTAGCGCGCAACATGCCGAGTATTAGCCCTAAAATAATAATGATACAAAGTCCCTGTGCACGAGGACGGTAAGTGCAAAATATTTGAGAATTGTTGTGAACTCGTTGAAAAATCACATCAATAAAATACTTGATGTGTGGAACGAAGTAATCAAGCAATCAAATCATGTGGGTGACAGTTATAAACATAAAGAAAAGTAGAAAACAACAAGAGAAAGAAAGAGAGAACACACGAAATTTGTTTAGCCAGTTTGGTCTAATACTGACCTAGTCTGGGGGGAGAGAGCAGCCCTCTGTTCTACTATAATGATTAGTAACTTTATAAAAGAGATATCAAAGGGTTACAAGAGTTAATCTTCAAACCTAATTTCACCCAAAGTCTCAATCTATTACCGTGACCAGAAGACTTAATCCTAACAGTGTTTCCCAAAGTGAATCAATCAAAACCCTAGTTTTTGTTGCCAAGAGCAAACTCTATACAAACCCTAGTTATCTTGTTGACTTCTAAAACCTTGTTTCAGCCCCCCCCCCCCCCCCCCCCCCCCCCCTTCTCTCTCTCTCTCTCAAGGTTTCATCTTATACAAGGTCTATACTTATAGTAAAAGAATCCCTCAAAAATTGGAACAAATCTCACGCAAAAAAGATACATTTTCTTTTTATGCATCAGCGCAAAATCGAGGCTCGATTTTGCAAATCGTGGCTCGATTTTTCCAGAACCAAAACTGCACCCAAAATTGTGACTCGATTTTAACAGATTTCTGATCCTCAATTTTGAGTCAATTTTCAACAAGAATGATGGTCCATAACTCGGGATGTGGGTTGAACACCAGCCCCCAAGCACGAGAGATGTAAGTTAGGGTGAATTGTTTTAGGAATGGTTTGCATATTTCGTGGTGAACGAAAGAGAAAATCGTGTAATTTCAAATGGAAGAGGTCTGCCTAAGATTGTTTGGTACCCCTATAAGTGAAATGGTATGTTTTGAGTCTCTCTCTTTCTCTAAATTCTCTTTCATTATCTACATTGAGGGGGGTGGTTTTAGGTCTTTATTGACTCGAAATCACCCATCTTCATCTTTTCCTTTCTATTTCAAACTTAATAAATGATTTTCACATAGATCAATGTAGTTTCTTTTATGTGGTTTCATCGTCTGAGTGTGGCGTTATGTTGTATGTCGTCTTGTGTGGCGTTGTTTGATTTCTTATTTTGTTGTGGTGTTCATTTGATTCTTATTGACAGATCGTCTATTCAATCAATGATTTAGACGTCAACATTGTAGATCTAATGACATGGGTATTTCGGCCACTTTAATTTTATCATATTATTTATAGACATTTTTCGTTGTATGTCATTAACTTGGATGTTGTGAGTTTGTTCCCAGATTCATTATTTACCTTTTTAGTGATCTTAAATGATGTACTCTATAAATTTCAATGAATGAATATTGTTTTGTTTTGGTAAAAGGAAAAAACTAGAAACAAGCAACGTAACTTAAATTTAGGTTTCAATATAAAATTGAGAGTAGTTTTATAAATTTAATGAAATTTTAAATTGCACAATTTTTCCTCCTCATCACTTCATAGAAATGGAACCAAGCAAATAAATGATATAAGAAGGTTTTTATTTCTCTTCCTTCCCTTTTAAAAATTAAACCAAATAAATAAAATTTTAAACATTCTGTTTCCAAAAAATAAATAAATTAACATTCTCTTATATTTCCTCTCCTCCTCTCCATCTTCTTCCAATCAAGCACGATGCGTTGAATTTAGAATTTTAAGAGACTGTTTTGAAAGGAAAAGATGTCTTTAAAAATTTTAACGATTTTTTTACAATCATAATTTCAAGATGGAATTTTAATGGATTTATAACATACATTTTTAAGATTTCAAAATACTTTATTGGCTTATAAGATTTCAAACAATTTTATGAAATTTTAATAAAAAAAATCATATAATAAAAGTTTTTTTTTTAAATATTAAGAGAACTTTATTAAAAAAAACAGACAGATCCTCTAGCACAAGATGTGCTTACGGGACCTGAATAGTACAAATAAGAGTTAATATAAAAGGATAACAAATAAATCTTAAGGTTGGTCATGATTAGTTTCTCATACTTCTGTGACTGAATGGTTTTAATGTATTGGAATATATTGTAGTATGTATTTTTGGTCAATATAAGTTATAATTTAAATGTGTCCCTCAATACTCTAATTGTTATAAACATTTGACCTTACCGATATATTTGGAAGAGTATTGGCTGCTTCTCTTTTACAAGTTTAATGGAAAATTTGAATTTCCATAGATGAAAGAAGAATAAAGTCTTTTTTATTTTATGTTTATCCAACAATAATGTTCAAGGGGTGACAAGGTGGACCTCTTAACCATCGTCAACCACTATCTTCAGTTTGATACTTCCTCAGGTCTTGCAAATTTTTTTATGTATCTAATATTGTTTGCAAGTTTTTGGTCATTTGGAAGAAAATGAATGCTAGAATTTTCCGTGAAAAAGAGAGCACACCTTATCAGCTATTGGAAAACATCAAACTTAGCTTCTTTCCTTTTGGTGGTATAAAGCACATTTGTTGTTTATCATTATACATTTCATGATTGATGTCAGAACCCATTTTTATGCTTAGGTGTTGGCTAACTGTTTTTATTTCCGTTCCATTTAAGAATATGTTATAATTATTGGCTATCCTTTCCGGCACACCTTATGCTGGACGGATATGCCATTGGTTTTAATACATTTTATTTTAATTTATTAAAAAAAAACCATTAGAGAAAACAAAAAGAAATGAGAAAGATATAAATGCATAAAAGATATAACAAAAGTGGAGGATAAAATTGGAAAGATGAGAGTTATATAACCAGTTGAACATAAAAGAAACAAAGATATATGAGAGAAAAGGGAATAAGAGAATAGATGATGAGAATCCATTGAAATCTTGTGATGTTGAAAAATACTTTTTCAAGCTAAAAACTTACTAGAATGTCAATTAAAATCTTATTTTTTAAACAATACATTGAAGTTGAAGATTTTTTTAATGCCACAACTATTTAATAAATTGTAAGAAATTTTGATCGAATATCACAAAATTTTTATTCTTAAAAAGTCATCAATTAAAAACACTATAAAGAAGGTAAAATAGTAATTTTATATTGAAAACAACAATTTTAAAACTTTAATAAACTTTTTTTATAAAGATAAACTTTTTAACAAATTATTTTAATATTTGTTTCTTTAATCAATGTCTTATGCACATTCTTTAACGTTTTCCTATCTTTAAAAGCTTAAAAAAAATCCTAATTAAACAAAAGTTTTGGTTTGTACTATGAAGACTTTTTCATCATAAAAAATCACTAAAATTCTTCCAAATCCCAGTAGAATACATCCAATGGTAGTTAAGGAAACTACATCTAAAAGGTGGGTGATGCACGATAGTCACACAAACACCAAGGGAGGGACCCACTTAGCCAACATTGTGGGCCAACAAAAATTTCTTTAAAAAGATCCAATTCAATCTATTCATTAAACATAATTTCATCTAATTCTTCCATTAATTTGATAAAATAAAGTTTATATATTTTATTCAATTAATTTATATTGTGATTTTAGTTGACCCATTAAATTCAAAAAATTAAGTGTGGATGGATTGTGATTAATCCATATTATAAAATGGATGGATTCAATCCAATGCTTTAACTAATTGTTACTTGGATGGATGAATTGCATGTCAATGGTTGATAAATTTATAGATCAAATCGACATCTCTATTAATAACATCATTTGGTGAAAAAGAGATTTTTACATGAGATAACAAATGTTACTCTTTTTGTCAAAAAAAAAATGTTACTCTTCAATTCTAAACTGAAAGATTTTATTCTCATCTTGCATGATGATCTCAATTTAGTCATTTTATTCTTTATAAGTTGCTTATTTTAGAGGAGGTGAATTCTTTCACCCTCATTTATTTAATTTTTTGGGGTCTATTTGTTGGTTTTTACTTTTAAAATTGAGTAAGTTAAGAAAACTAGATTTATGTACAATTTTGGGTGCTTGAATGTCTGGCCAATTCTTTTTTTTTTCTCTCTTGATGACAATTTTTTTTTCTATGATGATGGTTCAATAGGCTCTTCATTTTCGTTTTCGATCGGTTGTTTTTATGTGTATGTTACATATTTACAATCAAGTTGTAACTTTCGATCAATTTTAAGGAATGACATTGAACAATATTGAGGGATCTATTGAGTATCATCCTTTTCTATTTAGGATCTCTTTGACAAACACAATATATTAGTTTATGGTTGATAGCTTCTAAATTCATATAACTAAAAAGTATTTTTAAAACTTTTTTTGTGTTTTTGTCTTTTATTTTGAAATGAAGATAATCTTAAATTTGGAGGATCCTACCCCTTACATACATAATAAGAATGTTGGAAGATGAAAATTAGCAGGTAGAAAGTCAACCCACTTGGGTTAGAAAGTCAATGCTCAAAAGTCATTTGTCAAATTTTGTGGAATTTTTTCCTAGACACATTAGTATTTTCCATATAATTATGTATGTTATACTTTTATCCTTTTTCCGTTGACTAACTTTTAAATTTTGTACCAAAAAAAAACTTTTAAATTGCGTATTCGCCAAGCAACTTAGAATTTTTTTTTTTTTTGACAAAACAACTTAGAATTATTATTATTATTTTTTTGAGAAGCAACTTAGAATTGTTAAGAGACCGACTTCATAATAACAATGACGATCCTTAAAAAAAAATAAAAAATAACAATGACGGTCTAGCATGTTTTATTTTATTTTTGTTTTGAAAGGATGGTCTAGCATTTTTAAGACCCTATACTTTCTCAACCAAATTATTATTATTATTGTTACTTCTTCCGTAGTAAAATTATTGAGTAATATCGTCATTTCATACATATTAAAAAAAATGTATAAAGAAAAGAGAAAGACAAATGTTTTTAAATACCATTGTTAAGTCATGTTTAAAAATAAAGATAGCATCATCAAATATCTTTGCATTCATCGTTATGATTTTTTTTTTAAAAAGTTAAATTAACCCACCTAAATTGGTACCAGAGAGAATTGAACCTAAAACCTCAAGGAGGATGCATTCATCGTTTTGATTAATGCAAAGTGGAAAAATATTCAATTGAGAGTAATGAAATTAATATTAGAGTTATAATTGAGAAAAAAACTAATTAATATTACATTAAAAATGACATATTTTGGAATTTTATTTACAAATGACTCGATTATTTTGAGACGGATTGATTATTATTATTATAATAATTATTTTTTTTGAAAAGATTATTATTATTATTATTATTATCATTTTTTTTTTTTAAGAATCCAAAATGGAATTTATTAAAATCACAGTGAGTCATGACCAGCACAAGGAGTGTTAGGCTAGGAGTTGTAAAGTAGCAACATACAAAAGATATATGGAGAGCATCTAATTCTAAACCCATACACTCGTGCATCAAAATAAAATCTAAAAAACCTACATGAAACACCACCTAACAACCAAAAACAAACTAACACCAAAATCAAAAGCAAACCTCAGCACAACTACATAAACAAAAGTTGTATCAAATCCCTCAAACATCATCACAAGCTACCACAAAAACAACTTCCACCATTACATTTCGTTGCTCGCACACAACCCCCAAACAGTAACATAAAAAACCAGCACAAAAACTAACAACCTTTGAAAATTAGTCGGTAACAACACCATTAGCTCTCCCAAGCACCTTCATCCAAAAATATACCTCTCAAAGAAAAGCAAAAACCAACTAAAAACCTCGGTAACATCGTACAACAAGAAAATTGCTCCTCAAAACTACACTCACAAAACGCCCTAAGGCCGTAACGACACAAATACCCAATATACCCAAACACCCCCACCAAAGCATACCTACATGTATACGAAAACCTTGTAACAACACATGTGTTACTTTTCCCACACTTAAATCCAACCAAACGACTACAAAACCAATCAAAAGAACAACTCGAACAGTTGAGATGTCTTACACCTAAGACCAAACAATCGATAAACTAAAACTAACATCAACCACCACAAAACAATCCATAGAAGCCGTTGAACGACCACTAGAGAGGGACGAAACCACCCAAACCCAGAATCACAAATCAAAGACAAACCAAACAAAACCATCACCACGCACAATGTTGCCATTGGAAAGCTGCAACACCGTCTTTTAAGAGAATCAGCGACAAATGAACCTAGATTGAAAAAAAACAACCACCTTCGCCACAACAACAACAACAACAATTGATATCACCTTAACGAAATCCACCTACGCAACAACAACAACAGCAACCATCGCAACAACAAAATTCACCTTCACAACAACAACATCATACATCGATCCACAACGACAATAACAAACAAACCCTTTCGGGTTTAACAGAACCAGACCCTTTCGAATTTTTGAAACCGTCGAAAATACCAGCCACCATCAAAACATAACAGGACCTGCGAGCAACAATACACAACCGGTAACACATCGGCAACAAAGCATCCACAAGCACAACAATCACAGACACAAAACACCACCGTGAAGGATCAAAATCGGAAAAAAAAACCCTAATCATCACAAGATACAGCAAATTTACTAACAATACCCCATGACGGCGGCGAGATCACGGTGACGGGGAGGGCTGATGAAACACAACAACTCTAAACCAAAACAAAGAGAACGAAAATAACGGCGTCGACGGTTTGGAGAACAACCCGTTAAGGTTGAATGGTGATGCGGAGATTAAAGAACTCGTCGCATCACCACTGTCAGTGTCTACATATCGCACTGTTTGGATTTGAAGGAGGGGAAAGGGAGGATCGGCTAGTTGTGTGGTTGTTTGTGGAGGTGAAGATTTTCGCAGGAGAGAGAATGGAGAAAAGGATTATTATTAGGGAAATGTTAACTTGTGCCCTTGAGGCATAAATTAAGAAACCAAATGTGGAAAGTTTTTTTTGGAACTTGTGCATCCAATATCTTAAAAGTTGTAAAAATTAAACTTTCAATATAAAAGTTATTTTTAATTTTCATTTTAAACTTCTTAACTTGTGCCCTAAAGACACAAGTTAACACGACCCTTATTATTATTATTATTACTACTACTACTACTTTAAGAGTTCCTTATCGTATTTCCCCCAAAGATAAAAATAATTCCTGATTTTAAACCACTATATATACATCCTTGACCCCTTGCCTCGTTTCTCATCAACACACAAACAAAAATGGTTAATCTACTATATGGTCTCTTTCTTTTTTCTCTCTCAATGCATTGTTTCGTTGCTGGCTTAGCTTCAGAAACAAGTAACCACCAGTTAGCCAATCAAACTTTCCAATCAGAAGAATTTCACAAGTTGAAGAAAATGATAACGAGTCGTCTTCAACAAATCAACAAACCTGCTGTTAAGAGAATTCAAGTATGTTAAAATAAACCTTAAATCTTCATTATAAATTATATGATTGTGTTTGTGTAATTAGAGTGTGTTTGGATGAGAGAATTTTATGAGCCAGTATAATTTTAGATTATAATTCTAATTTTTCATTATAAATTATCTTGTTTGGATAGTAATTTGGGAAATCTTCAAAATAAATAGTTTTCATGGGTTATATTATTGAAGCTAAATTTAGAATTTCAAATACTACCTATTGGACTTCGATTCAAGTCATTTTAACTACCTCAAAAGATTACTACATCCTAGCAGCTAAACGTTTGAAACTCTCATTATCTTATAAAATGTGAATCTTTAAGTATTAATGATCCTTATTTTGTTTTTTAAAATTTACAAAATTGTCACTATATGGTCAAAATGTGAACATTAGTCCCTATAACTTTTGGCAATTGGTTAATTGGTCCGTATATTTTATAAAAATGTATAATTCGCTTCCTATAAATTTTTAGATTTTGCAAATTTGTCTCTCAATTTTTACAAAACTTCAATGTTGATCCAAATAATTTTAAAACTTTTGAAACTTATAAAAATGACCAAACTTTAAATAAGCAATTACTATATCTAATTAAACAAAAAAAAAAAATCATAAATAAAGACAATTCTATTAAGGCATTTAATTAACAAAACTTTCATATGCATATCCAACCACACTAATAATTAATGGTCGTGTTTATTTTTATTTATTTTTATATATTTTGTGTTTGTTCTCATTTTCAGAGTCCCGATGGCGATCTTATAGACTGTATTGTGTCTCACAAACAACCAGCTTTTGATCATCCTCTATTGAAAGGACAAAAACCTTTGGTATTTTTTCATTAATTGAATTAAGAAAAATTCATAAATATATTTTTTGAAACTAATTAAGCTATTATATTTCAACTTTGTAATTTATAATTTTTCATGCATATTTATATATAGGATCCCGAAGAAAGACCAAGAGGCCATAACAAAACGAATATTTTGAGTGACAACTTTCAACTGTGGAGCTTATCCGGTGAATCATGTCCAGAAGGAACAATTCCAATTAGAAGAACAAAAAAAGAGGACATATTAAGAGCTAGCTCTATTAACACGTTTGGAAGAAAATTAAACCAAGTCGGAATGGATACCACTAACTATAAACACGTGGTATGCAATCACAGGAGCTCATATTTTTTTGTTTATTGATATTTTTTGTTTTCTGGTTTTTTCCTTCTTTTTTATTTTCATGCAAATTATAATTTTTCTAGAGGGATAAATGCCAAATATTTATAGAAAATTATAAATGAATGGAAGGAACGCGAATAACAAGTTGTGCTTCAAACCCTTTTTGAGAGATTATGCTTTTATTGAACAAAATTTTGGTTGATAAAAGCATTATAAACTATTTCGATCTATTTCTTTTGAAAAAGAAAAAAGTTTTCAATTTTCTATCATTCTTTAGTCATCAAATTGAATCCTTTTTCTAATTTAAAGTGATCACAAAATTTCATTTCATGAGATAATATAAATCTCTTTTAAATTGACAAATTTCATATGTTCAAACTTGAATTTATGCATGCAATAACGCTAAATTTTTTAAAGAGAATTATCATCCATTTAAGTATCAAAAACTTGAGACATTCGTGGTTCGCTGTATGTACCATATACTCGGTTTGAAAAAAAAAATTATGGATGATTCATCTTGCACCTATAATATTGTGTCTTTCAATTTAATTGTTTATATGATTGCTTCAACGATTTTAGAAATGAAATAACAAATGGATTCTTCTTGTTACTCTACACTCCACAGCATTCATATGGGTCTGTAACTGGAGATCGGTACTATGGAGCAAAGGCTTCAATAAACGTGTGGTCCCCCCATGTGGAAGGTGAAAAAGAATTCAGCCTGTCTCAAATATGGCTCGTCACTGGTAGAAATACCAACACCATTGAAGCTGGTTGGCAGGCATGTTAATTATCAATATACGTCAATAATCATGCATCTTGGCAATTCTCCAAAGTCTAATCACATAGAGATACCTTATGTTACTTTTATATGAAAACAAGGTTTAACTCATATATAAATTGTTACATAAGTTATTATCAAGAAACTTAATTTAGCAAGCTGTCACTAAAAATAACTAGTTATAACAGCCTTTCCCATATGTTTTAGCATATGCTTTACTTAAACTAAGATCAAGTAATTTTTATGCAGGTGAGCCACGAGATCTATGGAGACTATCTCCCTAGGTTGTTTGTCTATTGGACAGTAAGTAATTTTTGCCCTAACATACTTGATTATTTTTATAAGAAACAAAAGAGTAAAAAAATTTGGTCCTTTTTTATAAGAAACATTAACCAATTTTAAAATGTATTAAATGTTAAATTAATTTGCATCCTTATCTCTCTCTTTTTTTTATAGGAGAGAATGTTAAGAGTGAGTAAATTAGTGAAATGAAGAGTAATTAATATAGGAATATTCATGAAAAAATTTAACTTATAGGAGTAAATGCCGAAATTGTTATGCCGGATGTCATGATCGGGGTTCGAACCCCGGTACCTCCACTTTTGTGTGTGAGTTTATAATGACTTTGCAATTTCGTTTATCTAAAAAAAATGAAAATCATTATTTTCAAGTTGTTTATATGGTCTTGATGATTAAATATATATTAAAATGAAAATGATACTAATAATAGTACTAGTAATTGCAGGCTGATGCATATAAACAAACTGGATGCTACAATTTACGTTGTCCAGGATTTGTTCAAACTAGCAAAACATTTGTACTTGGAGGTGCAATTTCTCCAATTTCTACGTATAATGGACGGCAACTTGAAATTACTTTATTAATCTTTAAGGTAATTTTCTATTCAGATTATTAAATTGAGCTTGGATTATGGATAATTGGGTAGATATCTCGTCTCACTCCTCTTCTGTGAATTATCAATAATGCCTTCAAACGTGTAGAAATAAGTCAATTATACTTTTTTATTAAAAAAAATGTCAATCATACTCTTAAAAAAAATACTTTTTTTTTGTTTTCTTAAATATAGTTTCTAAATCATTTATTTTTTGTTTCAATAACCAAATTGACTAATCTATAGAATTTCTTAGACTATTGAATTATAAAACAAAAATGTTTACAGACAATGTGTATATGGTTCAATTTCATGATTCTTTTAAGAATCTTATAAGGGAACTAGTTTCAAGAGAGCATTAACGTGTCAATTGTTGTGTTTTTTTTCTTCTTTTTTCCGGCAAGAAACTATAAAAGATTGAATAACAATTAAGTGAAGGATAAAATTGAAATACAATAGTGGTGATACATCGCTGGGAATTGGGAGGTTGGCGTTGAGCAACTGACAGCAATGAAAACTTGCCCAAAATAGGAATAGTTCGGGGAGGAGTGCAGCTCCTCCTTTGCCCGTGCAGATTCAATGGGAAAAGCCCAGTCGTGTAATGTTGATATTACGTTCCATAGCTCCAAAGGTATTTCGACTACAGGTTGTTGCTTTAGAAATGCCGAAGGTGAGGCTATGGCGTTGCAGGAAGCAATTCAAGTTGCGATTGCAAAAGGATGGGATAAGGTCATATTTGAGACGGATTCTCGTACTCTAGTGGATCGAATTTCAGACCGAAGTAGTGATATATCAGATTTTAATGTTATAGTCTCTTCTATTAAGTCTATGCTAGCTTTATTTTTCAGTTTCGAGGTGAAGTTTGTCAGACGTCAAGCAATCATGGTTGCTCATACGATTGCTAGGGCAGCATGTTCTTGGCCTAGTCACCATATTTTTGAGATTTGTCCTTCTTGTATTGAATCTTTTTTAATTAATAACATCAGTCAAGTTTGCTTTGATCAAAAAATTATCGAAATACAAAATGTTACATTAAAACACGATATTTTTTTAAAAGGTCAAAGTAAGTTTTTTTATAGTGACATTATAAGGTTATATAATTACTTTCTCTTTTGTGTAGGATAAAAAAAATGGGAATTGGTGGCTTTCATATGGTTCTGGAAACATAATTGGATATTGGCCATCTTCTTTGTTCACAAGTTTAAAGGATAGTGCAACTAAGGTTGAATTTGGTGGAGAAGTGTATATAAGGTCAACTGGGAGGCACTCATCAACCCAAATGGGTAGTGGACATTTTGCAAATGAGGGTCCTTCAAAAGCTTCATATTTTAGTAATATGCAAGTTGTGAATTCTGATAACACGTTGATTCCACTATCAAATCTCAATGTGTATGCAACAGAACCAAATTGTTATAATATAATAAAAGGGATTAATAACGAGGGGAATTACTTTTACTATGGTGGACCTGGAAGGAGTAGGAAATGTCCCTGATGGAATGATAAAAGGTGAATATTTCTCCTTGTTAATCGGTGTTTCTGAGACAATGATTAAAAAATCTATAAATAAAAATTTGTCTTAAAAATACAAGTTGTTATTGATGATCAAATAATAATAACACAACTTTTAATAACAACTTAATTGTTTAACCAATGTCGTAAGACACTATTTAATATTCTCCTTTCTTTTTTTGAAAGGAATATTCTCCTTTCTTGTTTAGTGATTTACTTTTTTGTTGAAATTGATCTTCTTATTTCTTTACTTTTTTATTCGCAGGTGATCCATATTGTTGGTACCATTACCATTTCGACTCTTTGCAAAGAAGAAATAAAATTTTACATACTTTACCTGTTTTTCTTTCTCTGCCGTTCACGGCAATTTCTTCCTTCTATCGTTTTTCTTTGCTTATAATGATACTTGCAAAGAAGTCCATACATGATACATTGAAAGTCAAATATTATGATAATAAAATGCAATAACTCATACATCATATTCTATAATTTCCTTGTGTTAAATTTTGACGTTGTTGTCAAATTGTACCTGTCTATAGAATTGCTTGAATTACCAAAATACAACATCCTCCCTTAATTCAAGCTCTCCAATGTCATGCTTCTCAATTTGACAAATTTGTCGATCTTCACAACTTTGGTAAAGACATTTGCAAGTTTTTTTTACCACTCTCAACATGTTTTTGTTTACTTGCTCTATGACAAAGTGAAACCTTGCTTCTATATGTTTGCTTCTCTCATGCACCACTGAATTCTTAGCCAAATCAATAACAAATTTGTTACCTATTAACAATACCATAGGCTTGCAAACTTTAATTTGCAACTCCTTTAACACATAATCTAACAAAATTGCTTGATATGTTTCAAGTGATTATACTTTTTATGGTGGTGTATGTTAGTCCTTCTGAACTATGGTCGTCGATGACGACAATGGATGTGAATGTATTATTTTAAATCAAGGTGGAGTTTGTTGGTGTTGGTTGAAAATAGCATGTTGAAGAAGTTCGACATCACATAGAATTATAAAGGAAGAGGTAGAACAATATATTCTATATTTATTCGTTACAAGATGCACCAGTCGGAAACATTTTAAGCTTATATCTAACATTTTCTTTTCTCTTATACTCTCGTGTTAGAGTCTTGTGTGATTTAATTAGGTATTTTCTTTGGATGGTGTGGGCTTACATGGATGTTTGAGAGTAGTCTATGTGTTTAACCATTTGCATATAGTAATTGAAATTCTAGCACGTTAGTTTAAGATGTTCTATGCAATGTTCCAAAACCAGACGTACAAAACAGAATGTTGAACTTAATGTTTAAACATCGTAAAGACTAACACAATAATACGTAAAAGTAAAAGACAAGAAAAAATAAAATGCACAGGAGAATTGTTAACCTAGTTCGGTGACAAACACACCTACTATGGGGACTACCAAGCCAGAAAGGAAATCCACTAGTGTAGTCCTTATTCTAAGTTCTCAGCAAACTCCTTGTTTACAACTCTAGACCTAGGACCTACCCGTCTTGACTTCAATCTAGGAACTCCTAGATCTGAGATCTCATCTCACTTCCTACCAATCAATCACAACCCTTGTGATTGTACGTTTACAACTCAATTTGGTGAAGTTACCTTCAAACACAAGTAAGGAGACTCACTCCAATAAACAGAACCTACTATTTGCTTCAAAGCTTTAGAGAGATTCATAACTAACGACTCAATAAAAACAGTCCTTAATCATGTATCAAGGTGATACAAGAAAAGGCTCACAATTAACAAAGACTTCAAACCCTAAAAACTATATTCTTTAGAATGACGGCTTGAATGATCAATTAGGTCTTCTAGTCTTGTATTTATGTTGAAGCAGCACGGGCTTGATAAGCTTGTTGGGCTTCAGAACAATTGTAGATCCTTCAGCTGATCCAAATAACAAATATAGCAATTCCTAAGAAGTATGAACATCTTTAGGAACCGCCACAAGCAACACCAAGTAAACCTAAAATAATATCTATATTTTAGAAACAAATCACCCAGAATATTCTGGACAAAAATACGTTACTTGGTGAACAAGAGATAAGGCTTGGTTTCCTTAAAAAGATAAAACGCGTAAAAACCAAGCCACACTAATAGGGCACATTGAACCGTTCCAAGATGTTGGAACATTATATCCAACAACGTACAAGATGATACGATGTTGGAACAACATTTCCAACATCAAACAAGAGTATTTGTTTTAGCAATAATGAAGCCAATATAACAAATACCCAACACTATTATTTGGTTGTCGTTGTACAACAGTTTTAGTTTTTGTTTGATTTTGGAGTTTCCGCGTTATATTCATATGTTCATGTTTTATGACTGTGTTTGTCTAGTTTCGCTATGCCGGTTTTTCCTTTCAAAAAATTATGAGTAGTGAAATATTTGAAATATTTATAAAAAAAATGAAATAAATTAAATTCATAGAATAGGAAAAGTTAACTAATGAGAAGATAGTCTAATTATTAATCACAAGGGAGATAAAAGATCAAGAAAAAAGTTATATGCATATAGTAAGAGATCTCTTCTGGCTTAAGTAGAGCAAGAGTTAAGAGTTGGAATCCATCACTGAAAATGCAGCGATGTTAAATTTCTATAGGGAGAGATTTGTTACCGATTACAGTTTGATATGAGTCAAGAGAATAGTCTTTACAGTTACATTGTTATATTCAGAGAATATTTGATTAAAAAAAAGTTGGCAAAATTACATCACAATCATTTTGTTATAATTTTTTTTGTGTCAATATAGTTTATTTACATTTTTTTTAAGTTACTCTTTATGTCTAAAGAAATGTTACAAAGTTTTTACCAAAAAAAGAAAAAAAATATTATAACGTAAGACTGATCTTAATTTTCATTCCACTTTTAATGGTATTGATTTGCATGCATTACCATTGAATTAGAGCATGCGCTCAACACCAATGTGGGGGAAGACCGGTTTCAAGTGGCGACCCTTAAGAAAATGAGCAGGTTGTTGTTACAGTATGATACGTATAGGAGACAACGAGCAAAAACTCATTGATATAAGGATGGGGACCGTAATACAAAGTTCTTCCACGCAGCTGCGACGTCTCACAAAAAGGTGATCAAAATTCTATATCTTGAGGACGACACTGGTACCGCAGTTTCGGATGCTACATGTACGTGCACAGAAGCTACAAACTATGTTCTAGATTTATTTAAGCCGCAACATAGTGTACTTGCTCATGTTATAGAAATTATGCAACACTTTGTTTCCCTAGAGGATAATCTGATGCTCGCTGCACCTATTACGAAAGAAGAGTTCTATAGTGCTATGTTTTCAATGCAGCCCGATAACTGTCCTGGACCTGATGGATTTAATCCAGGGTTTTACCAACATTTTTGGGAGCTTTGTAGAGATGATATTTTTCATGAGTGTTGCAGTTGGTTAAATACTGGTCAGTTACCGGCGGATTTAAATATGACAAATATTGCACTTATTCCAAAAAGCTTATCTCAGAAAACGATGAAAGATTGGTGTCTGATTTCCTTGTGTAATGTTCTGTATAAATTGATAGGTAAAGTTCTTGCTAACCGGTTAATGATAGTTATCCCGCAATGGATCTCAGGCAACCAGTCGACATTCGTTCCAGGGCGTTCTATTCTTGATAATGACATGGTTGCTATCGAAGTTATTCATCGAATGAAGACTAAAACTAGAGGCACTGATGGTTGGTGATGACAGGTCATCTTACGTTATTCTTAGCATGTTTTTCAGTCATTTTCAGTAGGTTTTAGCAGCAAAAAGAAGGAGTATTAGAACGATTGCCTATGATTTCGAGACTTTTGTAATGTTTTCTATATTTGAGTTTGTAATTCTAGTTTTCCCGTAACATAGAAATTTTAGGGGGTTTTTGAAGTAATTCACGAAGAAATTTAACTTTCGATTATATAAAAGATCTAGTTTGGCAGCGCATTAACTCTTGGAGTTGTAAGTGTCTCTCTAAGGCCGGTCGAGAAGTTATGATTAAATACGTCCTCTAGAAAATTCCCTCGTATGTTATGAGTATTTTCCAACTCATGGCTCTGTTAAACAATACCATTGAGAGGATGAGAAACTCATTTTGGTGGGGCCTTGGTGGTTCTCGTAATCGCGGCATTCACTGGTTGTATTGGGAGAGTGCTTACCGACCATGTTTTGAGGAGCTTGTTGATACGACGCACCTGCGTAAACCGGGTTATTGGTTGGCATAGTTTCAAAAATTGAGTGTTAACTCGTAAACTCGTCAGAGTTTACATTTTTAGGTGCTAAATTGACTGTGAAGGAAAACCGAATTCAATATATTGTTACCTCTTGAAGTGCAGAAAAGATTCTTAATCACAACAAACCAAAAGAGCAAATCCGCTACTTGTCCACACGAACGGTGCTCCTCTAGTTCCCGGTGCTAGCCAAGGGATCAGAGCTTCAGAGAATTAGGGTTTCTAAAACGTGCAACCTCTGAATTCAGCACAAGGGTTCTATTTATAGAACTCCAAGTGTGTTCTGCAATTCAAAATTCGGGCTTCCATAAGCCTACTAACTCGTTTAGCCTTCTGCTAACTAATTAGCGTTATTTTCTACACGCACCTATCATATAAATGGTACTTATATTTTTCTTTTGACCATTCTTTTGTGTGTGACACTATAGCTTTTAGTCACGTTGGCAATAATATTGAATCTAATATTTAATATTATAAATAATGAGGGGTATCTAGCAACACATCATTGCTATCCAAGTGACAAGAATGTCAAATGATATGAAGAAACCTTTTCCATGATAATAGTAATGTGCACAATTTCTCCTTTTTCCTCATATCTATATCGATCACAAGACATAGATTTTGTTAGCCTTGTATAGATCAATATTTATATTTCTTGAACTCGAAATATATTGAATAACGAATAAGTCCAATATCTCATATTGACTTAATTCTGCATGGCCGTGCAATTTTACAATCATATTTCATCAAGAGGCCTAAAGATACATCTCATGTTATGAAGGAGGGAGAAATCTCATCTAGGACACTCATGTCCCTCAGCATGACTCGTCCAGTGCCCATTAACCAACGTTATAGTCATACTGTTACAGATAACGTTTTAGTGCTAATAAAGCACTCGAGTCCACATCTAGGGATCATAGTGGTTTCAGGTCTAAGAGTTGTATACACCATTATCCTTGTGAGAATATCTTATGACATTTTCATAACATACTATGTAGTATTCTCACGGTGGGTCAATCCATTATAAATATTACTCCTAATATTTATACCTATGTATAGATTTAATATCTCATATGCATGACCCATGAGACGTGGTCATCAGTCTACATACATAATAGTCTCTATGCTTTATTATTATCCCATTTATGTTAAAGCTTGACTACAAATGGATTTAAGAATAACATTCTTTATGTTAATGTAATCTCATGATTAAGTCATACTTAATATTCCATTACATGAACTATCTATTCTAGGGACTTTATTAATCTTACAAAAATTATAATAAATAAAGACATATATTATCTAATAATAAAAATCATGATACATATCATGAGTTTAACATAAACTATTGTCCGCACAACACTGTCATTTAAGCAAAACACGTATCCAGATTTCGATTTGTAATCATCACGATTTGTCTGAAAACTAGCATTAGTGTAACGAATTAAGCCTATTCTTGACCACCATATATCAAGAAAGTATCCTTAGTTCTTATTAAGTACTTAAGGATATTCTTGACAGCAATCCAATGATTGTTGCCAGGATTAGACTGATACCTGCTCGTTGCACTTAAAGCATACGAGACATCTGGTCGAGTACATAACATAGCATACATGATGGATATAAGTGCTGATGCATTTGGAACATTATGCATTCAATCCCTTTCTTCACCGGTTGAAGGGGATTGAGTTTTTGATAGACTTATCTGATGACATAGGTATGAATCCTTTCTTGGAATCATACATGTTGAAACGTCTCAGTACTTTGTCTATATATGTACCCTGACTTAAACCAAGAAATCTTTGTGATCTATCTCTATTATTCCTGATTCTTAGTATATAGGAGGCTTCACCTTTCATAAAAAAACATTTACCTAACCAAGTTTTCAATTCTTGCAGTGTAGGGATTTCATTTAAACTTATTGGAAGTGGAATAGATATCGAAAAGAAATTAACCTCTTCCTGCACGAGTTTTGTATAGCTTCATATATATATATATATATATATATATATATATATATATATATATATGAAATTGACTATATTATTACTTTTGTTATAATGAATATTATGTTATAAAACTACTTGAAAAAGCAACAAAAACTAAAGATGGATTGCAATAAAAAAGATAAATCAAAAGAAAAAATATATACAAAAGTCTGCACCAAAAAAATTGGTCATAACCGCAAAGGCTATTGAATCTATAAAAGTGAAAAGGAAAACAAACTGCTATGTGATAATTGAAAGAACAAAATAATAATGAAAAGAAACCGATATGTCGTAACCGAAAGAAAAAATAATAATAAAAATGAACCGTTATGTGGTAATTGAAAGAAAAAATAATAATGAAAAAGAACTGCTATAAAAAAAAGAAATTGCAATGGCGTTAGTGACATTTAAAAAAAATTGAATTTTTCATGTGCTACCTGATTCAATTTCTTACGGATTTTTTTTCTTCATAAAAATTAATTAGGCCCGCCAATAAGGATGGGGTTACGGTTATTAGGTTGAATTGCATGATGGTGAGAAATGATTTAGGGATTGTGAGATTGAACGAAATAAGATCCAAGATTTGTGTTGAATACATAACATTGAAGCAATCACATGGTATTAAAAACATTAGTGCCTTGGTGGTAAGAATTTTGAATTGGAAGCATGTGGTACATGGTTGATCCCTAGCAGAACTTTTTTTCATAAAAGAAGGAAAACAAGTAGGGTTTAGGGTTGGAAACTTAATAGGATTTATAAATATCTAACCATTTTTACTTCTACTTTTTTCTTCTGCTACTACTAACATGGATGGTGAGAGCAACCACCAACGTCACGACATTTCTTCTCAATCACTTATTGATGAAACAATCATCAGAACCCTAACAACACTGTCACTTCCCACTCTTCCTTTTGACCTCATTCCAGAAATCCTTTGGTTGTGTCGCTTGGCAACTAGTGGGAAAATGTTTAAGTGGTGCGATTAATTGGTTGGTTACTAAAAACTATGATAACAAAATCCAACATTGTATCGTTTCTCTTGATTTGGGGAACGAGTCTTATAAAGAAGTTTTGATGACTCCCGATTATGGAGCGGTAGATGGATATATTAATTTGCAAATGAGCATGTTAAGGGATTATTTGTGCATGGTTATTGGTCATGGTGTTTGGGTTATGAAGGAACATGGAAATAAACACTCTTGGGATAAATTGTTCACGATTTCTTACATGCAAGATCTTCCTACATCTCATGACAATATCAAAGTAGTACATATGTTTGAGGATGGTTAGGTGTTGTTGAAGTCTATAGAGAGAGGGACATTGAAGTTGATTTTTTACAATTCTAGAAACGGTACTTATAAGTCTACTCAATTTGAATACAC
Organism: Medicago arabica; assembly: GCA_946800305.1. Taxonomy (NCBI): domain Eukaryota; kingdom Viridiplantae; phylum Streptophyta; class Magnoliopsida; order Fabales; family Fabaceae; genus Medicago; species Medicago arabica. Next base: position 41,718,355 of record OX326971.1, on the reverse strand, counting down.
ATGTGAAGTATGTGTTGAGAGTTTGATATCACCTTGTTCTTATTGCTAGAATGTGGTTCTATCTTCTATGTCACTTGAGCATGAGAGTACACCACAACCTATATATCTTCTAGACCGTCGACCCGTGCGACATACGAGTCTTATGTGCTAATATACTATGTTACAGTAAATAAATATTTCATGGAAAAAATATCAACACTAGAAACACGACTATGTTAACAATTGAAAAAAATATTCATTATCTACATTAGCCAAATTCGACGAGACTTTTCAAAAAATGGAATAGGTTTCAAACTCACATACCATATAACAATTTCGACATAAAATTGATAGGAGAATGGTCATGTCACCACATTTTTTTGAGTTTATAGAAATTTAAGAATAAGACACACTGAAGATTAATACGACAACATCACTGTACATCGAAGGTATACACTTTGACATCACAATCTTTATTTTTTCCAAGGAGGCATAACATCTCGGACTTATATATATTTTTTCCCTTGATTAATTCTATCTTAGTAGCCCACATAAAATCCAAATTAAAAATGGTATACTCAAGTATAAGCGTAACCTTCCCTACTTGATTTGAAACTATCAAATTGAATTTGAACTATTAAATATAAGTAAAAACAATTAAAGTTGGGAGTTTATTGCCAACTGAAACTGTAAATTGAAGTAGATTGTTTTGTTTTTAATACTAACATTTCATGCTTAATCTATTGAATATATCCTTTTAATCAATTCAATGTTATTGCTCTCCATTATTTAAACGTTTGTTTTTATTCTTTATCTTATGGACATGAAGAGCTCAACATGATTTTATTGTGAGTGGTTCTTCCTCATTTTAGTTCACTAACTGGAGTGCTCTAGGCTACCTTGGATCTCTTGTCTCTTTCATCGACATCCATGACTTACACCTCACTGTAAAGGATGTTCTCAGTAGCCCATCTCCTCACTCGCAAGATCTCGACACTCATCTCCCTCGAGAAATTGTCGAGGCTATCAACAACATTCAATTCCGCTTCAACAATTCTATTGAAGATGCGTTTATTTGGTCCCATAACAAGAAATGGGTCTATTCAACCAAAAGTGGATACAATTGGATTATTTCTTATGCTGAACTGGTCACAAATATTAATCTATCTCAATCTTGGAAGCTAAATATTCCAGAAAAATATAATTTCCTTGTTTGGATTGTTTGTCATGATGTTGGTCCTACTCTTTGTCTTAGGTGTGGAAACCATGACGAAACTTTTTTCCATTGCATTCAGGACTGCACTCATTATGTCGAGGTTTGGTATCATATTGGGTTCACTACTCCAGATTTCTTCTCTTCTTTGTGCGGCTATGATTGGTTAAAATCAGGATTGATGAGTTCGAAGTCAAATTTCTTCCTGACGGGTATTTGGTGGTCTTGGAGACATCGCAATCTAGCATGTCTGAACAACGAGGCCAGGTCTCTAAATAAGCTCTCTTTCAACATGCAAAGCTCAGCCGAAGTCATTAAATATGTTTTCTCTAAAAATGGTGTTGCTGCTTCCTCATAGCATTTTATTTAGTGGGACTGTCCTAATCACTTTTGTACCATTCTCAACATTGACGGGAGCTATCTAGAAACACCGCAACAAGCTGCCTTTGGAGGTCTCATTAGAAATTCAGTAGGTTTCTACCTTTTCGGTTTCTCTGGGTTCATTCTTAATTCAGATGACATATTACTTATTAGGCTCTCAACTATCTACCATGGTTTAGTGTTAGCTCGAGACATGGATACTCCTGATTTCGTGTGTTATACAAATTCCCTTCTCTACTTAGATCTTATTACTGATCCCGCTGTGAGTACCACATTTATGATGCTCTCATTCAAGACATAAATGATACATTATCCTCCAGCAACTCTTCTATCTTTCACACTCTGCAGGACGGTAACCAATGCGCTGATCTTTTGGCTAAGTTAGGAGCTTCTTCAAATTCTGCGTTGTCTATCCACCTGTCTTCACATGAGGGAATGAGCGATCTACTTAGATATGACGCTTGATGAACCTTCTTCCCTAGGGATTATTTGTAGCCCTGTTTAGGTTGTTTTCTTTTTTCTTTTGTTCATGCCTTTATGTTTCTCCGTTTCTTTCCTTTATCCCTTGTAACAAAAAAAAAAATACCACAAATTTTTTATACTTATATTGAAGGGTCATTCTAACTAATGCCCCAAAAAGATACTAATTAAAGAAGTTAAAAATACTCCATTCATACATGTCGCAGCCAATCACTGCACACATGCCAATAATCAACTTTGATCATTAATATCTTTAATTATATATAATAATAAAATATAAAAATTTGATATTATGAAAATATTCATCGAAACAAATCAAACAACGTCTTACATGCTAACATTTGTATTTATATATTAGTTAAAAAATATGATCAACGTAAGCTACGTGAATAGTGCAAATTGTAAAATTGCGACGTGTATTTTAAAACGAATGGAGTAGTAGTTTTATATTGAAAACAATGATTTTAAAACTTTAATAACCTTTTTTTGAAAGAAAAACTTTTTAACATATTATTTTAATATTTGTTTCTTTAACAAATGTCTTACACCCACTCTTTAGCATTTTCCTATATTTAAAAGCTTAAAAAAATCCTTATTAAACAAAAGTTTTGGAAATACTATGAAGACTTTTCATCATAAAAAATCACTAAAATCCTTCCAAATCCCAATAGAATACATCCAATGGTAGTTAAGGAAACCACATCTAAAAGGTGGTGATGTATGTTTGTTTAGTAGTATTTTTTTGTTTTGTTTTGACCAAATATTTCAGTGCACTGCACGATGGTCACACAAACACCAGGGGACGGACCCATTTAGCCAACAAAAATCCCTTAAAAAGATCCAATTCAATCTGTAATAATTTCATCTAATTTATCCATTAATATATTTTCAATAGATGTATTACAACGATCCATCTATAATAATGTATTCTTTTTTATTTTTGACAAAAATGTATTCTCTTTTATTATTTACAAAAAAAAAAATTATTCTCTTTGTTGATATTTTTTTTTCCTTCAGTTTGATCGTATAATATTAACCAGTACTCCCTCCGTTTCTAAATATAAACAAAAATCACTTTTTAGGTTCATTCATTTAATGATGTATGTGGTTCATAATATGGATCACATACATCATTAAATGAATGAATCTAAAACGTAATTTTTGCTTATATTTAGAAACGGAGGGAGTATTAGTTATGCTAAAATCTATTTATTGGAATTTGGACCGACCCCATTGTCTTTATTGGGCTTATATATTATGAGGGCTTAAAAATTTATAAATAATTGTTGGAATAATTAATAATAGGATAGTTATAAAGTAGTTGTGCCAGCTGGTGGTGTACGGCAGATGCCGGTGGTGGTACACGGAGGAGCTTTGGCGACCTCACGACGGAGGTTCTCAAATATCCCTCCTCATAGTGTTTCCTTATGTTAGTGTACAACAATATTCTGCGGTCAGCGTCTCAACTCATTTTAGCCATTGCTAACCGGTGCCACCACACCAACTCATTTTCCAATTTTAAATATATCAAAACAAATATTAAATAATAAGTCTTATTACATTAATCGTCAAAAATAGTAGGGTTAAAAATGTTTTTGGTCCCTATAAATATACTAACTTTTTATTTTAGTCCATCTAAAATTTCCTTCAACTTTTAGCCCCTATAAAATTTTCAATCACTAATTTTGGTCACTATATTTAAATAAATTTTTGTATTTTTTAATGAAATTGTGTAGAAATGTGTAGAATATTGTAAAAATCACTCAAAAAATTAGAATTTTTTAACAAAACATAAATTAGATTTGAATTTTTAACCGCAAAAAATATAAAAATTCTTATATAATTCATAATTGTTAAAAAATTCTAATTTTTTTTAGGAGAGATTATTATAATATTATAATTTTTTCTTCAAATTTTATTCAATAATATGAATTTTATATATGAGTTTACTTTAAAGGAGAGACCAAGAGTAAAGTTGAAATTTATTGGAGGACTAAAAGTTGATGATAATTTTTAAATGGACTAAAACGAAAAGTTGACATATTTATAAGGACCAAAAACATATTTAAGCTTTAATAATATTATTATTATTATTATTATTATTCCTTATCGTATTTCCCCAAATAATAATGATTCTAGATTTTAAACCACTGTATATACATCCTTGGCCCATTGCCTCGTTTCTCATCAGCACACAAGACAAAAATGGTTAATCTATTATATGGCCTCTTTCTTTTCTCTCTCTCAATGCATTGTTTCGTTGCTTGCTTAGCTTCAGAAACAAGTAACCATCAGTTATCCAACCAAACTTTTCTATCAGAAGAATTTCACATGTTGAAGAAAATGATAACGAGTCGTCTTCAACAGATCAACAAGCCTGCTGTTAAGACAATTTATGTATGTTAAAAATAAACCTTAAATCTTCTTTAAATCTTCAAGTCTAATGTATATGATTGTGTTTGTGTAATTAGAGTGTGTTTGAATGAGATAATTTTGTGAAGCAATATAATTTTCATATGCTTATCCAAACATACTTTTAAAGTAATTGTTGTGTTTGTTTTTTTATATACATTTTGTGTTTGTTTTCATGTTCAGAGTCCAGATGGCGATATTATAGATTGTACTGTGTGTCACAAACAACCAGCTTTTGATCATCTTCTATTGAAAGGACAAAAACCATTGGTATTTTTCTTTAATTGAATTAAGAAAATTCATAAATATATCGTTTGAAACTAATTAAGCTATTATATTAATTTCAACTTTGTAATTGATAAATTTTCATGCATATTTATATATAGAATCCTCAAGAAAGACCAAGAGGCTATAACAAAACCGATATTTTGAGTGACAACTTTCAATTGTGGAGCTTATCGGGTGAATCATGTCCAGAAGGAACAATTCCAATTAGAAGAACAAAAGAAGAGGACATATTAAGATCTAGCTCTATCAACTCGTTTGGAAGAAAATTAAACCAAGTCGGAGTGGATACCACTAAATATAAACATGTGGTATGCAATCACATGAACTACTCATTTTTTGTTTTCAAGTTTTTTCCTTCTTTTTTTTTCATGCAAACTAAATCCTTTTTTTTTTAATTTAAAATGATCACAAAAGTTCATGCTTAAACCAAAGACGTTTGGATGACATAATATGAATATCTTTTAAATTGACAAATGCCTTATGTTTAAACTTGAATTTATATACGCAATAATGCTAAAACTTGTAAAGAGAATTTACCATCTATTTGAGTCTCATAAAACTTGAGACTTTCACGGTTCGTTGTATGGACCCATATATATACGTCGGTTTAAAAAAAAATGGTTGTTTCATCATGCACCTATAATATTGTCTTCTTATTACTCTACACTCCGCAGCATTCATATGGGTCTGTGACTGGGGATCGTTACTATGGAGCAAAGGCTACAATAAATTTATGGTCCCCCTATGTGGAAGGTGAAAAAGAATTCAGCTTGTCTCAAATATGGATCGTCACCGGTAGAAATGCCAACACCATTGAAGCTGGTTGGCAGGCATGTTAAATTAATTACAACTTGATTATATACATCATATGCTTTACTTAAACAAGGTTTAACTCATGTATAAATTGTTACATAAGTTATTATCAGTAACTTAATGTAGCATGTATAAATTGTTACATAAGTTATCATCAGTAACTTAATGTAGCAACCTGTAACTAAAAATAACTAGTTGTTACAGACTTTCCAAGATGTTTAAGCTTTCAAGTGCTACATCACTTATGCATTCAAAAGACAATGAACATGCCAACAATATCTACCTCTTATTCCTGCAATGTACTAATTAATTTTGTATTTTAGCCAATAAAGCTAACATCAAGTAATTTTTATGCAGGTGAGCCACCAGATCTACGGAGACTATCTCCCTAGATTCTTTATTTATTGGACGGTAAGTAATTTATACCCTAAAATACTGGATTATTTTTATGAGAAACAAAAGTGTAAAAAAATTTGGTCCTTTCTTATAAGAAACATTAACTAATTTTAAAATGTTAAATTTAATTTGTGTCTTTATTTATCATAGGAGAGGAATGTTAAGAGCAAGTAAATTAGTGAAATGAAGAGTAATTAATACAGAAGTATTCATGAAAAAAATTAAATTTATAATAGTATTATTAAATCAAAATAATTATTTTCAAGTTGTTTATTTGGTCTTAACTCAAAAACAAAAAAGTTGTTTATTTGGTCTTGATGATTTAATATATATTGAAAAGAAAATGATAGTAATAATAGTAGTAGTAATTGCAGGCTGATGATTATAAACAAACTGGATGCTACAATTTACGTTGTCCAGGCTTTGTTCAAACTAGCAAAACATTTGTACTTGGAGGTGCACTCTCTCCGGTTTCTACGTATGATGGACGGCAACGTGCAATTACTTTATTAATCTATAAGGTAATTATAAGAGTAATGCTAGCAACACTCTCTATAATATTCACTCTCTTATTGGTTTAAGCTATGATGGATCTATACTTTAAAAATTGAACTCACACAAAGTGGCGGGACATATAATACTCACTCTCTTATGGAGGTGTTAATTACCGATAAGTCAATTTGGTTAATCAAGTTTTTTTTTTTAAGGGAAATTTGGTTAATCAAGTTAAAAAGTACTTTTGAAAAAAATACTTTTTTTTGGTTTTCTTTAATATAGTTTCTAAGATTTTTATATGTGGCATATGTGATTGGGATCATTTAATTGCAAAAATCGTTTGATTTTTTGTTTCAATAATCAAATTAACTAATCTATAGAATTTCTAAGACTATTGAATTAAAAAATAAATAAATAAAAAAATTCATAGACAATTTGTACATGGTTCAATTTCATTAATTTTTGTTCATGGAAGGAAATGTGCAACAACTTTTTTGACTCCAAAAAGTTGTCTAAGAGACTTAAATTTTTTTATAAATAATTAAATAAGATAAGATATAAGATACGCAATCATGTTCTAAAAAAATAGAGAAACGACAAAAAATTAGGAAGGAAATATTCAACAACATTTTTTACTCCAAAAAATTGTCTAAAGACTTAAGAACTTTTATAAATAAGATACGCGATCATTTTCTAAAAAAAATAAAGAAACAATAAAAAAAATTAGAAATAAAATTTGCAACAACTTTTTTGACTCCAAAAAATTGTTTAAGAGACTTAAGAACTTATATAAATAAGATACACGACCATTTTCTAAAAAAATTTAAAGAAACAACAAAAAAATAAGAAAAAAATTTGCAACAACTTTTTTGACTCCAAAAAATTGTCTAAGAAACTTAAAAACTTTTATCAATAAGATAAGATATAAGATACACAACCATTTTATAAAAAAAAAATAGAGAAACGACAAAAAAATTAGAAAGGAAATGTGCAACAACTTTTTTGGCTCTAAAAAGTTGTCTAAGAGACTTAAGAACTTTTATAAATAAGATAAGATACACGATGACTTCCTAAGAAAAATAAAGAAACAACAAAAAATTAGGAATAATATTTGCAACAATTTTTTTGGCTCAAAAAAGTTGTCTAAGAAATTTAAGAATTTTTATAAATAAGATAAGACATAAGATACAATCATGTTCTAAAAAAATCGAGAAAAAACAAAAAATTAGGAAAGAAATATGCAACAACTTTTTTGACTCCAAAAAGATGTCTAAGAGACTTAAAAACTTTTATAAATAAGATAAGATATGCGATCGATTTCTAAAAATAAAAAATAAAGAAACAACTAAAAAAAATATTTACAACAACTTATTTGTCTCCAAAAAGTTGTCTAAGAGACTTAAGAACTTTAATAAATTTAGATGCTCAATCATTTTCTAGAAAAATAGAGAAACAAAAAAAAATTAAGAAGATAATGTGCAACAATATTTTTGTCACCAAAAAAGTTGTCTAAAAACTTTAAGAACTTTTATCAATAAGATTAAGTGAAGGATAAAATTGAAATACATAACATTACACATAAACACTATTTTTTTACAAGGTCAAAATAAGTTTCTTTTAGAGTGACATTTAATGTTATATTATTACCTTCTTTATTTTTTGTGTAGGATAAAAAATATGGGAATTGGTGGCTTGAATTTGGATCTGGAAACATAATTGGATATTGGCCATCCTCTTTGTTTACAAGCTTAAAGGATAGTGCAACTACTATTCAATTTGGAGGTGAAGTGTATATAAGGTCAACAGGGACACACTCCACAACCCAAATGGGTAGTGGACGTTTTGCAAATGAGGGTCCTTCAAAAGCTTCATATTTTAAGAATATGCAAATTGTGAATTCTGATAACAAGTTGATGCCACTATCAAATTTCAAAGTGTATGCAAAGGAACCAAATTGTTATAATATAATAAAAGGGATTAATAACGAGGGGAATTACTTTTACTATGGTGGACCTGGACGGAATAAGAAATGTCCCTGATGGAATGATAAAGGTGAATGTTTCTTTCGTATTTTTGGGTCTTGCTAACCGATATTTTCGGTACAATAGTTAGGAATTTATAAATAGAAATTTTGTTTTAAAAATACAAATTATTATTGGCGATCAAATTTACATTTTATTTTTGACAAAACGATTAAATTTACATAACTTTTTAATAAAAACTTATTTGTTTTAATTGTTTAACTAATATCTTGAGACACTATTTAACATTCTCCTTTCTTGAATAGTGATTTATTTATTTTTGTTGAAATTGATCTTCTTATTTCTTTACTTTTTTATTCGCAGGTGATCCATATTGTTGGTACCATTACCATTTCGACTCTTTGCAAAGAAGAAATAAAATTTACATACTTTAATGCTTTTCTTTCTTTACCTTTTTCTCTTGCTTTGCTTACAATGATACTTGCAAAGAAGTCCATACATGATACATTGAAAGTCAAATATTATGATAATAAAATGAAATAACTCATACATCATATTCTATAATTTCCTTGTGTTAAATTTTGATGTTGTTGTCAAATTGTACTTGTCTATGGAGTACCAAGTAAACACGACAGCAGCTTGACATTTGAGTGTCGGCTTTAATTAACTTATTGTTTTCTGCTCAATTCAAGATATATTTATGCTCTCAAGTCTATAAAAAATGTTTAAGCTTGAAAAGTGCATCTGAAGTTGAGGCTTTACAATACTTGAATAAATTTCTTGCTATTCGGATTTGTTAGCATAGCAAAGCTTGCTTGTAACTCAATCAATGAATTTTCAAAGAGAAATTGAGAGAGAGAGAGAGAAGAGATATATGCAATAGATTGTAATTCTATATTCTCATTAGTAAATGAAAGTGAACCTTGGAAATCATTTAAACTACTTCACATGGAATTAACTTGCAAAGCAAGTAACTATCCTTCTAACTAATATTCACAAAAAATAGCTAATTGAATTGCTAACAGATTAACTATTTTCTAACATACTCCCTTAATTCAAGTTCTCTAGTGTCACAACTCTAATCATGCTTCTCAATTTGACAAATTTGTCAATCTTAACAACATAGGTAAAGACATTTGCAAGTTGTTTTTCAGCTGGTCAATGTACGACTTTCAACATGTTTTATTTACTTGCTCTATGATAAAGTGAAACCTTGGTTCTACATGTTTGCTTCTCCCATGCACCACTGGATTTTTGCCAAATCAATAACATATTTGTGATCTATTAACAATAACATAGGCTTGCAAATTTCAATTTGTAACTTCTTTAACACATAATCTAACAAAATTGCTTGATATGCTTCAAGTGATTATACTCTTTATGATGGTGTATGTTAGTTCTTTTGAACTATGAGAGTCAATGATGACAATGAAAGTGAATGTATTATTTTAAATCAAGGTGGAGTTTGTTGGTTTTGGTTGAAAATCACATGTTGAAGAAGTACGACATCACTTGGAATCTAAAGGAAGAGGTAGAACAATATATATTCTATATTTATTCGTGGGTAAAAGTGTGATGTCTCTCTTTTAGCGGGTCCTAAACGTTTAACCTATTGCCGCTGCAATTGGTTATGGAGAAAATGAAAGAAACATAAAATTGAATGCAACAAAAGTTTTTCATGAGAATAAACAAAAGTTTTGCTTGGAAAAGATGGTTTTTTTTAAAAAAAAAACAAGATCAAATAGAATAAATATTTGTCTTTTTTGCTTACATTTTAGGACAAAGAAATTTAGTATTTTTTGCTTACATTTTACGATGGAGGGAGTATAAATTTATCTTAAAACTTGTGCAGTTTATAGTACATAATATTGTACTCTCTCCGTCTCATATTATAAGCAAAAAAAAAAAATCACACTTGTTAAGAAAACTAAAACATAGTAGTTTGCAACATAGTTTCTTGTGTTTTCCTTGGAAATAAGTTTTATAGGAAGATGTAAAAACAATTTTCATTGGTTATTGGTTTTTGAAAAAATGAAAGAGAGAACAAATTGAATGCACTTTGCATTTAATTTTCATTTGAAAAAGATAATTTTTTGAAACAATATAATTAAATATGATAAAAGTTGATCTTTTTTGCTTATAATTTGGGATAAAGAAAAAGAGTTTTTTTTTTTATAATTTGGAACGGAAATAGTACAATAATTAATTGTTGTCTTCGATAAAAATAAAATAAAAATACTATCAATTTTAGTTGTCTTAATCTATACGATATTGCATAAGATTGAGAGCTAAAAAATCAATTCAAACAAGTCTGCCGGTACAAGCAACACTGGGGTTGAATAATGTGGCAAGTGATCTTAGACTTTAATTCATCAACCTAACACATATTTAATATCTCCACCGCTTGCCACACATAATATCCATATCATATCCTATAAATAGTAAGTCATACGGCTCCAACATTTAAAGCATTGTCCAAACCAAATTCCACCACCCCTCCTAAAAGTTAATTATACACAACCATGTCAACAACATTAATCAAAATTACAAGCCTTAGCCTTATGTTATGGCTTTTCATGACCACAAAAACATTAGCACAATCCGAAAATGAACAAGTTCTTGACACAAAAGGCCATCCTCTTGAACGTGGCAGAGAGTATTACATAAAACCAGCTATAACCGATAGTGGAGGCCGTTTCACTTTGATAGATAGAAACGGTTCATGCCCTTTATATGTAGGTCAAGAAAATACTGACCTTGGAAAAGGGTTACCCGTTATTTTCACTCCTTTTGCTAAAGAAGATAAAGTTATTAAGGAGAGTAGGGATTTTAAGGTGAAATTTTCAGCTTCTTCAATTTGTGTACAATCCACCGAATGGAAATTAGGTGATAGGGACACTAAGAGTGGAAGAAGGGTTATTATAGCTGGGAGTGATGGTAGTTATTTTAGAATTGTGAAGACTCAATTTGGAGGTATTTATAATATAGGGTTTTGTCCCACAGATACATGTTCCTTTTGTAGATTTGCTTGTGGTACCATTGGTGGTTTGCGTGAGAATGGGAAGATTTTATTGGCTTTGGATGGTAGTGTTCTCCCAGTTGTGTTTGTGAGAGCATAATGTGTTTGTAGGGTAAGTTCTACTCCATTGACCAATACATGAAAATTTCCTAAAACATCAATGAGGACTGAAACGGTAACCTAATTAGTACATGTATGATAAAAACAAGAAGAAGAAGACAAAAGTACAAGTTATGTTTTTCTCTTGCTATGTTTTACAAACCGACACTAATTAGACAATTGTTTCATACGGTAGAATAAGAAGGATGGTCAACTTCTATTGACAAGGTCATTATTATATTAGTCATCATTGGAGTTTTGAATAATTTTTATTTATATTGGATGTAGATCTTGCTTGTGTTTGTAATTCTATTTAAGTTTGTGTTTGTAATGTATACTTGTAGCTTTGTTCTTGAAACAGCTTGTTAATAATTGGAGCTACTCATGCTAATAAGTTGGAGGATAGAAAAATGCATTAGTATAAAATTAAGCTCCAACATGTTTTTTTTTTGAAGGATTAAGCTCCAAAATGTTGTGTAAATCACTAGTTTTACTATTTTTGTAATAAAAAAAATACTTCTATTCACTTCCAAGTAGAATAAACCTAGCAAGATTGGTTATTTATGTTTTCGTGAGTTTAGCTCAGTTGGTAGATACATAATATATGCAGGTATGAAGTTCAAACATCGGCCACCATAAAAAGTGTATTGGTTATTTGTGTATTCCTAAAATAAAAAAGTTTGGTTATTTGTGTAAAAAAATTGATTAATTTGAGTTATCCCGTCAAAAAATAAAATTATAGTTTGTGATTCCTTCAAACAATTTTTTTTTAAGAGGTCAAATGCAAATATATTAAAAACCAAACTGATAAGCACAAGATAAGATGTGTCTAATGAGATACTGTACACAACGTCATTGTAACAAACATGGCAAAGACACAAATCACAATTACAATGTTTAATCTATACAAAGAGACGGCGTAGACCACTGAAAATGCAAATAAAAAGATAAACCTGGTTAATGCGTCTTTAACCACCATCAATAATGAAGCTTAAAAAAATAAAAATAATTATAGTTTGTGTTATGCATAATATCTATACATTAAATTTATTTTATATATAGAGATTGCATTTTATATGCAGTGTCAGAATTCGAACATCGTATTCTCCATTTTTATTTTATTTGAACAATAAAAAATGGACTATAAATTAACCACAAAACCAGCAACCCCACTAACATAAGGTCTGCCAAATGGATTATTGAATATACACAGAATCAGTTAGGCAAAACAAAAAACCATTACCCAATGCCCAAACATTAAAAATGGCTCGAACACCACCTATTTGTGTCAAACTTAAAGGTGGCTTTTCTAGCTTTCATCTAGGCGATAGACATATACTTTACTTTATCCAACAATCTGGGAATAGGAGTTACAAAATTATTAAACAACCTATTATTACGCTTTTTGCCACCACATGTTGAGTAAACAAACTGGAGAAAATGATCTGACAACACATTGGAATAACATATGGACAGGAACTGATTCTTCTCTGGTAGTTCTTGCAGCCAAGAATTCGAATCAGGTTCCCTGGATACTAAGAAATAGATGGGACAATGCAATTGGTATTCTTCATAGCTTAAATTATGTTATTTTTCATATTTACAGGGAGGGTAACCAGGTTGCAGACTCTTTAGCAAACCATGGTTTATCTTTGAGTTGTTTATCTATTTGGAAGGTTGTTCTTGATTTTGCAAACCCTAGTTTTATTACAGATAAAACTGGTTATTCCTCCATTAGAATTTCATCTTGATTTTGGGAATTTTGGTCTAGTCCCCTCCCTTTGTATCTATTTCCTTTCTTCTAATATATTTTGGGTTGGTTAGCACTATGCTTCCAACCTTTTTTGCTCAAAAAAAAAAACTGACTTATGAAAATAAGTTATGTATCACACTCTTTTTCCCCAAAGAATTCAAGGTAAATTATGAAAATAAACTATGTTGTATAATATGACACTGTTTCGAGGTATAAGGATTTCTATTGTGGGGATACTATCAATCTACAATCAACTACCAAAAGCTTCTAGTAATTTAAAACATCAATTTTATCAAAACAAAATTATAGAGTAATCACGTTTCGGACGGAGAAGAAGTCGATTTCTCCTTACACCGTTTCTGTATGAGAGGAAGAAGTGGGTTTTGCATAATCACTTTTTGAATGTTGAAGAAGAAGTGGGTTTGGTAATCACTTCTCATAATTCTCATAATCGTGTTTTTGTAAGAGAGATATGAGTTTCTCGTTCCTAATCACTTTTATGATAATCCCTTTTCCGATAAGGTACATCATCTGATAATCGCTTTTCTGATAAGAACAAATATAGGAAAATTTATTCTCTAGAAGAAAAAAAAACTAACATTTTTATGACCGTTGGCCAGAATCACCACAATGGGCCAAAAGTTGGCCTTCACCAAAGCCCAACAATAAAACTAAAAAAAGTGGGGCTAGGGCCTGATCAAGGTTCAACTAAGAGGGGCCTAATAGGGCTTAACATGGGGCTCAACTAAGAGGGCTTTATAATAAAGGGCTTTTCTGACAACTCTACTTGGGCATCGTTCATTCTATTAGCAATTGAAAACACTTCATATGTTGTTGAGATAATGACATCAAGGGTGTTCATCCTTCTAGGTATTTTATCTGACCATGAAGAAATTGATGTGGGAAAGTTGATTGGTTACAACTTGAAGGAAATGGTTACCTAAAAGAAAACCACTTTAGGTCACAATTGCTTAATTAACTTGTTTGTATACTAGAACACGATGTTAGTTAACTGCAGCTCACCCCCAAAGGTTATTAACTATGTTGATACTAGGGAAATCAATTGTCGTTGATAGCAAACGATAGTTAACTGCCGTTGGAGGTAGTTCAATAATTGCAGGGTGTTAATGAGCAAAACTTAAGCTGAAGTGAACTAAATACAAGAAAGTTTGGATGATGCTTTTGGCTACTGTGTATACCGAAAATTGCTTTTTTTACATAAAGTTTTGCCTAAAAACACATGGAAATTACGCAACTACTCCCTGGAGGTATTTAACTATCGCTGAACAAAATCGGTGGTAGTTAACAACTGCTACGATCAAAACTAGCGATAGTTAACTACTGTTGCAAATTTTCCCCTAAAACCAGTACAACCTACACCTTACATCCTATTCATTTATCTCCTTACATCACCATACCAATAAAATATCCCAAAAATAATTCCCCCCCCCCCCCCCCCCAATCTTGGTTTCAAATCCTTGGACAGGGATTGCTAGAAGGTTTCTACACACATTTGACGTCAAGAAACATGTAATGCATTATTTAACCCGTTTACATTGATATATTTTTCTAACATTTTTTTCCCTGACATGCAGCTCAACAGTAGTTAACTACCGTTGGGATTATAATCTACATATAGTTAACTACCACTGGCACAACGGTAGTTAACTACCACTAGGGACTTCAAAATTTCACACTTTGAAAATTTGGAAGTGCTCATTGCCTATAATCTTTGTTTTTGTTTTTGTTTTTACTTTATATTCGATAGATGTTACTTAAATGATTTTGCAGTTATATGTTGTTTATTTATAGTTATGGTTGAGAATGCGGATGATGAGTTACCGCCTATGGTTGAAGCTTTCGTTAAAGTTGAGGCGTTAAATGTGAATTCCGGTGTGTCCAAACTTCATGACAACGAAGTGGACACAACTCATTTCTTTTCAAGCCAAGATACATGGAAAGATAAAAATGAGTTACTCGGTTGGATACGGTGACAAGCAAATAAGGCTTGATTTACGGTTGTCATAAAAAGATCTTGTGCAATAAGGAATCCAACGTTGGAGTTGGTTTGTGAAAAGTGTGGCAAGCACAAAGTACGGAAGAGAAAATTGAAGCATGAAGAAACGAGATCAAGAAAATATGGGTGTTTGTTCAAGGTGCGTGGACATGTTATTAAGGAATTAAATGTGTGGAAGTTGGTTATTCTTAATGTAATTCACAACCATGAGATGTTGCCATATTTAGAAGGGCACCTTCTTGTGAGAAGATTAATGGAGGACAACAAGATGATTGTACGTGACTTGACCAAGAGTTTGGTAAAACAATTTTTTTTTTGACAAATTTAAAGGGAAAAAGATAATAGTCCATGACAAATATAAAGCAAGTATACAATAAATGTTATAAATTCAAAAAAGCAATAAGATGTGACAAGATGGAGATGCATTATCTAGTGTCAAATTTGGAAGAGTCCAAATATGTTTATTTAATAAGAGAAAATGTTAGAGTGATACTATTCAAGACATATTTCAGGCTCATCCACGATCTGTTAAGTTGTTTAACAATTTCCCGACCGTTTTAATCATGGATTCCACGTACAAAACCAACGTGTTCAGGATGCCATTGTTTGAGATAGTTGGAGTCATCTCAACCGATATGACATATTTGGTTGCTTTGGCATTTATAACGACCGAGAATGAGGATAACTTTACTTGGGCTTTACAGATGTTGCTTAAACTTCTCAAGTCAATAAGTGATATGCCTAAGGTCGATGGGAATGACATGGATACTGGTTTGATGAATGTTGTAGCAATTGTTCTCCTTGAAACTAGTGCAATACTTTGTTATTTTCACGTAGAAAGAAATGTTAGAGTAAAATGCATCACAGACTGTAGAGTAAAACCAAAGGATGTCAAAGTGCATAGGAAAGAGAAGGTTATGAACGAGGTGAAGCCTAGTGATATAGTTGAGACCATATTCAAAGCATGGGAAAATATGGTTGAATCTCCTACTCAGGATTCATATTCAAGTAATGTAATGCAATTCCATGATGTTTGAAAAAAAATTCCAAAGTTTCATGACTATGTTGAAGTATCATTTTGGACACTGTTAAGGAAAAAATAGTGAGGGCATGGGCATATCGTGTCTGGCATCTTCGGTGCAGAATTACCAACAGAGTTGAAGGGGCTCATGGGAGAGTGAAGAAATACTTGAGCACTAGTGTGAGTGATTTGGGTACCTGTTGGGAAAAAAATACATGAGATGTTGGTAATTGAGTTAACTGAGATACAAACATACAAAGACATCATTTTATACTCCGGGTTACGGGGGAATGTGTTTAGACAAGCCATAAACTATATTTTTATGGAAGAATAACATGTTATGTAAACCTTATGCATTGGCAAGAAAAATTGCGGTTGTGTGTTAAGGACATCGTATGGGCTACCTTGTGCATGCATCATTTCTTTGAAAACCCACCACAACAAGCTCATTCGATTGGATGAGATAGGTCGTAGTTGGCAAAGGTTATTTATGGGTGAAGAAAGTAATGAAGGTTTTTTTTCTGTCGCGGATGAGTGGAGTGGTATTCAGGAACGTCTCCAAAAAGTCTCTTACCAAATGAAACTACAAATCAAAGAGGGTTTGCGTAAGTTAGCGTTTCCCGAGGCCACAATGATGACTCCACCTCCAAGAAAGGTACCAACCAAAGGAGCCAAGAAAAAATTCAAATATAAACCAAATAAGGCATCAACTAGTCGGATCCCATCTTCGTGGAAGCGTGTTGATTCTCAGTTTCCGGATAGTCAATGTTCACCAAAAAAGTTTTCATTACCTAAAAGAAATGGTGCTCGAATTGACATTTCTACTCGTTTCTCGGTTCCAATTGCTACTCGGGTTCCAAAGCCTATCTTGATTCTAACTCATTATGATCCATCGAGTCCTATTCATTACATGCCAAAATTCACGAGACCATTTATTGAGATAATTGTGGATGTTAAAGGCGATAAGAATTGTGGGTTTAGGACTATTGTTGAATCCATGGGTCTAAAGGAAGAAAGTCATGTTATGGTGTGCATAGCACTTATTCGACAGGTGAAAGATCATAGGAACTACTACATGCGGATATATGGGGGCGAGGACTGTTATAACTATATCTTGAATTGATTGCATCATCCAGAAAATGGTAGTGTTATTGCACCTCTAGAAAAATTGTTGACATTGTCAGATATGGGTCGTATCGTTGCAACTTATTAGAATAGGGTTGTGGTGGAGATAACTAGTCTTAAAATTGGAATTTTAGAGACTTTTGACCCAATTAGAGGTAGGCCTCCGATTAACCCAAAAAGCCACATCATGTGCCTTAGGTTAATCCCAAATTAGTTTGTTGTTCTTCTTTTTTTGAACGATGGTTGCCCATTACCTCCATCATTTACGGAGTGGAAGCTACAAAAGAGCGAAGAGGCATCTTCATGGAAATTTGAATTTTTGGATCAATAGGATCGCTTCCGAAAACTCATGAAATTGAAAGAGGAGACAAACCATGATCACCCAAAAAAGAATCAAACCGAGCTAATCCAAATATGTGTGACACTCCTGAAAAATCAAATGAAGAATTTGAAGTTATTGAGGAATATGAAGATGATTCAATTTTATTTGATGAAATATGCTACTTTTTTGTTGGTGTTCGTCCTTTTTTTTTGCCGATATTACACCGACATATTTTTTTAGATATATAATGTAACGCCATTTTTTGTGGCCAATATTTAACTAGCCTTCCCTTCAATTTTTTTAACTAACCTTATATATATATATATATATATATATATATATATATATATATATATATATATATAAATTTGACTTTTATGTGTTGTACAAGACCCTGACATTTTATTCGATTATTAATGTTCCGCATTTTTTAGTAATATATGTTAATGTTTCAGCAATAATGTAATTTACTTTTCCTTTTGTTTTATTATCATGTTTGCTATTTTTTAACTTATGTGAAGTTTAACATATCTCAAAATGCACAAATTGAAGGTCATGTCCGATATTCCTCTTTCAAGAAGATGATTAAAGTTTTCTTAACTCCGACTGACACTATGGATGACTTGAAGGCACAACTTAACAAATATTTTGTGTATCTTGGTGAAGATCATATCACATCTCATGTATTTGTACATGTACCGTGTGTAGATATTGAGGTGGACAAAGACGAAGACATGTGGAAAACAGTTTATTATCCTCGAGTTATCCATGATGATAGCGACATAATATTTATGTTTAGGAGGATGGTTGAAAATAATGTGTTACATCTCTGTGTTCGTTCTAATTGCAGGTGCCTAAAATGTTCAGGATTGATTTGATTTCATTTACTGTAATGTGTTGCATAATGCTTCACTTTTGTGGAATTTCAAACATATGTGTAATGTTAATGTATTGTCATATTCGTGTAATGTTAATACATCATTAATAAATTATCTAATGTTGTTGATTATGACCTAGTGGTTGTTGTTGTATTAGTTTAATTTCATCTGAAATTATCGTTTGTAGTTATAGATCAAAACATGCCGTATATGGCTTGGTTTAACAATGCAGATTTCATTGTCTGCATTACTAATAACATCGGTAGTTGACTCGTGTATGCGGCGCCCTCTTTCGTAAGTTATTGGGCAAATCAATCATATTATTAGGTAGAGGCTATTCATCATTAGCCTGTAT
Organism: Medicago arabica; assembly: GCA_946800305.1. Classification (NCBI taxonomy): domain Eukaryota; kingdom Viridiplantae; phylum Streptophyta; class Magnoliopsida; order Fabales; family Fabaceae; genus Medicago; species Medicago arabica. Next base: position 41,699,327 of record OX326971.1, on the reverse strand, counting down.
CTATATGGAAGCAATCGTAATCTTTAATTTTTCATTGACCTTGATTGCATATTCATGGGAGTTTGTTAGAGAGGAAATGAAGATTTATAATAAGATGAAAAAAGAGTTTTTTGATAAATTTATATGAACAAAAAAAAATGGGTATTATTATTAAATTTAGATGTAATCAAATATTTTTTGGGTGTTAAAAGAGAAAAAAGTCTAAAATTAATTATTGAATTTCTCTAAATTGGCCGGGTCAATTGGTTTTTTTTCCTTTTCTATAATTGGGCTAAAGACCCGCTGAATATATATATATATATATATATATATATATATATAGAGTTGCTAACTTACTCCCACCTAAAAATATGAAGAAGTAAGTTAGCAACCCTACTTCCACTTGCTTTTGACCAATAACCCAAATATTTCCTTTCAAACTAGTTTAAATTAAATGATAATAAAGTTATTTACTTATTTAAACAATTGATTTTTATTTTGGGCACTTCCTTTGATCATATTTTTTTCTTGCACTTATATTTATAGACTATGTACAGTTTTTTTTTTCTTTTGACGGAAGGACATTGCTTTTTTTTTTCTGGATTATGCACTTTTTTTTTCCTTTTGAAGGAAGGATTTTACACCAGAAAAAAATTAAGGTGCAAAATTCTTCCTTCAAAAGAAAAAAAAATGCATAGTCCAGAAAAAAAAAAGCAATAAATAGACTTAGAATGTTAGATTGCCAACCCTAAAAATATTATCCTTAAGATGATAATAATCTAAAAATAAATTTAGGGTATTTTCTAAAAGAAGAAATTTAGGGTGTTAGATTGGCAACCCTAAATTTTTGTTAGTGTCGGATGTTAGCTAGTTAGCATCTACTTTTAGATTGTTAATTAGCTGAAACTTTTGACAAACGTTAATTAAAGGTTTTGAAAAAGTTGATAGAGGCAACATAATTTCAACATTGTCATTCAATTCTAATTCACTTTTTCATCAAATTTTATGGCCTAAAATGCTGTTATTTTTATTTATTTTTCAATTACGCAACATAAAAGGTGAAATTGTTCTTGTTTATTAGTATACATGACTATGGCTTAACATTTTCTGTGTCAACTTTAATTAACTATTTGTTATTCTACACACTTCATGAACTAAAGATCAATGATTTTACAACTGAGACACCATTGAGACTTCTTAATAATAAGTAAATAAATCAAATATTAAAATTTATTATTTAATGCCACTATATTTCTTTATTATTTTGACAATTTTTTACAAAAAAAATTGGCAGCATAATAAAAAATATTATTTGGCTTTTACAAAAACAATGGCAGTAGTTCGTAACTGCACATGGTTGTCAAGATTGTGACTTAAGTTCTAAAATTCAGGTTTTTACGATTTTGCGTAGCTTCAACAACTCAAATCCATAGCAGAATCCTAAAACAGACAAAATCCTATCAAAATCGCACAAAATCGTGAAATCCGTTCAAAATCGCATGATTTTGATCATTTTTAGATAAGGGTCAATTTTTGACCCAATTCGCAAATTGACCCGATTTGAATCGGTGACCCAGTTTTATAAATACCCAAAAGGCCAATTTTTTTTCATTCTTTCACATCCCGAACACTTCTTAATTGTCTAGGTTGTTTAGCATTATTATGACTACTAAAGAATATTTGCATCTAGGTTTTGAGTTATTTATGTATATGTATTTTGTGAACTTTGAACTTCAAGTCATTTATGACTATATGCAATTTATAACATATATTTAGCATTAATTTTGTTTCGGTAGAATCCTCGATTTTGATTGCGATTTTAGTAGTCCCAATTTTACTATCCTATATCGATTCTACAAAAATCCTTGAGTAAAATCCTTCGATTTTGATTGCGAACTTACGAGTCCCGATATATTTTACTCCCTTTCGACTTGAAGTAAAGTCCCGATTTTGACAACCTACACACCATTCACTGGCAAAACCATCACTTCCAGATTTAAAACACTACTTTTTTCGATCATCAACATTTGTTTCCTCTCACTAGCAGTGGCGGAGCCAGCCAAAAAAATTTGGGATGACCGCTATCAAATAAACTAAAATATATAAATCATATTATTTTTTTGAAACGGCGATTTTTGTTTTGTTTTGAAGAAGCAAAAATAAGATTTTATTAAAATACACGAAGAACATCTTAGAACACAAGAAATACTAAAAAGATGTTCAAAAACAACAAGAATGTTTTTAGAGGACATAACCCCTTGACAACAACAAATACAACAACAAGGAAGCCAATGAGCTTCTAAAGGGATATTAATCTCGAACACCATTATAACCACTAAGAGCCCCCAATTCAAACAAGATGCCAAATTTTACCTTCAGGATTTGACAATCCTTAATCACTAATGCACTTATGCGCCTAAGAACAATTCAAATAAATATAAGTTACAAAACTGAACACTGCAACTTGTTACCTAAACATTTTCTAGTGCTTGCCATGCTTGCAATAATTGAATCCTTAATAATTAATATGAAAATCAGTTTGAAAATGCTATTGCCAATTAAGTGAACTTGCTACCTAAACTTAGTAAGAGTGGCATGTTTGTAATTTTTAATCAAGGTTAAGAGTATAATAGTAATTTCTAGAATATAATGGGTAGGTGATGACCATCCTTAGTCCCCAAGTGGCTCCGCCACAGCTAACTAGAATCTTGTTAAAAAAATCAACACACAACAATCATTGATGATAATAACATTGATTATTCGTCTTCTCTTCTCAAGAAATTGTTCAAAGGTGTGTAACCGGCAGCCATATCACATGTTTACACAATTATTTTTTATTTTTATTTTTAGTTGTATTATTACTATTATCATGAACTAGCGAAACGAGGGGTACTCACATTTCCATCTTTCCGCTCTTTTTATTATACTATTGTTTGAAAATTATGAACGGTGTTTTATTATGAAATTTTTATTTTGATTAAAATTAAAAATATAAGTGTTTGTGGCTTTCAAGTTATAACAAATCAAACTGACTATTATTATCTATTTCAAAGACAGCAACAATAAAAAAAATATAATCTTAAGTTTTTTAATAACATCAGCAACAATCTTTATTATAAAAAAAATTGTTTAAAGGTATAATTGAGATAATGAAAAAGTAAGTATAAATAAATTCATCTAGTTTGTTACACTTTTTAAATGACAAAGAAAAAAATTGACTTATATATTTCTATCGTGTTTGTTACATTTGTTTTAATATTTAAATTTATTTTTATCTTATTGTTACATGTGTTATTTGTATTGAAAATTGAGGGTATTTTTGGAAAGAAAAATTAAACCCAAAAGTGTTGAAAGAGATTGTTTTCTTTATATATAACTAGCAGAAAGACGGGCACTATCGTGCCCGTCTGTCTGCTCTTTTTACTTTGCCAACGTATGTGATTATTTTATTATGTTTGTTTGTAAAATTTTGACTAAAATTTTAAAATATTAATGGAAATTATTGATATATTGATTTATAAACAAAATATTGTCAAGGCATATAACAAAATTATTTTTGAACTCAGCATATTTTCGTTTCTTGCATATAAAATTAAGATAAAATAATGATCATTTATTGTTTATTGTTTATTTATACCATATATAAAGAAAACTACCCCTTTCCGCACGCTTTTGGGTTGGACTTTTCTTTCCGAAAATACCCTTAATTTTTTATTTTAATTTTAAATACAAATAACACATATAACAAATAGATAATAATAAATTTAATTTAAGGAGAAAATTTACACACAATTCCTTATGAGTTGTTCTTATTGTTAGCAAATTATAAAATAACACGTGGATTATTAATCCATGTCACTAATCGTCCCCATTAACCCTCTTTTACCTCCATTAACCACAGATCAATCTCACAAAAAACTTGCACAAAACAAAAACTCATGTTACTTTTTTATCAGACGATTTTATGTTGTACATCTGCGTTGTTCCCTTCAATACAACCGATAAAGATTTTCCAAGTATTTTCATTTCTCTTCCACAAAAAACTTTCCATATTATTTTATTACTTCCACAAAAACCAGTATTTCCATATTATCTATATCTATATTATATATAAAGAAAACTACCCCTTTCAGCACGCTTTTGGGTTGGACTTTTCTTTCCAAAAATACCCTTAATTTTTAATTTTAATTTTAAATACAAATAACACATGCAACAAATAGATAATAATAAATTTAATTAAAGGAGAAAATTTACACACAATTCCTTATGAATTGTTCTTATTGTTTGCAAATTATAAAATAACATGTGGATTACTAATCCATGTCACTAATCGTCCTTGTTAACTCTCTTTTACTTCCGTTAATCACAGATCAAACTCACAAAAAACTAACACAAAACAAAAACTCATGTAACTTTTTTATCAGCCGATTTTATGTTGTACATCTGTGTTGTTCCTCTCAATACAACTGACAAAGATTGTCAAGTATTTTCATATCTCTCCCTTCTACAAAAAACAGTATTTCCATATTATTTTATTACTTCCACAAAAACCAGTATTTCCATATTATTTTATTGATATAAAGTACTTTTCGTTAGCCTTTGATCAATTGTAACAAATGTGAGCAAAAAATAATGGTAAAGATTAAACTTTAAATCATTTAAAAAAAGATTAGTAACAAACGTGAGCAATAAATAATGTTAAAAATTGGACTTTAAATCCTCTAAAAAATAGATTAGTAACAAACGTGAGAAAAAAATATTGCTAAAGATTGGACTTTAAATCCTCTAAAAAAATATTAGTAAAAAACGTGAGCAAAAAATAATGTTAAAGATTGGACTTTCAATCCTCTAAAAAAAATTAGTAACAAACGTAAGTAAAAAATAATAATGTTAAAGATTGGACTTTAAATACTCTAAAAAAAATATTAGTAACAAACGTGAGCAAAAAATAAACTTTAAATCTTCTGGAAAAAAATATTAGTAACAAACGTGAGCAAAATATAATGTTAAAGATTGAACTTTAAATCCTCTAAAAAAAAGGATTAGTAACAAACGTGAACAAAAAATAATGTTAAAGATTGGGCTTTAAATCCTCTAAAAAAAGATTAGGGCTCAAATATTTTAGAAAAATATTTGTTAGCACTATATTAAATATTAATTATCAATCAGTTTTCAGGAGAAGAACATAATTTGTTATCATTTGACGAGGTTGAAGGGGATACTCATAACTTATTTTAAAAGGAATTCCTAAACTCAATTGCTCAAGGAAGTATCCCACTACATATTTTAAAGGTAAAAAAAGATGAATCTTTGATGTTGTTGCGAAACATAGACACTAGATATGGTGTGTGTATTGGGACATGACTGTTATGTCGTGGTTTATTTAAGAATATGTTGGATGTGGTAATTCTAACAGGAAACAATGCTGGAAAAAAAAGCATTCTTGCCCAAAATTAAATTAAAAACAAATGCGAGTTCAGGACTTCCCTTTGTGTTTAGTAGAAAATAGTTTCCTGTTAGACTAAGTTTTGCTATTACCATAAATAAGTCACAAGGGAAGATCATTTCCAATGTCGGAATCTATCTTCCACGACATGTTTTCAGCCGGTCCATTATATGTAGCTTTATCAAGAGGAGTTTCTCAAAATTCAACAAAAGTTCTCATTAATGTAGTTTTTAAAGATATTCTTTTATCGTAATCATAGCAATGTTTCTTTTACATAATGTAATACCCCGTTTTCCCAACATATAAATAATATAAAATAAATCAGAGTTCATCGCAAACAGGATGTCACATTTCGTTCTTCAAAATATCATTTATCATAAATAGAGGTAAATTCCACTATTTAATTAAAAACAACTGTTTTCAATAATTTCAAACAATGTCGCAGCGGAAAATATTCAACGTTTAATCAATTCTTGGCACTAAGGCCTCAACATCAACAACATGATAAAATTCTAAATTCAAAAGTGGTCCAACATTAAATTATAGAAAGATACGTAACAAAGAAAAACAAAACACATAAATTCTCATCCCGTTACGTATCAGAGCGTGACTCCTATGACGACACGAGAACTCAACTCACATCAGCGGCTACTCTGGATATCTACACGTTACCCACGTAGAGGCAACATTCAAACAGAAGAGGTGAGATTTCACATTCATTAATAATAAGCAACAATTCATATAAAAGAATTTAATCAACATAAAACAGCAACAATTTATCATCGACAATGCTTCATATAATTTCAACTATAATCATCAATTAACTCCGTTCAACAATGCAACAATAACGACTCTACAAAATGCAATGTAGTTATGCATGTGGTACCAACAGAGCTACAACTCCCTTCGCTAATGTCGTAATTCGGCTTGACATGCTACAACCCCCTTCGCTTAAGAATCAACAAAGCTACATCTCCCTTCACTAATGCCGTAATTCGGCTTGACAGGCTACAGTCCCCTTCGCTTAACAATGCTATGCAATGACACAACTTAAAATGCAACGATATTAACATCATATAAACATATTAAATCATCCACAAAAGATTCTTACGTCAAACCAAGACCACTGGAGAGAATACACAATTATCCACAACTTTCATATTTAAACCAAAGATCAATTCAAAACATAAGCATGTGAAAAAGACACAAGAACGCGAAACGGGGCAATCTGCCACTGAACAGTTCGCTAGGTGAGCACAACTACTTGCGGTGGCGAGCTCACTTTTGAAGCACTCGCTGTGGCGAGCAAGGCCACTCGCCGTGGCGAGCTAAAAAACGTAGCTCTTGGGAAAATGAACATTTTTCACCTAAAAATCCCAATTTTAACTTCCCAATGCCCAAATTTGATTTTAAAAGTTGTACAATCGTTTCTAAACAATGAAAGACACTTGAATTCATATAAAACTTGACCCAAACATTATTTCTACAAAAGAAAACATCAAATCCCTACTGAACAGCTCGCTATGGCGAGAAAAACACTCGTTGTGGCGAGTGACATCAGAGTCACTCGCTAGGCGAAGAAACTGCTCGCTGTGGCGAGTTGACTCTCCACTCGCTAAGCAAGTACGATTACTCGTCGCGGCGAGCGACGACAGACAGAACTACGGTACGAACAAACATCAGTTTTTCACCCAAAAACCCCAATTTCCACAACCTAAACCCCAAAACTGATAGGAAACATTACCTATTGATAATCTACAACCTGAACATCAATTTCTGCACATTAATTCATGGGATTACCTATTCTTTCAACATTTTAATTGAATTTAAAACCTAGCTTTTGCAACATCACAAATCCAACAACAACAAGAGATTAAATCCCCTTTTCCAGAATTATATATTCATGATTAAAGAAGGCTAGTCCCACCCTTACCTTAGATTGGTTGGTGTTTCTGAATTCTACAAGCTTCCTCTTTTTCTCCCAAAACTACTTTTCTACGTGTTCTCTGTTTTTTCCCAAAACTGTTTTACGTGTCCTGACTTCTATTCCCAACCTCTCCAATCCTTAACCTAACAAATTCTCCTTATTCCTAAACTGCCCTTATGCCTCATTAAATCTAATCTAATTATAATTATCACTATTAATTCATAACAAACTACTAATAATTACCAACTAATAAATACCAAAAATCACACATCACAATTATTCAAATAAAACCTACAAAAAGACACTAAACTCGATAAAATAAATAAATAATAAAATAGGGCGTTACACATAACATGTCATTTATACATTATGTTATGATGTTACTAATTACTATTAAAATAAACAATAAATTAACATTATTTTATCTTAATTTTATATATAGACAAACTAAAATATGTTGAGTTCACAAATAATTTTGTTATATACCTTGACAATATTCTGTTTATAAATCAATATATCAATAATTTCCATTAATATTTTAAAATTTTAGTCAAAATTATACAAATAAACATAATAAAATGCTCACATGCGTTGGCACAATAGAAAAAGCGAACAGTCGGGTACGATAGTGCCCATCTTTCCGCAAGTTACGTTAAAAAAATATTTTTAAAAACTACATTTTTCGTAAAGTCTTCATATTCTCCTTCTATTTTCCCTTCTTTAATGAGAACTATTGTTGAATTTTGAGAAACTCCTCTTGATAAAGCTACATATAATTGACCATGGCTGAAAACATGTCGTGGAAGATAGATTCCGACATTGGGAATGATCTGCCATTGTGACTTATTTATGGTAATAGCAAAACTTAGTCTAACGGGAAACTATTTTCTACTAAATACAAAGGGAAGTCCTGAACTCGCATTTGTTTTTAATTTAATTTTAGGCAAGAATGCTCTTTTCCAGCATGTCTCATTACACAGGTCATATCTAGGGTCTATGTTTCGCAACAACATCAAAGGTTCACATTTTTTTACCTTTAAAATATGTGGTGGGATACTTACTTGAGAAATTGAGTTTAGAAATTTTTGTCGAAATAAGCTATAAGTATCCCCTTAAACCTCGTCAAATGACAACAAATTATGTTCTTCTTCTGGAAACTGATTAATAATAAATATTTAATATAGTGCTAACAAATATTTTTCTTAAATATTTTGAATCCTAATCTTTTTTTTATAGGATTTAAAGTCCAATCTTTAACATTATTTTTTGCTTACGTTTGATACTAATCTTTTTTCTAGAGTATTTAAAGTTCAATCTTTAACATTATTATTTTTTGCTCACTTTTGTTAATTACTAATCTTTTTCTGGAGGATTTAAAGTCCAATCTTTAACATTATTTTTTGCTTACGTTTGTTACTAATATTTTTTTTAGAGTATTTAAAGTTCAACCTTTAACATTATTATTTTTTCTCACTAGAGAAGAACACAAAGAAGCTCAAACAAGGTTGATATGGAAAATAATAGAACTGCAGGGTTACTAAAAATACAAATTATCATGTTAAGCATTAGTGCTGATGTAGAACTTAGAGTGACAAAAACATTAGTTAAAGTGCTAATCACAATGCATTCGAGAAAGAAAAAAAAAAGGAAAAAAATGTTTCTTATTCGGTCTATTGGATTGACCTGCATATAAAAGAGCATCGACCTCCAAAAATACAATTTCATACTCAAAGTCATGATGGTTCATGGTTCAGTACATGTTTCTATGGAATTTTCAAATATTGCTTTTGTAATTAACCTCAATGCTCTAAACTAGATACTGTAAATTAGTAACAAAATTCCACAATTTTTATTTGTAAATAAACATCACAATTTTTATTTGCAAACCATAAACTAGAGATACGAAATTAGTAACAAAATTTGCAAATAAACATCACAATAGCTACGTTAAACTAGTAACAATATTTCACGATTTTTATTTGTTACGGAACTCTTATGAATACACACCTTAACTACACCATATTGGGTCAAAAGAGAAAATATACACATACCTTGAATACAGAGATGCATCTCGACCCCCTTCTCCTTTCTCGACCATGGCTAGCAGAACACGGTGAATATATGATGATTAGCAGAAAAATGAAAGTTGTCGATGAAGAACAGCTTGAGAAAAAACAATTCGATGATAAAGAATATAAGTTTTGGGTTTCAAAATCAAAGCATCAGAAACGTGATTTAGGTTCTAAAATCGCAAGTATGGAGTGTGGGCATTTTAGGGTTCTTGAGCAGTTTTGCGTTTTCACGTTTTGTTGCTTTAACACTATGGTTGGCTTTTTCATTAACACTTACCCATTCTTTTAATTAGTTGTTTAACAATAATTAAAAATATAATTTTATATTTAACAATATTATACTATTTTTTATTTTAAATATATTCTGACGTGGCACTAATTATTTAAAATAGAAAATGCCACATCATATATTCATACGCCACATCAGCACAAGTGGCAAGGGCTGAGTTTAATTTCTGAATTTTACAAAATAGGAGGACTAAAATTGCTGATTTAGAAATAGGGGGACCAAAATTGAGAAATTTTTAAAATAAGGGGACTAAAACTGCAATTAAGTCTAATAAATAATATGGAAATACTGGTTTTTGTGGAAGTAATAAAATAATATGGAAATACTGTTTTTTGTGGAAGAGATATGAAAATACTTGGCAATCTTTGTTGGTTGTATTGAGGGGAACAACACAAATGTACAACATAAAATCGACTGATAAAAAGTAACATGAGTTTTTGTTTTGTGCTAGTTTTTTGTGAGCTTGATCTGTGGTTAACGAAGGTAAAAGAGGGTTAACAGGGACAATTAGTGACATGGATTAGTAATCCACGTGTTATTTTATAATTGACTAACAATAAGAACAATTCACAAGGAATTGTGCTTAAATTTTCTCCTTAAATTAAATTTATTTTATTATTATCTATTTGTTACATGTGTTATTTGTATTTAAAATTAAAATTAAAAATTAAGGGTATTTTTGGAAAGAAAAGTACAACCCAAAAGCGTGTTGAAAATGGTAGTTTTCTTTATATATAGTATAGATAATTTAAAAATACTGGTTTTTGTGGAAGTGATAAAATAATATGGAAATACTGTTTTTTGTGGAAGGGATATGAAAATACTTGGCAATTTTTGTCGGTTGTATTGAGGGGAACAACACAAATGTACAACATAAAATCGGCTGATAAAATAGTAACCTGAGTTTTTGTTTTGTGCTAGTTTTTTGTGAGTTTGATATATGGTTAACGTAGATAAAAGAGGGTTAACGAGGACGATTAATGACACATATTAGTAATCCACGTGTTATTTTATAATTTGGTAACAATAAGAACAATTCATAAGGAATTGTGTGTAAATTTTCTCCTTAAATTAAATTTATTATTATCTATTTGTTATCTGTGTTATTTGTATTTAAAACTAAAATTAAAAATTAAGGGTATTTTTTGGAAAGAAAAGTCCAACCTAAAAGCATGCTGAAATAGATAGTTTTCTTTATATATAGTATAGATAAAGTTTCCGTGTTCCGGTGCTTGGTGGAAGTCGTGTAGGGTGCCGACGCGACCGTCTTGAGGTGATCTTTTACTGTTTTCAATTACTTTTCAACTGGAACATACTTGGCTTGGCCAAAACTTAGGATCTTTGAATGAGTTGGTTTGGAACTTATAACGTTTGCTGATTTTTGAGTTTTCGCCGAAAAATAATTTTGTGAAGAAATGCGATTACATGGTTTAGCTACAGTTCTTGTGGACTTAGAGAAAGCATGTGATCTTAGTACAAGGTCTTAATCATATGAAAAGTTATTTTTGGAGAAAATGAAGGGTGAGACGAACTTGGGTTTTATTATGAGAACTTAAGCTAATCTTTGAACTAATGCTTGATAGTTCGCAAGTGGTCTATGTTCTTGCTCATATGTTTAATTAAGATCGATTTGTAGGTTTTCAAACTCGAATGGATTACTTTACTTTGAAAAAGTATATGTTGGATTATTTGGTCTATGATTTATATCCGCTGCGACTTTTGAGAATGTTATATATGCATGCATGTTGTTTTTGGAAACTTGTTGAAGACGTAGCGTCTATTTCTTGAATATTCGCGTTTTTTATCGCTTTAATAGAAATAGGGCGTTACAAATAAGACGTAAAAAAAAAAACAAATTCACCTAAAAAATATCTTCTTTTATTTTATTTGAGGAAAATACTTTAATTTTTTTTTAATACTCTCCCCCAAAGACTTAACCATCTGAACAAGTAGGCCGACAATAACTCAAATGAAAGCTTTATTGCACGCATGTGGTATTAGACTTTAATTCATCTGCCAAACACATAATTAATATTTTCACTACTTGTCCTACAGGCCTACACAATATCTAATATCATACACTATAAATACTAAGCCATACATAGCTACAACCTACAACATAAACATAGTCCAAAATATATACACAACCATGACAACAAGATTGATCAAAATCACAAGCCTTAGCCTTGTGTCATGGCTTTTCATGACCATACCAACATTAGCACAACCTGAAAATGAAGAAGTTCTTGACCTAACAGGCAGCCCTCTTGAGAGTGGCCAAAAGTATTACATAAGATCAGATGTAACAGATTTTGGAGGCCGTGTCACTTTGATGAATAGAAATGGTTCATGCCCTTTATATGTGGGTCAAGAAACTACAGATATTGGACAAGGGTTATCTGTTATTTTTACTCCTGTTGCAACAGCAGATACGATTGTTAAAGTGAATAGGGATTTTAAGGTGAAATTTTCAGCTTCTTCAAGTTGTGGACAATCTACAGAATGGAAATTGGGTGATAGGGACAATAGGAGTGGAAGGAGGTTTATTATAGTGGGGAGTAATGGTAGTTTATTTAGAATTTTGAAGACTCAACTTGGAATTGAAGGTGTTATTGGTAATTATAATATTAGGTTTTGTCCCTCGAATACTGTTAATTGTGGTACGGTTGGTAATTTGCGTGAAAATGGTAAGATTTTATTTGCTTTGGATGGTACTGCTCTCAGGTTTGGGTTTGAGAAAGCATAACATGTGTTGTAGGGTAAGTTCTACACCATCGATCGATATTTGAAAATTGCCTAAAATACTGATGAAGACATTATCATGCTCTTTCATTGGAGTTTTAGACGATTTTATAATATTGATCCATGCTCGGTGTAAAACTTGCTCGTACTTGTAGCTTCTATTTATGTTTGTATTTGTAATGTATACTTGTATCCTTAATAATTGGAGCTACCCATAATAATTAGTTGGAGGATAGAAAGATGCATGTGTCTTTTCTTTCTCTTAAACTGTAAAATTTAGCTCCAAAATGTTATGAATAAATAATTAATAATACTATTTCATAAGCAAAAGTATTCTTACGCACTACTGCATTGACTAATAACTCTAGCAATGTTGTTTACATTGTAAATCATTTGATTAAGTTGTTATATTTATTGTAATACATAGACCAGTACTTTTTAATTTTTAAACTCTCGTTAACGAAAAATATATATTTATAAACGGTTTTTTCATAAACTACCTTAAAAATTTAAAAATAATACATAAAAACTTATTTATCTACCTAAACTGTTTTTTATAAGCTAAAATAAGCTAATTCAAACGGGCCCTTAATAGGAAGCTTAATTACCACTCGATGTGCCCCTTGATTGTAACTAAGACGGTTTTTAATTGAAGAGGGTGTTACTGGTAGCATGAGTTACGTTTGAATTTTCTTGAAGGTGTGTTGCCAAAATTCAAAGCCCATATTTAAATCAACAAGAACAAAGAGTGAAGCAAAAAACGAAAGCAATCAAACTAAACAGTCCAAAAAAGAAAAACAGATCCAATAGAATACAAATCTAGCAACCATGTGTATAATTAATTCCACACAATCAAACCAAAACATAAGGATAAAAGGAGTAGATGAACAAACACGCAAAGAATTGTCATCTATTTCAATCTAAATTGACCATGTATGAGAGAGAGCAGCTCTCTGATCTACTATTAAGAGTCTTTACAAAATATATAGAAGTGTACCTACAAGAAATTAGCTTATTTTATCCAAAAACAAATCATAATTTTTAACATTTTCCCAATCACATCGTAGATCACGAGAGAAGACATGTGATCGAACAAAGATAAGTTTTGATGCTTTGTCTTATTGACTCATCTTTATTTAATTTTCGCAATTTTTCTCTTAATTGTTCCTGTGTTAATTTCTTGAAAAATATCAAAGATTAAGTTGTACAAAATTAATAAATATGGATTATCAATTTAAGAGGACAAATATTTTGATGTTCAAATACAGTTATATGGTTACAGGTAATATAGAATTAATGCATTCACAAGCATGAAGATGACACCACAAACGTTTAGGAAGTTCACACATATCTTCCAGGCAATCATCACGGTCTACGCATGGAATATAACCTGGATAGTTTAATAAAAATAAAAGAAGTTATATTAAAATATGATGCAATATTTTGTATAAGATAAATTAGATATTTGAAAATAGCATGGAAAATGACTTACCACTTTCGGTTGGAACAAAAATTACATAAAGAAAGATGATGAATGCATAAAACAAATATGGAATTTGATCCATATTTTTTTCTCCTTTGCATATATTAAGTAGAAAATTGTTTGATCACTTTATAAGAAAAGTTTTCATGCCTGGTCAACTTCAGCTAAATAGTTGTTAGCATTTAAGAGTTGCAAAAAACCATTCATAAAAATGGATTTATTATTGAATGCCTCTAAGGTATATCAATGTTGTATTTGTCTCTTTCGCTCACTATATTCATCACTTTAATTTCAATATTTTTTTTGAAGGAAATATACACATATATATATATATATATATATATATATATATATATTTTAACATTTAATGATAGACAACAAAAATATATTAAAAGAAAAACAATAAAGATGAACGGTAAAAAAAACCTATTTGCAGAAATAATGCAACGATGAGGTGATCGATAACTCATTTATATAAAAATTTAAATTTCCGTAGGGTAAAAAAAATTATCGACAAAATTATTGCTAACACTATAATTCAAAACTGAAACTTTATGATTAATTTTTGTACATAGAAGAATTCAACTTGTAGAAAATACTTGAAGTTAAATTAAAGATTTACATCAAATTAAAAAATAGTTGAAATGTTTTAAGAGAAAGAAGCCTATTAAGAAAACTAGAAGAAAGGAGGAAACAAAGGAAGTGATAGGGTGTCAGAGGCAAAAGTTGAAGAAGACACACCACATATCTTAGAAGAAGGCAAAACCTTAGGTGGGGAGATAGGAGTAGATGAGCATCTAGAAAATAAAAAATTTCAAGATCACATCAAAGCTCTAGAAAAGTTTAAAGTTAATATACCCATAAAAGAAATGGTCGAAAAAAAGCCCTTGTTGTATGAAATTCTTGCAAGAGATCCTGAAGTTGGAGGAGGAGCCTTCCAAGGAGAGATTTATTCCTCTAACAAAAAATTGTTGTGTGGTTCAAGATTTTTAGGATCCAAAAGAAGAAGAGATCCTGAATGCTTTAACGTTCCTGTTATTGTAGGAAATGCTATTGTAGGAGATATATGTGATTTGGGGGCAAATGGAAATTTGATGTCGCTGTCCACTTTAAACTGGATTGGGGGTCTAACATTGTGTCCTTGTTTTATGAATGTGGGTCTTGTAGATGGCAGGAAAACAAAACATGTTGGCATGGTTAGAAACATGTTGATTGGCGTAGATGGATTTCAATTCGAAATCAATGTTATTGTTGCACATGATAAAGGAAATAAAGACTGTCCATTGATTCTAGGAAGGTCATTCTTGGCAAATGCTAAAGCTTTGAATGACTTGGAGCACAAAGAGGCGTTCATAAGGTCCAACGGGTACTATCAATGCTATAATGTGACTCCACCATCAAATGATTACAATGAGGCCATGAAGGTTGTTGATGAAGCTCATAGTTTTAGACTTCAGACTTCGTATGTTTTTGATGATGTTCTAGTTTACTCTTTTGATGATTATACATTTACTTGTTTCATTAAGGAATGGGCTTGTTAAAAGCACCCAACATCAATGTCTCAAATGTCCTAGATTCCCTTGTGTCTTGAATCTACCTGTATTGTTATAGTCTTAATCACATTTCAGGATTTTAGTCACTGAATCGATTCATTGATATGTGAAACGATTCATAAAAGTTTCTGCCTTCAAATGAATCAATTCACAATATTTTGAATTGTATCAATTATGACTCGATTCATGTTTGGTCGAGTCGTATCATGGTTTCTCTCTGAATTAAACTGAATCGATTCATGAGAGTTTGAATCTCATCATTTTTCATCATGGGTTCACTTGAATCGATTCACATTTACAATGAGTCGTATCAATCTTCATATGTGTCTGGCTTGGACTTTTGTTGTCTGAATCGATTCACTCATTTAATGAATCGATTCACTTAGTTGTTTTTGTGCGAAAATTTGGACTTGCCTTCCTTTTCTATATATACTCAAACCAAACCAATCCAAACCGAAACTGCAAAAAACTGCATTTGATTTGGATGTATTCGAATCATTTTTTTACAAAACCGCATGGTTTGCTTCAGTTTGCAGTTTGTATCTTATCAACCGAACTAAACCGAACATTAATTGAACCAATGTCACCTAGACCAATACTCATATAAACTCAATGGATATTTTTATAAAATGACATATTTTTTCTTTTGTTAAGTTTCTTTTTACTCTGTATTTAAAAAATGTATTTATGTGTTACTTGAAATTTTATAAAATGATAGTCTTTTACATTTCTTACATTATATGATTATTTTTTGTCCATGTTTTTTATTTCATCTATATTGTTTTCTGAAAGTAAAATTGTAATGTTGGATGAAATTTAAATCATTGTTGGAAATATGTTGTATTATAGCTTTTTAACTCGATTTTAATGTTAGAAACAAAAAATTGTATTGTCTCAAAAAATCGCACAAACCAATACAATCCAAACCGCATTGGTTTGAACGAATTTTATTTTAAAAGTCAACCAAACCAAACCGCATGCATTTTTATTTTACAGTTTAAATGACTTTTAACCTCAAAGCCGAACCAAACTGCATCGCGAACATTCGTATTCTACATGGATTGAAATGAGATCATCAGATTCAAACCCAATCACCAAGACCAACTATCCGAGCGCCACATATCACCACCAGAGCAGGACCACCGTTCTTAGACGTAATCGCCAATCTGTATAGTGACTTACTTGGTAAGTAACTGTAAAGACACATGTTGAATTCTTTCCAAGACTTCAATTATAGATGAGAGTTTTGCTTTATCCATTCATTTCCAATAACACTATTCTATTGTTGCGAGCTCAAACGTCGTTATATGGTTATTTATTTATGTCCACACAAAACGACACGGTGGATGAGAACTTTTTGTTTATCCATTTATTTCCACATATTCCACTACTTTACTTCTTATGCTACTTTCTTCATTTCTTCTCATTCTTCAAGAAAGTTTCCTTTTTCTCTTTTCCCAAAAAGAAATCCCATTTTTCACATCAACTCCATTCTTATACATACACCATGCTTTCAACAATTTCTTAAGGTAAAGTGGTAATCCATTACTCTAACTTCCCATTTTGCTTCTTTCATAAACATTTTAATAACACTGCAAAACAGAACCATATATAACATTTGATTCCATAAAATGTTACTAGTTTCTCATCCTTAGAAATAATCAATAATTTTTCACCAGTAACATTAAGTTAGTAACACTGCTAATATGTTACTAACAAATGAGATTTTTTTTTATATATTTTTTAGTTCATGGAAAGTGGAGAAGCAAAATCTTCATCTGGGTATGGTAAGCCTCCATGGATATTTAGAGGAAGGTAAGTTTGAACTTTATACTTTATATTATGTTAATGTTATGTACTTATGTTATTCATGTTGATATTTTACTAACTAGTTTTGTTTATGTGTTTATTAGTGCCTTGTATCAACTCCATCTTGTGAAAGCAGAGAAAGCAAGAGCATGTATTCCAAAAGAATTCAAATTGGTTGAAGCTTTTGGGTATGTACGTTTACTCATTGAAATTTCTTTAAAATGAAATTGTTCATTTCATAATTCCTAATCAATTTCTTATTGTTCTCTCAAAGTTTGATTTTCAAACCTTGAATTGATGAATGCACTAATTATTTACAGATATACTCTTGGTGGATTCTTTCTAGCTAGTTATGAGGATAGTCCAGTCGGTGCCTTTGACGAGGTTCTGTTTTTCACTCTTAACATTTTTGTTCCCAATAATATAATATTTTTATATAGTTTCACAAGTATTTTTATCTCCACAAGCTTAGGTCAGTTGATAGAGATATTTCATATTATATGTAGAGGTTGATGTTCCAACCCGAACATCCCGCTTCTCCTTATTTAATACGCATGAGTTCTACAACTAGGTTATTTGAAAAAAAATATTATACTGCACTCACTTCTATGTCAAATATGAAAAAAAAAAGTCAAGCAAAATTGACATATACTTTTAAATTTTTAATCAAATACATTATTAATTTTATTTGATTTTGTTTTACGTATAATTGAGATCGAAGTATTTATTAAAAATTTGCTACTAGTATATTTGGTCAATTTATTTATTTTATGTATGCTGACATTAGAAATTTGTGTCGGTAGCAGCTTGTTGTGATTGCAGGACTTGTTTGGAACCGTCCAACATCATGCGCGTATGTTCTATCTTTTCATTTCTATTTTTGCATTATTACATCATTCTTATTTTATTATTTAATTTAATAATAAAAAATGATGGAGAAGAATGGGCTAAATATGACTGTGATCTCATAAAACACAAATGCATTTATAAAAAGCGGGCTTAAATATGTAAATTGTTTATATAAGTTTGCGTGTTTTTTGGTTTTCGTCTCTGTATATTTTTTTTTTTAAAACAACCTTTGTAAGTTATAAACGTTTTGGTTTTCGTCCCTCCCGTCAACTTCCGTTGCAAAAACGTCTAAGTGTCTAATGGTTGCTGACGTGGTAAAGGATGATGCGGCAAAAAACGATTATGTGTCGTAACTGATGATCCTTGACCATATTACATGGACCAAAACAAAAAAGAAAAGATATAGAAGGACGGAATTAAAAACATTTAAATAACAAAATTGGAAATTTAAAAACCATTGTTTCCAATCTTCTTCCTCTCTCTGTGTCTTCTTCCTCTCTCTACCATTTTCTTCATTTCTCTGTATGTCTGCTTCACAAGATGGCTGCTTTATATGAACTTTAAATAAAGTTATCATAATGTTTATGACTTCAACATAAGTACTTCATAATATTTATGACTAGTGATGTCTTTGAAACTAAGTTAAAAGCATAATTTAGTCATATGTTTAAAACTATGAAGCACGAGTAATTATATGCTTAAAATCTATCTTTCTATTTGGTCAAACCATCCAAACTTGCAACCCCCTCTTCATTTTGAGATAATAAAGAAAGATCTTTAAGTTGGTTTATTAGAAGAAGCTAATATGAAGTTTTTTGTGTGTTGTTGGATCAAATTTATATTATAAACCTCGTTTGATTTACTTAATTTTATATTCCAATTTTGTGTAGCAACCATATGTTATTGTCCGATGTTTTGCTTGTATTCTTGGGCAATACCTACATTTCTGATCATTTTAATTTGATGTTTTTGAACGAGTAGACGTTGATATTTAATAATTGTTGAGTATGTGCAAGAGTAGGTGATAGATAGCATCAAATCTGTTATTATTGAAAACTATAAATGTTAGACATGCTTAAAGTATAAAATTCTCAAGCTCTTGCAATCAGGGTAGTCCCTATGAAACTAGAGGCTTGACTCTCATAGTAAAAATAGATCCTTAATAAAAAAAAGCACATTTTTTTAAAAGATTAATCTTCTATTTAAATTAAAAATAACACTCGTATAATAATTATTAGCCACCGAAATTAAAATTAGCAATTATTTTTACTAATGATGTGTTTTTTAACTTAAAAATAGAAATAAGGAACATGTTATTTTACTTAGAAATCGAAACATGGAACATGTTTATTTTTCTTTTCTGAGTGGAGGTGGGGATATTGAACAATAATTTTTTCTTGAGGCTCCTCACTTTGCGAAACCCAACTCGGTTGAGCTCTTTGCACTCCCTAAAAAACGGCCCTGCTTGCAATAATGTCTTTGTTTAACTTGTGAAAGTAAGGGGTGGCAAATATTGTGTTTTTAAGATATTTTAGAAGTTTAATATTCCCT
The DNA here is from genome assembly GCA_946800305.1 of Medicago arabica. Taxonomy (NCBI): domain Eukaryota; kingdom Viridiplantae; phylum Streptophyta; class Magnoliopsida; order Fabales; family Fabaceae; genus Medicago; species Medicago arabica. The sequence goes on along the minus strand of OX326971.1, from coordinate 41,679,627 downwards.
GAACTTGTATACCCGTAAAGGATGACAGGGCATTCCTTCTGCCCCTTCCTTTACCGCCCTTCCAAACATAACCCAAGATTGTATGTGCTTACCACATTAACATTTTAATTTGATTGTTTTTTCATTGTTTGGAGGGTAGACCACGAAGCTGGTTCATAATTTTTAGTCAGCAATTTCATTCAAGCAGAGCACTGTCCAACAATATAGTCAGGTTTGAGTTTTTAAGTAGTAGGATTAGTAGGTTGGTGAAAGATCGTAAACACGAGTGTCGTAACACAATTTGTAAGTAAGATTGATATATTTTTTATACAGAGTGATGAAGAAGATGATAGAGAGGAAGAATACACAAAGAGAGGAAGAAGATGGAAACAATGGTTTTTAAATTTCAAATTTTGTTATTTAGGTGTTTTTTAATTTCGCCCCTTTGTACCTTTTTGTTTTTGGTTGTAGTCCCTGTAATATAGTCAGGGATCATCTGTCACGACACATAAGTGTTTTTTGCAATGTCATCCTTCGCCACGTCAGCGGCCGTTAGACACTTCGACATTTTTGTAACAGAAGTTGACGGGAGGGATGAAAACCAAAACATTTATAATTTACAGGGGTTGTTTTAGAACAAAAAAAGATACATGGACGAAAACCAAAACACACGCAAACTTAGATTTTCATATTTAAACCTAAAAAGCGTCATAAGAATTTCTACTATGAGAATAAAAGTGTAATTAAAAAAATTAATTTTTTTTGTTAATATTAAGTTTTATATTAATTGAAAGATATTTTACAAATAAAATAATAATATTATTAAATAGAATTCCGTCAAAAAGTATTATTAAATAAAATAATAGTAATTAAATTAACTTATATTTAAGACCATTAATATATATTTTGTCAAAAAGAACCTTTAAAATATACACTTATTCACTTATGTTTTTGACCATCAAAAGATACTTCATCCATTTTAAAATGTCACAATTTTACAATGTGCACTATTTATATAATTTACTTTGATCATATTTTGTTTACTTATCATATTTTTTAACTAATATATAAATACAAATGATAGAATGTCAGATGTTTTGTCACAATAAATATTTTTAAAAATATCAAATTTTAATATTTTTTTATTATATATATAATTAAAGATATTAGTGATCAAAAGTTGTATAATACTAAAATGTATATAGTGGTTAACCCTGACATGTATTTTTGAAACATACAAGTATCTAGTTTTACACATGACTTGATGTTGTTGCCCATCGAAATTGGTTTGGATTGAACAATTGGATAAATTCCGCCAAGTGTACATAGTGGATAACAAATCTTATCCCATTCAAGTTCCAATGCTTCACTAGTGCATGCATTTTGTGGGTGAGATAGATTCATTGCATTCCTTTTGCGGGACTATATTTCAGAAGTATTATCAATGCATAATCTTTAAATTCAAATTTATATCAAGTTTTCTATGATTTTCAAATTTCAGCAAAGTATTGATAATCAAGGCTATAACACTTTCATAAAATACATACATTTGATAAATTTGTGTCTTATTTAGTGATGTAATTATAACGGATCTTTTATTTATTTTTTCTTTTAAAAAAAATATAACCTAAATCCATAATGAGTAAATCACTTTTTAACGATTTTGTCATCTAAATATTTTTTTTTTCTTTTCATTTTTAACGAAATCTTTCTTTTTTAGACAAGTTTTTAATGGTCACGGGAAAAAATATACACCAATTTTTAATAAAATCCTGTCTAATTCAGATACATTGATTCTACCTGGCCATTGCACCTGGTTGAGGTTTTTTATTTTGGTTAAGTTTATTCAATAGATTTAAGCACTTTTCTAAAGAGTTGTTGTATACATATTAAAATCATAGTGGCCATAAACTTTTTTAGCTAATGGAAGATGCTATTTTGTCTTCTTCTCTTTTCTCCCTCCAACATATTACTTTTTTGGGAATTATTAATTTGTAGTACTTTCAATCCAAATCAATGCAGAAGATTAATCACTTCAATTGTGAGGAATTAATTTTAGCCGGATACTTTAAGTTTCATGCTTATTTCAGATAGGTCATTTAAGTTTCTAAGATTTTAGATAGGTCTTTTAACTTTCATGTTTGTTTCAGATAGATCCTTTAAATTTATAAGATTTCAGATAAGTCATTTAAGTTTCGAGTTTGTTTCGGGTAGATCCTTTTAGTTTATAAGGTTTCAGATATGTCCTTTAAGTTTCGAGTTTGTTCCGGATAGGTCCTTTTTGTCAACCTCCGTTAAGCCAAAGTTAATCTGTCCGTTAAGGCAAAGTTGATCTGGTTGGGGAAAAAATTGATGCCAAGTGTCGGAGAGAACCACCTCACCCACTTAACGGACATATCAGCTTTGGCTTAATGAACAGAACAACTTTGGCTTAACGGACAGAACAACTTTGGCTTAACGAATATTGACAGAAAGAACCTATCCGAAACAAACTTGAAATTCAAAGAACCCATCTGAAACCTTAAAAACCCCTATCTAAAAGAGACATGAAACTTAAAGGACCTAGGAGGTATTTGGCCTTTTATTTATCATATTTCCCGTGGCGGCTACAATTGGATACTGCTGTGTAATATTTTTTTCCCTTCTTGCTATATAATATTTAGTGTTAGATACTTATATATATTTATTTTTTGTGAAAAGATGGGCAACAAGGGTGTACGTGAACAACAATGAGGCTTGCTCTCACGGAAGAAAGGTGGGAGAATATAAAGTTTAATAAATGTCTCAAAATAATCCATTGATGATGTCCCACATGTAATTGGCATATATTTAAATTACAAGTGAATGTTCTCTTTCTTATAGACCAATCATCATAGTTGAAACTTGAAACCAAATATTTATGCTGGGTGTGGTAACTAGCATTTTTTTTTTTCTACAGGATGTGGGGCTTCCAAGTCAAGTGGCTAGATTTTCCAAGGTATTTTTTTTTAGCAAGTGTATCATTTCATTTAATCTTTGAGGTTGGTAAATTTTTCCTAGGTTTTGTTTGCGAGTTTAGAGAGAAAGGAAGGAGAGGATTTTTGGAAAAAAAAAAAAGAACAAGTGGAAGAAATAGAGGACTTTTTTAAGGGTGTTCATTTTTCTTATATGATTGATTCAAATTCAATCTATGTTTTTTTACAATTCTTAAATTAATAAGCATCAATCTATGTTTCAAACAATATGAAAGATTTCTCCATTTTTCTGTATATTTCCAGCCCTCCCTTCCAAGGTAGTCAAAGTCGAGATCTTAGGCAAGATCAAGGAGAGATCACTAGATTGTAATACAGATCGTAGAATATACATATATATACGCGTACACACACATGTACACACACACATAATTTACTAGAAAAAAATTTCAAATAGCATTTAAATTATTTGACAGAAACCGAAATTTAGAATCATAATTTTCATAAAACAGCTCAAAACAACTCTTAACACTCAAAACCGTTGCATATCACACCTAAAAATACCTTAAATTCCCAACACAATTGCAAATGACACCTGCAAACATCGAAAAACTCCCAATGCAGCCACCAGACCACAACAGGAACACTTAAAAAAGCTTCTAAACATGTTAAGTTAATCATAATTCTCTCAATTCTCAAACAGTTCATGTTGGAGAAGGTCATAATCACTTAAGGGATCATCATTTCCTCCATCTTCGTTGTCTTCTCCATTATCTCCGTCTTCACTTTCATCTTCCAATTCATCTTCGCCTAAGTATTCATCTTGCATCCATCATGTTCATCTTCTAAATTATGAACAAGAATGACATTCTCATTCTCTTCAATTTGATGTTGATTCACTTATACGAAATCTCCATCCAGAATTTCATTGCCGCCATCTTCTATACTTTCATCCATAACCTAGTCATCATTAGAACCAAGGTCATCAAACTTCATTTCAGGTGTTCTTCTCCCTTTCTTTTTGTTGGTCAATCTTGAATTAATCATGACAAATACAACGTCATTCATCATTTTTTGCTTCAAACTGTTCCTTCTTTTTGTATGAACTTTGAACAATAAATTTATAGAAATTAAGGCAAGAAGAATGAAAACATTTTACAATTTGATTATAAGTTTTTGAAGGCATACCATCTCGAATGTCAAGCTTAGTATGCGGATGAAAAATCTTTGGAGGTTTGGATACTCAAAACCAACTAAATCCCACCAATCTACCAGTATCGATTTTTCAAGTGTTAGATTGGTCAATCTTGTGCCGAAATACTCTAAAGGTTGGCCAAACTAACGCGTGAAAAATCTGCACCGGCAGATTGGTGGGATCCTGATGGGTTTGAGTATCCAGAGCTCCAAAGGTTTTCCATCCGCATACTAAGTTTGACATGCAGTTCCTCAGGATGCGAACGAAATTGAAGTGCATTTGAGATGGTAAGACTTCAAAAACTTATAATTAAATTGTGATTGTAAAATGTTTTCATCTTGTTTGCCTTAATTTCTTTTCATTTATTGTTCAAGATTCATACAAAAACAAGGAACTGTTTGAAGCAAAAAACCATGAACGACGTTATATTTGTCATGACTATTTAAAGATTGGCTAAGAAAAAGAAAGGAAGAATAACACTTGAAATAAGTTTGATGACCTTGGTTTTGATGATGATTGTGTTATGGGTGAAAATGTTGAAGATGGTGGCATTGAAATTTTGGATGAAGACTTTGCTGAAGTGAATCAATATCAAATTGAAGAGGATGAGGATGTCATTCTTGTTCATAATTGGAAAGATGAACATTATGGAAATAGAGATGAATATGTAGGCAAGGATGAATTGGAAGATGAAGATGGAGGAAATGATGATCCCTTCAGTGATTATGACCTTATCCAACATGAAATGTTTGAGAATTGAGAGAATTATGATTAAGTTTTCATGTTTTGATAAGGAGTTGTTTCAGTTCTGTTTTTGAAGTTTTTTGTGTTTTATTTTCTTTGTGTTATGGTCTAACGCCTGCAATGGGAGTTTTTAGATTCTTATAGGTGTTATTTGCTACTGCTTTGTGGCTTATTGGCTTTTATGATGTTTTTAAGTGTGATATGCAACTATTTTGAGTGTTAGAGTTGTTTTATGAATATTATGATCCTAAATTTCAGTATTTGTTAAGTAATTTAAGTGTTATTTGGAGTTTTGGTTCTAGTCAATTATGTTGATTCATGCTCATATGTATAAATTTTAAGGATTAATATGTCTTTACCTGCAGTAATTTGGGCGAATTTCAGTTTACCCCGTAAAAAAAAGAGGTTAAGATCCAACCCTGTAAACTAAGATTATTTGATTTTAGCCCCTGATCCATGTGACTGTGCAGAATTACTGACGTGGTGAGCTGAGTGACATGTTGATTGTGCATATCTGATTATGTGGCATGTTGACTGTATAATTAATTTTGTTTTTCATTTTTTTTAAAAGTACACATGACATTTGTGAAAAAAAAATCAGGAATTTTTTTTATTACGAAAAATATTTTCTCAAAATTCCAAAATTTATAATTTACGAAAAATATATATTTCAATTTTTTTTTTAAAATTATTTTCGAAATTTTGGAAATATATATTTTTTCAATATTTAAATTTATTTTTGTATTGAAAATTGAGATTATTTTTGAAAAGAAACAACAAGTCCAAAAGAACTGAAAAAGGTTGTCTTCTTTATATATATATTTCCCAAATTTTTTTATGAAAAATACAAAAATTTCTAAACTTACTATATTTTGAAATTTTAAAAAAAATCCGAATTAAATTAAAATTTAAAAAATATTCGAAAAAATAACAAAAACTAATTTTTGAATGTTTATTTTTTTGAAAAAAATCCAAATTTTTTTCGTTTTTAAAAAAAAAATATTTTTTTTCTTATTTTTAAATTTTTTGAAAATTAACTTTTAGTTTTTATTTTATTTTTTATCTTTTTAAAAATAATTTTTTAAACCATTACACACATGTCAGGTTTTAAAAAAATAAAAATTAAAATAATTATACAGTGGCGTGCCACGTCAGTGTCCATTACACACGTACCAGGTTTTAAAAAAAATAAAAAATATAATAATTACACAGTGGCGTGCCACGTCAGCGTCTGGATGAGCTCATGGATGTTTTGTGGAGAATCTTCATATTATATGGTTGAAATCTAAACTTTTTTTTTTACAGGGGTAAACAAGACTCATCCAAATTAACCTAAATTTTAAATTTGGTAGGATCTTACGATCCGTGTTACGATCCCCCGATCCCCGATCTTGCGACCCATCCCCGATCTTGCCTAGGATCTCGACTCTGACTACCTTGGTTTCTACCGTATAATTAAAAATGAAGACAAACATGGCATGCGTTATATATAAACCATTTCTCTGTTATAAGTTACTTTGAGGAGTTAATATAAAAATGGGATAAAAACAGCTTATCGACTTGTTATAAGTTATTTTTATAAGGTCTTCTAAATAATTGATTATGTCATAGGATAAACTCCATTTAACTCTTCCAAACACCTTCTAAGACAAGAAAATGTCCAAATTCTCATATAATTCAAATTGTTCGAGCAGACTATTTCAGCAGTCTCAAGACAATCAAAAGGCAGGAGTGGATTTTCAAATATAATTCAATTTGGTTCCGAGTTCCGCAATCCGAATGATCATCTGAATGTTCAAGTAACCAAAATCAAGTCTCTTGATGCAGCAGATACTTGTAATATAAGTCTCACTAGTGCTGGTGAGTGAAATTTGATTTGCATGATATGTCATACTGTATGAAGCACGGACACTCCTTAGATTAGACGTGTCCCGGTGTCGGGCATGTGTCATGTCCGACACCGACACTTGTAATTACACTGAATTATGTGATTTTTTCAAATTATCAGCTGTGTCGGCGTGCCAGTGTCTGTGTTGTGTCAGTGTCCGTGTCCGTATCCGTTCTTCATATCATACATGGTTATAATGCTTAAGCCATTGTCTCTTGTGGTTTAGTTACTTTCAGAATGACTTATTTCACACCTTTGTTTCAGGTTTCACACTAAAATAGTTATGCTTCATAAGGTGCTTTAGCTCCTTTGCAGGCTTAAAGCGCCTTGTTTTTGTAAGATGTGGAGATTAACAAATTGATAAAAATGTTTTAGGAAAGGAATAATAATGCTTCATAAAATAGTTTTTCATTGTGTTTTATTCATGTAGTTTCCTTTCTAATTGTAATTGACATAAGATTTTACTGATTACAAACATGTTGATAGCAGTGCCTGCTTTGAGGTTTGATCGTTGGATGGGGCCAACAATTAAAATGTCGCTCCCAAGTTTTAGGTAAATCATTTCATTGACTCATCCTTTCGACATTCTGCTACAAGTGTCCTCAATTTTCAACAAGTAATAATCAATCTGTTTATAAATTGCAGTGGCGGCACAGAGTTTAATCCTAACCTCCTCAAGTACTCTTGCCAGATTGAATGCAGGTTTAGTCCCTACTTACAATAACACTGAACCGATGATGAATTTGTATTGCGTGCAGTCATAATCATATGAATTCAAGCAGACTGCCACATCGGTGGTGGTTGCATCAAAATCAGATGATAAAAAAAACTCAGTATTGAAATCTGACCAATCCGATCTTGATCTATCGATCACAACGTGGCTGACTACGTGACTGCATGAGATTGTGACTGCACACAATCCAAACATTGCATACATATTTGCAACTGGTGCGGCTGTAACTGCATTCACAAATTGTTGCAAATACCTCCAAAACTTTCTGACCTGTGTCGCAGCACAACGGATTCTATTATTACCAAAATTGCAATGTAACTTCGATTGAGGCCACATTGGCTGCATTTGAACACGATTCTCTACACTACCATGGATTGTCACATGACCGTTATTTAAAATTCTGATTACAACCACCATATAGTTTTAACTACAGATTCGGACCATAATTTAAAACTATTTCAATATTCCATAGAATACTTTTCACATTATTGTGTTATTTGACATATTAAAATAGGGTGCAAGCAGTGAAGCCTTTGAAGGTTTCAAGATCATTCCCTTTAACAAATGTTGATGACAAAGATCAACAATCTTTACAAGACTATGAAGGCGGTATCAATTATACGACTGAAGAACATGAAAAACAAAACTTAAACACCTATGTGATGTTATCAAAACCTATATTAGCACTCAAGTTTAATCAAATGAAGATGCAGGTTGAAGCTCCTATTGTTCTTTATCATTGCTCAAATTCTTTAGAACCTACTACTGTTAGTTCTGTTCCATAAACTCTAGTTTTACTAATGTAGTAAGCCTACTTGCTTATGAACTTCGATTGTGAATTCTTTATTTAGTAATTAATTATATAAATCATTATTTACACTCGAATAGAAGGCAAACGAGCAACGAGCTGTGTCGTGTTATATGATGCAACAAATTCAAAGTGAAAAGACTCGAGCCAATCACGTTTATGTTAACAAATTCAAAGTGGGTGCATATATGATGCAACAAACATGACTTTCTTTATCAACCAAAGACCAACGTGAGAGTGGCCAATTTGGTTTTTTTTTAATTATTATTTGACTTATATTTCCTTACTTTTCTTCATGATAATTTTGAATGGAGGAATGTTTTCCCCACAATCGTCCACCACATTCTTACAAAAATGTGCTAAAAGATTCACACCAAACCAATTTTAAATTCTCGAATGTCACAATCATAATCTTACACGTTTATCACCCTTATTTTATTTTTCTTAACTGTTTTATGAGAAAGGAAGTCTTGGAGTACGAGGATCTACGTATGAGAAAGTCTACTATGGCCACAATCTCAAATTAAAATTATTTGAGCACACTCACATAATATTAAAAAAATTAAATGATATTAATTGTGTGACTAAATTATTTTTGTTTATGTCATGTGAACTTAGCTCAGTTGATAAGGGATAATGCATAACATAAGCAACGGGTCGAGATTCGGACCCCGAACGCATCTTTTTAATTTGGGGTTGACCGTATAAGACTTTATCTCTACAAACATATTAGTAATGTTTGACCAAAGATTTTTTAGTTGCAGATGTAAAGTTGATTTAATGGTTGGCATGAGAAAATTAATGAAAGTCGATGGTTCTATTTTCAGTCTCAACAAAATAGTAACAATATTAATATTGACCACTTCAAAATTCATATGAAAATTGAACTCAAGTACTCTCTCGTATCTCAATTGATTTAATTCGTTGACTACTTGAATTCAATTATTTAACATCATGGAAATAACTGTAAAGTTGATTTGTTAAGGAGTGTAACCAACAACTTAACATTAGCCCGAATTAATATACTAATATTTGTCTTTTAAAAAAATCCCTATGCGTAAATTAAGATTAAACAAAAAAAATTGTCGTCAATTATTGATCATTTAGATCATATTTTATTCTAATATAAAAGTATACAATTTTGTTATTAATCAAACAAGTCATCATTATGTAACCAAAAAAAAAAAGTCATCGTTGATGTGAGTTCTATGCTCACCCACTAAATAACACTATAATGTATATTCTTGATTTTTGGATTTCCAAACATTTGGTTTTGGATTTTTAAAGTTTATTTTGGAAAAGAATTTTTTTCCCACCAAAGTTACTATTGAGTTGAGTCGCGACGATTTTGTTCTCTTTAAGACGTTTAGCGTCGGTATTTTTTTAAAATTGTGCAAGCTAGACTATCAACCATGTCACCTCTATGATAAAACAAGTTCAGTTACAATCGTACGATTAAACCCTGCATTGTAGTTAATCGTTCGAGAATTACACATCCGGTATGGTACTAAGACTGCTCTTATGGATACGAGAAACTAACCGACAAAAATGAAAGTAACAAACTAATTAGATACACCCTCCATTCACTATTATAAGCAAAAATTTACATTTTACATTCATTCAATTAATGTTATATATGATTTTTATTATAGAAAACATACGTCATTTAATGAATGAATCTAAAATGTTAATGTTTGCTTATATTAGTGACCGGGCAGTGTATGAAAGGTGGAAAGATAGGAAATCTCGGTTGGATTTTCAATCTTATCACAACCAATATAGGCTAAAATGATAAGAAGTTATACACACGAATGAAAAATAACGATTACAAATTTTTTTTACAAAAAAAAAAATAATTACTATGATTTTTATCATTATCTGATGTTTTAAAATTAAATACTAGAATATAAACACTAATGTGTCTTGTATTTTATGTGAGACTGCCACACATTTTTTCAATTCACACAACACACTAGCTCAAAGTCTTATGACTTATATTTAATCTTCAAACCTTCCAAATTACTTCCAACTTCACACCATTGTTGCAACATATATACCCACGTTTTCCATTTCAAAAAATAAAAAATAAACTCATTCTGATAAATTAAGATTGAACAGAAAAAGTTAGGGTCCTGTCATCAATCATTAATCACTTAGATTAATTATAATTCTAGATTTCATTCTAATTATAAAAAGTATACCACCCTCTCATTATTAAAGGAGACGTGATTTATTTGACTTGTTTGGTGAGAACAATTTAGAATAGAGTAAAACAATGGAAAAGATTAAGAACCCATCTGGAACTTCTCTTCTGGTACCATCAGTTCAAGAGTTGGCTAAGGAAAATATTTCAACAGTTCCAGCAAGATATATTCAGTCTCAACATGAAGAATTGGTCATCAATGAAGCTAATAGTATACTTGAAATTCCAGTTATTGATATGAAGAAATTGCTTTCTTTGGAATATGGGAGTTTAGAATTGTCTAAGCTTCACCTTGCTTGCAAAGATTGGGGATTCTTCCAGGTCTCTTTTCTCTCTTAACATATCTTAACTAAAATCATTATTTCAAATTACGGTTGCCTTGACTTGCAAACTTTTATATTGCGGGAAAATGTTTTATGTTGTGGAGACCTCAAAATTCTCTACACCGCGGCCGAAATTACGGTTTTCAATTGATAGTATAACACTCATGACTATTGGATTTTGATTTCAAGAAATTTTGTTACAAGTGATTTAATTATTTGTTAATGTGTATTGGTGTAGCTGGTAAATCATGATGTAAGTTCTTCCTTGGTGGAGAAAGTAAAGTTGGAGACTCAAGATTTCTTCAATCTTCCAATGTCAGAGAAGAAAAAGTTTTGGCAAACTCCCCAACATATGGAGGGATTTGGACAAGCATTTGTTGTGAGTGATGAACAAAAGCTTGATTGGGCAGATCTTTTCTTTATGACTACCCTTCCTAAACACTCTAGAATGCCTCACTTGTTTCCACAACTTCCTCTTCCTATTAGGTTTTCTCTCTATTTATCTTAGAATTTGAGTTGAATTTTACTTGATCTTAAAAAAATCCGTTTGTAAAGTGAGGATTATTTTCCACGTACATGCTTATTCTCTCTAGAGTAATAATGACCGAATAGCGGATAATTCAACCAAATCTGAATAGCAGGTAATTCAACCAATTTTTGATTAGAAATACTTACATGAACACAACCCTAAATAAAAAATCTTTGGACTCACACACAAAAAATTCAAACAGGAAATGATCAAGTGATGTGACTAAAGTCTCTAAAAAAAAATATTTGATTAAATTATTAATCTCTAAATTTCTTTTCCTTCATTTTGTGTACATGCAAGACTTGCTCATTTAAATTTTTTTTTTTTGCCCAACTCATATAAACCTACTTTTTTTGAAAGAGTATATAAAAAACCTTGTAAGATGGAAGTTGCCTCACACTTATAAATATATTTTTGGACCATATCTCATCCAGTGTGAGAGCGACTCTTTAACAATTTCATATTTAAAGTGCAAAGAGCGTGGTTACTTAGTCTCTATAACTAATTCAATTAATTAATTTTTTAAAATTATTATCGATGTAGACGTGTCAGCGTCGACTCGTATACGGTGTTTGTGTTTGTATCGTTGCTTGCTTAGCCTATATTCTTTGTCATGCAGAGATACTTTTGAGCTTTACTCAACCGAACTAAAAAAGTTATCTATGGTTATTGTTGAATATATGGGAAAAGCTTTGAAAATGGATGAAAAGGAAATGAGGATGTTTTTTGAAGATGGAGTCCAATCAATGAGGATGAACTATTACCCTCCATGTCCACAACCAGAAAAGGTTATTGGCCTAACACCCCATTCAGATGGATCTGCACTCACTATCCTTCTTCAACTCAATGATGTTGAAGGGCTCCAAGTAAGGAAAGATGGTATGTGGGTTCCTGTTAAACCCCTGCCTAATGCCTTCATTGTTAACATTGGGGACATTCTCGAGGTAACCCTATATACATATGTATCCATTCATTGGTATCAATGTTCTTGAGAAAGAAAAAAAAAATTCTCTGCGGTTAAAGAGTGACGGTAGGAATTGTAAATTACTCCCTCCTATCCTATTTATAAGAGAAAATTAGATTAACAAAAGTTGATATATCTGAATTGAATTTTGAATCGGGTACATAAACTTTTGTTGATCCAATATTCTTTTATAAATAGGACCGTAGGTAGTATTAATCATTCGATTTTGATTAGTATGATTTATAATTTTTTTATTAATCATCTAGATTTTTTTGCTAGGTTATAAGTAACGGAACATATCGAAGTATTGAGCATCGAGCAATTGTGAACTCGGCAAAAGAAAGAATGTCAATTGCAACATTCTATACCTCAAGACATGATGGAGAGATGGCTCCTGCAAATAGCTTGATCACTGAAGAAACACCAGCACGATTCAAAAGAATTGGATTAAAAGAATACTTGAGGGATATGTTTGCTCGTAAACTTGACGGCAAGTCTTTTCTGGATGATCTGAGGATATAGTCAATGTATGTTCCACCACTTTGTGCAAGTTCAATTTTTAAAGTATAGACCCACAATGATTCAAACTAATAAGAAAGTGAGTACTAAAGAGGGTGTTCAAAAGAGAATGTTGCTAGCATAACTCTAATCACATAGCATCAATAATTCAAGTGATTGAAATTGTTGTACTCTCACATGCCAATAATAAATTATGTTTCTATGATCACATTAATATCATACTTTCAACGGCAATAAATGATGTTGCCTCTTTTTTATATCATGTACATCATTTTTTTATAAGCAAATAATTTATTTATCGGACTAGAAACAGTGGCGCATCCAGGACTCTAGATCAAGGGTGCATAATTTTTTATTAATATATGTTAATCGTTCCTGATCAGAAGATGACGGTCAGTGCGGTGCTTTTACGGTGGTTTGAAGTAATTGCGTTGACATGAACTTTTCTAAATGAGAAAATTTCAAGACTAATGTAATCAAAGTTTGGATCTAGAAATCAAATTTTGAACTAATTTCTTGCGAAGAAAATTTGGACAAGGATTCGGTTTATGTTCCACATCAGGCTTGTAAATTATTATTTTTTCGAAAAAGTTAGTGTTAGCTGTTGGCTACATGTAACACCTAATTGGGCAATTGAATTTTTAAAGAAATTGTTTTCATAAAAGTCAAAACGATGTAAATAAACATAAGTATGTTTTGAAAGGAAAAGAAAAACGGTTCTAGTGAAATTGTTTGAAAAATCTTGCAAGTTCAAAGATATTATATCTTTACAAAGAACTTTTAGGTTAGGGGAAATTAAATAAAAGTCATAATCTTGACTCTTAACGTGATTCGGTTATGACTCAATACATTAGAGGACTGGTGAGCAATATGGATACTCCTTCGACTTCTAATGTTTACATGTTAACCGGAAAACACCACCATTAAATATAGCGAGTATAAAATTCAGTAACATAGAGTTTATAAAAAGGTAAACAACCGTTTTGGTCTTTGAATGTGTATCTCGTTTTCATAATAGTCCCGACTCAAGATAAAACGCAATAATGTCCCTACTTAGGTCCCCAAAGTTAGATTTTGCCTTTAGCTCACATAAAAAAGTTGGTTGACATTTTCTTAGAGATATGTATACCCTGAGGTGCAGCATGAACCAAAATGAAGAACATCCTTCATCTCTTCCAACAACGCCATTCATCATCCACCAAAATGAAAGAATCATACATTTGATTCCATCCAATATTCCTCAATCGTTCTTGATTTAATCCAAAAAAATAAAAAAATAAAAAACTTTTAAAGATTCTCAAAAAACGGATTCTGACCAATAGCTACCTTTCTAGCAATACCATCAATGAAACAATTACTATTTTCCATCACCGAATTCATTTTTCTAAGCCCTTAAGAGTGAACTTCTTAAGGACTTGAACCTTTTAGTAAGATAGGTCATTTATCGACCACATGTGGCATCCTAATTGGTATAACTCACCACTTCTTTGTATAAAGAATGAGAATTCCTAACCTATAGATAAATTATATGCTCTTTATAGAAGAACAATCTTTGACCTATTGATTGATCCCAACATTTTTACCCCTAATCATACATCGATATACTTCTTATAAAAAATGAAAATTCATAACTTATCGACAAATTATAGATTCTTTATAGACGGAGAATACATAAGTTATGTATTGTGAAACATGTGAGGTAAAGGATTTTTCTCGAGTAAAAAACATGTGAGGTGAAGGATTTGACTAGGATGGTGAAAGACCTAGAAGAGGACAATGAGGGCTCTGATGAAGGTTTGAAGACTTGATTTGATGACCGGTCCTATAAAATAAAATAAGACAACACGAGTGTGGATTAAATTTCAAAATAAATATTATAAAGGAGACAAGTTGATGTTGATAAGAATTATAGAATAACTGTTATACATGGAACAAGTTATCGCATTTTTAAAATAACGATTATAGAATAATTGTTGTGGATAAAAAATCTAAACAAACAATTAGACAAAGGAGAAGTTGTCACTAATACAAACAAAATTCAAATAATATTACACATGGGACATGTTATCGATGAGTAAATTGCCGAAATAAAATAAAGATTTAAGCGCACTATTCACCTCCTAGGTTTGCAATGTAGCGATTTTGACCGCCTTTAAGAAAAAATGGCAAAAGTGATCCTTTGTTTAGCCCCTTTTGCAAAACCTCAAATTTGACCTGGTCAACCATACATGTCATGCCACCTGGTAATTTTTTTTAAATTCGCTAATTCCACGCGTATAAATAAAGAAATGAAAAAATTGAATGGGAGGATTAAAAGGCAGACACGTGCTCTCTCTCTCCCTTCAGATACTCGGGTCGCCCCCCCCCCCCCCCCCCCCACACACACACACACACACACACACACACATTTTTCACCCAATTCCTTTCATCTCCCCTTATCTTTCCCTAATCCAAAGCAAAACAACCCTTCTTCTCAGTTCATCAAAGATCCATCTATATCAGTTCATCACCATTTTCGAACTCTAAAAACCTGGTTTTCCAAAAACAACTGGTTTTGAACGTAGAAGATGAAGTGGGCTACCGATGCATCCATGTTGAGCAAGTGTGATGAAACTTCGAACGACAACAAAAATGTGGTCCCAGAGAAGATTCTTAACAATAATGTCTCAGAGTAAGTTCTCTTTTGTTTTGCTTTCTTTGTCTTGTTTGTTTATTGAAGTGAACATAGTTATGAGTAAAAACTGGTTGGTGTAAGTATTTAATATAATTTAAATACAATATAAAAATCGTATTTTTTCATGTACGTAAGTGAAACTTTCGTATGTATGTGAATACATTATAAATATGTTTTTTTTGTTTATTGCTAGGGCTGCTGGTAACTACTCGTTGAAGATAATATTTCATTACAAAGACTACTTCATGTGTGATCCAATGATTGCATATAAGGGTGGTGAGGTACACGAGTTTGGGGGTGAGTGGGATATAGATGACGTTAATTTCATTGATCTGGACAAACTATTAAGGGACATAGGCGCGGAAGGTAACTATAAGCTCTAGTATCTTACAGTTGGTGGGAGTTTGAATGGTTGTTTGATGTTGCCGAAAACAAATAAAGACATTGTCAGGTTCATTAATGAGTTTAAGGGTGAGGTAGCTTATTTTTATGTTAAGACCCCAGAAGTTGAAGGATTAGATAGTAGGTATGAAAGTGATGTTGAGGTGGTAGAAGTTGGAAAAGGATTAAGTGAAGTTGAAGAATCTGGCTCAGATGGTGAATACATAGCTGATGAAGAGGAAGGTACTGAAGAGGAACAATTTGAAGAAGGAAGTGTTGAAGGGTTATCAAAGTATGACAATGAATATGATGAACAATGGGAGTGGACTTTTGTCTTGCCTGATCACATATTGAATCCTACTACTCCATCTCCAAGTGTGTTGCCTGCTAAAGTTGCTTTGGAACCCTGCTCCAACAACTTTGTCTGATTTTGAGGATGAGAATGGTGATTCAGAGGAACTAGAGAGTCCAAACTTTTCATCTAAAGATGATGATGGTAAGAAAAGATTGAACAAGTTTGTTTTGAATGAGAATGAGAAAGTTACTTTTGAGGTAGGTCGGGTATTTACTAGTGATGAATTAGTTAGAGCTTCTCTTAAAAAGTATGCTTTACAATCAAGGAAAAATGAGAAAAAAGAATCATTGTCAAATGTATGTCTAAGTGTCCCTATCATATGAGGTTTAGTAGGGCTGAACCAAATTCATTTTATGTGCTATCTAGGTATAGGTCTGCTCATAAATGTCACCAGACAGGTAGAGTTAGGTTATTGAAAACCACTTTGTTGGCTAAGAAAAATGTTCCAATTCTGAAACACACACCATCTATGACACTAAAAGGGTTAAGGGAAGAGTATAAGAACATGTGGGGTGCTCATTTAAGTAAGTTTCAATTGTAAAGGGGGAAAACAAAGCATTGGAAATGATACATGGTGCTATAAATGAGCAGTATGCTTATCTTAGAAGTTATGTTGAGGAACTAATTAGAAGTAACCATGGGAGTTATGTTAAGATAAAGTGTATAGCTTGACTTGAGGGGATTGTTTTTGAGATGATGTATGTGTGTTTCAATGCAAGGAAGAGAGCTTTTGTGACAAGTTGCAAACCATTATTAGGTCTAGATGGGTGTTTCTTAAAGGGTAGGTATGGAGGACACTTTTTATCAGCAATTGGTAAAGATGGAAATAATCAGATGATGCCTATTGCATTTGCTGTTGTGGAGGTTGAAACAAATGAATCTTGGGATTAGTTTCTTGATCTTTTGCTATCTGATTTGAATGGCATTCAACATAAAAGATGGTATTTTATATCAGATCAACAAAAGGTAAAATTGCTTATCTTAAATGCTTCAATTCTCTGTTATTGCTTTGTTTGACATATGTAAAGTTACTAACAATTCAATGCTTTATTTTCTGCAAGGGTCTTGTTAACATTATTGCTGCTACATCAGAACATGTTGAGCACAAAGTTTTTGTTAAGCATTTATATGGAAATTAGAGGAAGAGACATGTTGATGAACACTTAAATGAAGCTCTATGGATAACTCCAAGATCAACAACTGAGTCCGGGTTCAAGAAAGCTATGGAAAATATGAAGAAGTTGAGTGAGCCTACATGGAAAGAGATGGCTGAGATGGCAATAGGTATATGGTCTAGACCAGGGTATAATACATACACATGTTGTGACATACCTTGCCCCCATTCTATTGCTTGTATGTGTTTTAACAACGAGAATCCAGATGAATATGTGGCCCATTGGTACATGTAATTATTTTTCTAATTTAAGATAATTATTTTTCTAATTAAACATTTTAATACTTTACAGGAAAAACACATTCTTAGATTGCTATAGTAATTTAATTCTTTCATCCAATGGACCTAAACTTTGGCCATAAGTGCTTGGTGATCCCACTTTACAACCTTATGTTAGGAGAGCTCCTTGTAGACCAAAGAAATTGAGGACCAAGACAAATGATGAACCAAAATCATCTGGTGTTGGTGGGATGAAGAAAAGAAACCAAGAAATTGTTAGATGTAGGAGGTGTAAGGTCCTATGACATAATCAAAGAACTTGTGGGAAAAATACTAGCGCTGATAGGGTGATTCCTAAGGGTGGTAATAAGGTAATGACTGGTGTTTTTTGTGTTTTTGATAGTGTTCATAATATGATATGGGACTGTTTGGTTTATGACTGTGTTTATGTTGTGATTGTATGGTATATGAATGTTGTGTTTATGTTGAGTGTAGACAAATGCAACTGTCACTCAACCAGATGATGGGAAAGGAAAAGGTGTGTCAACATGTGCATCAAAGAAGACTGGACAAGCTTCTAAGAAAGCTAAGAAGCAAACATAAGTTGCAGAGAGTCATGCTGGTGGGAGTCAAGGTGCAGCAAATCAAGGTGCATAAAGTTAAATTGCAATGGCTCAAACTGTGACACAAACTGCGACAATAGGAAGTCAAGCTGCAAGGGCTAAAACTGTTACACATGATGCAAGAAATATACCTCCACCACCTCCTTCCAAAACTGTTACAACATGAGCTGTAGCAAGTACTCCTCCATCTGCTCCTTCCAAAGGTAAATCAGGCTCTATTAGTGGTGGGAAACATGTTGGTGAGATTACTCTGTTTGTGTCAAGAAAGATAAGGATAACATATGTCAAGAGAAAAGTTGATGAAATTGGACAAGTTGGAAATCAACAATCTGTCAACAAGAACTAGTTTTTTTTAGCACACGAGATTTATCTAAGTTTAGCATGTAATAAATAAGAACTCTTTTCAATTATTCTGCTATTTTGGCATGTAATTCTGCTAAGTACTCTTTGCTACTCTTTTGATTAACACATTGCTCTAGTTTATTGCTTTGTAATGCTTAGTGCACTTTTGGTGTCTAACCTTTTGGCATGTAATGTTAAGTACTTTTATGGTGTTAATGGTATGTACTTATTAAGATAAGCACATATAGCGTCTCTCAATTGTAACTTTTGATCAATAAGGTAACACTTGAAGAAGGAAATAGGGCTTGCAATACTAACACAAACAAACACATTTCGTTACTTCATCACAAAGTACATCAAGCTTAAACAATACATAATATTTCATTAAAACACTTAACACAAATTGGGCTTACATCAAGCTAAAATGTATAAAAATAAACCTAAACAACACACACTTAAACACACTTATAGCAAAGTACAGGAACAATCAAGACCAACAAAATCCCTTATATGACTATCACTTTCAAGAGACTTTTTTTCCTTCTTCTTCAGTTCAATGTTTTTCTTCACCAATCCTCTTCTGATTTTCTTCTCTCTATCAGGAACTTCAAGATCAAACCAACGAACGAAATTGCATTTTCTTCTTAAGAAAAATCTTCCACGCCCATGGAATCTTCTTCTTGAGTTTTTCATATGTCCAAGCAGTCACCAGAGGAGAACCCACACCATAATGACAAATCAAACCCGTTTTCTATTTCAGTGCTGACCCATTGAAGCTTGAGGATGAATATTGAGACATTTTCGAATTTCTGCAAGAAAGAAAAAGGACGGGTCCGAAAATAGAAACAATGAAGGAGAAAATGAAGATGACAAAGGAGAAGATGAAGGTTTGGGTCGAAAATTTTCAATTTCTAGAAAATGAAAGGAGAAGATGAAGATTTGATTTGGAAGAGGAAGATGAAAATTGGTTTGGAAGGAGGTTATGGTGAAGGGTTCTTAAAAACTCCATTTTACCGTTGGAAAAGCTCGCACGTGCCTGTCCTTTTTTTTGTTGCCAATTTTTGTTTTTTTTCATTATCTAATTATACGCGTGGAATGAAAAAAACAAAAAATTAATAAATACACAAATGACATGACACGTATGGTTGACTGGGTCAAATTTGAGGTTTTGCAAAAGAGGGTAAATATAGGAGGTCACTTTTACCATTTTTTCAAAAGGAAGCCAAAATCGCTACATTTACAAACTTAGAAGATAAATAATGTGTTTAAGCCTAAAATAAATCATCCACACGAGATAGTGGTGCATATGTAGATATTCTATAGGTAAAATGGCCTATTAATGGAGCTAATATATTTGGGGGCCTACCCTTGGCCCAGCCTTGCACTAAACAAATTAATGATCCTTAAAAGTCACAATAATCATATCTTCTAGATAACTAAAAATGGTAATCATATCTTTCACGTTTATCAACTACAAATTTTATTTTTAGAGATTGAGCTGAGAGTTAGGGAGTTTGAGGTCTTGAGTACAAATTCAAATAAAGGAGAAGAAAAAAAAAATACTATGATGACTAAAAATACTAATTATATCTTTTACGTTTATCAACTACATATTTTATTTTTCCCTCAAAAAAAAACTACATATTTTATTTTGGTGGGATTGAGCTAAGAGTTAGGGAGTTTGAGGTCTTAAACTCAAATTTAGATAAACGAGAAAAAGAAAATACTCTAATAACTAAAACTACCAACATTCAAAATTTGAAAAGAAAAAAAAAATTGTTTTAACCCAGCTCTAAGGAGAAAGAGATCCTCGCAATCCAAAGTTCGGCAAGCAAGTAGTAAAGTCTGATCAAACATTATTTTAGTATATCAAACTTAAATACTCTCCATTAATTCAATTTATTTATCATTTGAATTCAACTACTACCTCCGTCCCTTATTATAAGACCTTTTTGTGTTTTTTCTTTTTCTCTTTTTATAAGAGCCCTTTCAAATTTTAATGTAAATTAATTTTATTTTTTTACCACTATACCCCTATTTATGTTGCATATTTTTCTGCAATATATAATAAATACTCTATAAAAGCATCTACTAATTCTTTTTCATAAAAGGGTAAACATGTAAAACAATAACAATTGTCAACAAAATTAATTAAACAATCAATTTTCTTAATTTCTGTGTTTTTCTCAAAAGGGCCCTGTAATTAAGGACGAAGGTAGTATTGAATTTCATTAAATGAGGTTGATTTGGTGATTGATGTATAGAAGTTAATGAATTTAATCATAAGTGGGTTGAGAGTTATATGTTCACCCACAAAATAACACTAAGATATATATACTCACGTTTTCCTTTAAAAAAAAAACTCATTTTGAAAAGTTAAGATTAAACAAAAAAGTTAGTATCCTGTCATTGATCATTGTCTCATTGATCATTTAGATTACAATTCTAGATTTTATTTCTAATATAAAAGTATACCACCTTGACCAAAAAGAATAAAAAATATACTACCAATGAGACATCATTTATGTTGCTTATATATTGAGAACAATTCAGAGTAGAGAGTAGAACCATGAAAGACATAAAGAACCCCTCAGGAACTTCTCTTCTTGTACCATCGGTTCAAGAGTTGGTCAAGGACAAGATTTCAACAATTCCAGCAAGATATATTCAGTCTCAACATGAAGAATTGGTCATCAATGAAGCTAATAGTATCCTTGAAATTCCAGTTATTGATATGAAGAAATTGCTTTGTTTAGAATTTGGGAGTTCAGAATTGTCAAAGCTTCACCTTGCTTGCAAAGATTGGGGATTCTTCCAGGTCCCTTTTCTCTCTTAGCATATCTTTCAATTACTCAATCAGAATTTATAAGTACGCTTAAATATTCTGTTACTCTATAAATACATCATTTTTTTGCTTAGTCACAATTATTTATTTTGTGTTTAGTCCTTATAAAAATACCACCTTTCCTTTAAAAAAAATATAAATAAATACCACCTTTTGTTTCTATCTATATGATAAGGACAGATTTCAAAATAAAATAATTTTGCAGAGACTAAACAAAATAACAAAACTATAAAAATAAAATGTGATATATTTACAAAAAGAAGAATATAACAAAGATTACATAGACTTAAACCAAAACTCTAGATTTTTGCATAAATTATTTATATATTTAAGCCGTAAAAGTATTGCATAACTCTTGGATTTTAGATTATAGAAATGTAGTAGTTATCGATTGATTTAATTATTGTTAATTTGTAATTATTTTTTTGGTATTGTTGTAGCTTGTAAATCATGATGTTCGTTCTTCCTTGGTGGAGAAAGTAAAGATGGAAATTCTGGATTTTTTCAACCTTCCAATGTCAGAGAAGAAAAAGTTTTGGCAAACTCCCCAACATATGGAGGGATTTGGACAAGCATTTGTTGTGAGTGATGAACAAAAACTTGATTGGGCTGATATGTTTTATATGACAACCCTTCCTAAACACTTGAGAATGCCACACTTATTTCCACAACTTCCTATTCCTTTGAGGTTTATTTCTCTTTCTGTCCCGTGTGTGGGTTTTTGTATAGTAATTTCTTATAGAAATTACGTGTTATTGTGTTAGAATAGAAATTATTGTGTTAAAAAGCGTAAAGAAACAAATAAACACAGACAACGAACACACATGTTTGATAGTAGAGACGGATTAAAAAATTTTAATAAGGCATCAATATCATACCATAAAAATTAATGTAAAAATATATAAATGCGCAAGTGATAAAAAAAATGTCTAAGTGTAGTTTATAATTGCTCTCGATTGCTGATTTTTTTTTTTTTTTATATATTCTAATACAACCACAGCTAAAAACATAATCAAAAAAGAAAAAAAAAATGTAAGTATTGGTTTAAAATAATAATAATAATAAACAAACGGGGGCAACTGACCCCACTGTCCATGTTAGATTCGTGTCAGTTTGATAATGATGTTTGAGTAATTTTGTTTATGTCTTCGACCGCAGTGTTGCGATTTCTTTGTATTACCATAGGGACAAATAATGCAAGTGTATATAATTGGGGCTAAGTAAACCCACTTCCTATTTTTTTATTTTTTTTTGAGAAATAATATTTGTTCAATCATTTATTGACAACTTTTTGATAATTTTCTATCTCATACTCACGTTATCATCTTATTCTCTCTCTTTTTTATTCTCTCTATTGTTTTTGACCAATAAGAAAAGGAAAAAAGAAAATTGTCATACAAGTTGTCACAAATGGTTGTACAAATATCACAACTTTTTATTTTTTATAAATTGTTGAATAATATTTTGGTGAGAGATTTACCGATGAATACAACAATAACAACTAAACCTTATTTCACTAAATGTGGTCGGCTATATGAATCAAATTACATCGTATTATTTTAACCGAAATTATATTTGGATCCATCTCATTAACTTTTAAATCTTTCTTAATAGTTTCTTTTATAGTTTTTATTTTTAAGCTAAAGATTTATTGAGGAATAATTAGGGATAAATATTTAAGGTATAAGACATACACATATTAATCAAAATTTCTAGACACCTATCTCTGATTATCACATAAATGTTAGGGTGTATAGTGTGCAACTTATATTTAAATATTGTGTTCTATCGCCTTTGGTCATTATTATAAGAGACAAATGAATTAATAAAAGTTGATGTATCTGGTTCATAATATAGATTATATACATCAATTTTTGTTGATTCATTGGTCTCTTATAAAAAGGACTAGAGGGAGTATTAGCTACGAGTTATATTCAACATATTTATTACCCTTTTATCATTCAGAAACACACTCGAATCATACTCACAAGAAATGAAAAATCTTGCCATGGTTATTGTTGGTTATATTGGAAAAGCATTAAAGATGGAGGAAATGGAAATTAAAGAATTATTTGAAGATGGGATACAAATGATGAGGACAAACTATTATCCTCCTTGTCCTCAACCAGAAAAGGTTATTGGTCTCACAAATCATTCAGATCCTGTAGGTCTCACTATCCTCTTACAACTCAATGAAGTAGAAGGTCTCCAAATAAGGAAAGATGGCATGTGGGTTCCTGTTAAGCCCTGGCCTAGTGCCTTCATTGTCAACATTGGGGACATGCTAGAGGTAAAAATTTGAGTCAAATGACTTAGTTTGATATTGAATATAATGGAGATGGTACACTATATTAATGGACTATATGTAGGAAACCGAATTAATGAGACAGACTAAGAGCTATGGGAAGGACATAAACAATGCATCAATATACCTACAAACAAACTTAAGTAGAAATAAATTATATCTTATTGCTAAGCTAAATAAATCTATAAACATAAAAGACTAAATTACATCCCTTTAACACTTGGATAAATTTTACATTAATCTTTATACATCTTAAATAATATATCAAATAATTTCATGTTCAAATTAATTTTACTGAGATAATCTAAACGATATATACTTTCAATTCTATAGTGAGTTTTTTTTTTTTTTAAATATGTGCATGGCATGCGTTCTAACAAGATTCTTCCATGTCAGGACTTCCAAAGCATCATGGTGTGTGTGTGTGTGTGTGTGTGTGTATATATATATATTTATACACATCACACTTGTTTTTAATACTTACTTTATACTTAATTTTGCCCTTTTATTTTCTTTTTCATAATGGTCTACATTGAAGATATTAACAAATGGAATATATCGAAGTATTGAGCATCGAGCAATAGTGAACTCTGAAAAGGAAAGGCTTACAATTGCTACGTTCCACAGCCTAAGTCAAGATAGTATTGTAGGTCCTTTGGAGAGCTTAATCACTGAACAAACACCACCTCGGTTCAAAAATGTTGGAGTTGAGGAATACTTCAAGAACTTCTTTGCTCGTAAACTTGAAGGAAAGGCATACATTGATGTCATGAGAATAGAGCATGATGATTGACTTTGATGCATATTATAGGGAATAAACACAAACATATGGCTTTCATTTGTGTATATATGTCCACAATAAAATAAGAGAGTTGTATCACTAAAGATGATTAAATCTCATTATATTGTATGTATGATATGCATCTACTTATAAGTTAGACTATATATTATATTGTTATCGTTTTATGTGTTTGAGTATCAAATAATAGTAGGATACTATATATACTAGTGATATTATCTAAGTTTGTTTTGTTATTAATGGAGGTTGGAAACTGATGCAATCTGTTGGTAATATCTCTTATATGAGTTTTCGAGGAGTTGCTCGTGGTTTAAGGAATATTTTGTATTGTTTTCATTTGAGTCGTTGTAATATTATTTCTTCTTAAATCCAACAATTTTATAGGTGTTTTGAGTCTTTTTATTGATAAATCGTGTAATTCGGAAAATCAAGACGAAAGCAAGTGAATGAAGATCAACCGAGCTTTTGAAGGTTTTGAAGAAAATGCAAGTTGGAGAAATTATATCTCAAGTCCCAAGAACATAGCATGGAAGAAAATACTCAAACAACAAAGAAAACCGGTTCATAGAAAGTTAACTCTTAGATTTTCGAACATAGGGGATATCTAGTCTTAGACACCTAAGAACTTTCAATGAAGCTTTACTTTCTAAAATGACAAACAATAACTCTTATCGCTAAGATATTCAAAGCAAAGTATTTCCCTAAGTGTTCTTTCATGAAAGCAAAATAGAGTTCTAACATGAGATATGCTTTGAGAAGATATTGCAAGCAAGATGGATTTTGGCTAAAGGATGTTACTATAACTTGGTTAGAGACATGACTGACAACAGCACCAAGAACTGGAAAGCTGAAGTCATAGAAGACATCTTTCTGCCTTCTGAGGCTGAGGAAATCATGCAGATCCCTCTTGCCAACCCTAGGAAGATAAATTCCTTTGGTGTGGGAAAAAGGATGGTACATATTCAGTTAAATTTGCGTATTTTATGCTTGCAAATATTGGAAAACTACTAAAGAAAAAGAATCTAGTATTTGCGTATTTTATGCTTGCAAATATTGGAAAACTACTAAAGAAAAAGAATCTAGTATCATCATTGAAGGGACTAATAAAAGAATAAAGTTTGGTTGACACCTTTAATGTGTACCCTTTGTACCACTTTGAAAAATTTAAGATAACCAAATATATGATCTGTGTGATCACATTTTTTCAGTTGCATGACCACTATTTAGAAGCTGAAAAATGTGGTCACGCAACTTAAATATGCGTGACCGCTATTTTTCCACTTAGTTAATCAAATAAATTATGAAAAATTAGCGATCACACAACTAAAAATGTGGTCACATAGACCATATATTTGGTTAACTGTGTGTTGTCAACTACTTAACTTAATCCATCATATTTAAACTTCCAATGCATACCTAATTAATGTAGCTTGGTCTCTCTATACATAGAGGCCACATGTATGCAAGTTTTCCATTAGTTGTGACTTTTGTGTGTTGATGAGTTCTCACTACTTTGTCTATTTTCGCTTTTTTATTTATCTTGCTAAATTTGAAGGTTTCTATTGGGTAATTTAACCTTTTGACAATTTTTATTTTTGAAAGAACTTTTGACAATTGGGTTGCCTCTAAATTTTTCATGAAGTGAATGCTAATGATTTGATGGAAATTAAGCATTTTTATTGTTTCATTACATTACTATTCTTCATTCTTTCTCTCCATTTTTTTGTGATGTTACGGGTTCCTCTATCACATACTCATTACACTGAAAATTGTTTCCTTTTTATATTTGTTATGCATAGGTCTGTCATTTATTGGTAGCTAAAGACGGAGGAATACATTTATCTATCATGATTCTTGAATATTTTTACTCATACAATGTCTAAATGTCTAAATTTTCTCTGTTCATATTTAATAAGTTAGTCCTGCCAACCAACTTTTTGATTAATTAAATCATGATACTTTCAAATAACTTGGATTAGTTTTAAGCATAGGTTATTGGATTAGTTAAGCTTAGACCATGATACTCAATCATTTATCCTCACTTTCTATAGCTTACTATCACAACCATTTCAAATATTTTCTTGTTGTTTTATGATTGAATGAGTTGTTAGAAATCATTGCAACCTCATTTACGTTACTATTTATATCATTTGGTTTAATTTTTTTTCCCCTTTTCTAGAGAATTTGTTTCACTGTTTCATTTTGTTCTTTCTTTAAC
Source organism: Medicago arabica (assembly GCA_946800305.1). NCBI lineage: Eukaryota > Viridiplantae > Streptophyta > Magnoliopsida > Fabales > Fabaceae > Medicago > Medicago arabica. Next base: position 41,652,856 of record OX326971.1, on the reverse strand, counting down.
ATCGTTAATTAATAATATTATAGGTTGCAAATCTGTTATTATTGGGATGTGGTATGTGCTTGCTAAGTTTAGTGTGTGATGCTATGTTTCTGAGGTATTGTTGTCTGGTGCATATTGCTTTGTGGCATTTGGAGAAGGAAGTCGGTTTTTCAATTATAACTAATCAGTTTACTTGATAACAGTACAGGAAATCCTCAATTGAGAATAGACTTTCCTGCATGTACAACTTGAGGTTTCATTGCAACCTTTGATGAAAATGCAAAATTGCTTAAAGACAGTTACATATTAAACTTTCCTTAGTTTTGTAATAATTTTTGAATTACTTTCTTAGGTGTATGCTTCAATTTGGAGACAATAGCTTAAGAGTAAAAAAACTGGTAATGATCATTGATTCTGATTGAAAAAAGAATTTCATAAACAAGTATTTAGTAAAATATGGTGCAGTTATTTTTAGCGGGATCCTTTTTTAAACTCAATACAATAATATATTTTATGTCAATACATGGTGGCGTGCAACAGAGCCCTCTCAAAAATGTTTCCGTGAACTTAGCTCAATTGGTAAGGATAATGCATAATATATGCTAGGTCCGGGGTTCGAAACCCAAACACCACCAAAAAAAGAGCCCTCTCAAAAGACTAGTTTATTTTTACTCAATGATTATATTCTTGCATTTTCTTATGTTAGAGTGCATGTATTTTGTTATGTTAGAGTGCATGTATTTTGTTCTGTATCAGAACGTAACTTTCTCCTAGATCACAACCTAATAATATAAAGTGGAATTGAATGTCAGAAAGTAAATTTCTCCTAGATCACAACCTAATAATGTAAAGTGGAATTGAAGGACACTACTCCAGAGAAGAAAAACAAAGCAATTTCAACAAAGCAATTTCAAAGTTTTCAGATGCGTTAATTGTCTCTATATGAATTATTTTCATTAAGGGCGCTTGGTATTTTCATCATGAAAAAAAGGACACTTGATAAAATAATACGGTTTTATAGCCTTATAAAATATGTTCTAATCTTATTTTCTAGGTAAATGTTGTAATCTTTACTAAGACAATATATTGCATCATACATAAATTTTGGTACGATACCATGTGCGACTGAATCATTGCATGGGCATTTCATAATTTATGATTAAACATGTTAATATTATTACAATTGTATTTTACTATTTATTAATAAAAAAAATTAAATCAACTATTTTCTTTGGTATTCTTTATTTTGTATATTACGGTTAATAAGACCCGTGTAGAGCACGGATCGATGGTCTAATGTATAATAATAACGCCTAGACCTTTATCTTCATTCTTTAACTTAAGCCTCTATAAACTTTTTTTTCTTTTTGTAATATAATCTTGTTATCATCAAAACTCAACCAAAGTTAAAAGAATATCTTCTTCACAATGGTGGTGGTGGTGAGCTTGAGGGTGATAACGGCAGAGACGGTGGCCGGTGGTTGTCCTCGGTGGTGAAAGGGTAAAAAAAAAGAAAGAGAAGAGGGTGAGAAAATTAGACCCGCAAGCATATTCGTAGACAACTCAGGAATTTAAATGTATCTCACTTGATTTTTGTCACGTAAGAAATTTTGATGTGTCACGTCTCTAAACACATCAATGATTGTAACCCAAAAAAAAAGGGTCATGTTAACTTGTGTCCTTAGGGCACATGTTAAGCAACCTAAAAAAAACAATTATACATTAGAAAATACAAAATGACACATTTTAAAAAGTTGAATACACGTCTTTTGATATATATATTTCTATCATGAGTATCTTAACATGTACCCTTGAGGGCACAAGTTAACATTTGAAAAAAAAAACACATCAATGATCAATCTACTCTTTCTTGTGTTTTTTACTCTTTGTTCAACACCGCTGCAAGTAATGCTATCTAAGGAGTGAAGTTCATCGAAATTCCCATTTGGAAACGGATACGTTACTTTTCAGAATTTTATATCTATTATTGATTAGAAAACCATTACTCCTGGTGTGATATGTCAGAATGAATTGATCTACCACATGATGGTAACATTCTTTAGACTTTTGGTACTCTATTATGTGATGTCCACATTTGAAGGGTTAAGACTGTCTAATATTCAAACCTTACGTACCAAAATGTTTTTGAAGAACAAATAGATTACCAAGTTTGAGCAACCAGAATTTGTTTATAAAATTGTAATATCTACATATTTGAGCAACAACTCACTGTCACAAATAACAATGGTTGGATGCAAAAGAAACTCTACATGATAAAAAGAAATTCTAGAGCACTTTTTTCAACGATTAAGCTCGTCAGTATTTATTTTAGGAAATGTTAACGCAAAGCTTAAAAAAAAATTTAAATAGTAAATTTTTATGGAAAATTATGCATTTGTGTCAAAAATTGAAGTGTTAAAACTTTTTAAAGAATAATTTCTTAATTGAAAAATCTTAAAAAGTGTTATTAAAGCAAGGTTGTCAAAATCGGGACTTTGCTTCAAGTCTAAAGGGAGTAGCAATATCGGGACTCATAAAATCGCAATCAAAATCGAAGAATTTTACTCAAGGACTTTTGTAGAATCGATATAGGATAGCAAAATCGGAACTCGTAAAATTGCAATCAAAATCGAGAATTCTACCAAAACAAAAATAATATTAAAAAAATGTTATAAATTGCATATAGTCATTAATGACTTAAAATTCAAAGTTCACAAAATACATATACATAAATGACTCAAAGTCTAGATGCAAATATTCTTTACTAGTCATAATAATGCTAAACAACCTAGACAAAATACTTAAAAAGAAAATCCTAGATGCCGGACAAAATACTTGATTACAAGTGAGTAAGGCTATTAAGTTTCAAGGCAAAGACTAGATGCCTAACAAAATATATAAAGGCAAAACTTATATGCAATCATAAATCACAAATAAATCGTCAATTATATGGATTGAAGGAAGGAGGCAATCTAGTTAGGTTTAGTTCATTTTGAACTAGATAAACCGTATAACTAATGAGGAAGTGTGGGGGAAGTGAAAGAATGAAAAAATTTGGCCTTTTAGGTATTTATAGAACCGGGTCATGGATTCAAATCGGGCCAATTTACGAATCGGGTAAAAAATTGACCCTTATCAAAAAATGAACAAAATCCATCAAAATCCTGCGATTTTGAACGGATTTCACGATTTTGATAGGATTTGGCCTGTTTTTAGGATTCTACTATAGATTTGAGTCGTTGAAGCTACGCAAAGTCGCAAAAACTCAAATTTTGGAACTTAAGTCGCGATTTTAACAACCTATGCGTTAGAGTACTTGTCATCAATGCCCTTTGTTCTCATATAAAAGCATACCACCCTCTCATTAATTAAATGTGTCATCATTTAAGTGGCTTATTTAGTGAGAACAATTTAGAAGAGAGAGTAGAACCATGGAAGACAAACAAAAATACTCGTCTGGAACTTCTCTTCTGGTACCATCCGTCCAAGAGTTGGCTAAGGAAAAGATTTCAACAATTCCACCGAGATATATTCAGTCTCAACAAGATGAATTAGTCATCAAGGAAGCTCATAGTACCCTTAAAATTCCAGTTATTGATATGAAGAAATTGCTTTCTTTAGAGCATGGGAGTTTAGAATTGTCTAAGCTTCACCTTGCTTGCAAAGATTGGGGATTCTTCCAGGTCTCTTTTATCTCTTAACATAACTTTCAATTTCTCAATTAAAAGTGTTCAAGTATTCTTTTACTCTCTATGAACATACCATTTTTGTTTGTTTTTAGTCCCAATAATTTCTGTGTTTAGTCCTTACAAAAATACCACTTTTTGTTTCTATATATTTTTTTAAGAAGAAAAATAAAGACTGTTTATCTATATTATAGGGACATATATCAATATGAATTACAAGAAAATGAATATAACAAAAATTATATAGACTAAAATCAAATCTCTTAAAAGTATTGCATAACACAAACTCTTGGATTATAGAAATGTAGTAGTTACGATTGATTTAATTATTGTTAATTTTTTTTTTTTGGTATTGTTGTAGCTTGTAAACCATGATGTTAGTTCTTCATTGTTGGAGAAAGTAAAGATCGAAATTATGGATTTTTTCAACCTTCCAATGTCAGAGAAGAAAAAGTTTTGGCAAACTCCCCAACATATGGAGGGATTTGGACAAGCATTTGTTGTGAGTGATGAACAAAAGCTTGATTGGGCTGATCTTTTCTTTATGACAACCCTTCCTAAACAGTTGAGAATGCCACACTTATTTCCACAATTTCCTCTTCCTTTGAGGTTTATTTTCTCTTCCTCTCTTGTGTGTGCCATTTTGTATGTTTAGTAATTTCTCAAAGAAATTATGTCATTGTGTTAAAAAGCTTAAAGAAACAATAAACACAAACCAGTGAACACACTGAGTTATTGAATGAATATATTGTCTCATAGTCAGTATGTCACATCAACACATTTTACACGATGTTTCAGTGGATATGTCGATGTGACACGTTGAATTGGATTATCTTATTATATGTATATTACATTTTCATGTGGCATTTAAATTTATTTTAGTGTTAACTATTCGATTAAAAAAAAATTATTATAATTTGGAATTCAAATGAAGATAAGTAAAATCTGGACCAGAAAAACACTGGAAAAAAGTTTAGACAAGAATTGTTTACTCATGAATCAAATTCAAGTTCTGTTGAACAATATATGCCACTTAAATTCTATAAACATTAAATAAAAACTAAACCTAAATTCAATTTGAGATCGTGTCTTCATCTTGTTCATGGCGATTCTTCATCTGCTATAAACACCACTTGCTCACTATAACATTCAACAATCCTATTCATTCATATTTTTTTCCTTCCCTTTCTGCTTTTTCTTTCTCAATCTCTTGTTTTCTAAATTCTATTTATTTGCAAACTATAATGGTTCTCGTTTTAATTTAATTTACTTTTGATTCCAATTCTTATATAAAATCCTAATTTTTTTATTTTCACCTACGTGATCAACTCTTCATTATTTTTCTTAATTTCCTTTAATTTCTCATCTTCGTTTTTTTAAGAGGAAGTGTCTTTATCTTGAATCTTGATTATCGAGTTTCTCTCCAGCCTGTGATGTTAATGTTTATAATTATTTTTTATTTTCTCTTCGATTATATCGAATGTGAACATTGTATTATCTCTTCTAATCCCTCCATTTTGTCAATGCAAATATTAATCATTTGAAAAATGGTGCTGCTTACATCTGATTAGTAACTTTAAGGACGAAAATTCAAATGACTTGTATTTGCAGGGACGAAAGACCTATTTAAGCCAACCACTTCGCCCAATCATCACTTGCCACATGGGCACCACGTCGCAAATGACAACCACCTCAGCAAAAAAACTTAATTAGGATCAAAAGTCAAATGATTAAATTTTGCAGTGGCAGATTGGAAGGATTAGTAACTTCAGGGACGAAAATTCAAATGACCTATATTTGCAGAGACGAAAGACCTATTTAAGTCATCAAAATATATCATTTGGTTATAAAATGATATAACTTTCGTATTCTCTAGTTTTTTACTTAATTACTAACAGTTTTTTTATTTATTATTTTAGCTTAATTTTTTAATAAATATTTAAGAAATATAACATGCCTATATTAATCAAAATTTCTAAATTTGTCTATAGTTATTGGTGAAAGATTAAAGTGTACAGGTAGAACTTATATTTAAATACTATATTTTGTTAGCTATGAATCATATTCAACATGTTGATTGCTCTTTTATCATGCAGAGACACACTCGAGTTATACTCACAAGAAATAAAAAATCTATCCATGGTTATTGTTGGTCATATTGAAAAAGCTTTGAAGATTGAAGAAATGAAAATGAGGGAATTATTTGAAGATGGGATACAAATGATGAGGATGAACTATTATCCTCCATGTCCTAAACCAGAAAAGGTTATTGGTATCACAAATCATTCCGATTCTGCAGCTCTTACTATCCTCTTACAACTCAATGAAGTAGAAGGGCTACAAATAAGGAAAGATGACATGTGGGTTCCAGTTAAACCCCTCCCTGCTGCCTTCATTGTCAACATTGGTGACATGCTAGAGGTAAAAAAAAATAAAAAATGTTTTAGGGTGAATGCGTGGTAGAAAATCTATGATTAAATATGTTTTTTGTCCCTGTAAATATACTAACTTTTTAATTTAGTCCTTATAAAAACAGTGCAATTCAACTTAGAGCATGCATGTTGAACGTATGCATGCCATCAATTCAGGCCCTCTGATGACAATGTGAGACAAAAAAAAATCATGACAAATATATCATTCTTTTTCCCGACTTCATTTTGTTTTAACACTTCATTATTTCTCAAATAAAATGTCATAATAATTTGAAATTCGGTTAGAAGTAACTAAAAATCCATAGAAAACCATTTTGGTTAGATATCAAATTAAAGTAACTAAAGTACTACTAATCAATTCAAACTTTAAATCTCATATTGACAATTTGAGTCAAATGACTTAGTTTGATATAGAATACTTCATCTGTTCATCTATATAAACCCTTTGGTCTTTTTTACGGTTCTTAAAAAAAATTGATAGTACAATTAATATGTCTATTTCATTAGTGAATATTACTAAATTGTCATTTGATTTTAGTAGCAAAAATGATCATGTGTTTATATGTGTATTAGATTTAATTTTTCATATTTTAAAAATGTTAGCAGTATTAATTAAACGTAGGTTTAAGAAAAATTTGTATGTGTATTAAAGTTGACTTTTCATATATTAAAAAAGTTAATAGTATTAATTAAATGTATGTTTAAGAAAAAATTAATATATATATATATATATAGTAATTTTTATAAAAGCTTATATTTAGGGAAAAAAAAATTCTAAAAAGTGTTTATAATTATGAATGGATAGGATTCTTAAAAAAAAAAATGAATGGATAGGTATAATGGATTGGAGATGGTACACTATATTAATGGACTATATGCAGGAAATCAGATTAATAAGATAGACTAAGAGCTGAGTCAAACTTAGGTAGAAATAAATTATAATATGATTACTAACGAGAATAAATATATAAATACGAGGGATCAAACTACATCAGTACTTGAATAAATTTTAACCCGTGCGACGCACGAGTCTTTTGTGGTATTATATGTTACTATAAATAAATATTTCTTCGAAAACATATCAACACTAAAAGCAGTATATTAACAATTGAAAACAATATATATTATCTACGTTTGCAAAATTCAAAGAGACTTTTAAAAAAATAGAATAGGTTTCAAGTTCACATATCATAGACCATTGCCACCAGAAAATTGAATGGAGAATGATCATGTCACCGTAGTTTTTTGAGTTTAAGATATTTAAGAATAAAAAATATTGAAGATTAATACAGTAGCGCCACCGTACATCGAAGATATGCACCCAGACATCGCAATCTTTATTTTTTCAAGGAGGCATAACATCCCGGACTTGTATGAATATTTTTCCTTGATTAATTCTACTATAGTAGCCCACATAAAATCAACATTAAAAATGGTATACTCAAACATAAGCGTAATCTTCCCTATTTGATTTGGAACTATCCAATTGAATTTGGGCTATTATATATAAGTAAAAACAATTAAAGTTGGAAGTGTATTGCCAACTGAAAACTCTGCAAATTGAAGTATAATGTTTTGTTTTTAATACTAATATTTCATTCTTAAGCAATTGAATATATCCATTTAATCAATTCAATGTTATTGTTTCTCCATTATTGAAACGTTTGTTTTCATTCTTTACCTTATGGACATGATGATCTCAATATGATTTTATTGTGAGTGAGAGGACAAAATTGGAATCAGGTCGTAAAAATAAGGGTAAAATAAACAAATTGAGTATTAGGGTTAAGGAATAAGGTTTGGAGACTTAGTAGGAAATGAAACTGCTATGTGGTAGTTGAAAAAAAAAATAATGAAGAGGAACTGTTATGTGGTAATTGATGGAAAATATAATAATGAATCGAAATTGCTATAAAAAAAAAGAGGAATTACAATGGCGTTAGTGACTTTTAAAAAAAATAACTTTTCATGTGCTACCTGATTCAATTCTTTGTCGGCCTTTTTTTCTTCATAAAAATTAATTAGGTCCACCAAAAAGGGTGGACGGGGTTATGGTTATTAGGTTAAATTGCATGATGGTGAGAATTGATTTAGGGATTGTGAGATTGAAAGAAATAGGACCCAAGATTTGTGTTGAATACATAACATTTAAGCAATCACATGTCATCAAAAACGTCAAAGCCCTGATGGTAAGAGCTGTGAATTAGAAGCATGTGGTACAATATATATATATATATATATATATATATATATATATATATATATATATATATATATATTGTACACTCAATTCTTCAAACATTGTTTTAATACATACTTCATACTTACTTTTGGCTTCTTTTTTTTCTTCATGTTTTGCATTAAAGATTATAACAAATGGGATATATCGAAGTATTGAGCACCGAGTAATAGTGGACTCTAAAAAGGAAAGACTTTCAATTGCTACATTCCACCACCTGAATCAAGATAGTATTATAGGTCCATTGGAGAGCTTAATCACTGAACAAACACCAGCTCGGTTCAAAAAAGTTGGAGTAGAGGAATACTTCAAGAACTTCTTTGCTCGTAAACTTGACGGAAAGAAATTCATCGATGACATGAGGATAGAGCATGACGATTGAATTTGATAAATTGTAGGGAATTAACAAAAATATACACAAATAGAAAAGTTTGTGTTTATCATTTATGACTTTCATTAGGGCATGATATTATAAAATAAGAGAGTCGTGTCACTATAATAGTATAGGCTTCCATGAGAATAAAGATGAATTACTTACTCTCATCCTAATGTATGTTTGATGCATTTGCACTTAATGACAAATCTTATAGTAATCCTCCATTATTAATACAAATCAGAGTTTGATTATGTGCACTATTATTATAATCTATTTTTCCCATATGTTTTACTACTTCCTCCATCTATTTGAGTTTTACGCGGTTATTTAAAAAGGGCGCGTCTATGGTGAAGTCAGAAAAATGACTTTTTTGAAAAAAGGTCATTTTGTTCTTCATCTCTCTCTTTTGCTAAAACACCCAAAATCATTGAATCATTTATCAAATTAGTAAGGTTGCCTTTACCGCACGTAGAGCAATTCCCACCAAGTGCAGAAAACACTATGGACATTCCACTGAACATGAACAAATTCCTTGAACTAGCTTATCAAGGTCTTAAAGATGATATTATTGAGATTCTCAAAACATCAAAACTTGATTGAGTTTTCTACGATTATGGTATTGTTTGGTTAACACCGATAGCTAAAAGCCTCAACATAGCTTCTGTTCATTAGCATAACACCAGCTTGACATGCAGAATTACAACATAATGAATTTTGGAGAGAAAGGGATTTGATAAAGCAGATGAATTTTGAAGAGAAACGGTTTTAGGGTTCAAGAATGTAAATTTTGAAAAAGATGAATTTTGATTAAGCAAGACGGTATGTTCAATGATTGACCATATGGTTAACTTCACCAAAAAAGTCATTTTCATGACTTCACCATAAAATTTTCCATTTAAAAAATGATTATTAGTGCTTATTTTAATGGTAAAATATGTGTCATATACTAAAACACTCTTTTTAATTATAGTTAGGGGAATAGTTAAAGAAGATTGAAATTTAATAAATAAAGGTATGTTAGTGTAAAAAAAAAAATAGTTGTATTGATATTATAAAAGGGACATATAATTTGCAACAAAGGAAATTAAGAAAGAGGACACCTAATTTGAGATGGAGGGAGAGTAATATATAAAAACAAGTGTTAGTATATAAGATATTGTTTCATTTGTCTTAGTAAATATTTTTAAAATATCAATTTTTTATAATTTTTTGTTATCTATTATATCTTTTATTATCTCTTATCTCTTCTCTTCTTTATCAAGCTTATTGCGCTATGCTATAACCATAGTTTTTTCCCTCCTGATTTCCCTCCTAACTGCTTCTTTCAAATTTGTCCAGCCATCATTAATTGTAGATCATGCCCCTAAAACCCCAAATGCATTTAATTACATGATCATTTTCTCATGTAAACAACTTCTCATGTATCTCGGGCCCACTAATGACATTACTCGACACAAGGCATTTTGGTAGCCACGTCCAATTAACATTTGTTCATTTTCAAGGTTAAACTTATTTTCCCCCCACAAACATTCCAATGAAAATCAACCAATATCAATGTCTTCTATCTCATCTTCTCTCTCTCTCTCTCTCTCTCTCTCTCTCTCTCTCTCTCTCTCTCTCTCTCACACACACACACACACAGCTATGGCATGTCTTTAGGTGTTATGAAGGTATTGATAAATCTCTAAAATGTGGGAAAGGCGGTTTTGATTTTAAATATGTCGTAAGCCATCGCCTACTTCGTGGCTCTAACTTTCTCAAGAACCTTAATGAAATTTCAATCTGAATTTTGTGAAATTGAAAGTATCGTAGTGTGAGGATTAGAGAAAAAGGATGGTTTCCGAGGGCATTATATCAGTTGGTTGTTCTACTGGTTCTTTTTCTAATAAAAAAATTAAAACGACTTCAACTTCCTCATTCTAAGCTATGTTTGCCCAAGACTCGTTAAAAACGCCAGATCTTTTACAACTCTATCTGGTGTCTTTTCTTTGTGAGCACTTTCACTTTAAATTTCTTCATTTGTGGACATGGTATCACCATGAACTTGTGGCATCAACTAGGCATGGCAATAAAACCCATGCCCGTGGTTACCCACCTGAACCAAATCTAATTTGACGTGTTTCCCCGTTTTGACTGGGTTTGAATATGGGTTTGGGTTTTCTCCGATTTCAAAACACGGGCATGGGACGGGTAATGGGTATATAGGTACCCATCCCGAACCCATACCCAAACATGTCCTGAATGCAGAACATTACTTCATGTTGTATGCCATGTTATTTTGTTTGATAATTGATGTGTTATAAAGACTATCATTGATATTTAAAAGAGCAACTAAATCAATCGGTCTAACAAATGTTAAAGTGAGCATATTGCTAGATAGTGCATTACACATTTCTCTAGGGGTTGCAAAAAAACTTCTATTTTTCATTAAAAAAATTATTCAATGTGGGAACGGGGATGGGGCGAGAATACCCAAACCCGTCGGGGATAGGGACGAGGCTCAAATTCCCATCCATGTTGGGTATGGGTAGGGTAATGGGTAAGTATATGAGAATATGGTATGGGGACTGGAAATGTAAAACCCATCCCCACCCCCACCCCCACCCCATTGGCATGCCTAGCATCAACAAATGAACCTTGTGAGCTAAGGACAAATTAATAATGATATTTTTTTTTGCTAAGCCAGGAGATTTGACATGAATCAAGGGGAAGCAACAACATCACAACTAGGTTGGCACCCCATAGAACCCTCATCCTATGCCGCCAATCTCAAAGAAATTTTTTATTAAATAAAAGGGAAAAAAATTACAAGAGGGGGGACTAGGCCAAAACCCTCAAAATAAAAAACAAGAAACAAAACAGAAAAATAAACAGAAGACAAAAAAAGGAAACATCTGTCTACAGGAACCTAGAGCGAGGAAACCCACTCCGGTCCAAGAATTTTTAAAGCGTCAAAAACTCAAAAAAAATAAAAATGAAAACCTCAACCTAAAAATCGAATTTTGAGCCGATTATTTGCAGAGACATCTATAGAAATACATAAAAAAATATATATGCAAAATTTTGTAGCATTTTAAAAATGTTTCAATTTTTTTTATCCAAAACGTGTGAAATTGCAATTTTGTTCCAATTAAACGTATACTCTCGGGTCAAATTTTGTAGGCATGGTTAGAACATCATAAGAAACTTTACCATTAAATTTTGGAGTTTTTAAACGAGATACAAATTAATTCTGAATTTTTTAAGAAATTCATAATTATGGTGAATAAAAATTCATAATAAATCCATACTTAGTCAGAAAAATCTATTTTTTTGTGTAAGGCCATGTCTTAACATCTTAAAGATGCCTGGAAAAAAAAATCATGAAAAAAATTCAATCTCTATATCACTTTTTTGGATCAGGAGTATATTATAGGGTCAAAAATAAGAAGAATCTTAAATTACATGATTAGAATATCTATTTTTTATTTTACAGTGTCATTTTTCAAGCATCGTGTATATTACAGGATCAATTTAAACAATTAACTCTACTTTAAAATACCAAACAAACACCACCGGAGACAGAAGTAGTTAGTTTTAAGTGTTATGTTAACTCAAGGACACAAGTTAACGAGCTTAAAATAGAATTAAAAAATAAGTTTTATATTGAAAATATAACCTTTGAAAATTTTAAGATATTAAATACATAATTTGTAATAAAAAAAACTTTTACATTTACCTTCTTAACTTATGTCCTAAGAGACCACAAAGTGAGCGTGTGTTCAACCAATTGTTTGAATGGACCAAAGATTTCAATATGCACAAACAACGTAACACTCATGCCCATATGTGGAATTGACTTTTGGAATTGTCGTAGGAGTATTGGATGGATCAGACGCTCCGGGAGATTTCTACTGTTGTGGGCACTCCACTCCTCATTGATAATGCGACTTCCAAGCGCATCTATGGTCACTACACAGGCATACTTGTTGACATGAATTTTTCACGCAAACTCTTTCATGAGATCACAGTTGAGAGGGAATGTTATGCGTTTAATGTGGAGGTGGCCTATGAGTGGCTTCCGGAATTTTGTACACATTGTTAAACCATAGGTCATGATGTTTTCTCATGTAGTTGGCTATATCCTCGGAAGGATAGCACTGTACACAAAGAAAAATTTGTCCAAGGCAAAAAACCAGTTCCAGCAACAAAGCAAAATTGGGTTCCTATCAAAGACAATCCGTCGGGTATAGGTTCATCTCTTGCTTTTGCAGCACCACATAAGAATGTTGATCCGGTAATTACTGAAACAGAGACACATACCGTTATGGTACAACGGCAAGAAATACCAAAGGAACCAAAGCAGCACGCAACCATTGTTGTAGATGAGCATGTGCAACACTCGGGCATTGAGGATGTTTTAGATGAGCAACAAAATATGGGAGTCGATTCCTCTATGATTGAAGGAAATATTGTGCAGCAATTGGAAGACACTGTTGCGAATATCTCACCTCCACTGGCAGCCACGGTAAATCGTACTCTTGATGTCTCTCAAATAGATGTTGTGGCTCAATCTGCAATTGTGGTGACTCAGGAGCCTATTATTACACCGAGCCTTTAGATGTTAATTATATCCGGACTGATCCTGATGCAACGGTGAATCCAACATTACAAATGGAAATTAATTTTATGAAGACATGGTCGGACAAGGCTGCGGTGAATGAGGATGTGCCATTTTCCCTAGTTGTTTCAAAGTCTCAGAAAAAGAAATTGGCAAAGCAGAATAAGGAGCCGACTAAGGCTATTTATCTAACCCGTTCACAGGGTCCTCTCCCATCTTCTGGATGAATATTATATATTGGAACATTCGCGGGGTTGGTAACAATGATTCCCGAGTTGCTCTTTGTGACATGTCTGGTTTACATAATCCTTCATTGGTTTTTATGAGTTCATGGTAGTTTATGAGTCTATTCCTACTTGGTTTTGGAATATTGTCTGCTTCAGTGTCAGTTGATTTTGCTAGAGATAGACATGGACTGCCTAACTTTAGATTTCCGTAGCTTGTTTTTGTCGTTTATTTCTGTCGTTTCTTTTTAGTTTTCAGAGGGTTTTGGCCTAGTCCCCCCTCTTTTATATATATTTTTGTTTCCCTTTTTTTAATAATATTACGTATTGGAAGGCGGTAGGATAGAGTTTCTGTTGGTTGCTAACTTAGTTGAAATGCTCCAGACTTAATGTCTATCCTTTCTTTTAGCATATCGAAAAGAAGAAGAAAAAAAGTGTGTGTTCAACCAAGATTCAAACAAAATTGATTTCGCTCTTTCAAATCAATGCATGTGGTGGTCATTCGATATAGAGGATGGATTAGGAAATATCAATGCTTGTGGTGGCCATAAATTATTACACGTGTTATGTCTGCAAAATAACAAAAGAGACATTTCTAGAAAATAAAAAACTAAGAAAGAGGGTCAATTGATTGCTTAAAGAATTCATTGCTTGTTATAAATAGGTCAATTGATTAGGAGAAACGAGGCCATAGCATATTTTGCTTGTTATATACATTGCGAATTAATAACAAAGGAAATGGAAGGAATCAAGAACCCATCAGGAACTTCTCTTTTGGTACCATCAGTTCAAGAGTTAGCTAAAAATGGGAAGATTTCAACAGTTCCACCAAGATACATTCAACCTAATCATGAAGACTTGGTTTTCTCTGAAGTTGATACTAACCTTGAAATTCCAGTTATTGACATGCATAACTTGCTTTCTGAGGAATTTGGGAGTTCAGAATTGGTTAAGCTTCACAATGCTTGCAAAGATTGGGGATTCTTTCAGGTCTTTTTTTCTCTTATTAAAGCTTGACATATGATTTTGGGTTTCTTAATTGACTTTATAAATTTATTTATATAAACATTTTTAGTCCAGTGATTTGATACCTACAAGTTACAACTAACATTTTCCATCTCCTTAGACAAATAAACCGACAAGTAACAACAAATATATATATATATATATATATATATATATATATATATATATATATGTTAATTTAGACCAACAAAAAACATGAAGGTCCAAGTTAGCAAAAGTGTATATTTTCATTTGGACAAAAAAACTAATATCCACTAGTGTAAACCAATTTAAAGTAATGGATAATTTAATCTATTTATTATAATAAAAGTTGGTCTAATTTAGCAAATTGGTTCAAGTTAACAAATATGGTTTGATGAAAATTACTAAAGTAATCCTCAAACTATTTGTAATAAAATAAAAGTGGGTCTAAATTAACAAATTGGTGCAAGTTAACAAATATGTTTTAATGAAAATTACTAAAGTAGCCCTCAAACTATTAGTTTTAAATAATAAAGATGAAATAAAAATGTGCAATTTTACTAACTTGGATCTTCATATATTTTGTTGGTCTAAATTAGTTGACCCCACACACACACACATATATATATATATATAGACACACACACTTTTTGCTAACCAATTTTGTAAGGGTTGTAGTTAAGAATTTCATTAGTAAAACCTTTGTCTGTTTAAACTTTTATCTTACTAATAATTATACCAATTTTTTTTTTACGTAAACTTACTAATTTTAATACTTTAACCAATGTCTCAGGAACACATATTAATATTTTTTTTAAATGATGGTGTATTAATCATTTTTTTAAAATGATTTGTGAGACCAAAAATCACCACTATAATTAGGACCAAAATTTATCATTTTTAGGATTAATAATCAAACTTAAACCACAATGAAAAAAAAATGTGTTGCAAGACAGATTATAAAAAGTAGAATTTTAAAAATAAAACATTTTTTTTATATATAGACGAAATGACAAAGCCATCATAAATTCACACACATTTAAAGTGGAGGTGCCAGGCTCCGAATCCCGATCACGACGTCCGGCCTAACAGTTTTGACATTTTTACCAGTTGAACTAGGACTTATTGGACAAATAAAACCATTATTTTAGCGTTGTAAGATTGAGACATCAAGTGCAATTAAATCTTTACACAAAAAAGTGCAATTAAACATTTTATTTTTTACAAAAATAACTGAAGAAAGATGAAATTATTATTAGGCCAAATACCACTTTTGGTCCTTTTAGTTTGACATAATTCTCAAATTAGTCCTTTAAGTTTCGAAAGTTTCAATTAAGTCCTTTTAGTTTGACAGAATTCCCAAGTTAGTCATTTAAGTTTCAAATGTTTTAAATAAGTCCTTTTAGTTTGACAAAATTCTCAAGTTAGTCTTTTAGAGGACTAACTGGGACCCAAATAGGTCATTTTAATTTGAAACTTAAAGGACTAACTTGAGAATTTTGTCAAACTAAAATGACCTATTTGAAACTTTTGAAACTTAAAAAACTAACTTAAAAATTCTGTCAAACTAAATGAACCAAATTGAAACTTTCGAAACTTAAAGGATTAACTTGAAAATTCTATCAATTTAAAAGGACCAAAAGTGGTATTTAACTTATTAATTAAAATGATACTAATTGATATTTTACAATTGTCTTGAGATGATTTGAGCTTCATCTCTTAAAGTTCAATCTCATATTGAAGACATATAATCTGATCGTTAGTACCATTGGTATTAATAAAAAAAATTTCCAAAATATTAAAAATAGATAATCTTTGTAGTCTATGTAAATATCTTAAATTTTGGTTTTAGTTTTCATTCTCTGCAAATAAATACTTTTAGTACCTCTTTAAGGGAAAAAAAACATGTAGTTTAATATTTTGCATTGACTAAAAGGTGGATAAAGAGACTACAATAATTTCTAAATTTTATAGGAATAAATTTAAGCTTTTTAAAACAGAAATAGTAGCATTAGATTACTTATTGTTTTATTATACAACAGTTGGTAAACCATCAAATCAACCTTTCCTTATTGGAGAAAGTAAAGTTGGAGATACAAGATTTTTTCAACCTTCCAATGTCAGAGAAGAAAAAGTTTTGGCAAACTCCCCAACATATGGAGGGATTTGGACAAATATTTGTTGTTAGTGAGGAGCAGAAGCTTGATTGGGCTGATATGTTTTATATGATAACCCTTCCTAAACACTCTAGAATGCCTCACTTATTTCCGCAACTTCCTTTTCCTTTAAGGTAATTTTTCTCACTTATGATTATGATAGAAAAACCTTTATATTGAATCTAAATCATCCTTACAAAATTGTCTTTGTAGTGTAAGGTGTCGTTGCCACATTTTATAAATTCATTAGTTGTTATCTTTATTCAACATTAGGCTTGACTTCTTCTCAAAATTAATTTTTATTATGAAGAGAAACGCTAGAGTTATACTCGCAAGAAATGGAAAATTTGGCCATGGTTATTCCCGAATGCGCGAGTGCCCAACACGTGAGGTGGTGTACCTCGTGCATGCTCTTTCACCAGTGCAATTTGGCACTACTTTTCGGACCCTTTTTCTTTCGGGTTTTTTCATGTTTCTTTGTCTTTTTGAGTTGTTTCTTCTTTGGAATTTGTCTTGGGACTTGGAATAGATTTCTCTATCTTGTAATGTCTTCAGCGGCCTATTGAGTCTTCATATATTATTTTCCAAAATCCTGACAAGGTGCTTTGCTTTTCCGATTTGCATGATTTTGCATTGAATTACATAAAAAATACCTAAGAATTGTTTGGTTTTGAGAAAACTATAATTACATGATTTGAAATGAAAATATTACAAAATGTGTCGTAAACCATAAGCAATTGTTCTAAAACTCCTCTAACTTAGATCAAAAGTTAAATAAAATGACTCAAAAGTATGTTGAAACTAATGTAAGATGACATGTATCAACCTTAACTTCACTTGATATTGCAATCACTCGAGAGAATCCAATCATAACTTCATCAGTTTCATACCTATTATTGATCATCATTTCGTAATCTATTCACAATTCAAGCTTCATGATTTTAGGATCACTTGCCACGTGTCCATTTGTCTCAATCAACTACAATATGCTAAGTGTATTTTCCTCATACGCTATTTTGGATCATAATATTATTTCACAAATTTCTAAATTTAGTTCTAATTATTGGTGAAAGATTGAAGTGTACAAGTACGATTTATATTTTTAAAATACTATGTTCTATTAGCTATGAATCATATTCAACATGTTCATTTCTCTTTAATGATGCAGAGACACACTCGAATTATACTCACAAGAAACGAAAAATCTAGCCATGGTTATTGTTGGTCATATTGGAAAAACTTTGAAGATGGAGGAAATGAAAATGAGAGAATTATTTGAAAATGGGATACAAATGATGAGGATGAACTATTATCCTCCTTGTCCTCAACCAGAAAAGGTTATTGGTCTCACAAATCATTCAGATACTGTTGGTCTCACTATCCTCTTACAACTCAATGAAGTAGAAGGGCTACAGATAAGGAAAGATGGCATGTGGGTTCCTGTTAACCCCCTGCCCAATGCCTTTATTGTCAACATTGGTGACATGCTAGAGGTAAAAAAAAATTAATATTTTGTTTTATAGTTAATGTATGGTAAAAATTCTACAATTACACTAGACTTTTGACTCGTGCGTAGCATTGGTCCTACCAACTATAAAATACACCAATAAATTATACTGTACAAAAAAATTGATGTCAAATAATTCATAAGATGAAAATGTATTAACATTAATCATATCATCATAACATTTTTAATTGTGAGTTAGAAGTTTCACATTGATGAGAAAATTGGAAGTTGAACGCCCTAAGTGATAGGACTCATAAACACATTACTTTAAGATTTTGGATCAATGTTTGGTCTCTCTCTATCTCACTCTCTCACACACACTTGTGTTGTTACTCTAGACAAATGTGGGTGATCTATAAGACTCCCCTCTTGACCCAACATATTCATATTTGAGTCTCTATTAGTATATTAACTTTTTGTTTTTTGTTTTAGTCGCTGCAAACACAATGTAATTCAACTTGAAGCATGCATGTTCAACAGAAACATACCATCAATTTAGGCCCTCTAAAGACAATGTGAGACAACAAAAAAATCATGACAAATATATCATTCTTTTTCCCGACTTCATTTTGTCTTTAACACTACCTTACTAAAACAAGATGGTTTAATAATTTGAAATTCGATTAGAAGTAACTAAAAACTCATCTAATATTAGTCTGCTTAGATATCAAACTAAAGTATTGTTGACCATTTAAGTCCAATGACTTAGTTTGATATTGAATATAATGGATTGGAGATGGTACACTATATTTATGGATTATATGTAGCAAATCGAATTAAGGACATAAACTCTACATCAATTTACCTATAAACAAACTTCAGTGGAAATAAATTATATATTATTACTAAGATTAGTAAATATATAAATATAAGGGATCAAATTACAATAGTATAACACTTTGAATGAATTTACATTAATATTTATAAATCTTATGATGTATCAAATAATTTCATATATAAATAAATTTTACTAAGATGATCTTAATGATATATACTTTCAATTCTATGGTGAGTCTTTTATTTTAAAATATTTACATGACATGCCTTCTAACAAGATTTTGTATGTCATGACTTTCAAAGCACAATAGAATTTAAAACTAATAATTTCTTCTTTTTTATTTTATTCTATATATGTGTATGTGTATCTATATATTGTACCCTCACTTCATACTTACTTTTGGCTTCTTCTTTTTCATTTTTTTTATTTTGCATTAAAGATTATAACAAATGGAATATATCGAAGTATTGAGCATCGAGCAATAGTGAACTCTGAAAAGGAAAGGCTTTCAATTGCTATGTTCCATAGCCTAAGTCAAGATAATATCGTAGGTCCTTTGGAGAGCTTAGTCACTGAACAAACACCAGCTCGGTTCAAAAAAGTTGGAGTAGAGGAATACTTCAAGAACTTCTTTGCTCGTAAACTTGAAGGAAAGACATACATTGATGTCATGCGAATAGAGCATGATGATTGAATTTTATAAATTATAGAGTGAACACAAATACACTCGTGCACAAAATTTAAAAGTTAGTGTTATCATATGGCTTTCATTAGTGTACATATGTCCACAATAAAATAAGAGAGTAGTATCACTAAAGATGATTAACTCTCATCCTATTATTTGTATGATACGCATCTAATTATAGATTAGATTATATATTATATTATTATTCTATCCCGTGTTTGAGAATTATCCCGTGTTTGAGAATTATCTATGTAAACGTAAAATTTATTCATGTAATAAAATGATATTCCCTCCGTTTCACAATACATGTCTAGTTTTTGCAATGTGCACTATTCACTTGACTTACTTTGATCATGTAAGATATTGTTTGATTTGTCTCGACAAATATTTTCAAAATATTAAATTTTTATAATTTTTTAATTAGATAATTAAAGATATTAACGGTCAAAATTGTGTATTGGAATATATGAAGTGGTCGATTTAGACATGTATTTGAAACGGATGTAGTATTTTGTTTGAAAATTATAAGAAATAAACATTTTGACCCCTCAACCTACATACTACCGCGGATAACAAACTACACAACGTTCATACTTAAACCCTATATTTTCAGGTGACTTACATAATCATTAATATATATATATATATATATATATATATATATATATATATGTATGTATGTATGTATATATAAAACAAAATGAACGATATAAAAGTCACAAGTGACATGCAGGGAGTAAAAACAACAATCAAGAGTATAATCTGTACTCAAAATACGTAATAAAAAAAAACATCCAAAAAACAGGAAAACTCCTAGCCCCAATAGTAAAGGACAAACCCCAACACTTAACATCAAATGGACATACTCAATTTAATTACCACCTTCGATAAGCAACCTATCAGAAAAAAGATATGAAAACTATGACACTTTTCAGTCATAATAGGTACAGGAAGTATGATATTATATTTTCAAGGACCACTTCCAAAATGAAAAACACACATGCCACTAGCTTCTCAAAAGAAACATAATTATTGAAACAGATCAGATAATTTTGAGACTTCTTGATGATCCACGTAACATGTTGTCAAACCAAGGGCATCTCTAATCTTAACTGACCCCTAATACTCAACCCTTAAAAAATATATACCTCACTCACCAAAGGCCCTTGCGCAACAAGATCTCAACCTAACCGTCTAAAAATATAATACTAAACAAGAAAGACAAACTACATGAACCAAATATTTAATTGTCGCACCATAAAAAAACACACGAAGTGGTATCTTTATCTACAATCACCCTTCTTTTAAAGAGATTCTCTCGAGTAGGAATCTTATCTCGGAAAAACTACCAAGATAAGGTGATGACCTTGAGAGAGGCCCAATACTTCCAACATTAACGAAGAGTGTTGTCCTCTCAGGGGTAGGCCCAACGTTAACCACTCCTCCTGAAAAAAGGGGATGATACGCAACGTTAACTGAATAACTAGCTACCAAATGAGCCCCTTGAAAAAATAAATATTTCTAATCTTTTTTTAGTAAGGAATGATGAAGTAAAACGAATATTATTAAGTTTGAAGACTTTTGGTACAAAAGAAAAATGGATTAGAAATTATTCAATATTTAATAAAATGATATGTACGGATCATTCTCATTTAATGTATCCTGCTATTTTTCACAATACTTTTTATTTATTGGCCAAAAGACAAAGAAATAGATTTCTTATTCCATTCCAATCGATTCAAGAACTAAATATATTCTAGTGTTTCCATTGAAATACCTATCATTGGTATTTTTCATAGAAATAGTTTTTCTGCTTATTTCGATGATCCTCAATACAAGAGACAAAATTCAGGAATTACTAAATATAGAACTATAGGAATTCGTTCCGTTTTTCAAAAAGAAGATTTCATTGAGTATCGAGGAATCAAAGAATTAAACCCAAAATACCAAATTAAAGTAGATCAATTTTTTTTTATTCCCGAAGAAGTGCATATTTTACCTGAATCTTCTTCCATAATGGTATATAATAATAGTCTCGTTGGAAAAGGAACACCAATCACTTTCAATATAAGAAGTCGAGTAGGCGGATTGGTTCGATTAGAAAAGAAAAAAACGATTAAAAAATATTTTCTGGAAATATCCATTTTCCAAGAGAGATGGATAAGATATTCTAACACAGTTCTATCTTGATACCACCCAGAATGGTAAAAAAGAAATGGAAGGAATAAAAAAATTAACAATTGGATCTATGTCTAATGGATCACAACTACCAAGAAAAAGTATTGTGTTTTGGTTTGACCTATAATTTTATATGAAATACCGGACATTATCGATTTTGTAAAACTTTTTCCCCAAGATCTATTTCAGGAATGGGATAATATGGAACTCAAAGTTGTCAATTATATTCTTTAAGGAAATGGAAAATCCATTCGGGGAATTTCCGACACAAGGGTTCAATTAGTTCCAAAGACTCTTCAATCACCCTCATCCAAGACCGGGGTCATGAACTGTTCCTTGGTCACCATATTGATAATATTTAAAAGCTCATCTACCAGACCTTCTTCCCATACCAACTTAAGATCCCACACCCACGTAGCCCCCATCCTCACACCACTCAGAAATATAGAACAATCCCATAAATTGGTTGTTTGAGCCCACCCAAGTAACCTCCCTAAAAGAGTTATTCTGGCCAATCTCGACCACCTTCACGACATTATTTGAAATCCAGTCATAAGAATAATCTGGTTCTCCAGCAGCAAGACATCCTCCATTAGGAAGAGGTGTTCCAAAGACCCTTCAATCACCCCTTAAGAAGAACAACGATTTTCTATATCCATATCTAACAGTGCGGAGGTCCCTCAAAAAACCTCTTTATCCTAAAATAATATATTTGCGCCATTTACCACGAACATCTAGATTGACCATATGTAAATCCCTCACTCCAAAACAACCCTCGCTTTTGGGTTTACACACCTCATCCTAGCTAACCCACAAAAGAAATTTACCCTCTTTAGACCCATCCCACACGAAATTTCTTTGAAGACCAACAATGTGTTTCCAGATAACAACCATCATCTTCAAGAAAGACATATAACAGATAGTGGATCAAACTAAAAATAACGTAAGAAAAATCACTTTTTCGACCCCTAAAAAAAGACACTATACTCACCAAATCCTCTTGGGCTACAATATCCTAACCTAACACCCTAAAAATATTTTAGCCGATTCAAATTCCATACGACAAAAAGTGACAACTTTATCTCCAATCACCCTTCTTTTAAAGAGATTCTCATGAGTAAGATTTTTATACCTTAACAAGTATCACGTTTTGGAAGCAATATCACGTTTTGGAACCAAGATCAAACAGGAGCACACTTTTGTTTATTTGGTTTCTTAGAGGGGGAGATTGCATTTCTAGAGAGAAACACAAAGCAAGGTGTTTAGGAGTAGATTCAACCAAGATTTGTTGAGACATCATGAGTCTAGGCATGGAATCTTCATCTTTTCTTCATCCTTTGCCAAGCTTGCATAGACATATGTAGCTACATCCATCCTTGCGGGTTTTGAGGTATTCAAACAAGCCATTATGTAAACTCTTGATCTTTTAATATATGGTTCTAGCTTATTTATTCAATATTGTTATTATTCTTGCATTTAAAGCTTTATTTGAGATTTGAAATGTTATTGACAAATACTTTTGGATCTAGAATTAGAATGATAATCTATCTAAGTTTTCATTCTAGACATAGAATTTAATCTTTGATAATCACCTTGAAATCAAGAGCTTAATGCTTTTGGATCGTTTAATAGATTGGGAAATCGTTGATTAAACGATCCAATCGACTTTGTGATTCTTCAATAGTTTGGGAAATCAACTTTTAAATAGTCCATAAGAAATCACGACATCATTTGGACACGAATGATGTTGTCGAGTGGTTGTGATAATATCGTTTAAAAAGTTAGAATCCATTATTTGATCATGAGATTGCACTATTGCAGTTGTTACGCTTGGTTGAGTGTCTCTAACCCTAGGCGAAATAGCCCTATCTCTTCTCTATTTATTTTATGTCAAATAGTTTATATAGGTTTATACAAACAAACATTTTAAATCTATACACTTAGAGCAATATTGATTGTTGAATGGCTTGAATATCGCGCTAGTCCATGTGGAGACGATATACAATACTTACTTTTGATTGATAGAAAAATCTTACATCAATGCCTCACACCCATACTCCCCACCAAACTATGTTGCTGCTAAAAAATGGAGAACATACACGAAAAATTGGTCTTTGAGGTTGTTCAAGCACACTCAATTATCCTCCCAAAAGGATATCACCCCCTAAGACACAAAAAAAAACGACCTTTCAAATCCATATCTAGCAGCAAGGAGGTCCTCTTACAAAGCTTTATCTCCAAAAATAATATGCCAGTCCCACTTACCACGAAGGGGTAGATTGACCATCCATAAATCCCTCACTCCAAGACTGCTCTCTCTCTTGGATTTACACACCTAATCCTAGCTAACCCACTAAAATTTCTTACCCTCTTTGGACCGAGCCCGCAAGAAATTTCTTTGAAGACCGCCAATTTGTTTCCAGACAAAAGTCTCTATCTCAAGAAAGACATATAAAATATGGGGATCAAACTATCATCAACGTTAAGAAGAATCACCCTCTCATCTAGACTAACAAACATATGCCTCCAGGAGGCCAGCCTTTTAGATAAAAAGATCCATAAGCGGCTACTAGGTTTGGGTGTTACGTGAATTACCCCCAACAGGAAAACCAAGATACTCAAAAGGCAACGATCTAACACTACATTGAAGAAAATGCTCAAACATCTAAAGGAAAGAGCTTACTAACATTAACACCTATCACACTACTCTTTGTAACATTTGCCCCCTCGAGTGCCTGCAAACTGAAGATACATAATTGAGGTCTCGGAAGTTCCAATAATAAATCTAGGAAACACATTTTGGGCCTCCGCCTCTCTAATAGACCCACTAAGACCCATCAATTTTATATAATTTTTTTTATGAAAAGACTATAAATACTTTCCTGTAAATAATCTTGTAAAATCAATCATATTAGTTATATTAATGGTATAAATAGAAAAACATGAACTTAATAGAGATGTTCAGTGATCTCTTTCAACTTAAAGAGATGTCTAGGTTCGAACCCAATCTTAGAATTTCAACTGTATTAAATCTCTTGAGGGAAAACATTACGACTCGCTGCAGTCCTACCAAAGCCCGAGAGATTAATCTCTGTAATTGCACGCAAAGACATCGGATTTAAAAAGAAAAATATCTCGCAATATCCATTGTTTCGAAAGAAAATTAATGGAAAAAAATGTTAAAACAGACAAAATTTCGAAGTAGGGAGAGAATGATTGATGACCTCTATATTACATATGTCAAATCGATCAAGATTCAAACAAAATATTATCTATATATATGTTCAAAACAAATCATGCGGTGGGACTTGATCCAAAAAAACTCCATGCGGTTTGCATTCTATAAATAGGTTTGATTTGGAGAAAAGAGGCCATAGCATATTTTGCTTGTTATATACATTACGAATTAATAACAAAGGAAATGGAAGGAATCAAGAACCCATCTGGAACTTCTCTTTTGGTACCATCAGTTCAAGAGTTAGCTAAAAATAGGAAGACTTCAACAGTTCCACCAAGATACATTCAGCCTAATCATGAAAACTTGGTGCACTCTGAAGTTGATTCTAACCTTGAAATTCCAGTTATTGACTTGCATAACTTGCTTTCAAAAGAATTTGGGAGTTCAGAATTGGTTAAGCTTCACAATGCTTGCAAAGATTGGGGATTCTTTCAGGTCTTTTTTTCTCTTATTAAAGTTTCAATATCTTAAATATACGACATATGATACACAAGTTAAAAAACCGTCACACGGTAAAATATCTATAGGAAAATGTCTTATATTATACACAAGTTAAAAATATTTTTCGACGTCTACCTAGTGTCCAAAAAATTAGTTGTTTCCCAGTTTTTTTTTAGTGGGACTGTAGAATTTGTCTTATAAGAAAATTGTGTCCAAGATTTTAAGCAACGGTCTCAGTATTGTCTATGTTGCACTGCAAAAAATTAGTCAAAGACAAATACTACGATTGTCGTAATTTTGCATCTTTTAAGAGACAAAATTAAAAATGAATTAATAATTTTATGTCATTAATTTAACTGTTTAGTAGTATTAATTTAATTTTTGTTTATTCTTTGTATACTATAGCTGGTAAATCATGGTGTTAGTTCTTCTTTGGTGGAGAAAATAAAGTTGGAGATACAAAATTTCTTCAATCTTCCAATGTCAGAGAAGAAAAAGTTTTGGCAAACTCCCAAACATATGGAGGGATTTGGACAAGCATTTGTTTTTAGTGAAGAACAAAAACTTGATTGGGCTGATATGTTTTATATGACAACTCTTCCTAAACACTCTAGAATGCCGCACTTATTTCCACAACTTCCTCATCCTTTAAGGTAACTTTCCGTACTTTGTGTCATTTTTAAACTAGATTTAACTCGTACTTAAAAAATTGTCTTTATATTGTAAAACGAAGGAAAAGATGTCACTTTTTATAAACTCGTGTTAAGTTTTATCTCTATTCAATATGAAACTTGAGCTTTTTGTCAACATTGATTGATCTTTATCATGCAGAGACACACTAGAGTTATACTCGCAAGAAATGAAAAATAAAGCTATGATTATTGTTGGTCATATTGAAAAAGCATTAAAGATGAAGGAAAAGGAAATAAGTGAGTTATTCAAGGATGGAATACAAATGATGAGGATGAACTATTACCCTCCTTGTCCACAACCAGAAAAGGTTATTGGTCTCACAAATCATTCAGATCCTCAAGGTGTTACTCTCCTCCTACAACTCAATGAAGTAGAAGGTCTCCAAATAAGGAAAGATGGTATGTGGGTTCCTGTTAAGCCCCTGCCTAATGCCTTCATTGTCAACATTGGGGATGTGCTAGAGGTAAAAAAATCATTCATAAGTCAAAAAAATTATAGTGTTCAATGATTTAATTAGAGAATATGAGTGGAGCTTGTTTAATAAATAAATAGCATAAATTCAAGGCTAACTGAAGATGAGGATGATAAGATAGTGTATATTTGGATTGACGGTAAGTTTGACAATATTGCGGTAATTTTGATGAAACTCCAAAGTATAATTTTTTTTTTTGAAGGATCCAAAGTATAATTTAGCACTAAATTGTTTTCTTTCTAAGATCTACTTACATCACACTTACTATTGGTTTTGTTTTCATTCTTTACATCGAAAGATATTAACAAATGGAATATATCGAAGTATTGAGCATCGAGCAATAGTGGACTCTAAAAAGGAAAGGCTTTCAATTGCTACATTCCACAGCCTGAATCAAGATAGTATTGTAGGTCCTTTGGAGAGCTTAATTACTGAACAAACACCACCTCGGTTCAAAAAAGTTGGAGTAGAGGAATACTTCAAGAACTTCTTTGCTCGTAAACTTGAAGGAAAAGCTTTCATCGATGACATGAGAATAGAGCATAAGGATTGAATTTGATAAATTATAGGGAATTAACACAAATATACTCATCCACAAATATAAAAGTGTGTGTTAATATATGGCTTTCATTAGTGCATGACATTATAAAATAAGAGTGTTGTATAACTTTGATAGTAGAGGCTACCATGAGAATAAAGATGAATAACTCTCATCCTAATGAATGTTTGATGCATGTTCATTTAATTACAAATTAGATAGTACTTCTCCGTCTATAATTATAAGTCCTCTTAAAAAAAAATTGTCCCTAAATATAAGTATTTATACAAATCATAAGGTACAAGGTACATGTATTATTCTTGGCAAATTCTACCGTACACCCAACATATTTGAGTGTATTGATACACCAAACTCTTACATTTATAGTTAAATGAGTTGTTTTTCTGAAGAAAAATATTATTTTTTATCATTTATAATTATAATGATTAAATCTTATTCACTAAAAACGCCAACGAAATAAAATTGATTTTTTGTAATTTTTATCGCTAGAACTTCGATTATTTTATACGATAATATATAAAAAAAAATCTATAATTCTTATAACAATGAATTATGTGTTTTTCTTATGAAATGATATTTTCTAAAATATAAATGTCGGAAAATAATTATTTATTTCATAAAATTGATCGTTAATTTATAGATTAAGCAAGAGTACCGGTACACCTCAATTTACGAGTGTACCGTAAAAGTTCCGATTATTCTTATCCTCTCTCCAAAAAAAGTATTATTCTTATCCACAACATATCATTTATTAATAAGACTACTTCTACCTTTGAAAAATGAAAAGTTAAGACATATTCCCTCCATCCTAAATTATAAATAAAAAAATCTCATTTCCTTTGTCCTAAGATATAAACAAAAAAGCAAGCATCATCCCGCCCCATGACCACTTGCCCAATCTATCTAAGTCCTGAAACGTCGTCAGCCATATCATACTACCGTTTGTGCTGTTCTTGTTGGCGAAAACGGTGTAGCCAACCAAGAGCAACAAAAACACCTTAATGCAGGCGTTCTTAGCAAGACTGTGTTCCTTCTTCTCCTCCTCATCAGTAGGCTCCTACAACTGATTACACCTATTAAGGAGTCTTTCATAACAATAGTTCATATGAGTTATGCCGACATTCCCACCCCACTGGTTAGTCACCTTCTTCTGAGCCGCCTTCAACGTAAAACTCAGTGATGGGGATGTCTAGAAGACATGTCACATCATCTAGTGTGATGGCCATCTCCCCCAATGGGCAGATGGAGTTGCTGGTCTCTGCATGCCATCTATCTGACAAGGCGATCATAAGGCCATGGTTGATGTTCTCGTACCCAGTCTTAAGGAGGGGGTCAAGATCAGATGCAATCACTCGCATCCAGAACCATATCTTTCCATCTCTTGGACTGTCAAGGTATCAAGACTAAGCTTCTCCCTGTGCGAGACAACGTTCAATTTATGCTCCCTCTGAAACTGAAATACAAATAAAAAAAACAACACACCGTTAAAAAAACAATAATTAAAATAAACATTAAATATTTCAACATAAATATAAATTCATAAAATTAAATTTAAATAAACATTTAAATTGACAGGCGAAATTTAACTGTATGTACGTAAATTAAATTACGCGTCAATTTAAATTATGCACGTCAATTTAAAAAGGCGCATGTAATTTAAACTGACGCACATAATTTAAACTAACGCGCGTAATTTAAATTGACATGCATAATTTAAATGAACACACGTAATTTAAGTCAATTTAAATTGTTTTAACATAAAAATTAAACCGTAAAAATTAACATATCATTAAAATTAAATTAAACAATTATACTTACTTGAACATCGTTCCATAGCCAGCATGCCACGTGTCTATGAAATTCGGTAGAAGCAACAACTCAGTAGGTCCCCTAGGAAAGACCTGCGGTCCGGCCTGCTCCTCGTGAGCCTCACCCTCCTGCTGGTGCGCCTGCTCATACTGAGGCAGATACGCCTCATACTAATGTTGATGATGATACTGTGTCGGGTTCACTATCCGGGACGCATCGTCCTGTGACATCGTCCCCTCCGCATCATCACCCCTACTAATCCTCTTGTCGCATTATGTCTATGTCTACTAGGTTGAGCCTAAGGAGGGTGTTGTGCGGCCATTTCGGCCCGTGTACTACCAGTAGATGACTCCCTCCCTAACCTAATTCTGTTAGGCCTCTGAGGCATGTCTACACAATATTTCAAAAAGCAAAAATCAATGATTTATTTCATAGAGACATTGTGTCATTTCTAACTATTCAACAACAACATTAAAATGTCGGCAGTATCATTTTAATATGTAAACTACCACATTTCACTCAAACTCACTATAATCAACATTAACAAACCAATTTCTGACTAATTTTATCATTTACGATGCAAAAAACAAACAAATTTTCATTGAGATATTTTATTAAACACCTAGAGTACAACACAATTTATAACAATTCCTAATTCTACCCTAAATCTAACCTACCACATTTCAATCAAACCTACCCTAATCAACTTCTAAACAACAATTTATAACTTAATTCATCATTAACAATCAAAAAATCAAACATGCAAATCAACTCTAAAACTAAAATTTCACAATTTCATCCAAAAAAAATCTAACATTTAAACCAAAAAAAAAACCCAATGCAAACACTTACTTGATTTTGTGAGAGAAATTGACTATGAATGGCGCGAGAATGAGTAAAATCGCACTTAAAGGAGAAAAAACGCACTTTGGAAAGTTTTTCGAACTTTTGAAAATGAATGGTTATGTTTTTGAGTTGTTGTTCTATAACAGCACACGGCGTGAGTTAAGTCAAGCTGGGTTACAACCTGTGTGAGTTAACTCACACTGAAAGTACCTAACGTGAGTTAAGTCACACATGAGTATTTTTGTTTATTCAGTTGGGAGTGAGTGTTTTTTGTTGTGAGAAGAGCAATTTCCAAATAGAAATTGTTATGAAATGCTCAAAGGCCCATTTACATAGGCTCAATACAAATCAGCCCAAATCCTACATTTGGACAATTTACTCACAACACGCTCCCTCCCGCGAGGGGGGGTGCTTGGAGCAACAAAGACATGTTCAAACTAAACAATAACGGTCCCTATCATGACTCCCATGAATCTCTCCTCGGCGGTTACGATTCCCACGAATCTGTAACCGCTAAGCTCTGCTCGTGCCATACAACGGCCTTCCAACACCCACTCTTTATATAAAGAGGACTCTCAACAGTCCCCCAAGGTTAGAATCTCTTCACTCTCTCAACCCTCATTCTGATATCATACTGACTTGAACGTCAGAGTGTCTGCAGGTACACACCCAATGTCGTTTCAATCAACAATTGAGGCTTACAACCAACCATACAACCACTGTACCAAACTGCACCGATAGTCGCTTTCTGATCAGATATGATCAGAAATATTATGTTGGAAAGAGATGAAAAGTTATGAAATCAACTTTTTTAAAGTTTATAAATTATAGTTTCCATTATAAAACTATTACTTTTGGTTTCCTTAACATGTACTCTTAGATTAAAAGCACTTACTACAAATACCCTTAATTTATAATTGAGATCACAAAGAGGGTATGTGTATAACCAAAGATTAAAACAAAACAAATTTCTCTCTTTCAAATCAATTCATGTGGTCTTGATAAAAAAAATCAATTCATGTGGTGCTCATTCTATAAATAGGATTGGTTAGGAAAACTAGGCCATAGATTATTTTGTTTTTTCTTTTTTTGTCGGGTGGGAGGGGGGGATTATTTTGCGTTTTCTGTCTGTGAATTATTAACAAACAACATCTTGATAAAAATAACAAAGGGGCATGGAAAAAATCAAGAACCCATCAGGAACTTCTCTTTTGGTACCATCAGTTCAAGAGTTAGCTAAAAATGGGAAGATTTCAACAGTTCCACCAAGATACATTCAACCTAATCATGAAGACTTGGTTCTCTCTGAAGTTAATACTAACCTTGAAATTCCAGTTATTGACATGCATAACTTGCTTTCAGAAGAATTTGGAAGTTCAGAATTGGTTAAGTTTCACAATGCTTGCAAAGATTGGGGATTCTTTCAGGTCTTTTTTCTCTCTTTAAGTTTCAATATCTTAAATATATTACATATGATTTTGGGTTTCTTAGTTGACTTTATAAATTTAAGCTTCAATATCCTTGCTCGCAAACGTTGTATAACTTAAAGGACATATTTAAAACTTAAAGGACTAACGCGATATTTTTGTCAAACTTAAAGGACTTTAGAAAGTATTTGACCTATACTTTAAGTACCTCTTTAGCGAGAAAAAAAAACATATAATTTTATATTTTTCGATGACTAAAAAGTGGATAAAGAGATTAAAAATATTTTAAAATTTTATAGGGATTACCTTTAACCTTTTTAAAACAAAAATAGTAGTATTAATTTAATTTTTGTTTATTCTTATTATACTATAGCTGGTAAATCATGGTGTTAGTTCTTCTTTGGTGGAGAAAATAAAGTTGGAGATACAAAATTTCTTCAATCTTCCAATGTCAGAGAAGAAAAAGTTTTGGCAAACTCCCCAACATATGGAGGGATTTGGACAAGCATTTGTTGTTAGTGAGGAGCAGAAGCTTGACTGGGCAGATCTTTTCTATATGATAACCCTTCCTAAACATTCTAGAATGCCTCACTTATTTCCGCAACTTCCTCTTCCGTTAAGGTAATTTTTTTCACTTATGCTTATAATTTGTATATTGAATTTAAATCATCGATCCTTACAAAATTGTCTTTGTATAGTAAGGTGTGAATGTCACATTTTATAAACTCGTAGTATTTGTTATATTCATCCAACGTGAGCCTTGAGTTTTTCTTAATATTAATTAATTTTTATTATGAAGAGAAACGCTAGAGTTATACTCTCAAGAAATGGAAAATCTAGTCATGGTTATTGTTGGTCATATTGAAAAAGCACTAAAGATAAAAGAGATGGAAATGAAAGAGTTATTTGAGGATGGGCTACAAATGATGAGGATGAACTATTACCCTCCTTGTCCTCAACCAGAAAAAGTTATCGGTATCACAAATCATTCAGATTCTCAAGGTGTCACTATCCTCCTACAACTCAATGAAGTAGAAGGGCTTCAAATAAGGAAAGATGGCATGTGGGTTCCTGTTAAGCCCCTGCCAAATGCCTTCATTGTCAACATTGCGGACATGCTAGAGGTAAAATAAAAATTATTCATTTATTAAACATTTTATGGTGCCAGATGATTTAACTAGACCGTAATTCGATAACTGCTTGTTATAAAAATAAGTAGTATCAATTCAAGGTTAACTAAAGACAAGGTGAGCATAGAAATAATATACCTCCAAGCTCCAATCCAAACATGCAAGTAATAGAGTGAACAAATGATTAAAAGATCTTGATTATCCATAGTTCGATTAAAGATAAATAAAGATCTTGATTATCCCTGCTATAATATTAAAAATAAGATCCTAATAAAAAAAACACAATTTTTTTTAAAACCAAGTATTTTTTTTTTATAGACCGAGTATGTTATATAAATATATCTTAAAGCAATTAAAATTTCGTACTACGTGTGTTTTTTGGTATGAAGTATAACACCCTAAACCCTTAATGCAATAACTAGGTTTTCAAGAGCTCGCAACGGAAAATTATAATACAAAATTATCTCAACAGCACAAAACAAATCTCAACAACCATGTCGCATGTTTCAATATACATCACCGAATAAAATCTCAACATAAATGAGCAAACAAGTCTCAGCAAGACATAAATAAATAGCATAAGTTTGACACCCTAATCAGAGCCCTAAACTAAACCCTGAGCATAAGAAAAAGAGGCAGCTCCAAAACTAGTCCTCAAGCAACTCACAAGCAATAAGAAAATCAATCATGCATGTTGTCTACACATTCATACAAATAGACAGACGGTCAACCAAACGATCATTAGAAGTTAGATTATATTCCACGTAATAAACATATAATCAAATAAATGCATAACATGCATCATATTCAATTTCAATATTCAACAAATAAACACTTAATCAAGTCATATAACAACGAATTTTCACATC
The DNA here is from genome assembly GCA_946800305.1 of Medicago arabica. Classification (NCBI taxonomy): domain Eukaryota; kingdom Viridiplantae; phylum Streptophyta; class Magnoliopsida; order Fabales; family Fabaceae; genus Medicago; species Medicago arabica. The sequence goes on along the minus strand of OX326971.1, from coordinate 41,619,545 downwards.
AACATTATTCTTCGAGTACACTAGCACAATCATGCAACATATAAAAGTTAACATCTTAATAGTCACAATATTCACCAAATTTCACCAATACACATAATCACCAAGTCACATAGTCAAGTATGACACATTTCACCAATCTCAAGTGCATGCAATGTTCTAGACACTTCTACATACATGTGGTACCAAGTTTTGGATTCGGAGATAATTTTACCGAAATTCCACCAACGTAATAAACACCGACAATTACGTTCTTCACCATAACCAACGTCATTCCTTACGGATATCGTTCTTCACCATAGATTCAACATGACCATGATGCATGAACTTCAAGTAAAAACTCAACAATGCTCATATCACCAAAACTATATTATACAATATTCACCATCATATAATATCTTCACCAAATTAACCATTGCATTATCAAGCATTTACATCCACACAATCAACAAGTCATAATCAACATAGAGTCATCAACATAAACATCATCAACAAGTATCACCACCAAGAAAAAACATTGTTTCACAAAACAAAATTCACATAATAAACGACATTTAACCACATCAAGGTAAGCAACATATCTTACACTCAACAATCATTAATTCATCTTCATTTCATCATATATTCAGGAATACAATCCATTTACAAGTTATGGAAACATAAAACTTCATTTTAGCAAAGATCATCTATTTTTCCAAAAATCGTCTATTTTCAATTTTCACAACAAAGGTAGGATATCATGCTCTTACTCATCATAAAAACATCCCTACATATCCCTTAACATCTCAGTTAAACAATCATGGCATTTTCATTTCACAAAGTTCATTCATTTCGCCAAATTTTCAAAGTTCGTCTCATTTTTACTCATTATTCAAAATTAATTTAATCTCAAAGTAAAGCTATGTTACAACATTCTTAGAAGTTCAATTACATTTCATTTAATTAGGTGTAGGTCTTTGGGATTCATTGGTATACTTAAAATACCTTTAAAAAGTGAAAAATCAGAGTTTTCATGCACAGGGGGTTGGCACGATCGTGCCAACAGGGCGCACGGTCATGCCACCCATTCTCGAACAAACATGCACGGTCGTGCCACATGGGTGCACGGTCGATGCAAAAGATATAAAATATGAGAGAGAGAGAGAGAGAGAGAGAGAGAGAGAGAGAGAGAAGAGAAAAGGTAAAACAATTATATTGGTTCCTTCCATAATCCGGAAGTAGTCAAGTCCCCCTTGCACTTTGAATGAGATTTTCACTATAATCCAATCTGGTTACAAATGTTCAAGCACACAAGCAAGAGACTTCAAATACTCAAGCACACAAGCAATAGGACTCGACTTTAACATGATTCGTCACCAAGTAACATAAAAGAAATTTTCGTCTAGAGGCTTAATTTGGTTTCACAAAGGATAATAAGAATATATTAGGGTGGCTAGAAAGGCTCAAGGTACCAAAGAAAAACTCCTCGTGTGTATTATAATCTAATTGATCGTCTGTAATGAACGGCCGCAAATTCGAGCAAAAATAACATTTATATGGAACACTCATATATATTGGATGTATTTAAGTATATAAACAACCTAGAATGGATATGAAAATAGTTGGCTCTAAATCTCACCGGTTTTGCTATTCGAAAAAGAGATGGTGATCCTATAAGTACCTTCAGTAGCAAGCCCCATAAAGTCTCGTGATCTTGAATGTAAGAGTAAACTACCCTCCACCGTAAATGCTTGAAATGACTTCCTAAGACTAAAACAAATGTTAAAGCATAAAAAGAAATGTTGTATATGTAAATGCAAAATAATAAAATTTTATAAGATAATACTGAGGATTAGCAACAGATTTAAGAAATGAAATTGATTAGTTAGGAAATCTCAACTTAGCAGAAAAGAAAAATGAAGAAAAATAAACTAATGGGTTGCCTCCCATTCAACACTTGTTTAACGTCTAAATCTCGACGATCAATATGATGTCTCTTATTCATCGCTTCTTTTGATTCATTATCTTGATGAAATAGGTTGCCTCCTATTCAGCGCGTGTTTAACGTCTCGAGCCTGACGGATATTTCTAAGCACTTCTTCTAGGCTTCTTTGGTGTTGGTTCACCTTCATCAGATTCACATTCTCCAACATGATACTTTACCTATTTATCTCACTTGGATCAACATAAGCGTACCACATGACTTCTGTTGGAACAAAGGTGTTCAGCAATACCACGTTTTGAGTTTTGATGATAACAAGGTATTAAAAGTTGTCAATTGGATATTGCTAATATTTGTTTAAGTATGCAGGATATCAATCAAGATTTATATCTTAGAAAGTATTCTGTTTGAACAATTTTAAGAGCAAAGATCCAGAGAAGCTTGTTGCTTGTGAAGACTGTATCGAAGAGAGTCTGAAGACTGTATCGAAGAGAGTCTGAAGAACTGTATCAGAGTCTGAAGACTATCAGAATCTGAAAACCAAGAGAGTCTGAAGATCATCAGAAGCTAAGTGCTACAGTGAGTCTGAAGCCTGAATTCTGAAGGTCTGCTATCATGGATTTCTAAAGGCATTTCAATGCAAAAGAAACTCTCATTTGGAGTAACGGCTAGCTTCAAAGTCAACTTGAGCGTAGGATGCTCAACGACAAAGAATGCAGGCCAGTACAGAGTACGTTGTACGAACTCTGTTTCCACTACTCCACTACCTCGTACAGTTTGGCAACTGTGTCTACCGGTATTAATCCTCAAAGGGAATGGAATTCAAATTATGCAATTGAAGGACTATTACCATATCAAGCAACAGATCAACAACTATTGATCAAGCTTCAGAAATCATCCTGATGTGCTGGATGACTCAACGTCTCTTTCCTACGCCTATATAAAGGATAGAAGACTTGAAGAATCGTTGGACTCTACAATAGAAAAACTACGTTGTATTGCTTTCGTATTCAACTAAGTCTTAACAAAAACACATCAACAACTTAGATCATTCTTACAAACTGAGTATTCTAGAATTTCTAAGTTAAACAGAAAAACAGAGTATGTCTTTGTTTGAAACAGAGTCTGTCTTTGTTGTAATAGAAACATGTTTGATAGTTTGTCAAGTGTTTCAACTCTATTCAATTTTCTGTAAATTGTGTCAGAAGTCTCTTGCTTGTGTGCTTGAGCAAAGAAGTCTCTTGGCTGCGTCCTTGAGCAAGGAAGTCTCTTGGCTGTGTCTTTGAGCATTGAAAGTCTCTTGCCTGCGTGTTTGAGCATTGGAAGTCTCTTACTGTGTGTTTGAGCAACTTGTAATAGATATTACATTTTAGTGAAACTCTCCTTGGAAGTACAAGGGGGACAGGACTACTTCCGGTTTGTGGAAGGAACCTGTATAATTGCTTGTGTTCTCTCTTCTCTCTATCTCTTGATTATTTCCGCTCCATCAGAACCTAATCTCCCATCAGACTCTGATCCCATTCAGACTCTGATATTAAGGAATTAGATTCTCACTCTTCAAGAGCTGCGAAAAGCTAACACAGTTCAACCCCCCTTCTTGTGTTTTTCTCACCTTCAACTTCATCCCATAACACGATCTTTCTATTCTCATAAACTTTCTTGATTATGAATGGTTCGTCCCATCCTTTTTGAGCCTTCCTCCCGCAGAAACCATAGAAATCAGTTGGATATCTAATCATGACACGGTCCTCGATGTCGAATTCGTCTTCCTTATCTTTCCAAGATCCCTCAATAGATCTTTCCACTTTACCTCTCGTGTTCATGTTGATTCCTTCGAACTTTTTTGGATAAGAATTCCTCCCTCTGTAACGTCTTCTGATGCCTCTTAAATTTTTGTCTTCGGATGTCTTGTTTTGCCGATTTGCATGATTTCTTCGTGAATTACATAGAAAACACTTTCTACACACTCTTTCTCAGTTCCATTACTGACTTGAGCATTTGAGTGCTTACGTGCCTGCAAGAACCTTCCATCCCACCGCAAAGACTCGTTACTGTTGTATCGGAAACCGTCATCGTCACACCGGAGCACTTTACGTCACTGTTTCCACTCATCAATTCTCACCGGACAGATCATTGACGATGAGGCATGTTAATGATAACGAAAACGTTTGAAATAATTAAAGCTAAGAAATTGATGAATATTGAATGTAAATCCATCAAAGAATCATAAACAACAATAATGAACAAAGATCATTTGTTTTACAATCAAACAAAATCTTGATGAATCAAGATGAGATTCTTCAAAAATTATGAAGAATCACGATCAAGATAAAGAAGACCGAATAAAAACACAAATTGTGATGAATCACGATCTGAACAGCGAGAAATTTGTTGAAAAATGGATGAGAATTGAGAACAAACAAATATCAAAGAACCATGATGATCGCAACAGAGGCAAAACCAAAAGGTTATTAAGATTGTAACTAACTTATGTCTATATAGAGAAAAACTAATACCATATTAAGAAGTGAATGAAACAATGTAATTTCCACTAATGATCCATGAAATTTACAACATGTATTTATATACAAATGATGTTATTTCCTAAGCTATCATGTATTAGAAAGCATCTAACACTAGAATCATACAATGCATAGTTAACTTGTGTTGTAAGTAACGCATATCGACTAACTACTTTGATGCTTTTAGCTCATTGTGCAAGAAATCAGTTGAAATTCAAATCCATCCCACTAAATTATGTAGACTTCAGATGAATTTAGTGGGACCCTTTTAAAATCCAATCAACTAGTGATAGTGTGTTGGAAAGTGTTTTTACTAGCATAGTTCATATATATAACTTTCAAAACACTAGAGATTGTCATTTATTTTTACAATTTAGAACTAATTCTCTTTCCAAATATGATCTACTTACTTCATATTATTTTGCTTTTCATGCTTTATACCGAAGATTATGACAAATGGAATATATCGAAGTATTGAGCACCGAGCAACAGTGAACTCTAAAAAGGAAAGGCTTTCGATTGCCATGTTCCATAGCCTGAAACAAGATAGTATTGTAGGTCCTATGGAGAGCTTGATTACTGAAAAAACACCACCACGGTTTAAAAAAATTAGAGTAGAGGAATACTTTAAAAACTTCTTTGCTCGTAAACTTGAAGGAAAGTCATTCATTGATGACATGAGGTTAGATCATCAAGATTGAATTTGACAAATTGTAGAGAATAAACACAACTATGTACTTGTAATTGAAAAGTCAGTGTATGACATTATAAAACCAGAGAGTTGAATCACTGTAATAATGGATTATAATGAAAATAAACATGTTTAAATTTCATCCTAATCAGTCTATAGTGTCACGATAGTTACGCAACATGTGGATTATTTGTTTATTAGGTAATATCCAGGTTGTTCACTCACACACACATACACAAATATAAATATATATATATATATATATATATATATATATATATATATATATATATAAGAAAATGGGTGTGCAAATATGCTTGCAAATCATGGTCCCTCTATTGTTGGTACATCTTGGAGAGATGACCTTCCTCCTTTCATTCGGAAAGATCTTTTTAGGGATTGGTTTGGTTTTTCAATCTACTATTTCCCTTAGTCTTTATTTGTTTTTGTTTTTTTTCCTTTCTTTTTATTTTTTCCACCGTTATGGGTTATGTTTAGCCGCCCATCTTCCATTAAATTTTCCTCTTTATTTATATATGATATGATGATATTAGAAGTATGTGTGCATATGACTTTTGGTTGTTACAAGTGTCAACCTAGCTGAAATATATCTTACGACCAATTTGATGCATGTAGATACTTTTGTATTACCAAAAAAAATACAAATTAGATAATATTACATACTACATCTCTCTTTTTTGTCGAAATATTACTTCATCACATGTGCTTAAGATTTACCAAAAAATTGCGAGTTACTATGCCAAATAAAAGGCTTTAACAACGCCTTTTTTGGCATTTTAAGCGATATTAAAGCCACCGCTATTGTAAGTGTAACCTCTTTAATATCTCTATTGTAGTATACATTCGGCCACTTTAAGGGTATTATGTACATGATTCGATAGCAGTTCGAGTAAAATCGCAATCATGGGCCCTATGTTTAGTAGTTTTTCTTTTAAAAGTGATATCATAGGATGTATCTTTAATAGCACTTTTCCTACAAAGTGCTATTAAAAATGCCACTTGTTTTGTATTAAATGTTGTTTGCAATCCGAATGCAGACATATTCTTCTCGAACTGCAAATATCAAAATACTATATTCATTTTTCAATACCAAATAACTTTTCATATACTAATTGCATATATGATAGTATTGATCCAAAAACGTGTCTAAAAATATCATAATAACGAGAGCCAGTCATTTTGTTTGGTAAAAGTTGAAATAAATCAGTCATTTATTTCAGAATAGAGGGAACAAAAGTTGATTATAAACTCATCGAGATAACTTATATCTTATTCTCTATTTGTTTAGTAAACAAAAATATTATATCAAAATACTATAAATCCTCTCAAAGAAGAACTTTATGAAAAGATATTCATTTACTTTTTACGAAACTAACTAGATTTCAAGAATAATATTTTTTTTGATAAATGAAATCGTAAAGCCATTTTAAATTCTTTTGTAAATGAAGGTGTCGGGGTTCGAATTTCGATCATAATATTCAGCCTAACAATTTTGACATTTGTACAAGTTGAGTTAGGACTTTTAAACTCAAGAATAATATTTAAATAAATAAAAATACAAACAAATATTGTTTTATCAAAAAAAAATCGTAACAATATTTAAAAACAATATAATTATTAAAAAATGTCTTATAAGAAATAACTTTTTATAGAAAAAGTCAAGCATGTCATAAGACACATGTCTAGAGAAACAAAAGAATAGATAAAACCGCACACATAAATAGGACTAAAATTTAAAAGAGAAAGCATTTGTTGACACCACATCCATCCAACTCACATATGTTCTCTATCTTCATTTCTCTTCTCTCTCTTTGTTTTGTGTCTATCCCAAGTGTAGAATTAATGGATGAGGGTTCTAAGTATCACCATATAGCATAATTTCTATTTATCGAGTATAGGGTACTTTTTTTGCTACTCTAATAATGGAGCTATGGAAGCATGCCCTTTGTTTGAAATTATGTGTAGCTGCATGTTTATTTCTATTGTTGGAAGTGAATGCAACATTGAACGATCAAGATTATATATCAGCCATTGGAGATCCTGGTATGAAAAGAGATGGCTTGAGAGTTGCTATTGAGTCATGGAATCAATGCAATGAGGTTGGAAAAGAAGCACCAAACATGGGAAGTCCAAGAATGGCTGATTGCTTTGATATCAAATACCATAAACATCAAAGTTAGTGAGTGACCTTTTAAAATAATATCATTTTTAATTTTAGATTTATTTGCATTGTTTACTTGAGTATTGCAATTTGCATTGTTTTCCATTTGTCATTTTGATAGAGTATTCTCTAAGATATTTCCAAAATTTACGTTGAGCTATCATCATTTAATCACATGAAAGTTATGAAGTAGATGTCACTAATTATATGGTAAGAAACTATTTTAATTTTCTCTAAAATAAACTATTTAAATTTCTAAATTTGCCGAGAGTTAAAATTATTGTTACAACTACATCCTAGATGCCAATGACGTCAATGTTAAAGCCAGTTCAATTGGCTTAATGAAGTGCTATTGTTTTGTTACATCCAGGGACGGATCTGAACAAGGCCTCTGCCACACCAGTTCAGGTCCAATTCTTTTTCTTTCTTTTTTAATTGTTTTTATCGATTTATTGTATATTTTTACTCTTATGTTAACACAAACACATATTTATTTATTTTTATGTTTATATATGCGTCTATATTTTTAGTCATATATTAATATGGGAACTTTTTTTAATTTATACACTTTTCTATATTTTTACTCATATAAGAGAACCTATATTTTTTTTTATTTATACACATATCTATATTTTTATTCATATATAATACAAGATTTTTTTTTAATAACTTATATATTGTTATTGATCCTCTTTACTAAAAGCTTGTGCAAATGAAAACCCACATTTTTAAATTCATTGGTATTGTTTGTATTGTATTTCAATTGTTTTAAAAGGTTACCACTTTCATCCAATGGTTTAAAATTTTGAACTAAACCAATTGACTCAACCGGTCAATTTTCTGATTGGTTTGATCTCTATCACATTGTAATTATATTGAACTAGATTTAAATAGGGTTGAACAAGTTGAATTGCAATTGGTGTTCATCCAATGTTTTAAAACACGTGATCGACCCAATCAAGGCACCAGGTCACTAGATCATTGGTCGAACCAGTGGGTCACTGGTTCGACCGCATGACTATTGATTTGGTCTATATAAAAATATTTATGACCAAAAATTATATTATGAATGAAATTTTGATAAAAAAAAAAATCCTGTCATTTTTTTTCTATTTAAAGTTCGTACGTTAAAAAATTATATTCACAGTTGCAAGTTTGCAAGTTAATTTCTTAACTGCAGCACAATTCATATTAATTCAAATCCAAATTCAAATTAGCTCACATTAAACAATAGTACTGCATAAAAAACCTCACAAATAAGTTCTAATTCAGATTTTATCTTCATAACATAGTATGTTCTAAACATTGATGGAAATCAAAATATAACAAATTTACAAACCCAAGTAATTTCTGAACATAATCAACAAAAAAATAATAGACTAACAAATCCAAATAAGTTTTAAACATAGTCAACAAAAAACAGAAACTCAAATAAGTTATAACAATTCACTAATCAATAAACTATTTAGGCCCATAGAGTCAAATTGTCATAGTCTTGATATGTCTTGCCTTTTATATATATAAAAAAAAAAAAAATTGAAAAAACGGGTCGGGTGGACTAAACTAGTTCAGCGGCCCGCCCACTGGCCCGGTCGGGTCGGGTCACACCGGGTTTCAACGGCCTAATTGCATATCCGGTCCAATAGCCTGCCCGAACTGTTGCACCCTCAGGATCCTGATCCAACCGGTCCGACCGGCCGGGTCGGTCAGGATTTTAAAACACTGGGTTCAACCGACCATTTGTCACATTAATCTATCACATTAATTTTGATTTGAACAATATCTTCCTTAAAAGTAATACAAACAACGATTTGTCATTCATTGACAGTGTAAAAAAAATTACACCAACACGACATCAAAATTAATTTATTTCTGAATTTGGATACTTAGAAAAATTTATGATCACTAGCAGAAAAGGTGAAATTAGTTCACAAGGTGCAAGAATGGGAGAACAGGTTAGGCATATCAAGCAGTAATAATCAACTCCTTTTGAAGACAGAAAATGCAGACATTTATGCACCAAGAAAGGAGTTATACTTAGGTAAAAAATGTGAGGTTTTAGATACACCAAGACCATGGCAATTTTGGATGATAATGCTCAAAAGTGGAAACATGGACACTTTAGCTGCAATTTGTCCAAAAAATGGTTTCAAAGCTGAGCCATTTCCACAACATGATTTTCCTTGCTTTGGAGAAGGGTGTATGAATATGCCATCAATGTACCACAATTATACACAAGTGTATGGTGTTGAAAAGAAGATCATGAGAGGAAGTTTCTATGGTTCTTGGGATTTGAATGCTACTAATGATGCAAATTTAGGTTATATGAATGACACTTCTTATTACTCTGTGACTTGGGAGAAGGAAGTTGGTAATGGAAGTTGGATTTTTCATCATGTGTTGAAGACTTCTTCTAAATATCCTTGGTTAATGCTTTATCTTAGATCAGATGCTACTGCAGGATTCTCTAGTGGTTACCATTATGAAACTAGAGGCATGACAAAAATTGTGAGTTTTTTCCTCTCGCATTATCGATATTCTAAAATGATCCCTAAAATTGCAAAACTATGATCAGTTGTGTCCATTCGTTGGTATTTTAGGGACTAAAATTACATTAATTAGAAATATCATAGATGAATGTGAAGCTAAGTCGATAATGTCATGGATGCATTTGATAACAAATTTAAAGAGAAGGGTGAACTTGATAAACATTTTGCAACATCAAAATATATCAAGGTTCATTTTGAAATATTTGATAAGTTGAATATTTACTATTTTCCTCATATGCTTCTAAAGCCATCCATCATATAAAATAAAATTATGTAGGTACCAAAGTCACCACATTTTAAGGTAAGGTTCACACTTGATATCAAGAAAGGAGGGGGTCCAAGGAGCCAATTCTACCTCATGGACATTGGAAGTTGTTGGAAGAACAACGGAAAGCCGTGCGATGGGGATGTCACATCTGATGTAACCAGATACAGTGAAATGGACATAAACCCGGAAGCTGAACCGTCGTGCAAACCCAACCATCTTGAACAATGTCCTCCTTATCATACCTTCTCAAATGGCACCCGAGTTCACAGAACCGATGCAGCCAAGTTCCCCTATGATGCGTACCTTCTCTATCGTGCTCCAGGAAATGCAATGTACTTGGAGAAACCGGTGATACCATCTGATCCGTATAGCAATCCGCAGCCTCAAGAGATACTCCAAATTTTGCCGCACCCGGTTTGGGGCGAGTACGGGTATCCGACAAAGAAAGGTGAAGGTTGGATTGGTGATCCAAGAACTTGGGAGCTTGATGTTGGAAGACTCTCTCAATCTCTTTATTTCTATCAGGCAAGTTCGCATGTTCCTTGAGTTTTTTCTTGAAATGATGATTCAAACAACTTAAATTATGAGCTCCACTGTCAATTTTGGCATGATCATTGATGAAAGTAGAAGAAATTAAAAATGCTTCTTATTTTTTACTAACCAATATTTTCTGTTAACATATTTAATGCAGGATCCAGGTACTGAACCTGTGGAGAGACACTGGCCATCAATTGACTTGGGGACTGAAATATACATTAGTGGTGGCCATCTAGCAGAATGGACAGTTAGCAACTTTGATATTATCATCCCAAAAGATTATGCTTATTGAAATTTCAAGATTAACAATTTCATGTTTTGCTCAGCAATACTGGAGCTTTATAGCTTGTTAGATTTCCTAATGTTATTCAGTTAGTTTTATGATGGCAAAGTTCAGTTATTGTCATGTTACAGAGCAAGTGTATGATAGCCATTGCAACATATCCTTCACAATTTAAGGATCAAATGATGTAGAAAAATGAAATAGAATTCATTTACTATTTCAGGCTCTCCTAACTAAGAAAATTGAAATAGAATTCACAATTTAAGGATCAAAAGATGGAGAGAAACAAATCAAATTTTTTATTAATTAATTAAATGATGTACATATAATTACAAGGATTACATTATGAAAGCAGAAGTAGAAAACAAAAACTAAACCCAACTAAAAGTTAACCAACTTTCTTCACTCCTAACTTAGGCACAAAGCATTTATGGCAAATCTCTCTGAGAGCTCCTAATCTATGTCAATCCATACTGAAAGCTTGCAGAATGCCTGTGAGCAGCAACGGCTACTGCTGCAGCACCAGCTGCACCAAATTGAGATTGTGCCTGCAACAATTTTGCGTCAATAACGGTGACAGGATCGTTGAACAGATCATTCTTGCTCTGTTGGTGATATGGATTGGTATTAAGATCGATAGCTGGTCTAGTTGGCACGTTGCACTTCTGCGGTGAGTGTTGATGTTTGCCTTGTGAATTATCCTTGTATGTGTCTGATGTAGTTTTTGTGCTAGTTTGGTGCGTGTGTGCAACCCTTTGGAAACAGTGTGGAGAGATTGCTTGAGGAATAGCATTTTGGTAGAAGATCCTTGCGTCATAATTATCTTTTGTGCTTCTTCCATTGTCATAGAGAACTGGCCCTGGAACTCTTCCTGATTTGGCTGTGAGGAAAGAAAATGGGTTAATAATTAGATAGAGAACAGAAAGATGAAACCAAATTAGTACCACCAAGTTCGTATTCATTTTGTTTATTTTCTTTTTATCTTGTTAATTACGGCAGGTAATGGTTTTAAAAGGCAGACTGCAACTGCAATTGTTGCCGTAATATAACGGTTTTCAAGGTCTCTACAACGGCATCACAACCACAATTGCAGCCTTCATCAGTCACATATGTCGGCTTTTACAATATAAATGTCTGCACCATAACCGCAACTGCAACTTAAAACCATGGCAAGTACCATGCCACTTATATGGTTCATACCTGCTGGCGCTCTTGGAGGTGGTCGTAAACCCTTAGATTGACTTAGAGAATTTGATTCTGCTGCTCTGGAAATATTGAATGCCTCTTGTGCGATTTGTCTGTTCGCATATGGAGCAAAAGACGGTTGTGTACTGGGAGGAATTGTACTAGATAGAACAGTGGACCTTACAAAAACAAAACAAAAAATATATGATTATATGACATATTCATCCGAAAATATAAAGTTTAAAAAAGCAACCAAACTCTAACATGCAAACCAATGCTTTTTTTGAAACGACAAATTTTTATTGACACAGCTCAACCCTGCGTACAAGACCCCGAAAGTGAATGATAAGACTACAAAGTTCAGGAAAGTAAGAAAAGCTAACTACAAAGCTTACACTAAAAACAACGGGAAATTGAGGCAAAACCCCACAACATAGGTAACGAAAGCCACCACAAAAATCAAAAACAGCAGACTTTAAACCACATGACCAAAGCACACATACCAACCCAGGGACTACCAACAAGCCATAATAAAATCAATCAATCTTTCAAGCAAACAATGATATATAGCAAAAATTGAATACGAATAACTACAAAGCCTTTCATGGTTAGTGCATGTCATTCTTACCTAGGAAGGGAGACATGCTTCCTTTCTGGAGGAATCACCGGGCCACATTTACCATTATTCTCCTCAAGATAAGCAAATTGCTTTCTGAATTGGTCTATTGCACTGCAAGGAAAATACATCTGTCAATAATAAGCAATAATTGTGCAACTTTGACATCGAGAAAAAAAAGACAATTGTTGTTAAGCTGACCTAGGGTACATGAAGTTTGTGCCTTCAGTTCCACTAATGTAATCTTTAAGCAGCTGAGGATGATATTCAAGTATTTCCCGATATATTAGTTCCTTAATATCGTCTTTTGACACCCGCCTTCTCTCAAACTCAAACTCCATTCTTGAAATTGGCTGACAAGAAGGTTCTCTCTCAATTTTTGCCAAACCCTTGAAGAAAGGATCAGCTAGTGCCTGCGAAACAAACACACAACGGTTTCTTTCCGATTTATATTGAAGAAAAAGACAAATTCCAATACAAAGATCTTGAAATACACTCCGCTAGATGGGGGCATAACACATTCTAAGTTGGGTGAATAAATACCTCTTGGGCTGTTGGCCGATCCTTTGGATCAAATGCTAAAAGCCTTTGCAATAGGCGAAGTGCCAATGGATCAGCATTTGGAAATTTCCGTTCAAATGGCACAGGAAGTTTCTTCCGCATCTCCATCAAGTATTTCCTTGCCTTCTCATTTCGAACCTACAAAAAAGTTGAATAAATTAATTGTCAGACACTTAAATAGTTTTTTATAATAAAAAACAATGACAAGCCCGTGAGAATTAAGATTAAGTTAAAAAACAAAAGAGTGGTCCATACTCCAGAGATAATTTCGGGTGGTGGTGTTCCGAGAAGATCAGTAATCAAATCTAATTGATGCACAATACTTTTACCAGGAAACAATGGCTTTCCTGTAAGCACTTCCGCAAAAATGCATCCAATGCTCCATATATCAATTGCTGGTGTGTACTGCACAAAAAATGCTAACAATATCAGAATACTAAAGAAGAGGAGAAATTACACATGTCAACCAAACCACTTCAGGGAAACAAGACAAACCGACACAGTTACCTGAAGGACAGATAAATTCAACTTCCAGGAGAGATCAATAGTCCTCCCTGAACAAGAATTATTATAATCTAGGCATTACTCTTTACTATTAAACACGCAGAAAGCATTTCATACAGAAATAAGTGCAACATTTTTACAGGTTAGACAAACACATTTTCAATTTTTCCTTATTTGATAAGCATAATTTACCTCATAAAATAGTGGAAAAGATAATGATCAACAGAAAATATACCATTTTGCTGACATAAAATCTTATGAATATTCCACCCTTTTTATGACTAGCTGCCTAAGTCTAATGTCATGTCATCTATATGCCTTACTCAACTTTTACATGCTGAACATCCAAAATGAACATGATACTCAAAACGCACCGCTCTGCCTTACACTCCAACCTCAAAATGTGGATGGTTTCAATAATAAAAAAACCTAAAAAATGTGGTTAGATTTTAAATTTAAATTTCAGGGGATTCGCGTAGTTATGAGTGCAATAAATCAAAAATTCAAACCTTAGAAAGAAAACCAGTTACAAAAGCTCTACATGATATGCAAGGACAATATCCAGAAAATCATTATTATTTGTTCAAACTTGTATCAGTAATGAAGTCAACAAAATAGTTTATTGCCAAAGCTGAGAACAGATGACCTCGTAGCAAATGTTGTGTCACAAACTATAACCACAGATGGGTTAAATACAATTTTTTTAGCCAAACTATACCTTAGCAAAGAAAGACCCGCATAGTTCAGGGGCTCTATACCATCTTGTAGCAACGTAATCCTGCAATATGCAACAATAGAAAGCTTTGAAAACCTCAACGTTTTTCAGAAACAGTCATAACTTCCACATGCTCTGTTAAAAAATTCAAATCGAATAAACCACATTACCGTCCAAAATGTTGTTGTTGGGGTATCATTGAATGCAACTCTTGCCAGTCCAAAATCACACACTTTGAGTTTGCAGTTTGCATTTGCAAGTATATTCTTGGGTTTAAGGTCTCTGTGATATACATTCGCTGCAGTAGTACAGAAAATAAAATATTAGCAATTAAGCACTGCATTTTATTGAAACATGACACAAGTGTAACAAGAATACAAATAAAGGCCAAAATGAAAGAGTAAAGACCTGTATGCATAAACTTCAGTGCACGAAGCATTTGATAAAGAAAAAACTGTTGGTGTTCACGAGTCAAGTCATCATTAGCTTTGATGACTTGATGGAGATCAGACTCCATGAGCTCAAAGACAACATAAATATCTTTAAATTCCCTCTTTGAAGGCGGCAACATAATCCGCTTGATATCAACGATATCAGGGTGTCTTAAAAGTCTTAGCAACTTGACTTCCCTAAGGATTCTAATGGCATCAGAGATATGTTCAAAAACATCATGAATCTTCTTGATTGCAACTTTTCCCCCAGTATGTGTGTCAATTGCTGCACATACAACTCCGTAGCTACCTTTCCCAATAACTTCAAGAATTTTGTATCTGTTGGCGTCCCCGTACTCGGTGAAAAACTTTACCTCTTTAATATCCTGTGCATCAATAAATTATCCAAAATGTTACTATCCATACAACTCATCACCAAAGCTAGAAAATAACTCAAATCAACTGGGAGAAAAAAAATGTAGGAACCAAACGTAACTACATCCCAAGTATGATAGGTTAACCTAGTCATTCAGTTTCACATAGCTCGATAAAACACTCAGTTTAAGCATATTGATTTCACAAATCACCACACCAAGCAACATTAAACTATAAAATCTGCTAAATAATTAGACTGAAGTGGGCTCGAAAATTATACAAAAATTTCAACTAGGGATAATCAAATGCACATAAAAGCTATGAAGCACGGACACAGACACAACACTGACACGTTGATAAACTTGAATGTAGTCACATGTGTCGTGTCGGACACAACGGACACGCATTTGATCGGTGCTAAGGCCACTGAATAATATCCAGCCATAAACAACCACAATTAATCAATAAATTTAAACAGAATTTAAATCAACCAAACAGTGATAACTATTACTCAATCAAAAATCAAAACTAGAACCTCTATACTAAAATCACATAAAGTAGAAAACATAAAAACCTAAACTTCAAATCCAACATCCACTTTGAACCACAATAAAGCAACAATTTTTACAACAAAACTCCCTATAATCAAACAAAACTGCTTTTAACAATTATATCCATAACCCAATTTTAAACAAACAAATAAAAATATCATTTTTCACACACCCCAGTTTCCAATTATCCATTTTTTCCACACCATATCAGTTAAAAACATAGTAACAAACCCTAAACACAAAAGGGTCAATCTTAAAATCAAAAATCATAAATATAACAACCTTCTTGAGTTGATCTTTCTGCATCTTGTTCTTCTTTCCTTCGGGGAAAAAGATCAAACAAGTAATGTTACTAGAAAACGTAGATCGAATTTTACGCTGACAGTTGAAAATTGAGCAAAATAAAGCGAAAATTCCGAAATTGTTGTTCCGATATGGTGAAGAGTTGAAGAAGAAGAAGACGTTGAAGTGTAGCAGAAGAAGACACGCTTTGAGTTCAGAAGATCTGAAAAAATCAGAGAGAGAGAGAGAGGCCAATTGAGAAGAAGCAAGTACGAATATTCCAATTAATTAATTTCTTTGTTAATTTGAATATATAGGAAATGGATAAATGTAATAGTCAAAATCGACCACATTTTGATCTTAGCCATTTGCTTTTTTTTAATGGTCAAGATTTCATTGACGGTGCCAATTTAGAGAATTTCCATGTTACAACTTTAAAGAAGGAAGTTATGTTACTTCAAATAAAAAAAACTTTAAAAGGAATATTGTATGATATTTTAAAAGTCGGATACTCCAAAACAGAGACGTATTTGTATCGAATACTCGTGAATACGTATCCACGAAGTATCAGAATTAATTATTTTAATTTTTAAAAAATATTTTATCTAATACTTATAGGATACTCTATAGATACATAAGATACTTATGATATTTCACAAATATGTATCCTAGAAAAGATGATGGGTAAAAAAGTGAGATAATGTTGTAGAAATTCAGTAGAGATGTATATGATTTAATTATACTTTTTGTGGATGGAGAGAGAGAGAGAGAGAGAAATGTGATTCAATTAATCAACATTTGATAAAATTTATGTTGAATGCTTATCTTGATATCCCAACAAATGAAAATATAATATGGTTTATAAGAAAATTTTATGTACGTATAATAATGAAGGGTAGTCAATGTTTATTTTATTCAAGTAAATTATATACATATAAGTTTTAGTATAAAAAATTTGTTAACGTATCTTAGTCGTATCGTATCCTAAATTTTAAAAAATTTGCATATTCGCGTACTCGTATCGTATTGTACCCGCAACCGTACCAGTATTGGGGGCTTCATAGGTTGTAACCCAACATATGAATGGACCGAGCCCAAATGGTAAAGACCCGAGCTTATACTCATGGAAGTTATACCCCACACCCCTATCGTATCGTATTTGCACCCCTACAGTAAAAAAAAACGCGTATACATGGTACCCGTATTCGGGCTTCATAGATGTAGAGTAACTATTCTTTTAATAGAATCATAGTATTGGCCATTGGGTGAAAAGCTTCTACTCAAGAGACTTGAGCGTACGAATGATGTGAGTCTTTGTTAAGCATTTCAACAAACATTACGGAACATACTTGAAGCAAGCTAGAAATAGCAGAAAGCGAAAAAAGAAGCATGACAAAGAAACCTTAAAATCAACAAACTCTACACCAACTATAGTCTGTCAAAATGTTGGTATCATAGGTATTTTTATGAATAGCTCAAGAGCACCCTTAGAACAATAGACGAAAAGAATCATGAAATACGAGCAGACATGAAAACATTATACATGAGTGATTTTTATCTTCCGACACAATCATGAGGTTGTCAAGCGGGGTTGATTTCGGTGATGGTCGCACAAAACACGAGACATTCTTCAAAGACAACAACGTTATCCTTGTCTCCATCTGAAGCGTTGACTTTGTAGTTCTTCGTTACTATTTTTTTATTTCTGAGTGACAGATCCATTTCCTTAAGCCGCGGAGAGAGGTCGTAGAAAATAGCTTTGTGAAGAGAAAACAAAACATAGTAAAACAAGTTTCCAACATAGTGGGATAGATTACACCAACAACTGGATACGCGATTCAACATAAACTAAAACCTCTAGCAATGAGCAAAACCCTGGGGGAGAGGCAGCGCAATGAGTTTCAAATAACCCTCGTAATTTGGATGATGCGTAACCCTTGTAAGAACAAAAACTAAGGTACCACCTCCTATAATTTTTTATTTTTCATATATAGTCGTCATCATGTTAAAAAAATATTTCTCAAAAAGCTTCTATAATTTTGGCAAAGTCTAAAAATAACATTTGTAAATGGTTAAAATATGAAGATCTAAAAATTACATGCATAAAATCTATACATTATATTTTATAGGAACTATGTTAAAAAATCCTATAAATTACATATACCATTTGATTTGAGATATTAACCTAACCTTAAAAATATCTCATCCCATTCCATCAAACTAAATCCTAAATAAAAAGTAAAACAAATATTTAATATAGTTCAGCTCAGAGAGAGTCAAAATGCACCAACCGCAAATTATATCATAACTCAAATTTTGCTGATTCTAGTTTCTAGGTCCATGTTTATATTCATTGATTCTAGTGTCTAAGTCCATGTTTATTAATCCGTAATATGAAATGTTTATGTAGGTCCGTTGTCAAAAAAATGTTTGTCAATATCTCCATGTGAGAAAAATCAAAATGCTAAAAAAAGGAGTAATCATTTCCAAGAAAAAAAAAAAGAGTAATCAAGTCTTCCACTTGTATCCTCACATGACAAAAAGAGAGGAGGTTAAAAGGAATATTTTCATGGTTTAACAAATTTTAAGAATGATTCCATAAGTTTAACATTTCTATATTTAGCATACCATACAAGTTGAAGTAAAAGATGAACTTGAGGTCATTAAACTACATTTATGGATATTTTAACATATGGAAATGTTAACTTGTGCCCTTAAAACACAAGATAAAGAATCTAACATAGTAACTTTTTATTGAAATGTGTACATTCAATTTATTTTTTCAATTTATACCATAAGAATATAAGTTAACATGACCCTTTAAATATTTAAAAAATAGAAGAAGGTTTTACAAATAAAATAATCCTACCTGCCCCCACCCCCTACCCAAAACCAAAGAGTTACTTGATGTCTTTTTCGTTAACATTTCAAAAACCAAATAATTTCAATGCTACCTCTATTCTAAACCATTTTATTAGACAGGCCGCTATGAACTACTCCCTCCAGTCCTATTTATAAGAAACATTTGACTTATTTGATTCATTGCATAAATTATATATTTGGTCTATATTCTATACAAAATACATTAATTAATCAAAGAATCTAAAAAAGTCAATTTTTTCTTATAAATAGGATCAGGAGGAGTATAATTTAAAATCACTCGATCAAAATGAGTTCACAAATCCTCTCAAAAAAAAATCTAAGGCAAATAATTACATGAGCCACCATGATAGGTGGTCTACGATAGACTACCATGTTCTAATATTATTTGGAACATTGGATTTGGAGGTACGTGATTTAAATGTAGTTTTTGGGTTTGGTTTCCACTTTCCATGCTATATTATGTAACTTTGAACAAATTTGGTTTTGTAAAATTGGTTTTTGTTAAAATAGGTTGAATGTAAAATGCTCTATGGATACATTTATGCAAGAGTTTAATTTTTATATATATATATATATATATATATATATATATATATATATATATTGTGGACAAATTTTTTACACATGTTTGAATGTAAAATGCTCTATATTTGGATACATTCATGCAAGAGTTTAATTTATATATATTGTGGACAAATTTTTTACACATGTATGTGTTGTCACGTTTGTTAATGAATTATTATAAGTCATGTGTTTTTATCTCGTTAAATGATATGACAATACATCATTAAATACATGTGTAAAAATATTTGTACATCGACAATGCATATAAATTAAACTCTTTATATAAATATGTAAATCGAACAATATGTAAATAAATTTGAATGTATAAATCATGTTTGAAGTAAAAAGTTATAAATCTTAATTTTAAGTTAGAATTAATTCAAGAGACAATCAATTTTATATCTGAAAATCAAATTTTCCTTTTTTTTTCGTGAAAACAAACACATGCTTAATCTTTGTTTGGTTGTTGGGTAAAGTTAAAGAAACCAGAAAACACCTAATTTAGTTGAATAGCTGTTCTTTTTTACTTTAACTCGTGAGGAGATAGACAACCAAGGGAAGAGGCAAGTTAAGGAAAATGTCCAGCATGAATAATCTAATGTTAGAACTAGTGAAACTTTAAGATCTTATGGTTGAGATTGAATAAAAATGTGATATATTGTGGACCAATTAATTAAAGTAGTTGTTGATATTAGTGATTGTCTTCAAATTTCCAATCAATTGGTATCTTTCTGAAAGTATGTGCAATATTTCTAACCGTTCAAAAAACCTTTATTTCTTATTGATTTAGAGCTCTAATATCCGATTGTGATATGATTTGGTGGACCACTTCCCTTTGTTCTATTATATGTTTGGTTGGATTTGGATAGAATGCTTTGTTGTTACATCATAATTCACAACGTCTATATCAGCTAAAATGACAACACAACAAGTCAACAACGGATTATTTCACTTACTAGTCAAATAATTTGCTGTATTGTAGAAAATAATTTGTTTTAGACTAGTCAAATTCCTTTTGTTGTAGATTCTTTTTCCCTGTTGATTATAAGAAAAAACGCATAGAAAAAACTCAAGTCTCACATTGTATAAATAAGATTTTTGATAGAAGTTTATAGAAATGAGACATTTCTCACCTAAGAAACACACATGTTTGTTTAAAGATATACTTCCGAACAAAATAAAAACCGTTTCTTTTTCTTCTTCAAAAAGATGCATGTTGGAAGTGGAAACAGAAGTTTTTTTTTAATTGAATCATTATCGAAAGATTTAAGCTCTAGAAAGCCAAACTCAAATGCTCCAATTGATCCAAAAAACTTGATTGGAACCCAAATAGGAGTGGCATACTTAGGACTAAACTTAGATCATAGAGTTCCGGCAACTACTTAGAAGGTTTTTTTTTAATGAAATAAAATGATATACATCTTGATTATGCATTATTTTTCAAAAACTTTTAATGAATTAATGAATTGTTTTGATCCATCAATTACCATTCAAATTAATCAAATTCATCTCCAAGCTAAATGTTCCCATCAAAGTTGATGAATAGTCCTTTAATGAACAGATTGTATTGAAGAAATATTATATCATCTCATCCCATAATTGACATTCAAAACTTGGACGTTTCAACAAATGATTGTTGAAATTAATACTCATAATGCAAAAGCCAGAGAAAAAACTTTGAAGAAATACATGAAGACAAAACGAAAGTTTAGACAGGGAAGAGATTTTACAAGTAATCTCATTCAAGTGCAACTTCATAATAAACTTATTAAACAAGTTCCCAAAATCAAACCTAACCATCCATTTTATACAATTTACCTAAGGGTTGACCTTTCAAAATCTAACCATGACTATTAGGTGAACCCTTTAAGCTAACCTTGTCTTATTGAAATGACAAACAAACCACAACCCTGAAGTGCCCATCTACAAAAAAAAGCTTCTTCATACAAGTTTTATTTTCTCTGTCATTTACAAGGGTCTTCTCTTTGCCATGCACAGTTATTCTGTTCCTGCTACTCCTTATTGTGACCTCTAACAATCAAAAGTTATTATACTTTTATCAGTCAAAGAAAATCAATTTTGTGTTAATCTACACGGATTCACATGTATAGCTAAAAAGAATAATGGTAGGAAAAAGAAATAACATATTTAAGCACTAGCAGCACATTCTGTGTTATTGAAACAAATAAAAGCACAAACCAGGATCAACAGTGTAAATAATCATTTCTATAAATGCATGTTTTAATTGTAATGGAAGTGCATCTAAAGAAATTTAATGAGTTATTAAAAAAGAATTAATAAGAATTATGTAATTGAATCATGCAGGAAACTGTATAGCATAGAGCATTTATGTATAGTCAGGATCATAAAAAAATTATTTAAATTAGCATGTAAAGATCCTGACACCAGGCTCATCCTCTAGAAGTCCAAATTATAGTTCTTCACTAAACAAGAATAAAAGAGTAAATCACAAGAATGAAACAAATGAAAAGTGTTGGGCGAGATTGACCTTTAGCATGTACCTTCACTGATGATTAAGAAGTTCGAGAACAGATTTCCTATCCGGCATGCTGGGAATGGCTCCCTTAACTTGAACACAAAGAGAAGCTGCAGCAGCTGTTGCGGTAAAATTTCACATATTAGTTAGGCACACTTTTCCAAAGAGAAAAGTCCAAAAAAGATACAGCAAAATACATTCTGCAACACATACCAGCAAATCTGAGGCATTCCTTTTTGGACTTTCCCTCCACCAAGGCCACAGCAAAAGCAGCAGTGAAAGTATCACCAGCTCCAGTTGTATCAATGACTGTTTTAGCAAAAATGGCAGGTTGCTGAATTGGTTCTTCTCCTTCTATGAAAAGGGCAGATCCTTTGGCACCAAGTTTCACGAGAACTTGCTTAACACCCTGAAATTTCAGAATTTTTTGATTAAAAGAACGCCAGAGAAGTAACCACTGAGACTCTTGCAATGACACGGAGACAAAAGCAACATCAATCTACAAGCCTTCAGGGATCAAACAAGACACCTAAAGAGACAATGTAAAATCGATGGCACAGTCAATAAATAGAAAATTTAATTCAATAGTTTGAAAGGCAGTTTTAGTGCAATAATTGGAGTTACCGCCATGTGATTCGAGGTTACGGGTTTGAGTTGTGGAATCAAACTTTGTCAAATGGTAGACAAGGATGTCTACAATAGATCCACAATGGATCCAAGTCCAATGCTTCCCTGAACCGCACCATGGCAGGGGCCTATAGTACCATATTAGCAAATTCAATAGTTTATTTGTTACTAGTTACCTTTCCCCCCCATAATTTAACCTTATGGTGCATTTAATTTGATTTAAGGAAAAAGTGGGTCAAATCAAAATTATAATCCTTCTCTCCCTACTTTTCCCCGGTAGGTTGTAAAGAGCATTAGGACACAGTTCTATTTCCCTCAACAGTCAACACAAAAAAATTCCAAAACCCTGTTTAGGAAGTAGGGATACCAAAGAAAAGCAAGCAATGAAACCCTGATGAATATCTACACCATGATCATTTCTTTCATATCTACAAAAAGACCATTTCTTTCTTATTTACAAATATATTGTTTCTTTCTGCTGTGACACTTCTAATGCCACATATGCATGCATGTTAACAACGAATATGGCAATGGATATAGCATTCAAGTAAAACAATGTGCAACAAATTTCAACGTGATCCGTAAAGCACTACTTTAACTCACCAATTTATGGCATTTTGCAGCAGCCTGTGTAATCTCTTCAAAACTTTCAGTTGGAAGTCCTGTAAGGCGACCAAGTTCACTTTCGTTGGGACTAAAAATATCAACAAAATCCAATAATTCTTGTGGAATAGGTGCATCCATGCCCCCGGCATCAAATATTACTGGCACACCAGCATTCTTTGCGGCCTGTATGCACCAGAGCAAAATACATTTGGCTGGTTAAGAATCTCGCGGATGGAACATGTAATTCATATGAAACATATCACATATTCACCTTGCAAAGTGAATAGCAGTTGAGTTTCTCCACTAGACTTCAACAGAATAATTATAAAAATAAAAAATAAAAAATAGACCAACAATATGGCATTCATATCTGAAGCAAATACACTACGAATTTATTTGCAACACGGTCGTGAATTCATGACTCATATAGCACGCTATTCTCAAATGGCATCTTCTTATAAAGGGGTCTACAAAATCACTCCCAGTGTGCATCTCCAACTAACTGTGTTCGGTTTCACAGTAGAAAATATTAGAATTAATAGTACTTCTCCCTAGTATAAAAATAAATGTATTTTTTTGTTACTCTCAGTCTCATGCATACTACAATGGTGAAAATTGATTTTGAATCAACGGATTTTATAAATTTCATTTATATTAAATTGCATGTAAAGTCATTTATGTTTAGAGGAAATATTACAAAAATTTAAGCTTCAAATTAGATTCAAGTTTGGAAGAAAAATCAACTTCACCCGGGAAAACTCAAACACAATAGTATGATTCAATCAATTTTGTGTCCTCAAAAAGTGAAACCAAACATGCACTTATCTAACATACTCAATTTTGGAGAAATGTTCAACAATAGATCACTTCAAACTGAGTTTCCGCATAACCATATCTACAAATCAATTCTAATCAAATTAACCTCTCCTAAACCCACTAAAACACAAACAATTTCAGATCAAAACTAGCTATTCCATTCGTCAACAAAAATTCAAACAATTAAAAAGACAATTTCACATTTTCTCAAAAGAAAATCTAAAGTACCAACCTTTGCCACTTGAACATTAACAAAATCAGGGATCTCCCTCTGCAACAGAACAATCCCAGCGGAGGAAACAACCTCCAACTGCTTAGGTGGCAGAGTCTGAGGCCAACAACTCACATTAGCACCACCAACAATAACAATAGAATTTTGGCCACTAGACTGAAGCATAACAACTGCATGACCAGTTGGAGCAGAAGGCACAACGGAAAGATAATCAAGCCGAACACCACCGTCTCGAAGTGCATCAGCAACGAGGTTTCCGTGAGCATCGTTCCCAACCTGCGTTCAGAATCATAGTAGAACTAAATAAAGCAAAATATAAAAATCATAGAAAGATTGATTTTGAAATTGATACGCGAAGAAATTGATACAATGAGGATGCACCTTATTTAGTGATTATAAAGTATAAGTAATATAACCAACTTCTACTTAATGATAACTAATCACACTAATAAGGAGATTAATACAACCAACTTCTAATTAATCACAATTAATTCTAATTTAGGGTCTGTTTGACAAGCACAATAAGCTATAAGCTTATAGCTTATAAGCTCGTATGACTAAAAAGAGTCTTGTTTGATAACCGTCATTTTCTCACTAAATTTTTAATAGCTTACAACATATCTTTATAAGCTACTTTAAGTACCTTATAACTTAAAGCGTAGAGCTTATATTTTACCAAACACTACAAATTCAATCAACTAACTTATATGTTATCAACTATAAAGAATAACTAATGTAACCAACTTCTAACTAATCAGTAAACTAATATAACCATCTTCAACCTAATCATAACTAAACACAACTAATTCTAATTTAGGGTCTGTTTGACAAGTACAATAAAGCTAGCTTATAGCTTATAAGCTAGTATGACTAAAAAAGTATCGTTTAATAACCCACATTTTCTCACTAGCTTAGAGATTATTTTAACTAGCTTACCGCATTTTTTGATAGGCTACTTGAAGTACCTTATAGCTAAAAGTGTGTAGCTTATCATTTATTTTTCTCTCAACTTATACCACTTTATCTTAATTGAAAAAAATATATATTAATTAAATAAATCTTTTTTACATCTTTTCATATTTATAATCTATTTCAAATTCAACTGCTAATTTTACCAAACACTACAAATTCAACCGGCTAGCTTATCCACTATCAGTTAACTCATCAACTATCCGCAATAAGCGAGCTATCAGTGCCGTAAAAACATCTAGTTTATCAGTTATTAGTTATTTTTACCAATAGAGTCATAACAATACGTAAATTTGAGCTTATGGTTTATAGCATATAGCTTATAAGCTCATTTGGTTAACAAAGACCTATTTGGTAAGTGTTATTTTTACATGATCTTATAGCTTATTTTTTATGAGCTTATAGCGGTTTGTGATTAGCTAATTCAAGTATAGCGGTTTGTGATTAGTTTATTCAAGTAGATTATATCTTAAAGTTTATAACTTATCACATTTTATCTCAATCTTACTCCTACAATCTTAATTGAAAAAAATAAATATCAATTAAATGCACATTTTTGTGTCATTTCATATTTGTAATACCAAACCTCTAAATTCAATTAGTTAGCTTATCTGCTATAAGGTCATCCACTATAAGTAAATTACTAATATAACCAAATTGTAACTAATCATATAACTAATCACACCATAAGTAAACTACTAATATAACCAAATTGTAACTAATCAAAACTAATTTGGAAACTACATTAAACAATATTGAATTAATTCTAATTAATATTCAACTATATCTATCTACCAACCTGACCGAGGAAGTAAGTCGGATGAGATAATTTAGCACCACAGCAAGCTTGATTAGCACCTTTCCCGCCTGCTAACGTCTGCCCGTTTTTCGCAGAGATCGTTTCGCCTTCTTTTGGAAGGCGGTCGATCTCTACATAAATGTCGGCATTGGCGGATCCGACAACAACGACCGGTGGAGTCTGTGATGATGGGTTTACAGCGAAACGCAAGACTGGGTGGTTTTGTTTGTCGTTTTGACGATTTGGGGTGTTGAATCGAAGGAATTGGATTGGATTGATGGGTTTGGATGAAGTGGTGAAAATGTTTGTGCTTGGATTTGTGGGGTTGTAATGGTGTGGTGATGAAAGAGTTGTTTGGTTCATTGTTAGACTTTGAATTTTGTTTTCGATCTTATCACCGTTGGAACACGGTGCTCACTTTGTTAAACCAATTTTAATTTAACCAATTTTTCTATTCAAAGCTTTAGGATTTTTTTTAAAGAGATTAATTACTTTTAAGAAAAAAACATTTGGAATATATGCGAAGAGATGTGTTATTTGAACAACTATTTTGGTGATAACTTTTTGAACAAACAAAAATTTACAATGGAAAATAGGTATTGACACGAAAACCAAAACAATAGAAAGATAAAGTTGTCATAAAAGTTGTTAAAAAATAATTGTACAAATGTCATTTCTTATATACGAAATATCACTTTTTTTTGGAATATACTAATTATCATTTGAGATAATATCCTTTTTTATATACCAACAATGGTAAATTATTTTACACATATATTCAACGATGTATCATAATTTTGTTCTAAGCAATGATGTATCATAAACTAAAACACTGCTTAGAACAAAATCACATCAAAGTTTTACGATTAAAATAAACACCAACAATATTGTATCATAAAAGGTTAACACAACAAGTAGGAGGATGAGTAACTAATTGGGTACCGTTGGTAGATAGAGAGCATAACCCGCAAATCAATCGCTAACCTAGTTTGTTTGCCTATAAATATGTCGAAATTGAATTTTCGATTACTACGTCTTAAGGTGACTGATAAGGGCGAAAATTGAAGCACATGGCTGTTGTTGAGGACTCCATTCAGAATAAAATATACTGCAATAATTGAATTAAACTCTAACTTAATCTTCTTGAAACCTTTATCCCAAGCTATCTGGAGTGCATATAAGATACCCCACAGTTCCGCGACACATGATGAGTGTCTAACCTGCGAGAATTAAACCAACTAACCACGTTCATGATTCATCTCTAACAATGCATCTGCAAGCCGTTATGTGTTCATGCGTAATTAGCGCTTCATCTGAGTTACGTTTGACCTGATTTTGATGAGGAAGCTCCCAACCCACCAATATTGATGTTCAGTTTCTTTGCAAATGAGGATATGTGGTATTAGCCAGATTTATATCAGCCATTAACACACACACTTGCGTACTGACTACCAAAACATCAAAATCTCTATTTAAAAAACTTGGTGGGTCTTGTTCAACCAAATGCGCTACACAATAACACCGAAATTAATATGTCTGGATTCTAGAATGATTACTCAACCTATTATCTTGTTTTAGATACTAACGGATCTTGTTACGCGGCTCATCATGAATCCCCTAATAAAATACAAAACCAAACTGCAACCACAATGGCATGACCATTGCAAAATCTTACAAGAGATGCAAAACTCTCTTGTTTTAAGTTCCACAGATAGGGCAAACATAGTTAGAATCCAAACAACATCTTACCCTTTTATTTAATGTTTTTAACCTATCATTGGCGATCAACCATAAGAAACATTTTATCTTTTAGGAACTTCCCATTTCCACACATTGTTTCAAAACGAATTGCTTACAATATTATGGATGACCTTTTTTATGTTGAATTTTGTATTTCAAATTTTTAACTTTCATTTAAACTATCTCTTTATTTTTTACACTATTATTTAACTTAATTAAATACAATTTAAGTCTCTTTAAAATAAGAACAACACGACCGCAATTAGAATTTGAATTAGACTTAATTGTGCTTTTGACTCTTGTAGTTTTTCAATTATGCAATTATATATCCCTATTTGAGCGTCCCTGCCTCTCTGTTCGTTTTCTCTGTGCAAGATTTGATGGTGGTTTGCTACTTTCAGATTGCGGTCACTGTTCACGTTCTGTTGTGCTTATGGGTATGCTTGATGTTGGAGTGCTATATGTTGGCGTTGCGCTGGTTCTTGCTCGTGTTGTAGCGGCAGTGGCTTTTGTGTTTTTTTATTGTTTCTGTGTTTTTTTTTATGTTTCTGATCGAAGAATGTGGGTAGTATCAGACGTGGACTGTTTTTTGGTGGTTTGTTTCGTAAACCCGAAAGGGTCTGGTTTTATAAACCCGAAAGGGTTGTTGGTAACTAACGTGTTGAACTCATCCCTCGATCTAGGTTCAAACACGTTTGAAACTGGTTGAGTAGGTGGTCTTGTGCTTGTTCTCTGATGTTTCAGGTATGTTGATATCTGCAAGTCTCAAGTCGTTAGGCCTACCATGCTCAATTCGTGTGATTGATCTTAGAGTGTTTTGCTCGAAAGAGCTCCTATGCTTGATGCTTTGTTCAGGGGTTGCTGGTACGTGGATTTGATACCGTGTTGGCGGTCGATCCATTCGTCTACTTTAAACCCTTTTTGATTCTTACGAATGTTCACTTCACATCATTTTGTATAATATGGGTACGCGGGCTCGCTGGGTTACGTCCGTGTGTAAGTGTTTGTTTTGTTAGGATTGATTATAGTTGATCGTATGGTCTGGATTATCATGTTGTATCTCCGTTTGAGTTGTTCCTGGTCAGGTTTAATGTCCCATAGTCTATATATCATTTTACTTTTATTTATAAAAATATTTGCCTAAAAAAAATCTTGATTTTTCTTAGCTTGGTGTTGGGTTAGATGATGACATACTCTTTCCTTTTTTGTTTTTTTAAATGCAATATCTATGTAGGTGAACATATATGATTTACGGTCAACAAAATTAGCCACATCAACGTAAAATTGGTGAAAAATGTGCACGGTATTACAAAATCAGAAAATAGGCAAACACGATAGCCTAAATAGCCTAAAGAGCAAGGGTGGCTAAAATCACACTGTTGAAAAACTATGATGATCAAAAGTGCGGTTAAACTTTTAAATGATTAATTAAAAGAATATTTAAATTCATGATAGTTAAAACAATACCACTATAAATAGATATAGGTTAAATTACAAGATCGATCATTTAAGTATAGATCGGTTCTTTGAATTATTTTGGTCACACATAAGTCTTTTAAGTTTGAGGTTTATAACAGATTAGTCTTTTAAGTTATTTTGGTCACACATAAATCATTTAAGTTTGTAAATGTTTTCAATTCGGTCCTTATGTTAACCAAACAATGAAGTGACATAAAGACTAAATCGAAAACATTTACAAATTTAAAGAACTTATTTGTGACCAAAATAACGCAAAATATCAATCTATTACAAATTTCAAACTTAAAAGACATATATGGACTACTCTATTTCAAACATCAAACTTAAAATTCTTAGTGTAATTTACCCTTGAATATGATAGAAAAAACAGACACAAACAGACGCGTAAGTGTATCTTTCAACACTAGTTAACGTTTGAAATGGATAGCTTTAATCAGCTTCTAGTACACACGACACAACAGTCATCATCATAGTCCTTTTTAGGCTACGCTTTTAGAGATGCATTATTTGCACAAGATGACGAGCTCCGTCCCCACGCCACGCTCATCATGTGAGGTGAGTGCATCTGCTGTTACATCAAATTCATCTAACTTTTTCCTTTCCTTTTAGTACAAAGTACAAACAAACATCCAAATTTTCAATATTTTTTTTAGGAAAATGGTAAATTTAAATTAAATGAGTGATGATATTTAGATATCACATTCTCTAAAAAAATAAAAAAATCGACATCACATCCATTCTTTCTTCGCATGTGATAAGTCCCATATTCTCATCCTCCAAGACATAAAAGAAGGAGACAGAGGAAAATCAAATATAATAATAATTTCGTAAAATTTGTATATTCAATATCCTAATTTTTTTAATATTTATCTTTTTAATGTAAAATGTACGTCAAACACGCGACACATTTTACGAGGGTAATTTGAAAAATTTGACACCAAAATCAAACTCCAAATTTAGAAGGTAAAATTCGTGTTGTGAAAGATCGTATGTCATTCTTGAATGTTAAAGGGGAGGATCAAGTTTTAAAGACGGAGGAAGTAGATGAACTTCATCCTTTATCAAATTTGTGTTGTGAAAGATCGAATTTTAAATTCTTCCATGGAGTGATTTTTTCTCAGAGAAGGTCGGATGTCAATATTTCTATTAATGTAAATAAATGATGTTCATGTAGAGAGTGTTGAAGGGGTGAGAAGTTCGAATTTTCAACATTTTCAAAATCATTTTAAAGTACCGGTGGCTTTTAGACTCGAGATGGGGGACATTTCCTTTAAATCTATTAGTGAGGTGGAGGGGTTAAATCTTATTAAACCTTTTCCGTCGGAAGAGATTAAGGAAGTGGTGTGAGATTGTGTCAGTTTTAAGAGTCATGAGTCGGATGATACTAATCTTGGTTTTATCAAAGACTTTTGGGATATTTTAAAAGTGGAGATGTTGATATTTTTTCTTTTTGATTTTCAACGAAATGGTAAGTTAATTAAGGGCATCAATAATGCTTTTATAACATTGTTTCTCAAAGTTGAAAGTCCTCAAGGTTGGCCGAATTTCGACCTATTTCTTTGGTTGGTTGCTTGTATAAAATTTTATAAAAGATGCTTGTTAATAGATTGAGAAAATTGTTTGGTAACGTTGTTTCGGAATCTTAGTTAACTTTTACTAATAGAATCTTCCAAAAACACTCGACAATAATTTTTTTTTCTCTTCTTCTTTTCATATTTAAGTAGTTGATTAACTTTTCATTTATTGCCATACTTTGAATAAGACAAAATTACAAAATTAGTCTCTTAACTTAATTTTAGGTAACATTTTCGTCCTTTATCTTTTTTTGTAACGACTTAGTCCTTTATGTTATAAAACGATAATATTTTATCATTTTTATGAGATTTTTTCAATGAAATTTAATTTTCTAGACTTGTATGATGAAGATTTACGTTTGTCTATGAATTTGATGAATATTTTTTTGGAGTTTTTGATTATTTTTTTCATAAAAAAGGATAACTATGTTGTTATTTATAACATAAAGGACTAAATCCTTACAAAAAAGATAAATAATCAAAATGTTATCTAAAATTAAATTAATGGACTAATCGTATAATTTTGCCTTTGAATAATAAAGCCCCTACCGTTCATAAAAAAAAATACTTTGAATAATGAAATCATCTTTTAGGTGAATTCTAAGGTGAGGGTTCAATTAAGTCCCTCAGCGGTGAAGCACCAAAATAATACCATTAGATTAAGTTAATGGCTTAGATTTGTTGGAAAATAAAACAATAACTTCTACCCATTTTCACACACAATACTGCTCCTTTCTCTTCCCCATGTTCACCATCTTCCACTTACCAAAATACACAAAATGGTTTGTTTTTGAAAATCAAACTATTGTATCATTTCATCACGCTCCCCCAATTTGTACTCTGCATATGTTGGGCAAGCTTCTATAACATGGTGATCTTCAACAAAAAAACCTTATTTATTTAAACAAAAAGCCCATAAAAATGTACATGTATACATTGAAATCATAAACACATTGAATTCAACCAATTTTAAGAAAATAATAATCAACCTTTCCTTATGTTGATGAAGAGGGAAATCGAAATCATATACTTGAAATCAACGGTGAATGAACCACGACCACATTGAAATCAACCAATTTTGAAAAAATAATCTAAAAAAAAAACATAATAACCAAAAAGGAAAACCAAAGCAAATCCCAATCATATTTTATTTGATTTAATTATTTATTATACAATTTTGGAGATCGATACTTTTATGGGGTTTTATTCCTTTATGTAGATTAAACCATGCTTTATGTAGATCTAACTCCTAGAATCCATCCATCTTTTACCGTCAAAAAGTAAAATAAAATTCAAATCAACTTTTTGCACCAGTAAAAGAATCCACCCATCTTTTACCGTCAAAAAGTAAAATAAAATTCAAATCAACTTTTTGCACCAGTAAAAAGACTACCGTACTTTTTATGACCTCTTTACCTTTACCCTTACCATCTCGTACATTAAATTTTGTGCCAAAAGAAAATCTTACATTAAATTCAGTTCCTATTGTCTACACATAAATCCCAACCGTCTTTCTTTCATTCTAAAACCATCTAGTCCAAAAACAAAACACAAAAACCATTACCAAATCCAACACACTCTACAACAATGGCAGAAACCAACACAGAATCTCAAAAACAAGCAAGACTAGCCATTCTCGAGCTAGCAAACATGATAAGCGTCCCTATGTCCCTCCACGCTGTCGTCCGTCTCAACGTCGCGGACGCAATCTGGGAAAGTGGTGCAAACGCACCACTCTCCGCCGCTCAGATCCTAGCGCGTGTTGTTCCTGAAGGTGGCGGCGACGCCGAGAATCTTCAGCGCGTGTTACGTATGCTGGCAAGTTATGGGGTGTTTGAGGAACATATTGGGGATGGTGAGAGGAAGTACACCTTGACTGATGTTGGGAGAACGCTGGTTAGTGATGAGAATGGGGTTTCTTATGGTGCTTATGTGCTTCAACACCACCAGGTTAGTGAAATCAATTGTATAAGAAATGATAATTAGTATATTCTACTGAAAAAAGTGATAATTGGTATATTCTAAATGTTTCTACTTACCAAAAAAAAAATTGCAGGATATGAATTTAGAGTGAAGAAAGATAGTGTTATTGATTTTTTGAGGAGATAATAGTATTATTGATGAAATTATAAATTAATTCCACAAATATATAAATAGAATTTTATTTTTTTTCGTAAAATAAAAAGGATTTAATTTGTTTGTACTAAAATTGATTTTTTTACCCATAGATTTGATTTTGTCATTTTTATATAATTTTTACACATACATTTGTTAAATGTGTAAAATTAATTTAGTAAAAAACAAAAAAAATCATCATCTGATAATTTTTACATTTATTGATGAATTTAGTAAAATGTATTATTGGACTCTTATGGTTAGATTATAGGTTGATGGTATCTAAGAGATAATGAATTTAGTAAAAAAAAAACATAAAGTGTGTGTTTTTGATTTTTTTTCATTGAGGATGACTTTTTTAAGTGATTGAGGGTGTTTTTTTTCCTTCTTCTCCGATATAAGAGTCTCTTATATTTTTGGGTTAATTAAGTTTTTAGTCCCTATAAATATTTACAGTTTTGTTTTTAGTCCATACAAAATAAAATCACACTTTTTAGTCTCTGTGACATTTTCCTTAAGCTTTTTAGGGACGAAAACTGTTGATGAATTTTTTTTACAGGGACTAAAAGTGCTGATGGGAAAATTTATAGGGACTAAAAATGTTGATGAAAAATTTTATAGGGACTAAAAAGTGTGATTTTATTTTATAGGGACTAAAAACAAAACTGTGAATATTTATAGGGACCAAAAACTTAATTAACCTTATATTTTTTATTGTTAAACAAACTGACAAACATCATCTGAAACTTATATATACAAATGCAAGATTCAGATCAAACAAGAATAAATGCATTTAACCTAACAATACTTACATTTGTCAACTGAGCTATACTTATAGACCGACTGAGCTTGTACTAGTATTTTATTTTATTTTGACAAATCTTTGTACTAGTATTTGTTTTGAAGGATTATACTAGTATTTTGTTTATTTAGAACTTACAAGTAACAAATTTAGTTATATTTTGAAATTAATGTAAGCCAACAATGGGTATTTCAGGATGCATTGATGAGAGCATGGCCATTGGTACACGAAGCAGTTTTGGACCCATCAAAGGAACCATTTGAGAGGGCTAATGGAGAAGGAGCATATGACTATTACCTAAAGAAACCAGAGATGAATGAGTTAATGTTGAAGGCTATGGCTGGGGTATCAGTGCCTTTCATGAAGGCCCTTTTTGAGGGTTATCATGGCTTTCAAAATGTGGAGAAGCTAGTTGATGTTGGTGGTAGTGGTGGTGATTGTCTTCGTATGATCTTGCAGAAATACCCGAATATTAAAGAAGGGTTGAATTTTGATCTTCCTGAAGTTGTGGCTAAAGCACCACAAATTCCAGGTATGTTTCATATGTTAATAATTAATTACTAGCACTTTTTTTGACATAAATTTTTGCCTATGGTTGGTGAAAATCACTGCTAGTATTAGGTTAATTTGTCAAAATTACCGTGAACTACCATAACTCTTTTGTCATTGTTGGGTTTTGATTTGTGGTTGGTGGTATTCAGTTGTGACATGTGAATTTTTTTAATAAATATTGTAGGTGTAACTCATGTGGGTGGTGACATGTTCAAATATATTCCCCAAGCAGATGCAATCTTCATGAAGGTGAGTCACGATCCATTCCCCAAAATACTTCTTTTTGTGTATCTTTCTATTTTAATTGATTGGATGAGTACTAAAACTTGTGCAAGAGTAACAATAAAAATTGTACAATCACGATTCACGGGTTGGAAAAAACAAAAGTTGTACCAAAATATGTCTATTGGCATTGTTGTCCTACCAAATTACTCCACCAACAAAAAATCTACTAAAATATATGGCATGTGATAGATATACCCTATAGATGGTATGTGTACATAGGTTGTGAATTTTACTCTTGTGTGTACGAATGGAAAGGAGACCTTACTAGGTCGGGCGCTTCAAATTCAGATCGCGGTACATATTTGTAGTTTTCTTATTTTCACGACAAAATTGTCTAGCGCTACGAGAATTGGGTTTGCAATGCTGTACTAAGCAATCATTAACTAGTCTAATAGCGTGTTAGGTTCCAATTCTTTTCACCGCAGCTGTGCGTCCATAAGGCCGTTGTAATGTGAAATAAGAAGCTAACATTTGCATAATCTGTGTGTTTTCGCACAAGTTTAGATTTTAAGACCCTCTATATTTAACATGATATTAAACATTACAAGAATAAAAACACTATATTGTTTGTTTTTTTAGAAGAGATATTTAAACGTTTTTCAATCACATCAGTAGTTATAAATGGTATTTGAAAACAACTTTAATTTTTTTATGTTTAAATAACATCTCTCTTTGTATATTGTTTGGCAGTGGATACTAACAACATGGACAGACGAAGAAATCAAACGCATAATGCTAAACTGTTACAAGGCACTCCCAGCAGGAGGAAAACTAATTGCTTGTGAGCCGGTGTTGCCAGAGAGTTCAGATGATAGCCACAGAACACGAGCATCGCTCGCAGGCGACATATTTGTGATGACAATCTACAGAGCTAAAGGAAAGCACAGGACTGAAGAACAGTTTAAGCAGCTTGCAATTTCTGCAGGTTTTAATCTTTTCAAATCCTTTCATGTGGACTATTTCCACATTGTTCTTGAGTTTCAGAAATGAAATTAGACAACTCTTTGTTGTGATTTGTGGATTTTGTAAACTTTGACTTGTACTTGTAATCGGTAATAATAAGGATGGCATTTACAGCGGTCCAAAATAAATTTGATTACAACAAAAATGAAAATAAATAATTTAAAAAATAAAAAATATGACTTAAATATATCAATCGTCACTGACGTCACTGAAACACATCACACAACATTGTTGATGCACATCACGGATAACCCCTCTATTCCACAACTCTACACACATTGGTAGTTTATCTTGGAGAAATATCCACCCAAAGTCTGCGAAAGACGCTTAACAACAAGAACAAATCACTATCGAATTCCTCCTCTGAACGTATGCTAACCAAAACCAAGTAACAACTTTCGAAGGTAAGTATAATTCTTGAATCAAGTTTATGTATGTTCTCCATATCTTTTAAAGGTTTAAAAAGGCGAAAATCTATACTTGATAAATATAAGGCTAAAGTGCACTTTTCCACCACTAACTTTCAATAACTTGCAATTTTGACCCTCTAAGTACAAAAACTAAAATTTTGGTCCCTTAAGATTTAGCCCCTTTGCATCTTTGGTCCTTTTGGTCAATTTTGATTTATTCAAAGCCTACGTGGCATGCCACGTGTGTAACTAATTAATTAAAAAAAATTAAAAAACAAAAAAATCAATTTGTAAATTAAATAAATTAAAAAAATAATTAAAAAATCAGAAAATCATTAACGAAATTAAATAAATAAATCAAAAAACCCAGAACTCATCCTTTCGTCATCTTAGATTCATTCGATTCAGTTTTGAATTCAATTCAATGCTTATATAGGTTGCTTTGTAAATTTCAAAACCAACAAATCAAAATTGCAGATCCGAATGAAGGAATGAGTATTTGAATTTTGACGGTTCAATATGTCTGAGAATAATCACTCATCGGAGCAGATTTTGGATTTAGATTTGGATTCTCAATCAAATGGGGTTAATACTGAATCAAACATTGATACTTTTCAAAAAATCAGGTACATATTCCTAATAATATATATGTAATTGAAATTGGGATAATTTAAAGTTTTAATTTTTAATCAATTAATGGGACTGGGTGAAGCAGGTAACATATGTTGATCTGAAAGATGAAGTTTTGGGAGAATTCGAAGATGTAAAATCTACAGAGGATAATATGTTTGTTGATTGCCCTGACGAGCTAATCACATTTGACGGTAAGCAAAAGGAAGAAGAATTTGTAGCTGCCGATGAAAATGAAGAGGAAAGTCAAATTCTGCATCAACAACAGAGTCATTTTGTTGGATTGGACAATGTTGCGGGTGAAGTTGGAGAATGTTGTTGCTGAGAAAGAAAGTGTTGTTAATGAATATCAGGTGTGCTAGTATAGGTTAAAGACTTAGGGTGTGTTTGGTAAAAAGAAGCTATAAGCTAGCTGATAGCTGATAAACTAGCTTATAGCTGAAAAGTTAGCTGATTAAAATAAAAAGTGTTTGGTAAAATTAACTGTTGAAGTAGCTGATAAATATAAAATGACGTAAAAGGGCATGCTTGTGTTTTTCATTATAAATCATATATATAATTTTGATTAGTTAATGTATTTCTTTTTTAATGTTTAAATTTATTTCAAAATATTTTCATCTCCCAGATGATAAATGTACTTATTAATTCAATTGACAATTTTTATTTAACAAAACTTTCTTTTCATGAATTTTACTTAAACTAAACTTGCATCACTATTTATTGTAAAGTTTATATAAAATTATCTATC
Source organism: Medicago arabica (assembly GCA_946800305.1). Classification (NCBI taxonomy): domain Eukaryota; kingdom Viridiplantae; phylum Streptophyta; class Magnoliopsida; order Fabales; family Fabaceae; genus Medicago; species Medicago arabica. The sequence goes on along the minus strand of OX326971.1, from coordinate 41,582,084 downwards.
ATTGAATTAAGAGCATATAAAAAGGAATGTGAACAAGAAAATTTGAAAAGCCATACCATGATGCTAACATGATGCAAAATGTGGGCGGTTATGGGTAGTTTTTTAAAATTAAAATTAAATTAAACTAAATTCATAAAAGGTTAAAATTGGAAGAAAATATAAAAAGCTAAAAGCTAAAAGCTCAAAAGCTACTTGAATTAGCTTCTCAAAAAACGCTATAAGCTAACGAAAAAAGCTTTTTACCAAACACGACTCATTCTACAAAAACAAGCTTATAAGCTAGTCCAACAAGCTCTAAGCTAGCTTAATTGTGTTACCAAACACAGCCTTAAAGTTTGTTTGTTTATTTTGTTGTTGAGAAAGAAAATTTTGTAGTTGAAGATGATTAATCATTTTAGTATTAATAAATTTAGAATTTATGGGTTTGTAATGGTTTTTTTTTTTTTTTTTGCTAAAATATGGTTCTCATCTCTACAAATATTCCTAGTTTTGGTTTTAGTCCTGTAATCTTTTTTTGTTGTTTTTGGATTAAAACTAACTGAAATGACCAAAATATGTAACGGAGAGAAGTTAAAGGACCAAAATAAATCGAATTTTAGTTAAGGGACCAAAACGATACTTCCTAAATAGTTAAGGGACAAAAACGCAATTTAGCCATTTTTTTTAATTTATTTAATTTATAAATTGATTTTTTGGTTTTTTAATTAATTAATTACACACGCGGTCTGCCACGTAGGTGTTGAATAAGTCAAAATTGACCAAAAGATCAAAGATGTAAACGGGTTAAATCTTATGGGACCAAAATTGTAGTTTTTGTACTTAGGGGCCAAAATTCCAAGTTTTTGAAAGTTAGGGGTGGAAAAGTGCACTTTAGCCTAAATATAATTAGGCTTAATACATCCCCGATCCCTTAACTTATTTTAATTTCCAAGTTTAGTCCCTTAACTATTAAACGTTTTAATTTGGTCCTTATCTTTGTTTTCGTCATCGATTTGGTCATATTTTATTAATTTTAAATCCCTAAAAAAGAAGACCGTTGGATAAAGGAAGTTCACTATATCTAATCGTGTATCACCAACATTTAAGTATCTGAAATTTAATTTTTAAAAATAATATAAATTCATTTATATTAATTTAGAAATAAAAAATAATTTGAATTTTTTTTTACGGATTTTTAAAAAAAAATTGTGGAAAATTACTTTTAATTTCGAAAGAAAAATCTGAACTTTTTCAAAATATATTTTTTAATAATTAGCCAAAATGGATTTTTGTTAGAATCATTAGCCAAAATCGTAATATCTTCATAATTTCCTAAAAAAAATAATTTTTAAAATAATCTGAATTTTTTCGAAAAAAATAAAATTTTGAAAAAAAAAATCTGGATTTTTAAAATAAGGGTGCCTCTAATATGGTCCCTATTTTTAAGGGTGCACCCATGGTCTCTTCAAAATAACCTTCGATAGCAGGTTACATAAACAAAAATTATTTTGTGGTCCCACATGGCATAAAATTAATTTTTTAAAGTGAACTTGAGTAGTTACTTTTAAACCCTTCAAGTTGGTTTCTGTAGATTAACTTTTCTTTTGTTACCGGTGCTCTTCTGCAATTCATGTTTCTTTATTTTAAAACAATCTAAGTTATATTGGAAAGGAACATGTCAACTTAATATCAAAATTATTGAGTTTGTTTTTTGACAAAAAAATTATTGAGTTTGTTGTCAACATTTTTCAATGAAGTAAATGGTATGATAGTATCCAACAAACTGTAGGCACTTTATCTTACTATTCATCATTTCCCAAAATCAAACTCGTCAATAAGCAGTAGTATAAAAAAAATAGAACAAAAAACAACAAAGGTAAAACAAGAAATTCATATATTATATGGCTTAAATGGTTAAATAGAGTAGCGTGTGTGGTGATTGGTGAAGGTGAATATTTGATAGAAGAAGTAGCCATGAGTTTTGCAATTAACATAGAGAGGAAGGAAGAAAATGCTTCTGGGCGATGAAAATAGAGAACGAGAGGAGGAAAATGGTTCTGTTCTACACTTGAAATTTGAAGGCTTACATCAAAGGGTGTAAAAGTAATTACTCAACTTACTTTAAAATATAATTTTTTGTTATGTGGGACCAAAAAAACAAAAAAAATTTATGCAGCCTACCATTGAAGGTTATTTTAAGGGAATCATGGGTGCACCCTTCAAAATAAGGATCATATTAGAGGCACCCTTAAAATAATCGTAGTTTTGAAATAAAATTTTTGAAAAAAATAATCTGAATTTTTTCTAAATTGGTATCCAGATTGTTAAAAGTTAAAATATTTTCCAAATTTTTATTTTGTAGAAAAAAAAATTTAAAAACTTTTTTTCGAAAAAAAATCTGACCTTTTTATTAAAATTTTGAATTTTTGCTTTTTTTGTATTTTGAAAATTAAATTTCAGAATTTTTTTAAAATCTTGTTAATTTTCAAAAAAAATCTAAATTATATTTTCTAGTTTTTTAAATTTTGAAAATAAAATCTTAAAGTTTGTTTTTATTTTTTAAATTTTTGAAATTTTTTTATTTATTTAGTTTTTAATTTTTTTTGTAAAAAAATCTAAATATTTTTCTGATTTTTTATTTTTAAAAATTAAATTTCAAATATTTTAATAAGAAAATCTTATGATGCTAATATTAGGTGTTGGGGATACACAGTTAGATATGATGAACCTCCTTTATCCAACGGTCTTCTATCTTAGAGAATTAAAATTAATAAAATAGGACCAAATCAATGACCAAAACAAAGATAAGGACCAAACTGAAACATTTAATAGTTAAGGGATCAAACTGAGAAATTAAAATAAGTTAAGGGACTGGAGAATGTATTAGCCCGTATAATTAATATATATATATATATATACACACACACTTATGAGCTTGTCATGGACATTTATAGGAACAAGAAAATATCATAAAACAAAGTGTGCATAAATCCTAGAAGTACAAAATGCACACAATTTGAACAGAGGATAAAATTACACACTTTAAAGTCACAAAAAAAAGTACCTAACTTGACTATAATGGTTACCAACATATACATATTTGTTCAACGCACTCTGGATTTTTAGGATAGTCGCATAAATAAGATGGACAATCAGAGTTAGTCTCACATGGTGAAGAAAATGCTGTGATGTAAAACAAGAAAAATGAATATGTTAGCAACATGAAATATGAAATATTGTGTTTCAGGTAAAAGACTAAAATATTAAGAAAAATGGTTTACCATTGATGTCGATAACAACAAGTAAACAAATAAGGAGAATCACACTATGAATAAACATGAAAATTTTAGCCATACTTCTTCTCCATTGTTTGCAACAAACAAAAACTTATTTTATCACTATATATAGTAAAAAATCATGCCCTGTTTACATCAACTAATTTTTTTTACACTTACAAAATTGCAAAAGCCTTCCAATTATATTAGAGTATATAAAAGATGCCTCTTAGGTTTTGCTGATATCAAGTGTCTATTTCTTTAGCTCACTCAAAAGGTAAATGATCTAACATAACAAGTTTTTACAAACCTTTCATTATTTTTTGTTTCTTTTCTAGCTTTTGATATAGATAAAGGAAAAATTGGTGAGTGTGTTTGGATGATTAAATGTTTTAAGGTAAAATAATGTCTAGAGGGAATACAAATACTTTTAGATGAATTCTATTGTTTGGATAGTAATTTGGAGAATTTTTCAAAATGATAAACACCACATAACTTTAACGAGTTACATGAATAAACACTTAATCAAACAACACATAATTGGCATACAATCATCAACAAACATTCAATCAAGCGATACAACATAAGAGATTGTCCAATCATACAAACACATGGGTGAAGGTAGGTTTATCAAACAAAGTCTCTATTATTACGTAGTGATATTGCTGATAGCAACATCACTTAGTTAGTGGTTACTTGCTATGCAAGTAATAGAGCTTAGAGTTTATTTCCTCTATTGTTTGACCATGATAGCTTATCCTGTTGCTAGCTTTTGTATGTATACATGTTGTAAGCTCACATTTCATAATAAGAATTCATTCTATTCATTTTACTTGGTTTCCTAATATGGTACCAGTGGTGCAAATGAGCATATTTGTTGTGATATTGCTTCCTTTAGTTCCTTTTATAGAACCAAACTTGTTTATGTTTCCTTACCCAATGGTAACTCTGTGTTAGCTCATTTTGCTGGCAATGTCTCTTTCAATTCCAAGTTTCATTTGAGTCATGTTCTTTATTCACCTCATTTTACTCTTAACCTCATTTCTGTGGCTAAATGTTGTGATTCTTTAACCTGTTTCTTTCATTTTTCTCTTGAAAAATGCCTTACACAGGACCAACAATCTTTGAAGATGATTGGTTTGGCTAAACAGATTTATGGCTTATACAAGTTCTATCCATCATGCAAATCATCTCATTTTGATTCTTCTGCTTTATCAAATAGTACTTGTAATGCTGTTTTACCTTCTCAATGTAATAAGAATGGTCAATATGTACTTGATAATGCCTTATGGCACTTTAGACTTGGTCATTTATCTCATCAAAGACTTCATAAGATGTCTCTTTAGTACCCTACTATTGTTGTTAATGATAATAAAGATACTTGTGATCTGTGTCATTTTTCCAAGCACAAGCATTTACCTTTTAATTCTAGTTCTTCATATGCTTCTGCTAATTTTGAGCTCATTCATTTAGATATTTGGGGTCCCCTATCTGTTGCATCTGTTCATGGACACAAATATTTCTTAATCATTTTAGATGATCAAAGCAGATTTCTCTGGATCATTCTTCTTAAAACCAAAGCTGAAGTTGCTACTCATGTTAAGAATTTTATTACTATGATTCAAACTCATTTTCACACAACCCCAAAGTTCATTAGAACTGACAATGGCCCTGAATTCATGTTGTCATCTTTTTATGCTTCTCATGGTATAATACACCAAAAGTCTTGTGTGGAAACTCCCCAACAAAATGGTAGAGTTGAGAGAAAACACCAACACATTCTTAATGTTGGTAGAGCTTTACTTTATCAGTCTAAACTCCCTCTATCATTTGGTTCCTATGCTATTCATCATGCTGTTATTAATAGAGTTCCCACACCTTTACTTCAAAATCAATCACCTTATTTCCTTCTTCATCACAAGCTTCCTGATGTTTCTCTCTTCAAAGTTTTTGGTTGTTTGTGCTATGCTTCAACTTTAAACTCTCATAGAACCAAATTGCAGCCTAGAGCCAGAATGTCTCTTTTCTTGGGTTACAAGTCAGGATATAAAGGGTTTACTCTTTATGACCTCCACTCTAGAGAAATTTTTGTGTCTAGGCATGTCACTTTTTCATGAAAATCATCCCCCTTATCCTCATTCTCCATCTTTTACTTCTTGTGATTGGGAATATTTCTCTCATTTTCCTTCTATGCCTGTTACTGATATTGCTACATTGTTACTTCTTCTACACCTATTCATCATCATACTCCTCCACCTTCTCCTGTTTGCCCTATCATTCCCAAACATTCCACTATACATGCATCTACATACCCCATTTCTCATTATCTTTCACATCATCAGATTTCTAGCAATCATTCTTCTTTTGTTATGTCTTTGCATTCACAACCTGAGCCTACATCATATGCTGAAGCAAATAAACATGATTGTTGGAAGCATGCCATGCAAGTTGAACTTCAAGCTCTTAAGAAAACTGGTACTTAGAAGCTTGTGGGTTTACCACCACATGTTAAGCCAATTGGTTGCAGATGGATTTACAAAGTCAAGTTTCACGCTGATGGCACTGTTGAAAGATACAAGGCAAGATTAGTGGCCAAGGGTTACAATCAAATTGAAGGCTTGGATTACTTTGATACATATTTTTCATTGCCAAACTTACAACTGTCAGGCTTGTGATGTGTACACGTTGATTCCTCCTGACATCAAAACAGTCAAGCCAAATCAAGTTTGCAAGCTACAAAAATCTCTGTATGGTCTATCACTTAGATAGTGGTTACTTGCTATGCAAGTAATAGAGCTTAGAGTTTATTTCCTCTATTGTTTGACCATGATAGTATATCTTGTATATATTTTTTTTAAGAAGCTAAACTAGCCCACCTAACTTGGCACCGGAGGGAATTGAACCTGAGACCTCGAGGAGGAGCACACTCCCAGGTCATCGAGGAGGAGCACACTCCCAGGTCCCAAATAAATAATTAAACATATAATTTCAGTGTCCATAATTTATAAATAATCAAACGTAGCAATAAAATATACTCAACACATAATAATAATCTTTAACATATAATTTTAAAAAATAAATAATAGTGAACTTTTTTTAATACAAAAATAATTCAAAATTTATTAATAAATGGTTATATTTGTTTAATTATTATTTTTTAATAATTATCTTTTGAAGGGAAAAAAATCGGTGCTATTAAAATTGAAAAGAGTGAAATGAAAAATCAATTGGAACAAATCGTAGGGATAAATAAAATACAATGGTTCATGTACAGTTAAAGGGATAAATAAAATGGAATGGTTCATGTACAAGTAGAGTGGTTGCATGCCTCAGTTGATATATATACATCTGTTTCAGAAATAACTATTGTAAAGGATAAAATGAGATTTTTGGTTAAATATGGAATACAAGATGATAAGCTACAAGTTATGTGCTCAAACGTTACTTAAAATAACGTCTGAAAAATAAGCTATAAGCTTGTAAAATAAGTTATAAGCTCGTGGTGAAAATGTCGTTACCAAACAACTTTTTTGTAAGACGAGCTTATAAGTTATCTGCTATAAGCTATAAGCTCGTGGGAACAGTAGAATTAGGTTATCTTTTGGCCAAAAATAAAATAAGCATATGTAGCAATTTCTTGCAGGAACAATATTACATCTTCCCATGGTACCGTATGCAAAAGAAACATTAGCTTTGTTTGGTAACGACATTTTTACCATAAGCTTATAACTTATTTTACAAGCTTATAGGTTATAGCTTATATGTCGGAGCCGTTCTACCTGTACATGAACCATTCCATTTTAAAAAAAGTTAACTATTATTTATCTTTTGAAACTATATGTCAAAGATTATTATTATGTGCTGCATATATAATGCAATGTCCCTACCAATTGAGCTATACTCACGGGGACTGTGCTGTGCATATTTTATTGCTACGTTTAATTATTTATAAATTATGGACACTGAAAATTGAAAATAAAAATAAAATAACTTGTTAGGTAATAAAATAACTTTATATACGTGAATAAACATGCGACAAATTTACATCAAATCATTATATCTGTGTGCCACTATTGACTATATATTTACTTAAATTGTTTTTGTAGGAGCTATAATTTGATAGCAAGTTTTCAATTGTTGCTCATGGTTACCAATATGATCTTGAACTCGTTATAAGGTATATATTCATGGTTACCAATATGATCTTGATATGCTCTTATCTCGGATCCTTGAAATTCGATAAACTTCACTTGTCTGAATCAGGTATCTTGCGAATTATAAAATTTCTCTAGCCATTTTGATTTTGATAGCAAAGAAAAATAAATCAATCCCACCCAAATACCTTTAATTGAAACATGCAATCCTACAGATGAAACATGTGTCGGAAAGTCACCTTGTATTGCAACAAAAAAGAAGATGATTATACCTTGTTTTTCTTCTTCCGGCTCTTTGAGACGTAAGGAGTGAATAAGACCTCATAACCAATCTTTTCATTATTCATCAACTTCTAAACTCACTCAATTTTTCAAAACTGAGCAACGATGGGGAGGATAGTTAGAGAGATCATCCATCAACATGTTCTGATTGTCATCATTACTTGTTTCGATAATTGACAATTTATTCTGACTCTTATCAACCAAATTCAACCTCGGTCACATGGAGTTCAAGTGGAACCTTTATGGATGCGCTCTTTGTTAGAATATCATCATTTGAGTCTTCAATTTGCTCCTATTCTAGATCATCCCGCTGTCCCAAAACAACAGATCTGTTGTATCTGCTTGAGAGTCATCATTTGAAATACTAATTACCACGGGGCTCGAATTAGTTTGTGTTTTAGAGCCATTTTTTAAATTAGAATTTAAGAAGTTATATTTAGATTGAACATATGACAACTTCACTTTATGATTATCTTGACTGCATATAAAATGTGTGTCTGATTTTTCTTAAGGTTGAACAATTAAAAACCTTTATGGTTTCTTTGAGTTTATTGAAAATGAATTACCTCGAGTTACACAATTATATTGTTGTAGATTTAGATCGTTCAATTAAGATCATATTAGTGAATATTTTCACTTGATGTTTTCAATACTCCTTTAAAAATGAAATAAAATTATATTTTTGGTTTATATTGAATGGTTTAGATTATATGACGGTATGGAAATTTTGCAACCTATTCTTGCAAACCCTTCCAATTCCAAGAATTATGATCTCTAGAAATATACACTTGTGACTCCACTTGAAATTTATTTTCATTGAAAGAGAAAATAATTGGACTATGGAAATGAGCAAACAAGATAATAATCGAGAATGAGATATTGTAAGATACAGCTAGAATTTAACACATTTGAATTGTAACAAATTAACACATGCCACACCTAGTGTAAAATTGTTTCTTCAGTATTCTACACATATACCATCAAACAGAAAATTTAACTCAAAGCCTGAAGAGATTCTATTTACATTTCATATTATTCTTGTCATATGAATTGAATCACTTCAAACTTTGAGCTGATTTTTGTTTGTTTGAGGGTATATGTATAGAATACTTCATAAACAATTATACAACGAGCGCGTCATAAGTTAATTTGTCACAATTCATATGATGAATTGTAGCCATATTTTACGAATACAAGATCTCGTGCTTGATTATTACCTCATTTGCTCATTGGAATTATATGACTTGGAAACTTTTGAGTCAAGGATAATTACTAAGAGTTTAACCTCAATCCTCGTAAGAGAACCTCAAATTAAACGTGTTAAGGTTAAAAAAATCTATGTTTTTCACAATAGGAAAATATGATAACATTTATTTGTTCGAACTAACAAATAATCCGAAACAATTTTTTTTAGTCAAGATAATCACAAATCCACACAATCACACGATCTAAACCATTCAAATTGAACCAAACATTTAATATTGTTTCATTTTTAAAGGTGTATTGAAAACATTAAGTTAAAATTTACATCAGTATGATCTTAAATAATTGATCTCGATCCACAACAATTTAATTGTATAACCAGAGATATTCATTTTCAGTAAAATTGAAGAAATTGTAAAAGGTTTATAATTGCTCAATCTTAAGAGAAATCAAGCACGTATACTCTATTGAGTCAAGATACCACAAATTGCTGCGACAATATATTTGATCTCAACATAACTTCTAAAATTTCAGCTAAATAATTGGATCTAAAACACCGAATGGCAATAACACTCTCTGATCTAAATTAGGTCCATGACATTACAAATTCAACAAAAATATGGATGATATTTATAAATCAAGTCAAAAATTTATCCTTTATAAAATACTTAAAAATAGAAGAAAAACACAAAAAAACATCGAATAGATGAATTATGTAACATATTACTCATTGAAATAAAATCAATTATTCAAAATCAACTGCAATAGATCAAAGAGATTATATATTAATTTCATAAATATTAAAAATTAACACAAAATCATGTATTTTTTCAGGGTTACCTTTTTCTCATATTTAATCAAAGAACTCACCGATTTATTGTGGATGTTTCGAAAACAAACAATACAGAGACAAGTACTAACATGGAAGACGTAGAAGTACAAGATAACATCATTGATTGCATTCGATCTAGCATAAAATAGTTGCTCGTCGGTCAGATTTATTTGCCTCAGTATAGATCTGGTAGAGAACAAAAGGCACAAGATTAATAAGAGAAAAGAAGCCAACATCAAAGAATATAGATCAATATGGTATAAAATACAATAAACATCCGATAATTGAACATAGACACACACACGCACAATTGACTTCACTGAAATGAAATCACAAAGGATGTATCCACGTGCATATCATAACCATTTCAGCCATCGAAGTAAATACCTCAGAACATCTCTAATATCTAGACGAGTGATATAAATATATAAAATAGCCAAATGAAAGATAATATGGAGATAGGGAGAGAGACCAAGAGGGAGAGCGCATGAGATAGCGGCCGAACATATTGCATTTATGAACTTAAGAACACATTTATAAAGAGTTCGCAAATGAAGTTCTTGGTACAATTAGGTTAAGTTTCTTAGTTATATTTTCTAATGTTATGTTAATGGGCTTCATGAGTCTAAGAGGTATAGAGGATATATGGGCTCCTTTATTATCTTTACTTTGGACAAGGCCTACCTTTTTAACGACACCTCCTTTTCATATTATACACTTACATACGAATATAAGTCTATACTAAATTATAAATTATTTCAAATATTATATTAGTATTATCAAATTATATAATTTTCATTGTTTCCTTCTAAAACTATTTTTCATTGTTAATTGATTGAACAAAATTTATTGATTAATTTAAAATCAATTAGAATTTCATGAATAAGACAAAATCTATCCATATCCCCCGAATAAAATTTAATAGATTCATTAATATTTTTTTTATCAATGCAGATTCATCCATCCTTAAAAATAGGCTTAATTGGTCTTTTGGTCCCTTAAGTAATTTTTAGTTTACATTTTGGTCCCATAACTCGTAAAATCCACATTTTGGTCCCTCTTGTTTTGCTCCGTTAGTCAAAATGGTCCTTAGCTGTTAACTTTAACTTTAAATATCTAAAGTGGAACACAAACAATATTGGTCCATCATAGACCTTATTAATTCTTTTAATTTTAATCGTTCGATATTTTTTTATATCAAAAAGTGACTTATGGATCATGAATGTCCATGTATCTTATGGTATACTATCAATAGTTAATTTTTTTTTGTCAATTTCTTCATCAAACATAAATAAAAAAAAGCAGAAAAACAAAAAAAAAACAGAAATTTTATCATTATTCCTCTCTCTCTCTCTCTACAAAAGTTCTTCTTCTCTCCTCAAACACCACCACCACCACTACCCACTTCAAGCCACCACCACCAGATTCCACCACCGCCACTATCATCCTCCTCATCATCACCACAACCACCATCGAATGGATCCAAAACCTAACCCTCTCCTTGGATTGGTCTTCCAAGATCCAAAACCACCAAATTCCATACTTCTCATGTTTCTCTGGAATTCTGTCAAACCTTTCCCACTTCCAGTCACGCCAACCTTTTCTTGAGGATCATCAGGAGATTTAAAAATACTTTCAACGCACATACTTTATCAATTGCAGATCAGACACCGACGTGAATGAAAATAACAATATTTATATTGGTGAATCAAACAGTAATTACCCTAAAAATCTGTTCAACCAAAGAAGCTCCATAGAAACCAATTAATCATCAGTGCCTTCACCACTCTACCAAACAACAAGAATTTCCATTATGAATCTTCCTATGAATTCAATACCAATCCAAACAACACTTATATGGTAGGTTTCCATTTCTTTTCATTCTCTTCACTAACTAAACTTTCCACTGCAAAATGCACAGTTTCAGTTCCTAGTTTCCTTATGTTACAAAATTTCGTTGCTGAAAACACCACCAACTCTACTTTAGTAAAAGAGTATTACGTTAAGATCACCCAAAAAAAATTAAAATCAGTTATACTCTAAAACCATTGGATAATTTGTTTTTTGTGATGTTGATTAGTGGAGATGATGATGGTTTGAAGAATGTGAGAATGAAAATGGTGGTAAATATGTGTCGTGTAGGTGACGGAAGATGAAGAGAAGGAAAGAAAAATTAGGCGTTGGTGGTACATTGTAAGATACGATGGACTTCATGGTCCAACAGTCACTTTAAAAAAAAGGATTGAACAGTTAAAATTAAAAGAATTAATAAGGTCTATGGTGGACCAACATTGTTTGTGTTCTACTTTAGGCATTTAAAGTTAAAGTTAACCGCGAAGGACCTTTTTGACTAACGGAGTAAAATCAAAGGGACCAAAATGTTGGTTTTATTATTTATAGGACCAAAATATAAACTAGAAATTAGTTAAGGGACCATTGATGCAATTAAGTCTTTATAATGGTTTCTCTTGTAGTTTTTCTAGGTCTTCCTCTAACTCTTTTGACCTGACTATCCTCCATCTGATCTACTCTTCTTACGACGGCATCTACGGGTCTTCTCTCTACATGCACAAACCATCTAATCCTATTTACTACCAACTTTTCTACTATAGGTGCTACCCTCACTCTTTCTTTCTAACGATGTCATTCCCAATCCTATCCTGTTTAGTCCTAGTGTTCATCCTGCACAACATCCTCATCTCCGCTACACTTACTTGATTCTCGTGTTGGATCTTAACCGTCTAACACTATGTACCATACAACATCACCGGTCTGACCGCTGTCCGATAAAAGTTTTCTTTCAATTTAAGTGGTACTTTATCATCACACAAAACACTTGATGCTCTTCTCCATTTTAATCACTGAACTTGAATATAATGATTTACATATGCTTCTATTTCTCCGTCATTTTGTACTATGGATCCAAGATATTTAAACCGTGTAACTTGGGGTATGATAAGATCTCTGTCATACCCCAAATTTTGACCAATTTTTTTTTCTTCGTACGTTGTTCGTTTTTTTAGCTTTTCGTTCGCGCTCTAATTCCCGTGATATCTGTTTTTATTCGTATTGTGATCGCAGTTCTTTTTTTCGTCGTTTATATTTTAATGTCACTCGCGTATTAATTTCTTAACTTTTATCCGCGTTTTATGCGTATTTTATTTATCGTAAAGTTTACATTGTTAAAACTCATTTTGTTCACGTCGTTGATTTATTATTTTATTAGCGTAGAAAAAGCCGCGTACTTCGGTCGTCTCAGACAAAATTTCGGCAGAGAGGTATTTTAAAATACCTCATTTTTGGTTCCGACGGGACATTTTTATTATTTCTTTTTTATTTTATTATTAATTTTCGTTTTTTATTATTATTTATTTATTTAGTTATTTCTTTTTTATTTATTTATTTGTTGTTATTTATTTATTTATCTGTTTTTATTATTTTAAGTCATTTAGTCCACTTGTCAGTTTGTCATTGGTCCTGGTCCAACTTTTTCTCCAAGTTTCAACAGGGGTATTTTCGTCATTTTAATGTATCAGAGACTTTGTACTATAAAAAGTACTGTTCACGCGTCAGAAAGGTCCCTGGTGTCGGAATCAAGTCACAATCAGTCAGAAAGGCATTAAATCATCAAAAACACCAAACCACTTTCTCTTTCCAAAATTTCAGATCAAAATCACAAAAAACTCATGAACATGATGAACATCATGATGAACACCAAGAACACTTAACATTTTTCCAGCAACAACAGTTTCAAATTTCCTCCAAACAACACATAACAAAAACCAAATTCATACTCTACACCATCAACCATCACAACTTTTCATTGTAAGTCACCAACCAAATTCAAAAGCCACAAACCGAACTCAAAAGCAACGAACCGAATCGAACCCAAGGAAAGGAAGAACAAAACGTGAAAAGGAAAACGTGAACAAAAGCTCAAGGACCAAAAGGCTGACCAAAACCGAAACGAAAAGGGAAGAAAAACGCAAGGAAGAAACGCAAGGCAAACGCGAAAAGAAGAAAGAAGAACTGAAAGTAAGAGGTAAGAAGTTTTTTTTTGGTTTGTTTTGTTTTGTAGATCTAGGTAGTTTTAGGTTTGTTTTCGATTTTGTAAGGCCGGATCTGTGTTTAGTTTAAAAAAAGAAGTAGGAAAGGTGAATTTGTTTTCGAAAAATGGGGGTTTAATTTCTCCGGCACGGTGGCGCCACCCTGTTGGGCCGGCCACCACCGCGCCGGAGTGGGAAGGCAGAACGGAGAAGAAGGTTTCTCTTTTGCAGAGCTTCTCTCTCTAACCTAGGTTTAGAGAGAGAAGTGTTTGTTGTTTTTATGTTTTTTCTAAACTATTTTCATATTTATAGTATTCTTCATAGTTTGATCCTGTGTGCTTTCCTTATCCTTTTATCATGCTCCTTCGTTTTTCCAACCCTTTGATCTTCATCTAGTGGCTGTGATGAGCCTGTGTAGTGTTTAAATTTGGACCCTTTGATGCATCAAGTGGTCCATATTTATTCCAGCTGAGCCAACTTTATTTTTTTATTTATTTTTTCACTATTTTATTATATTCTACACTTTTTTTTTACTTTAATGTCTCTTTTCATTCTTAAAATTTTATTCGTTTATTTTCCCTACTTTCTTGATACTTGCTCGTTTATTATTAGTTGTGGTTTGTTGCTCTTTTCCTTTCATGTTTACTTTTAGTTTAAGTTTGTTTAGAATTATTGCATGCATATTTTTTTTTTTTGTCATTCATTTTATTATTACCATTGGTTTAGTATGTATAATTAGGGAAATGATGTAATTTATTTTTGCGCATTTTGTTTCTCGCCATCATATTTCTCTTGAGACCATAGAATGTATTTAGGGTATGTAATATGTAACCGACACACGCACTGACACACGCGCTGACACACGCACTGACACACGCATCGACACTTCACCACTTTATCGCTTTACGCTCATTTATTTTTTCCGCCGTTACGCTAATTCACCATTAGTTTAGAAAAATATTTTATCTCAAAAAAATCAAAAAAAATCAAATTCAAATTTCTTTAAAGTAAACTTTGGTTTGTAATCCAAGTGTTTTTTCTTTTTATTTTCCTTAATCAAATGTTAATCAATTTAATATCCACATTAGACATGAATTTCGTGCAATTAAAATTAACCAACTTCATCGTATTTTCTTCTCATGCCTTGAGACCTCTCATCTCTTCTTAAAATATCTTTTTTTTTTCAAAAATGTTAAAATCAATTCAACCCATCAAAAAGTTCTTTAGCCGAACTACTTGATTTTGATCCCGATTTATTTGGGTAAGTAGGCAAAGGGTTTTGGCCCTTCCAAATCAATAAAAATAACCAAAAACATGCTTCATCTTTCTCCTTTCTTTCATTTTAACTCTTAAACATTTTTTTATATAAGTAAAATTAATCTAACGCAAGATTAAGAATAGATAGAAGGTTCCTATGGAATACCATAGTCGGTTCGGGTGCCTAACACCTTCCCCAATCGAAACCAACCCCCGGATCCAAGGTCTTATAAGGTTCTTTACTCATTTTTTCCCTTCCCGCGAATAAAAGTTGAGAGTTCAAAGATTAAAGGTTCAAATCCGATTAATGATTTTGATACCCGAAAATCGCGAGCACAATCTCCAACTTTCACCTCCAAGGTAGACCTGTAACACCCCGAAATCCCAACTTAAAAATTCATTTATATAATCAGAGTATATCGCAATATTCAGGATGTCACATTTCAAAAACAACTTTAAACAAAACGAATAATAATTTATTCTTCATCAATATTCAAAACATAGCAGCGGAATCATAAACGTCTCAAAATCTTAAAATAATAATTAATTCTTGGCACAAGGCCTCATAAACATCCCAAAATCAAGTTACATCGCAAACATCATCATTTAGTCAACATGATACGTAAAGAAATAGAATTTAACAAAACCCCATCCCGTTACATATCAACGCATTTCCTACGACACCACAAGGACCTCTCACATCGTCGAACCTAAGCTTGGTCACCTGCACTTGCCCACAAGGCGGCAATTCCAGCAGAAGGGGTGAGATTCCCAACAATTATATTAACATATAATTCAAATAAATATGCTTAACAACAACAACTATAATCATCACATATAACTGAAAACATCTCAAACATCTACGTATAATAAATCATAGAACATCTTCACATAACAAACGTCTCATAACATCTCAAACATAGACTCGACAAATGCAACTATAACGTCTTAACATCATGCATGTGGTACCAATATTTTAGCTTTAATAAGCTTCACCGTCGCTTTGAGCAAATGCTCCACCGTCTCTTTGAGCATAAGCTCCACCGTCTCAAATTATGCAAATGCATGAACTCGACTCTTATACTTAAACAAGTTACACACAACATCTTAACATCAAATACGACTCTTTATCGACACATGCAATTATACAATACATGGCAGCAGCTCAGCACACTTAACATATATATTTACAGCACATAGTTATCGTCGCAAATATCATTTATACTTCATTCATAAAATTCACCTAATAAACATATAATCATAGATTAACGCCAATAATTAAATGTTATCTTACAGCGTCATTACAAGTTCTAATTTAGGTCTTAAACATCTCTAATACTATCCAAAGGTATACCCTCAAATCCTCGCTCAAAACAGAGTTATAAAACTCAAGTTATAGTGGTCTGAGACCACATTGCTCGCTATCGCGAGTGGTTCTACTCGCCACGACGAGCTACTTAAATTGCATTCTGCCAGTGCTCGCTACGGCGAGTGATGTTGCTCGCCTCGCGCGCACTGAAGGGGTCGCTTGTAACGCCCTAGTTGTCGATTATTTTATTTCAGTTGATTTTAATAAGTTTTTATGATTTTAAATAATTATGTTGATTTTTGGTGTGTTATATATTTTATTATAAAGTTGTTTTGAATTATTTAATTAATATAGGTGATAATTATAATTATTAGAAGGTTGGGGAGTAAAATGAAATATTTAATAATTTAATAGGAGTTAATTAGAATTAAGGAGAAGTTAATAGGTATTAATAAGGGAAGAAAGAGTCAGAACCAGTTTTACGTAGAAACAGTGAGAAAACAAGAAAAGGGGGGAAAACCTAGAAGAAGAGAGAAGAAGCAAGGGGAGAGAAGAACGCTGCTTTTAATTCAGGAAGATAATCTAAGGTAAGGGTGAGACTAACTCTCAACTTTAGGTTCTTAATTTGTTGATGAATGTAGAGTTGTTAGGGTTGATGAATTGAATTAGGTTAAGATGAATTGGTGTTAATAACTTAATGAATTCATGTAATTGTTGTTGTTTTATGCTGTTCTGATGTTAGAATGCATAGGGATGATGAAATTCATCAAAATTGAGCCTTTAGGTGTTGAATTTGGGGTTTAGGGTTGAAAAGTAGAAGTCTGTTCGTACAGTCCGTAGTTCTGCCAATCGCCGCTCGCAACGGCGAGTAAACCCACTCGCCAGGCGAGCAGTGCCTGTGTAGCTCGCCACAGCGAGCAGTGAAATACCCGTAGCTCGCCACAGCGAGCAGATGCACTCGCCACAGCGAGTTGCTTAATTAAAAAGTTGTTAATTGTCTTAATGAGGTTTTTGGGTGAATTTTTATATCAATTTGAGTGCCTTAATATGTTTAGGGATGAATGGCACCTTTTTACAGAATTAAATTTGGGTTTTGGGAACTTAAAAATGAAAATTTTAGGTGAAAAATGTCAAAAACGCCGAGAGCAACCACTTTTGCTCGCCTTGAGCTCGCCCCCAACCCGCCACGGCGAAGAGCTCAATTTTCTGAACTCGCCACGGCGAGTAAGTAACTCGCAACGACGAGTAGCCCAATTTTGTGAACTCGCCACGGCGAGTAAGGTAGCTCGCCACGGCGAGTAATGCTAGAGTTACCTAAGTTGTTGAATTTTTGTGTGTGGCTTTGTTGTGTCCTTTGTTGTGTCCTATCAATTGAGTTGGAGTCTTATGTCATAGTAGATTACGCATACTGTAGTTGTCGTTGCTGTCGTTGGGTTATATGTAGATATACACCATTGAGTCCATTCATACTCATACACTGTTGAGGGCTCATGCCCTAGAGTGTTTCCACTCAATCGTTGAGGGCTTATGCCCTGGAGTGTTTATCACTCAATCGTTGAGGGCTTATGCCCTGGAATGTTATTTCATTCAACCGTTGGGGGCTTATGCCCCGGAATGCTTAGCATTCAACGCGCGTAAAATGGTACCACATGCATTTGCATTAGTCGCATTGTTGTCGTTGTAGCTGTTGTCGTTGTTGCTGTTGTTGGTTGAGTTGTCGGTGTCGTTGTTGACCATGTTGTTGAATTGTTCAACTATAAATGATAATTGATTATTCATTATACTGTTGTTGTTGAATTTAATTGATGAATTATGTTATCTATTGTTGATTGTGAATCTCACCCCTTCTGCTAGAATTGCCGCCTTGTGGGCAAGTGCAGGTAATGAAGATTAGTAGAGATGTCGGCTCAAGTGTCTTAGGGCTCTGATACGTAACGGGACGGGAATTTGTTGCTTGTTTTCTCTTTCCTTACGTATTAATTTTGATTTATGAAATATTTTGATGAGGCCTGCGTGCCAAAGACCTATTCAGTTGTTTTAAATTAATTCCGCTGCGAAGTTTTGAAGTTAATTATTATTGACTATTTTATTGGAGAATAATTATTCTTCCCTTAATTTGGGGATTTTATTTGAATGAAAGTGTAGCATTCCGTTTTAGGTGAAAACTCTGATTTAATTTGTTAATTAATACTGTTGGGAGAACGGGGTGTTACAATTGGTATCAGAGCAGGTCGGTCCGTCCGGCCAAGTAGTAGAGTCGAGCCTAGTAGAGTCGTGTGACAATTTTGTATTGTCTTTGATGTCCTGGTTGTCGTTGTAGTGTAGATTCTCGCGATGGCTGGAAGGAATGATGTTGCACTTGCTGCTGCTTTGCAAGCGATGGCTCAAGCTGTGGGTCAACAGAACAATGCTGGTGGTAACGACGGTGTTCGCATGCTGGAAACCTTCTTGAGGAACCATCCACCAACTTTCAAGGGCAGGTATGACCCTGATGGGGCGCAGACATGGTTGAAGGAGATTGAAAGAATCTTCAGAGTGATGCAATGCACTAATGTTCAGATGGTGCGATTTGGCACACATATGCTGGCTGAGGAGGTTGATGATTGGTGGGTGAGTGTGCAACCAGTGCTAGGGAATGGAGGAGCTGTGATCACTTGGGCTGTGTTCAGAAGAGAGTTTCTGAATAGGTATTTCCCGGAAGATGTCCGAGGTAAGAAGGAGATTAAATTTCTGGAATTGAAGCAAGGTGATATGTCAGTAACAGAGTATGCTGCCAAGTTTGTCGAATTGGCAAAGTTTTACCCGCACTACACTCCTAAGACTGCTGAGTTCTCTAAGTGTATCAAGGTTGAGAATGGTCTGCGTGCAGAGATTAAGCGGGCCATTGGTTATCAGAAGATCCGCAATTTTTCTGATTTGGTGAGTAGCTGCAGGATTTACGAAGAGGATACGAAAGCTCACTATAAAGTGCTTAATGAAAGGAAGAGTAAGAGCCAGCAGAACCGTCCTAAGCCTTACAATGCTCCTGCTGATAAGGGGAAACAACGGGTGAATGATGAGAGGAGGCCCAGGAAGAATGAGACTCCTGCTGATGTTGTCTGCTACAAGTGTGGTGAGAAAGGCCACAAGAGTAATGCTTGCCACCGTGATGAGAAGAAATGCTTCCGATGTGGGAAGAAAGGACATACGATAGCTGAATGCAAACGTGGTGATATTGTCTGTTTCAATTGTGATGAAGAGGGTCATCTTAGTTCTCAGTGCAAGAAGCCTAAGAAGGCTCAGTTTGGAGGGAAGGTGTTTGCATTGTCTGGTACACAGACGGACAATGAGGATCGACTTATTCGAGGTACTTGTTATTTTGATGATACTCCTTTAATTGCTATTATTGATACTGGTGCTACGCATTGTTTTATTGCTGTTAGTTGTGCTTCTAAGTTGGGACTTACTATGTCTAATATGGATGGAGAAATGATTGTTGAAACTCCAGCTAAGGGTTCAGTGACTACTTCTCTTGTTTGTTTAAGTTGTCCACTGTCTGTGTTTGGTAGAGATTTTGAAGTTGATCTCGTATGTTTACCGTTGACGGGTATTGATGTAATCCTTGGGATGAACTGGTTAGAGTATAACCATGTCCTCATCAATTGTTTTAGTAAGACAGTACGTTTCTCTTCCGCCAAAGAGGAGAGTGAAGTTGATTTCTTGAGTACTAAGCAGTTGAAGCAGATTGAGCGTGACGGAACTATGATGTTTTCCTTGTTAGCATATTTGTCAGTAGAGAATCAAGCAGTGATTGATAGCCTACCAGTCGTGAATGAATTCCCAGAAGTTTTTCCTGATGAGATTCCCGATGTGCCGCCAGAGAGGGAAGTTGAATTTTCAATTGATCTTGTTCCGGGTACGAAGCCTGTGTCGATGGCTCCTTACCGTATGTCAGCAGCTGAGTTGGCAGAGTTGAAGAAGCAGTTGGAGGACCTACTTGATAAGAAGTTTGTAAGACCAAGTGTTTCACCTTGGGGAGCGCCGGTATTATTGGTTAAGAAGAAAGATGGTAGCATGAGGCTGTGTATAGATTATCGTCAGTTGAATAAAGTGACGATAAAGAATAGGTATCCACTTCCGAGAATTGATGACTTGATGGACCAGCTAGTGGGTGCCCGTGTGTTTAGTAAAATTGATTTGAGATCAGGTTATCATCAGATCAAGGTGAAGGATGAAGATATGCAGAAGACGGCGTTCAGGACGCGATATGGTCACTATGAGTATAAGGTGATGCCTTTCGGTGTTACTAATGCACCTGGTGTATTTATGGAGTATATGAACAGAATTTTCCATGACTTTCTGGACAGATTTGTTGTTGTTTTTATTGATGATATTCTGATTTATTCTAAGACTGAAGAAGAGCATGCAGAGCATTTGAAGATTGTTTTGCAAGTATTGAAAGAAAAGAAGTTGTATGCCAAGTTGTCAAAGTGTGAATTTTGGTTAAGTGAAGTAAGTTTTCTTGGCCACATTATTTCTGGTAGTGGTATTGCGGTTGACCCGTCGAAAGTTGAAACGGTATCGCAATGGGAGACTCCGAGGTCCGTTACAGAGATTAGAAGTTTTCTGGGCTTAGCAGGTTATTATCGAAGATTTATCGAAGGATTTTTGAAGTTGGCACTTCCTTTGACACAGTTGACCTGTAAGAGTAAAGCTTTCGTGTGGGATACTAAGTGTGAGAATAGTTTCAATGAGTTGAAGCAACGGTTGACGACTGCTCCGATTTTGATTTTACCAAAGTCAGATGAACCTTTTGTTGTGTATTGTGATGCGTCCAAGTTGGGCTTAGGTGGTGTACTTATGCAGGATGGTAAGGTGGTAGCTTATGCTTCGAGACAGTTGAGGATACATGAGAAGAACTATCCTACACATGATTTAGAGTTGGCTGCTGTAGTTTTTGTGTTAAAAATTTGGAGGCACTATTTGTACGGTTCCAGATTTGAGGTGTTCAGTGATCATAAAAGTTTGAAATATTTGTTTGATCAGAAGGATTTGAATATGAGGCAGAGAAGATGGCTCGAATTGTTGAAGGACTATGATTTTAGTTTGAATTACCATCCGGGTAAAGCCAATGTGGTTGCAGATGCCTTGAGCAGAAAGCCGTTGCATATGTCTGCTATGATGATGAAAGAGTTCGAGTTACTTGAGCAGTTTAGAGACTTGAGCCTAGTTTGTGAATTGGCACCTCAGAGCGTGCAGTTGGGTATGTTGAAGATCAATAATGACTTCTTGAACAGTATCAAGGAAGCGCAGGAAGATGATGTTAAGGTTGTAGACTTGATGGTTGCTAGTAATGAAGCAGAAGATAGTGATTTCCAGGTTGATGAAAAAGGTGTGTTAAGATTCCGAGGCAGAATTTGTATTCCTGATGATGACGAGTTGAAAAAGTCGATTTTGGAAGAAAGTCACAAGAGTAGCTTAAGTATTCATCCGGGAGCTACGAAGATGTACCACGACTTGAAGAAGATGTTTTGGTGGTCTGGATTGAAGCGAGATGTCGCGCAATTTGTTTATGCATGCTTGACTTGTCAGAAATCTAAAGTTGAACATCAGAAGCCTGCAGGGTTGTTGACACCATTGGATGTACCAGAATGGAAGTGGGATAGCATATCCATGGATTTTGTAACGAGCTTACCGAATACTCCGAAGGGGCATGATGCCATTTGGGTAGTTGTTGACAGGTTAACAAAGTCAGCACATTTTATTCCGATCAATATCAATTATCCAGTAGCTCAGTTGGCAGAGATTTATATTCATAATATTGTGAAGTTACATGGTGTTCCATCGAGTATTGTGTCGGATAGAGATCCTAGGTTTACTTCAAGGTTTTGGAAGAGTTTGCAGGAGGCTTTGGGTTCTAAGTTGAAGTTGAGTTCGGCTTATCATCCTCAAACAGATGGTCAGTCGGAGAGGACGATTCAGTCGTTGGAAGATTTGCTAAGAGTGTGTGTACTTGAGCAAGGTGGAGCTTGGGATAGTCATTTACCGTTGATTGAGTTCACGTGCAACAACAATTATCACTCGAGTATTGGTATGGCACCATTTGAAGCTTTGTATGGTCGGAGGTGTAGAACTCCGTTGTGTTGGTTTGAATCGGGAGAAAGTATAGTATTGGGACCGGAATTAGTCCAGCAGACTACAGAGAAAGTTAAATTGATAAGAGAACAGATGAAAGCGTCGCAGAGTCGACAAAAGAATTACCATGACAAGCGTAGAAAGGAACTTGAATTTCAGGAGGGTGATCATGTGTTCTTGAGAGACACTCCCATGACAGGTGTAGGTCGTGCGTTGAAGTCGAAGAAGTTGACTCTGAAGTTTATTGGTCCTTATCAGATATCGGAGAGGATTGGGCCAGTGGCATATCGAATAGGTTTGCCACCACATCTTTCAAATCTGCATGATGTGTTTCATGTGTCGCAGTTGCGGAAGTACGTAGCGGATCCTTCGCATGTTATACCAAGGGATGACGTGCAGGTTAGAGACAACCTTACGGTGGAGACCTTACCGTTGAGAATTGATTATCGTAAGGTGAAGAAGTTGAGAGGCAAGGAGATACCTCTGGTGAGAGTTGTCTGGGGTGGAGTAACTGGTGAAAGCTTGACTTGGGAGCTGGAGAGTAAGATGCTAGAGTCTTATCCTGAGTTGTTTGCTTGAGGTAATATTTCGAGGACGAAATTCTTTAAGTGGGGGAGAGTTGTAACGCCCTATTTGTCGATTATTTTATTTCAGTTGATTTTAATAAGTTTTTATGATTTTAAATAATTATGTTGATTTTTGGTGTGTTATATATTTTATTATAAAGTTGTTTTGAATTATTTAATTAATATAGGTGATAATTATAATTATTAGAAGGTTGGGGAGTAAAATGAATTATTTAATAATTTAATAGGAGTTAATTAGAATTAAGGAGAAGTTAATAGGTATTAATAAGGGAAGAAAGAGTCAGAACCAGTTTTACGTAGAAACAGTGAGAAAACAAGAAAAGGGGGAAAAACCTAGAAGAAGAGAGAAGAAGCAAGGGGAGAGAAGAACGCTGCTTTTAATTCAGGAAGATAATCTAAGGTAAGGGTGAGACTAACTCTCAACTTTAGGTTCTTAATTCGTTGATGAATGTAGAGTTGTTAGGGTTGATGAATTGAATTAGGTTAAGATGAATTGGTGTTAATAACTTAATGAATTCATGTAATTGTTGTTGTTTTATGCTGTTCTGATGTTGGAATGCATAGGGATGATGAAATTCATCAAAATTGAGCCTTTAGGTGTTGAATTTGGGGTTAATAACTTAATATAATTGTTGTGAATCTCACCCCTTCTGCTGGAATTGCCGCCTTGTGGGCAAGTGCAGGTAATGAAGATTAGTAGAGATGTCGGCTCAAGTGTCTTAGGGCTCTGATACGTAACGGGACGGGAATTTGTTGCTTGTTTTCTCTTTCCTTACGTATTAATTTTGATTTATGAAATATTTTGATGAGGCCTGCGTGCCAAAGACCTATTCAGTTGTTTTAAATTAATTCCGCTGCGAAGTTTTGAAGTTAATTATTATTGACTATTTTATTGGAGAATAATTATTCTTCCCTTAATTTGGGGATTTTATTTGAATGAAAGTGTAGCATTCCGTTTTAGGTGAAAACTCTGATTTAATTTGTTAATTAATACTGTTGGGAGAACGGGGTGTTACATCGCTCGCCACGGCGAGCTCAGCTGCTCGCCTCGCGAGTATTTACCTAACTGCTCGCCACGGCGAGCTATCACAGACAGGTTACGGGTTCGCTCGAAACCTCGCCAAAACTCGTCCAATTCTTCATGTTATGCTTCTAATCTTTCAGAATTATGACCCTAGTGGTTAATCTAGGTTCTGTAACAGGTTTCTACATCAATTCACATCATTATAACATCAATTCATCACAAAAACCATTAAACCCTAACTTTAGCACTCTCTCAAAAACTCCCTCTAATCTCTTGGTTAATCATAACAGATGAATTATATTATAATACAATTGAAGCTAGGCTCACCCTTACCTGATATGTTTGCAGAATTGGGGTTCCCTCTTCTCTGGCCACTTTTCTCCCTTTTTGCAAAAGTCTGTAACGTACTGACTGTTTCTCTCTAAACCTAACTTCCTTTTATACCTCTTACTAATCTCACTTATCCCCACAACTCTATCTTATTTATGAAAACAACCCCATCTCTCTTAAATTATTGTTATTATATCCCATCTTAATTTTCATATAAATATATATATATATATATATATATATATATATATATATTAACATCACATATATTAACATCACTACATCACAACATCATCTCATACGTCACAAACATCATTAAAATCATATAATATATAATAATATACTATATACTCTAATAAAATAATTAAATAAATAAAGTGGGCGTTACAACTCTCCCCCACTTAAAGAATTTTCGTCCTCGAAAATCTTACCTCGACTAAACAACTCTGGATATGACTCCAGCATCTTACTTTCGAGCTCCCAAGTTAAGCTTTCACCAGTCGCTCCACTCCAAACAACTCTCACTAGAGGTATCTCCTTGCCTCTCAACAACTTCACCTTGTGATCATCGATCCTCAAGGGTAGGGTCTCAACCGTTAGGTTGTCTCTCACTTGTACATCGTCACTTTGGATCACATGAGATGGATCCGGAACGTACTTCCTCAGTTGCGACACATGAAAAACATCGTGCAAATTCGATAGATGCGGTGGTAATCCAACTTGATATGCCACCGTCCCAATCCTCTCTGATATCTGATACGGACCAATAAACTTTGGAGTCAACTTCTTCGACTTCAAGGCACGACCTACACCGGTCATTGGAGTAACTCGCAAAAACACATGATCTCCCTCTTGGAACTCAAGGTCCTTCCTACGCTTGTCATGATAACTCTTTTGTCGACTTTGCGACGCTTTCATCTTCTCTTGGATCATTCTTACCTTCTCAGTGGTTTGTTGCACAATCTCCGGTCCTAAAACCACACTTTCACCCGACTCAAACCAACACAACGGGGTTCTACATCTTCTTCCATACAAAGCCTCGAAAGGTGCCATTCCAATACTAGAATGGTAACTGTTATTATAAGTGAACTCTATCAACGGAAGATGACTATCCCACGCTCCTCCTTGTTCAAGTACACACACCCTCTACAAATCTTCCAACGATTGAATCGTCCTCTCGGATTGACCATCTGTCTGTGGATGATACGCCGAGCTCAACTTCAATTGAGACCCTAAAGCTTCTTGCAAACTTTTCCAAAATCTAGAGGTAAATCTTGGATCTCTATCTGACACAATGCTCGAAGGAACACCATGTAATCTTACTATCTCTTGAATGTAAATCTCTGCTAACCGAACCATAGGAAAAGTGATATTGATCGGTAGAAAATGAACTGACTTGGTTAACCTATCAACAATTACCCAAATAGCATCGTTCCCTCTTGGAGTAGTTGGCAAACTCGTCACAAAATACATGGATATGCTATCCCATTTCCACTCTGGCACATCTAACGGTACCATCATACCAGCAGGTTTCTGATGTTCTATCTTTGATTTCTGACAAACTAAACAAGAATACACAAACTGTGCCACATCACGTTTCAATCCAGACCACCAAAACAACTTCTTCAAATCATGATACATCTTTGTAGCTCTTGGGTGAATACTCAAGCTACTTCTATGGCTCTCTTCAAGGATCGCCTTCTTCATCTCATCGTTGTCCGGAATACAGATTCTACCTCGGAACCTCAACACACCGTGATCATCGACTCTAAAGTCGCTATCTGCAGTCTGGTTACTTGCAACAAGCAAATTTACAAACTTAACATCTTCTTTCTGCGCTTCTTTAATATTTTTCAGAAAATCATTCTCAATCCTCAACATTCCTAGCTTTACACTCTGATGTGATCTTTCACAAACCAAACTCAAATCTCTGAATTGTTCCAATAGTTCGAACTCTTCCGCCATCATAGCAGACATGTGCAACGTTTTCCTACTTAAGGCATCAGCAACTACGTTGGCCTTACCCGGATGGTAATTCAGACCGAAATCATAATCCTTCAATAACTCGAGCCATCTCCTCTGTCTCATATTTATTTCTTTCTGATCAAACAGGTACTTCAAGCTCTTGTGATCACTAAACACTTCAAACCTCGAACCATACAAATAGTGTCTCCAAATTTTCAACACAAATACCACTGCAGCCAACTCAAGATCATGGGTAGGATAATTTCGTTCATGAATCCTCAACTGCCTGGATGCATAAGCAACCACTTTACCGTCTTGCATCAGCACACCACCTAAACCCAACTTAGACGCATCACAATACACCACAAAAGGTGCTTCAGGCTTTGGCAAAACTAAGACTGGAGCTGTCGTCAACCGCTTATTCAACTCATTGAAGCTACTCTCACATTGAGCATCCCACACAAAGGATTTACCTTTACACGTCAACTGCGTTAACGGAAGTGCCAACTTAGAAAATCCTTCTATAAATCTTCTATAATAACCAGCCAATCCCAAAAAGCTTCTAATCTCCGTAACCGACCTCGGAGTCTCCCATTGCGACACTGCTTCAACTTTAGATGGATCAACTGCTATTCCATCACCAGAAATAATGTGACCAAGAAAACTAACTTCCTTCAACCAGAACTCACACTTAGACAATTTAGCATATAACTTATTTTCTTTCAATAATTGCAAGACAATCTGCAAATGTTCAGCATGTTCTTCTTCGGATTTGGAATATATCAAAATGTCGTCAATAAACACAACCACGAAGCGATCCAAGAATGCCTGAAAAGTCCGATTCATATATTCCATAAATATTCCTGGCGCGTTCGTAACACCGAAAGGCATCACTTTATACCCATAATGACCATATCGAGTTCTAAAGGCCGTCTTCTGCATATCTTCATCCTTCACTTTTATCTGATGATAGCCCGACCTTAAGTAAATCTTGCTAAACACACGTGCACCCACTAACTGATCCATCAAATCATCAATCCTCGGAAGTGGATACCTATTCTTTATAGTTACCTTGTTCAACTGACGATAGTCAATACATAGTCTCATACTCCCATCTTTCTTCTTTACTAGCAATACAGGCGCTCCCCAAGGTGAAACACTTGGTCTTATAAACTTCTTCTCAAGCAGATCCTCCAATTTCTTCTTTAACTCAGCTAACTCAGAAGCTGACATACGGTAAGGTGTCATAGACACAGGCTTCGTTCCAGGAACAAGATCAATCGCAAATTCAACTTCTCTTTCAGGAGGCACATCAGGAATCTCGTTAGGAAATACTTCAGGAAAATCACACACCACTTGCAATTCGTCAATCTTCTCTTGATTCTCAATAGATACAGATGCCATCAGAGAAAACATCAAAATTCCATCTTGTTCAAATTGTTTCAGCTGCTTGGTAGATAAAAATTCTGCTCCACTCTCTTCCTCTTCAGACAAGAAATACACCGTCTTGCGAAAACAGTTGATAAGCACACGGTTGTACTCTAACCAATTCATCCCGAGAATCACATCCATACCCGTCAAAGGTAAACATACTAAATCCATCTCAAAATTACGATCAAACATAGACAACGGACAACTCAAACACACACGAGAAGTAGTCACCGAACCTTTAGCTGGAGTTTCGACAACCATCTCTCCATTCATATCAGACATAGAAAGACCCAACTTAACGGCACAATCATAAGGAACAAAACAATGCGTAGCGCCAGTATCAATAATAGCAACTAAAGGTATATTATTAATATAGCAAGTACCTCTGATCAAACGATCCTCGTTCTCAGTCTGAGTGCCGGTCAACGCGAAAACTCTTCCAGTAGTCTTAAGTTTCTTTGGCTTCTTGCACTGCGAGCCAATATGTCCCTGCTCATCACAGTTGAAACACACAACATCATCAAACTTGCAGTCTGGGGTAATATGCCATTTCTGTCCGCATCGGTAACACCTCTTCACATCAACAGGACACACATTACTTTTGATGTAATTTATTTTTGCGCATTTTGTTTCTCGCCGTCATATTTCTCTTGAGACCATAGAATGTATTTAGGGTATGTAATATGTAACCGACACACGCACTGACACACGCGCTGACACACGCACTGACACACGCGCTGACACACGCACTAACACACGCATCGACACTTCACCACTTTATCGCTTTACGCTCATTTATTTTTTCCGCCGTTACGCTAATTCACCATTAGTTTAGAAAAATATTTTATCTCAAAAAAATCAAAAAAAATCAAATTCAAATTTCTTTAAAGTAAACCTTGGTTTGTAATCCAAGTGTTTTTTCTTTTTATTTTCCTTAATCAAATGTTAATCAATTTAATATCCACATTAGACATGAATTTCGTGCAATTAAAATTAACCAACTTCATCGTATTTTCTTCTCATGCCTTGAGGCTTCTCATCTCTTCTTAAAATCTCTTTTTTTTTCAAAAATGTTAAAATCAATTCAACCCATCAAAAAGTTCTTTAGCCGAACTACTTGATTTTGATCCCGATTTATTTGGGTAAGTAGGCAAAGGATTTTGGCCCTTCCAAATCAATAAAAATAACCAAAAACATGCTTCATCTTTCTCCTTTCTTTCATTTTAACTCTTAAACATTTTTTTATATAAGTAAAATTAATTTAGCGCAAGATTAAGAATAGATAGAAGGTTCCTATGGGATACCATAGTCGGTTCGGGTGCCTAACACCTTCCCCAATCGAAACCAACCCCCGGATCCAAGGTCTTATAAGGGTTTTTACTCATTTTTTCCCTTCCCGCGAATAAAAGTTGAGAGTTCAAAGATTAAAGGTTCAAATTCGATTAATGATTTTGATACCCGAAAATCGCGAGCACAATCTCCAACTTTCACCTCCAAGGTAGACCTGTAACACCCTTAAATCCCAACTTAAAAATTCATTTATATAATCAGAGTATATCGCAATATTCAGGATGTCACATTTCAAAAACAACTTTAAACAAAACGAATAATAATTTATTCTTCATCAATATTCAAAACATAGCAGCAGAATCATAAACGTCTCAAAATCTTAAAATAATAATTAATTCTTGGCACAAGGCCTCATAAACATCCCAAAATCAAGTTACATCGCAAACATCATCATTTAGTCAACATGATACGTAAAGAAATAGAATTTAACAAAACCCCATCCCGTTACATATCAGAGCATTTCCTACGACACCACAAGGACCTCTCACATCGTCGAACCTAAGCTTGGTCATCTGCACTTGCCCACAAGGCGGCAATTCCACCAGAAGGGGTGAGATTCACAACAATTATATTAACATATAATTCAAATAAATATGCTTAATAACAACAACTATAATCATCACATATAACTGAAAACATCTCAAACATCTACGTATAATAAATCATCTTAGAACATCTTCACATAACAAACGTCTCATAACATCTCAAACACAAGACTCGACAAATGCAACTATAACGTCTTAACATCATGCATGTGGTACCAATATTTTAGCTTTAATAAGCTTCACCGTCGCTTTGAGCAAATGCTCCACCGTCTCTTTGAGCATAAGCTCCACCGTCTCAAATTATGCAAATGCATGAACTCGACTCTTATACTTAAACAAGTTACACACAACATCTTAACATCAAATACGACTCTTTATCGACACATGCAATTATACAATACATGGCAGCAGCACAGCACACTTAACATATATATTTACAGCACATAGTTATCGCCGCAAATATCATTTATACTTCATTCATAAAATTCACCTAATAAGCATATAATCATAGATTAACGCCAATAATTAAATTTTATCTTACAGCGTCATTACAAGTTCTAATTTAGGTCTTAAACATCTCTAATATTATCCAAAGGTATACCCTCAAATCCTCGCTCAAAACAGAGTTATAAAACTCAAGTTATAGTGGTCTGAGACCACATTGCTCGCTATGGCGAGTGGTTCTACTCGCCACGACGAGCTACTTAAATTGCATTCTGCCAGTGCTCGCTACGGCGAGTGATGTTGCTCGCCTCGCGCGCACTGAAGGGGTCGCTCGCCACGGCGAGCTCAGCTGCTCGCCTCGCGAGTATTTACCTAACTGCTCGCCACGGCGAGCTATCGCAGATAGGTTACGGGTTCGCTCGAAACCTCGCCAAAACTCGTCCAATTCTTCATGTTATGCTTCTAATCTTTCAGAATTATGGCCCTAGTGGTTAATCTAGGTTCTGTAACAGGTTTCTACATCAATTCACATCATTATAACATCAATTCATCACAAAAACTATTAAACCCTAACTTTAGCACTCTCTCAAAAACTCCCTCTAATCTCTTGGTTAATCATAACAGATGAATTACAGTATAATACAATTGAAGCTAGGCTCACCCTTACCTGGTATGTTTGCAGAATTGGGGTTCCCTCTTCTCTGGCCAGTTTTCTCCCTTTTTGCAAAAGTCTGTAACGTACTGACTGTTTCTCTCTAAACCTAACTTCCTTTTATACCTCTTACTATTCTCACTTATCCCCACAACTCTATCTTATTTATGAAAACAACCCCATCTCTCTAAATTATTGTTATTATATCACATCTTAATTTTCATATATATATATATATATATATATATATATATTAACATCACATATTTTATTTTATTAAACAATAAAATAATCACTACATTACAACATCATCTCATACGTCACAAACATCATTAAAATCATATAATATATAATAATATACTATATACTCTAATAAAATAATTAAATAAATAAAGTGGGCGTTACAAGACCTACTTCTCCTTTTGTTGAAGTTACATTCCGGCTCTGTTTAGTAAAAATAGAGAATATCTGATAAGCTAGCTGATAACTTATAGCTGATGACTGATAGCTTATAACGGATAACTGATGACTGATGACTTATAACTAATAAGCTAATTAAAGTGTTTGGTAAAATTAGCAGTTCTATAAATTGATAAATGTAAAATGACATAAAAGAACATTCTTGATTCATAATAAAATCTATATTTACTAATAGCATTTTGGATATTTGGCAATTTATTGTTTTTAAAAAAATTGGTAATTTAAGTATTTATATATTATTAAATTAGTTATTTTTGGCTAAAATTTTATTTTAAAAATATTTCATTTCAGTTTTTAAACTTTATAAAATTTAAATTGCAAAATTTTATTTTAATTCAAAATACAAAATAAACCACCCATAAGATAAAAAAAACAAAAGTCCTAAAATAGCAAAAACAAAAACAAGATATATATATATATATATATATATATATATATATATATTGTATGTATACACACATGAAGTCCAGATACTCAAAAACAGAGACGTATCCGTATTGGGATACCGATACTCCACAGATATGTATCCACGAAGTATAAGAATTAATCATTTTAATTTAAAAAATATATTTTATCCGATAGATATTCGATATTACATGGATACACAACGATGCTTACAAGATACTTCACAAATACGTATCCTAGAAAAGATTAAGGATAAAAGTGAGAAAATGATTCAGTAGAGATGTGTATGATTCAATTTTAGATATGCAGCATTATAATTATTTTTCGAAGAACCATCTAAATTTATACTTTTTATGGATAAAGGTAATGATATATATATATATATATATATATATAGAGAGAGAGAGAGAGAGAGAGAGAGAGATAGAGAGAGAGATAGAGAGAGAGAGAGAGAGAGAGAAGAGAGAGAGAGATGATTTACTTAATCAACATTAGATTAAATTTGTGTTAAGTTCTTTTAATGATTTTTTCTCGATAGCACAACATATGAAAATATAATATGGTTTTTAAGAAAACTTTAAATTTCTTTTTATTTTGATCTCATGTATTAATTTTTAATAATTGTGATTTTTATAATAATATAATAATCAAGAATAATCAATGCTTATTTTCTTCAAGTATTTTACTCGTATCCGTGTACCTGTATCATATCGTACCCGCACTCGTATCCGTATCCGGACTTCATATTACATTGAGAACAATTTTTTTAGAAAAATAAATTGCCATAATTTAAGAAAAAAAATTCCTATAAAATATCTCGTAAATTAAATTTGAAGTGCCTTACCTCATTTGGTGTTGTTGGCAGTAGCCTCATTTTGTTTAAAATTATATACGTAATAAATTATTATTAAGGGTAAAAGTGAATTTTAATTAAAATAATAAGGGTGAAAATGAAATTTAAAGTGAGAAGATATAAGCTATAAGCTCAAACGCTACTTAAAATAGCATCTAGAAAATAAACTATAAGCTTGTGAAATAAGCTATAAACTCGTGATGGGATGACGTTTACCAAACGTAGCTTTTTTAGTCAAATGAGCTTATAAGCTATTCACTATTAGCTCATTTTTTCGTCTTACCAAACAGACCCTCCATATACTCTTTCTTGCTTCTATTCAGATAGAAACCATATGCTTCTAAGGCTTGTCTCCCGAGCTCTAGCCTCACATTCAATTCCTCTATCGACTCACCAAGCAAGACTACATCATCTGCAAAAATCATACATCTTTGTGCTAACTCTTGGATGTGTAAAAAGATAAGGACTTAGGGTTGACAGTTGGTGCAATCCTATTGTTATAGGAAAATCTTCGGTAGCCTCATCCTGCGTCCTCAGACTTCTCGAAGCTCCCTCATACATATCTGTGATTGCTCTAATATAGGCAATCTTAACCCCTTTCTTCTCCAAGATTTTCCATAAAACCTTTATAGGCATACTATCACACGCCTTCCCCAAATAAATGAAAACTAAGTGTAAGTTTTTTTTATCCGACCGATATCGTTCAATTACATGTTGAAGTAAGTAAATCGCTTCCATAGTCGACCTCCCAGGCATAAAACCAAATTGGTTATCCGTAACTCGAGTATCTTTTCTTAGTCTTCGTTCAATCACCGTTTCCTATAACTTTATGGTATGACATATTAGTTTAATTCCCCTATAATTCGCGTAGTTCTGTATATCTCCTTGTTCTTATATATAGAAATTCAAGTGCTTCTTCTCCACTCGTCTGCATTTTCCTCGTCCTCATAATCTCGTTAATTTTTCTGGTGAGCCACATAATTCCTCTACCTGCAAGACTTTTCCACACTTTGATAGGTATGTTGTCCGGCCCAACTGCCTTGCCATTACTCATCCTTTTCAACACTTATTTTACCTCGTGCTCTTGACTTTGGAGATAATAGTTATAGTTTGGGTCCTCCTCTCTGATGTCTTGAAGAGGAAATAATAGTCACAAGAAAGGGGATTTGAATTGTGTGTAACATCCTAAACACTAAAAGCGACAACACACGTAAATGATACAATCATATAAAGAATTTAGATGTTACTTCTTCGATAAATCCTACACATGCATGCTAAATTTTTCAAAACATCGTAGCAGAATAAATCATCTCAACAAATCCTTAATAATAAAATAAATCACCAACAACCATGTCATCATACTACATATACCATCAAATACATAGTCTCAAAAATCATCAAATGGTCAATAATAAAAGACACCGACTCAAACACCTAATCATAGCTCTAAAGTCTACGACACCAAAAGCAATTGATGAGGTAGCATCCATGCTATCCTCAAGAAACTCACCAATGCAAATCAAACTATTCCTGCACATCGTCTACCGATTCGTAAGAATATGGCAGACGTTCAACCAAACGACTACTGAGGTTAGAATTTTACAATTAACAGTATAATCAAATGAAAGTAACAACATAATTAACTTCACTTGATTATGAACATTCAATAGTAAATCATTTACAACAACCCCATAGCCATTTAACATTCAATAGTATCCATCAGGCACACAAGTATAAAAACACACAAGTACGACTTCACATTTACACGTATTTACCAAGTACATCAAAAGAACCATTTAAGAAAGTTCGGATCGACCCCGAAGTACACGGAAAGCCAAAAACATGGGTGGCTATACAGGGCAACTCGCCATGGCTAGCTCTAGCTCACATCGCGAGCTGCACCAGAACAGTTGCACCCTATTCTTGGGTTTCCTCTCGGGAAAACCATCACTTTTCACACCAAAACCCCATTTTTGATCCCTTTGGCCACAAATTCGTTCCCAAAACTTGTTTACTAGATTATGTACTTTTAAAGGCAATCAAAAATATCACAAACATGAAATCAAAACACCAATTCACACCAAAATCAACACTTAGTTCATTTTTCACCAAAACCCTCAATTTTCCATTTTCAATTCAAAACTCACAAACAACCACACCAATTCAAACCCCATCAACATACAATCATGCAAAAACATTTATGAAGTGAATTTAAATATGTTTCAACAATAACCACTTATCAATTCATGATTTTCATTCGAATAAGCAAAAATCATCAAAACAACTCAACAACAACAACTATGAATTTTAAGCACATAACACATCAATTTCATGAAGTTTATCATACCAATAAATTCACATGAATTAAGAGCACGAAATTCATCATCAACAAATCACAAAAACCAGAATTAACACAATAAGCACTTATTCACATAATTGAAAAGATGAAGTTAGAGCTTAATTGATGAAAAATTCTACCCCCCTTACCTCTAGGATCCTCTAGCACCAACTTTGGCCTGACTTTAACTCCTAGTTCTCCAAACCCCAAGCTCTTCCTCTAGCTTCCTCTTCTTTCCTCTTCTCCATGTCTAGATCCAATCTCTCTCTACCTCTCTCAAAATATTTTTGTGAAGTGAATGAATGAATAGGAAAAACCTAATTCTCTCTTATGTGTTATGTTTATATACCACCATCTAATTGAGTTAGGTTTCTAATTGCCATAATGGGCCTAATCATCCTTACTAACCATTACTCAAAGTTACTACTCATTTAAATCGTTAAAACACCAAAATAATTACCAACTGTAATTAATTATTTCCACACACTATTAACTTAGTAAAACTAGTGATTCTCACTAAAAACTAAAATATTCTTTCTATTGAAATTACTAATTTACCCTCACTAGCCAAAAAACCAAAATACCCTTAGCCTCCAAAATGACTAAAATACCCTTCTAGGTTAAAAATCCACTAATCCCCACACAATCACACACAAAGGCAAATATGCACACATAAACATACAATAAATAATAATAAAATAACCCGCACATGTGGTAAATCATTCTCAAGTTGATACTTGGAAGAAAGAAAAACTCGACTGAGTTAACGTTCTGAAGTACGTTCAGAAGTGTTAGTGTAATAAATAATGAACAAAGTGATAATGACTTGTAAAGTGAATTCAAACATTAATGCTGAAAATAAAGAGTATAAAGATAGAAGAATGGAACACGCATATATTATAGTGCTTTATTCAATGTGGGCTAGTCCACTCCTCACAACTGTGATATTTTCCACCATGATGTTTGAGACAACATTTTCAACTCCTGCACCTTACACTTCTACCACTAGGGACTTTACCTCTTGTATTCTCTAAGCCTCAACATGCTTACAAACTGTATTATCTAGCCTCAGCATGCAAAAATTGTATTATCTAGCCTCATCAGGCTTACAACTTTTCTTTCTAAGTCAAACATGACTTTACACTTTTCCACTCGACTACACTTTAATAACGTTAAAGCTAGATGAGATTTTATCTTTACAATGATTTGGAAGTTTGAAAGAATTTAGATAAGAAAAGGAAAAGCAAAAAATTATCTTTAAAAAGATAAGAGAAGATTGATTCACACTCTTTAAGATTTTAGGAATCTTAGAGTTGATTTGTGAAATCAATTTTGCTATGAAGCTTTAAACACTTTTAATAAGTTGATTAAGTATGCTTGTAAGTTGTGTGCTTTAATGTAGAGTCTTCCTCTCCTTTTATAGAGCTTCATGACCTCTTGTAGTTGTTAAGACATGTCCAATAGTCTTGTGCCACGTGTCTTAGGATTTCAACTTTTGCTTGAAAGTCTAGATCATCATTCTAGACTTCAGAATGTTTATTGGTTCATCAGAATACTTCAGAATGTTGTTGTGATCATCAGTATATTGTTTTTGAGTTCATATGGATGAATGTTAGATGAAAGCCTTGGTTCATCTTATGAATGTCAGATGAATTATCTATAATGTTCCGGGGTCCTTTTGAACTATCTCTGAACCTTCTGAACTCTGACTAACCTTATGAACTCTGACTGGGTTCATAAGTTTTAATGTTCTTTGATCACTTGATTCTTAGTTTGATTTATAATTTGTTTAAAAATATCAAGTATTATCAAAGTCCATTAATCATTTAGTCACCATAGATGCCCTTAATGATTTCTTGATCCAAAGTTGAAATCCTTTTCTGCATATGATATGTTTATGTCACATATGTTCTTGTATGTTCTTGGTGTTGACATTGATTTCTGGATTTTCTCTAATTTTGAAAGAGAGTTAGAAATACCTCTCACATTCCAAAAAAAGGATCTTCATGATGAAGGGTTGGATTTACTAGACAGGGATCTGGTTGAAATGATACTTTTAGTTGCTGCTTTAGACTTCTGCATTTCCTTCTTATGAGCTCTAGATGTAACTAGTTGAAAGCCTTCATTGTGTTGATCCTCCAGTTGCTTGTTTTCTAGTTCAATCTGCTCATCCACTTGTATCTCCAAAGCATCAATGGCTTCTTGTTCATTCATGTTGGCTCATACTTGCTTCAAAAAAGTCATATCATTTTGCACAGTCTCAACCAAATTCACCTTATTTCCCTGATCAGGTTCCTGCACTTCATTCTCACCATTAATGTAACACCCCGAAATCCCAGTTTTAAAAATTCTTTTATATAATCAGAGTATAACACATAATCAGGATGTCACATTTCAAAACAACTTTAAACAAAATGAATAATAATTTATTCCTCATCTTTATTCAAAATGTAGCAGCGGAATCATAATTTCAAAATCCTTAAAATAATTAATTCTTAGCATAAATGTCATAATTAATTCAAAAACGATACATAAAGGAATAGAAACAAATGATAATCCCCATCCCGTTACGTATCAGAGCTCCTAAGACTCCACAAGGACCTCTCACATCGTCAATCCAACGCTCGGTTACCTGCACTTGCCCACGAGGCGGCAATTCCAACAGAAGGGGTGAGATTCACAAACAAAACATTAAGCATATAATTCAACAATGATATTTAACAACATAACTTCATTATCATAATATCACAACAACAGTCAAGTAACATCTTAATCATAAATCAACGTCATAAATCCACATCATAATCATAATCAACATCATGTTCAACATCTTAATCAACAATCTTAGTACGACTCGGTAATGCGACCTCGACTCGACAATGCAACTTAGACATCTTAATCATGCATGTGGTACCATATTGAGTATAAATATACTCCTAGGGCATAAGCCCTCGTCGCTATTGAGCATAAAAATACTCCTAGAGCATAAGCTCTCGTCGCTATTGAGTATAACAATACTCCTAGAGCATAAGCTCTCGTCGCTATTGAGCAAAAGCTCCTAGGGCATGAGCCCTCGTCTCTGGATGAATATGCATGGACTCAACTTCTAAAATCTTAGACCGACTCATTAAATCAGCTAACAACAGAATTCAGCAGCTTAATCATAACAGTAATCAAATGATAATCAACAACAACTTCAATTAAGCCATATCAATTCTTCCATACAATATTTTCACATCATTTCAAAGCTACTGGGTATAGGTCATATACATCAATAATTTTTATATTTAAGCCTAAGGCCAACTCCAAACAGAAACGTGTTTAAAGGACGCAAGAACGCAAAACAGGGTATGTTGTTACTGTGCAGTTCCATTCTTAAGTTATTCTACATTAATATAACTTGCATTTTGGGTCAGAGACTTTTATTATATGGTAGTTCATCTCGTTATCTTTCCAACGCTTCGAACGGCGTATAAATCAGACTCCCAGAACTCAAGTTACGGATTTTTGAAGTTTCCAAAATTCAGCGCTGGAAAACCAAAATCGGGGCCCGAACTGGCAAAATCGGGGCCCGAATTCTGCCTGTTTTGGAGGCAGCAGTCGCGACAAAAATCGGCGCCCGAAGTCTAAAAATCGGCGCCCGAATTGTCGCAGACTCAGAAAAATAAAACAGTGTTTTTTTTTTCACGAAAATTCACCTAATCACTTGGTTAAAACCTCAAAACTGATTTCTATAATCATCCTATGGATTATCTAAGGTCTGTACACAGTTTCTACATCAATCTAACAACTTCTCATCATCTAATCCTCAATTCATCACTTTTAACCTAACTCTCAAATCCTCCAAAACTCTTCCTACTC
The DNA here is from genome assembly GCA_946800305.1 of Medicago arabica. Classification (NCBI taxonomy): domain Eukaryota; kingdom Viridiplantae; phylum Streptophyta; class Magnoliopsida; order Fabales; family Fabaceae; genus Medicago; species Medicago arabica. Next base: position 41,543,368 of record OX326971.1, on the reverse strand, counting down.
TTGTTAAACCTAACCATCAAAATTACAGACTTAATAAGATTGAATGTTAGTCTCACCCTTACCTGATATGTTCGCAGAATTGAGGTTCTCCCTTCTCCGGCCACTTTCCTCTCCTTTTTCTCCCAAAAACTGAATTGTACGTACTGTACAATTCTAACCTAGTTTTTCCTTTTTGTATCTTAACCTAATTTCTCTTCTCACACCAAAACTTACTCTTTCCCCCTTAACTTATTTATTTCTCTTAATTCCACAAAACTCTCTAAATTCACAAAACAACCCTTCAGCATATTATTTATTTTATTTCCAACCCCTATTCTATTAAATAATAAAATAGACCACCTAATGCAATCACAATATAACACATAAATCATATAAATCAAGTAAATATATATTCTAACTTGGAAAATTAATTAAATAATCGAGACGGGTGTTACAATTAACATGCACATGCTTAGAAGTTTATAGTTCTTCTAATTGGAGTTGGTATTGAGTGTTGTCCACGTACTCAGATTGATTGGAGTCTGAATCAGCTTCTTGGCACCATTTTGAGTGGTCATTCCTTGCAACACACGTAACTGGTGGTAAAACATCATTTAGTGCTTCAACATCATTGGTCTTGGTTCCACTAGCCTCTCACCTATTATGAGGTTGATTGAAATCTTGTGATGTTTCCATTTGGGTGGTATCATTTTTATTGTTTCCTTCAACAATAATTTCATCATCAGGTTCTTTTTCTAAATCAACCAAAACCGGTTGCTTGTCTTTCTTATTACCAATATCTTGCTTTTCAACATACACATGTTTTGGCCCATTTTGCTGGTTTTTCTTTGTCTTTCCTTCATGAACATCAGGATCCTTTCTCATTGGCTTCCTTTTATAAATTGCAACATGATGTCCAATACAGTTGCAAAAGGAGCAAAAATCTGGCAGATTCTCATACTCAAACTCTACAAAGAAAGCATATCCCTTTCTTTCCACTAGCACCTTATATCTCAATTCATGCAATAGATCAACATCAATAAGAACTTGTGCAAAGTGCCCAAAGGTACGTTCCATTGGTGGTTTTACAGTAGCAGCATCAAGACACAAAGGGATTCCAACGCTGATTGCTATAGCGAAGAGGATCTTGGGCCTCCAGTACTCTTGAGACAAGCCATGGATCCTCAACCAAACTTGAGCAGATGTTTGTTTTTGCAGGCTAGGGTTGAAGTCATGGGTCCAAGTGAACAGTTTCAAAAACCCAGGGTTAAGATCCCATGAGTTTACAGAACGCACCCTTCTTAAATCTTCTAGAGAGGAAAAGTGAATTCATAAAATTCCTTACCAATAGATGTGATTCCAAATCTTCCCAGAGATTTCCACAACAAAGCTAGCTTTGTTTTCAAGGCAACGTCCGTAAGCGGTGTTGCACCCTTGGCCCAGATGACGCGACCATGGAGATTGTGCTTGCATGTGTCTATACCGGCGTCGTATTCATCCTTAGGGATATTGATGGCTAAGCGATCGCCTTTCAGACATGGTTTTGGTAGTTGGCTCAGAGGGATGTCACAAACATTGTTTAGGGCTTGAGCGAAAGTTTTATGTTGTTTAGGGTTAGGTTTGTGAGTTGTTTCTAGTTGGTTTTTGATTGGTGGATCGTCGAAATTAAGGAAAGCCCAATGAACGATCGATGTTAGCCTGGTGGAGAAGGAGGGAGAAGGTAGAAGGAGGTGATGGGGGCGGTGGTGGAGGTTTCCTAGGTTTGAAGAAAGAGAAAAGTTGGTGGAGTTTAAATAGTAAAAATATCTCTCAATAAATCGCCAGAGTCTCTCACTCTATCACTACAATACATTTTTCTTAACCAACAAAAGTTATTTATGAAACATGTATATATACCAACGGAGGCATGCAGCCTCTCTACCTGTACATGAACCATTCCATTTCATTTATCTCTCTAACTTTACATGAACCATTTGTGTTTTATTTATCCCTACGATATGTTCCAATTGATTTTTCATTTGACTCTTTTAAATTTTAATAGCACCGATTTTTTCCCCTTCAAAAGATAATTATTAAAACAATAATTAAACAAATATAACCATTTATTAATAAATTTTGAATTATTTTTATATTAAAAAAAGTTCACTATTGTTTATTTTTTAAAACTATATGTCAAAGATTATTATCATGTGTTGAATATATTTTATTGCTACGTTTAATCATTTATAAATTATGGACATTGAAAATTGAAAATAAAAATAAAATAACTTTTTAGATAATAAAATTAATTTAATAATAATAATATATACATCGATATATCAAATTAATAAAATTAAAATGCTGAATTTTAAATATTTAAATTTAAATTGATAATATTTTTAATGTGAATTAAGAATGTTCTTTTATGTCATTTTACATTTATCAGCTAATTGAACCGCTAATTTTACCAAACAGTTCAATTAGTTTATCAACCATCAGCTATCACCTATCACCTATAAATTATCACTTATTAACCATCCGTTATAAGTTAGTTTATCGTCTATCCGCGGTTGGACACTATCCCACACTTATGCAAAATGATGTTAACAAAATCATTATGAGTTGCTGATGGATCTGACAGAATAATAGCTTGTGACATCCCTTCTCCACAATAAGTGAATTCTTTCATACACGAAGCAGAAATTATGATTTTGCAGCTACGTGGCTCACGAGTTACTGACTCACGGTGTTGTTCTTTAAAACACTTTCAAGGATAGGTGCTTTTAGTTCTAAAGTCACATTATGTGCACTTATAATTATTTTTTGCATTTTAAAAACTACAAAATATGTATGCATGCAGAGCAACACCATATAATTCTAAAATGAATAGAAATTTTCTCTAGCGATTTTGATAGCAAAGAAAAATAAATCAATCCCATCCAAATACCTCTAATTGAAACATGCAATCCTAAAGATGAAACATGTGTCGGAAAGTCACCTTGTATTAAAACAAGATAGAAGAGGATTATCAACAACTTTGGTTGAGCTTGTTTTTCCTCTTCTGCGTCTTTGAGACGTAACAAGTAAATGAGGCCTCATAATCAATCTTCTCTTTATTTATCAACTTTTCAAGGTCTTTTTTCAAAACTGAGCAACGATGGAGAGGATAGTTAGAGAGATCATCCATCGACATGTTCTGATTGTTGTCATTGCTTGTTTCGATATTGACAATTTATTCTGACTATTATCAACCAAATTCAACCTCATTCACATGAAGTTCAAGTGGAACCTCTTTGGATGCACTCTTTGCTAGAATATCATTATTGAAATCTTCAATTTGCTCCTCTTCTAGATCATCTTGTTGTCCCAAAACAACGTATATATTGTATCCGCTTGAGAGTCATCATTTGGAATACTAATTACCGTGGGGCTCGAATTAGTCTGTGGCTGCGTCTTGGAGGGAGATTCAGCTTCCACCATTTCAGGCGGCACTTGCTTCAAAATTCTACCACCAAGATCACCTCAGATTAATTCATTTGTAACATTAGTCAAAGGCATATGGAAAGAAATACTCGTCTTGGTAATGGCTTCTTGTTTTGGCACCACAATATTTTCCTGAAAGGGCTGCTCATCAACCGTAATCAAGCGCGACTCACCCATGAATTGGTCATCCACAAATATATAACGCCTGGTTAACCTGTGCAACTGGGGCTGATGTGTTGGTTGCAGTCACATAATTTGGTTGCACAATTTTCTCGGCTGCTGGTAGTTGGTGGGAGAAGATGATCAATTCCGCTACTATTGGTGGTGATGATGCAGTAATGAACGAGTCAGGCGCACGGTTGCGTTTGGCCCGACTTTATTTTAGGTTTAAAGCTACTTTAAGCTTAAAGTAATATATAAGTCCTTTAAAAATAAAGTTAAAGTTGTTTGGAAAATTATGTTTTTTTAAACTTAAAGGCTATTTTTAAGCTAAAATTGTTTGATAATATATTTTATTGGCAAATTTTGCGGTACACCGAAAATATCGAGTGTACCGGTATACTAGATCATTAAATTAGTTGTTTTTTTTTTTTGAAGAAAAGCAATTATTTTCTATTATTGACAATTATAATAATTGAATCTTATTTACCAAAAACGTCAACGATTTTTTTTTTTTGGAACTTTGATTAATTTCTATGAGAAAATGTGAAAAATTTAATATTATGACAAATATATTATAAATTACAATATCTTGTTAAAACGATAATAGTATAACATACTGCTTTATTATTATTATTATTATTATTATTATTTTATGAAGTGCAGTGTTATTATTATCACAAAAATTTCTTTTTCTAAACAAACCTTAATTACAATCAAGTGTTTTCTCATCTTTTTTAACTAAATTTCAATCAATTTTAATCATATTTAGACTTTATTTCTTCAATTAAAATCAATCAAATCCACTTTATTTTTGTGCCACTTTGGCTTTTTATCTTTAAAATCATCTTCAAAAATTAAAATCAACCAAACAAATGACTCGGCTTTTTACCTCGAACTACGTGATTTTGATCTCGTTCGGGTACGTAGGCAAAAGACTTTGTCTTTTCAAATTAACAAAAATACAAAAACATTTTCTTTCTTTCTTTATTTACCCTTAACTTTTTTTTTTGTAAGCAAGTAATTTAATTTTAGCACAGAATAAATAAATGCAAGAGGTTCCTATAGAGTACTATGGACGTTTAGGATGCTAAAACATTCCCTTAACGTAACCAACCCCTGAACCTTTAATCTCTTAAAATTTAGGGTTTATTCGATCGTTTCCCCTTTTCCTTGGAAAAATAAAAGTTCGGTGGCGAATTAAAAATTACGAGTCAACACTAATCAATTGCTTGATATCGAAAAATCACCGCGACAAGTGGCCCTTGCTCATTTGACATTTCATGACATGTCATCTTACGTTATTTTTAGCATGTTTTTCAGTCATTTTCAGTATGTTTTACATCCAGATAGAGGAGTATTTTAGCAATTGCTTATGATTTCGGGACATTTGTACTGTTTCCCATATTTGAGTCATGTAATTCTTTTCTTACCGAAACATAGAAATTTTATGGTGTTTTGGTGTAATTCACGAATAAATCATGCAAATCGGCAAAACAAGATATTAGACTTGTGAAGGCTTTGGGAAGATCAAGAATGAAGATTCAAAATGCCTTATAAGACATTACAGAGGGAGAAATTCAATTCAAAGGTCCCAAGACATCTTATATGAAAGCAAACACCCAAAAGACGAAGAAACAAAGATTATGCATCGGAACCCACTCACAGACGCCCCGAGCATGGTCCATGCGCACCGAGCATGCATTTTCTGCATACTCATGCCCCCAAGCATAGCCTGTGTGCCCCAAACATTGCTAAAAACGGGCCAAAACTGATTTTTACTACATTTAAGTGGAAAAAGCTCGGTTTTTAAGTCCATCTGTAGTGAAAATTGTCTTCCTATAAATATAAACAACACCACATTTAATTAGTAATTCATCAGCCGATAAAATCAATTTTCCTTTTTCCTGCACTATTTTTCTTTTTCCAAGTATTTCAATTATTCTTCTCCATGCAATAGCCGATTAGTATTCTTCACATGTCACAAAATATGTGCTTTATATTTTTCTTTCACCAACATTTCCTCGAGTTGACCGTAGTGAGGATGAAAACGCTATAATATCTACAATAGTTGGCCAATGCTATTGTAGATGATTCAATCATACCGCCTCAAAGCTTTTCTATTTTCAAGTATTATAAATCCAAATAGCAATCAAATTTATTTTCCAATTTTTTGTGATCATAACTTTAATTTCTATGAATGCTGATTCAAAATAGGGGGATCCAACATCAATATTCAAAGCAATTATTTCTTAAAAAAAAATATTCAAAACAATTGGGGCTTTTTCTACGTATAGTGCATGAATTACCATAAAAAAAATTAATGGAACAAACGCTTGGAATTGACTGTATTATTTCCAAACAATACTCACTGGCCGGGTAATAAAATATTAGAATGTAGCTTCTGGCTCAAAATTTGTCTCTTCATAATTTTTTATTTTGTTATGTAGATGTAATTGTGTAACACATTGTTTGTCTTACTGAAAATATATTTTTGGTTTTAGGATTACTCTCCATTCTTAAAGTCATGTGAATTAAGAATAAGACGTGTTGATGGTTCTCTCAAGCATGCTGAGGAGATGTGGTAGAGAACGTGAACATAAATGTAGATGAATTCATTTTTCCTATCAAGGTAGTAGTTATGGAAATGAAAGGAAATGATAGAGTTCAAATGATTTTGAGGAGACCTTTTCTCGCCACTGTCTGAGTTATAATCAATGTGGATCAATGAGAAATTATCATCAGATTAGGAGAAGACTACATTACCTACAAGGTTTTTGGGCAATACCATTACCTAAGTCAGAGAGCTTTGCCAAAGGAAACAGTCAGCCTGAAAGTTGAAGATCGGGAGGAAGACAAGGCGCCTGAGGGACAAGGGCTCCCAAGCACAAGGTTTTTGGCTCTTTATTTTGGGTACCTTGAGCCTTTCAAGCCATCTTTTATATTCTTATTATCCTTTTTGAAACCACTTTGAGCCGTCAACAATAATTTCTTTTGTTGTTACTAAAGTGACGGATCATGTCACAGTTCTGAACCATAATGTCATCTGTTTGATTTATCTTGGAGTTAGATAGAATTTTTATAACTTGGTATGATTTGAAGCTAAGTTTGGGGTTACTATTTGAAATTAGCAACATCTTAAGTTTGAGGTTGGGTACGAGTAAAACTTATTTATCAAAAAGAAAAAAAATGAAAAAAGTGTAGATTATGATTGGTCTAGACAAAAAAATAAAGAGCCAAAAACATAAAAAAAAAATATTGGTCTCTTAAAAAAAATATATTTATGTTTAAAAAGAAATAGATAAATAGTTCTACTTAGTACCCATCTTGTTTGATTGAAGGAAGTAAGATCGGCAGTACATCAATGTTTTGTACGAATCCCTAGGTTGATAATCTAACTCCAAGTTTTTTTGTTAGCCTACTTTCCCAAATATATTCCACCTTAACGTAAACCGAGTTACAACCCTGAAAGACCTTAACGTGTATATAATTTTAGGAAAATGTCATTTCTCTAGAAAAATAACATCAAGAATTTTTCAAGACACAATTGACAAGTTTTAATTGCATGATTTATTTATTCACTTTCTATTTTTCAGCCACACCTCCTTGAATTGTGGCAAATAATGCATTGTGATTGGCTGCTGTTAATTCTTGAAGAATTCTTGATGTTATTTTTCTAGAGATATAACATTGCTCATAATTTTATCTTGTTTGTCTATTTAGAATTGTCTCAAATTTATAACAAGATACATCCAAGTCTCAACTGGAGTGGACAAATATCGTGACCAACCCTATTTTGTACGTGTCCCGTTACGGCAGCCACCATGGCCACCATGACAAAGTGCAACCGGCCCAGCAGCAGGCTGAGGCATCTACAACGTTATCAACAACTGCACCACGGAATCATCAGCTCTCCTTTGCTCAGGTTAGAACTGGATCACATTTGAACCTCTTCCAACACCAGAAATCCAAGGGGAAGCTCTAATTGTTAAGATTACGCAAGAAGCCTATGCACCAGGTCTAGATGCGTGTCAGCGTAATCTACAGGGAAAACTTGTGTCAAACAATGGGGATAAGCCATATACATCTAAATATATTATGGAAAAGCTTCAAAAGCAATGGAAAGCGTCCAAGAATTGGCATATGTTATCCCTGGGTCGGAGTTATTATGAATTCTTCTTATCCTTAGGTTGGGGTGCTATGTCTTTTTTAATGGACCAAAGATTTCAATGTTCACACTCAGAAACAAACACATGCGCATGTTTGGATTCATTTACATGAGTTGCCACAAGAATATTGGATGGATATAATGCTATGTGAAATAGCAATTGCAATTGGAACTCCATTGATCATTGATAGTGCAACTCAAAATTGCGTCTTTTGGCACTATGCAAGGATACTTGTAGATATGGATTTTAAATATTTTTATGAGATAATGGTAGAAAGGGACGGCTTCACATTTCCTGTGGAAGTCTCTTACGATTGGCTACCAGAATTTTGTTATCGTTGTAAGAACATTGGGCATAGCGTAGCCAAATGTCGGTGGTTGCATCCTACACAGGGAAAGAATGTCGAGAAACAGACGACGGTGGGAGACAAACGTAAGAAACCTTACAAGGTTCAGAAACACGTATAGCAAAGTTGGCAGGTAAAAAAGAATCCTTGAGGAATCGACTCATCTAAGGCATTTGAGATTCTGAATGTTGAAATTCCTATCTTCAACAACAGGTAATACAAGCACCTTTAGAACAGGACACGGTGTAAACTGAAAGATGTGAGTTACCACTCATTGCAAATGAACAATCTACAGATTCTGATTCGATTCATGTTTATTCTGCGACAAATGAAGAACAACACTTACAAGCAGATGCGTTTGAACAACCCCCATTGTCAGATAAGTCATCAACATCTTTACACTTTCCTTTGTATAATGTTACTTACGTGATTGATAAGACTTTTGTTGTTGAGCAAATTTATGATGATTCTTTACCTGTTAACACAGTCTTGGAAGAGGAAATTGTAGTTGCATCCCTAGATCAGAATACTAATTCAAGTATTATCCCCATAGAACCGTCACGGAAACAGACTCTTCCTATGGTTCATAGTTGTTCCACTCTTCAAAAGGAAGTTGATTTGGTTTCACATCCGTTGATTCAAGGTAAAAATGTTGATGTTCGTTCATAGAAAAAGAAAATTACTAAGGTTCTGTTTGGTAAGGCCACAAAACTAGCTTATAGCTTATAGCGGATAGCTTATAAGCTCGTTTGACCAAAAAAGCTCTGTTTGGAAATGATCTTTCACCACGAGCTTATAACTTATTTCACGAGCTTATAAGCTATTTTTCAGACGCTATTCCAAGTAGCGTTTGAGCTTATAGCTTATAGCTTATCATTTTTTCTTCCATTTTTACCCTTATTATTTTAACTAAAAATCATATTTACCCTTTATCATTTATTAAACTTAAATTGCTACTGGATGGCTTATGCGCAACAATGATCACGTAGTGACATATGATTTTCCTAAAAAAAATGTGATGCATGATTTTTATTTCCTAATAAAAAAAATGTGACCTATGATTTTTATAAATATACATGTATATAGATTACGTATTTTCCCGTTAAAAAAAATAGATTACGTATTTTATTTCATAATATCTTAAATATTTATGACCTCTCAAAAAAGTATTATGAATAAAAATGTCCTTTTATGTCAATTTACATTTATTAGTTAGTTAAACCGCTAATTTTACCAAACACTTTATCTAACTTATCAGCTATCAGTCAACAGTCAACAACCATCACTTATAAGCTATCAGTCATCAGCTATAAGCTATCAGGTAGCTTATAAGCTATCCGCTATTTTTACCAAACAGAGCCTAAGACGGCATATCAAACCAGTTCTCTAGGGATCGTAATTGATTGCCAACTTTTCACTTCCCCTAGACTGTTTTTTATTTGATTGTTTTATTCTTTATTTATTTTTTCCTTCTCAGGGTTTTGGTTTGACCCCCCTAATGGATATATATTTTTCCTTTTTTAATAATATATATTGAGTATGGTATAGGATGGGAGTTGCAACGAGTTCTCAACCTAATTGAGATGTCGCTGTTTTTCCTTGATGTCTTCCCTATGTCGGCTTTTTTAATTTTATTAGTTGAAGTACACGTGAATCCCACAACTATTTGAGCTCACTCCTCACTTACAAAATGATAGACCCCATCTTCAAAATAGTATGGGACATTCATGAATATATTCGGATAAATGTAGAATCACAAGTAAAATAACATCATTTTTCTTATAGAAGTATGTATTAATTGCCGAGTACATAGCACAAAAACATAGAAACAAACTTGGTACTAATTTACTAACTTACCTTATCTTTTGGCCAAAAGATATAGTTGTCATTGGCACAAAATTACACCATAACATCACATAATGTAAACAAACAAAACATAGTAGTCTACAATATATAACATATTGTTCCATAAGCAAAAGAAACTTTGTAGACCTGAACCACTTGCTATTGTAGACATGTACTGGTTCTTCAATCTAACGATAATAATCATATGAGTACAACTCATTATCATGTTCAAGTATGGCAAAAGAGACTCCTTTCTTGAATGAGTACAGCTTCTCCTTAAATTCTTCAATCACAGTGGATTTCCTCCTCTCATCATAAAAGGAGAAACTCATCCTCTCAAGCACCATACCATTTTTCAGAAAAAAATTAGCCAAAAACAACGCATCCTCTAATCCATGGAAAGTTCCGAATTTCACAACTTGGAGACTGGAGGCCAAACAATCAGCAACAGCAGCAGAATTCAGAAGCTCTTGGTTGAATTCGGTTATTCTCTAAAAAATAGATATAATCAAACAAAGTCTAAATAAGAGGAGATATAAAGGTTAAAGTATAGTAACAAATATGCTAATTATTACTAACCTCGAAAACTAGAGTATTGAGAACAGGAGTCTTGTGAAGTAAACCGAACAAAACTTCACCAGTACTATAGCCAAGATCCAAATGGCTCAACATAGCAAATTTAGGTAGAACAGCCACATTTTGTTTTGTCAAAACCTGAATGACATAGATTAAGGATACTTGTTTGCATTGAACCATATGGAATACAACAATTTCTACTACTAACCTCTGAAGAGAACAAACTTATATTTGAAAGAAGAAAAAAAACTTTTAGATATGAAAAATGTTATTTTGACGGAAACATCGTATGCACTGTTCATCTTTTGTTAAATGATCAACAATGTTGAAATACATATGGTCTATTAACAAACTACCAAACAGAATTAACTCTTTATTTTAACTGTGTAAACGGTTAACCATGTAATAAAACTCACGAGTATATGTGAATAATATTGGCCTTCCGCATATGGTGACAGTTCATAATGTCAACAAATTGTGTCAAAATTACAGAGTTTCCTAAACATAACTACATCTCAGAAGAAACATTCAACAAATTGTGCCATATTGATAGCAAGTTCTCAATTGATGCTCATGGTTAACCATATATATATATATATATATATATATATATATATATATATATATATATATATATATATATATAGCATGTTCGGTATAAGATTAAGTTGTTTAGTAAAATGATATGATTGTTACCTCCGATCCACGAAATTCGATACACTTCACTTGACTGAATTGTTTGAGAAGTAGAGAAGCACAAGATTGAGTCTCTTGAACACTATTCCCATATTGCTTATCCAAAGTGATTTTAGCAGAAGCATTACGAGCTGCTGATGGATCTGACAGAATAATAGCTTGAGACATCCCAACACCACAATAAGTGAATTCTTTCATACACGAAGCAGAAAACTTGATTTTGCAGCTACGTGGCTCACGATTTACGGACTGACGGTCTTGTTTTATTAAAACACTTTCAAGTAGAGGAGCATTTAGTTCTAAAGCGGCATCATTTGCACTCAACCAAGAACAGTTTTTCATCTCCAACTTTTTCAGTGTTCGGAAAAGAATACCTAGAGATTCGTCCATGGTGAATATAATGCCACACAACTTGATAACATTTAGGCTTCCAAAACTACAACTATAATAAGAACTGCTGGGAGGAACTTTGATAGAACAATAACACATCTTAAGCACCAATTCTTCTACCTTATAAGAGTAATTAAAAAGCATATGAGATGTGTAAGCTGAGAGGCGTAGTCCTAACTCTGTAGAGATATAAATCTTTTTTACATTTCGTTTGAAGATGCCAGAGATCCATGTATTTAGAAGGGATATATCATACTTGTTAGTGATAACAAGTGAAAAACTTTCAGCACTGTTACTTTTAGTAAGAAGAAGTGCTCTATTGACAAAGTTTATAAAGTGTTGTTTTCCACCTGATTTCTTCTTCCTTTTGGGAGAATAGAAAACACTATCATCTAAATTCACCTTGGTGATGAAAGTCCAACAATCTATCCATCGTTTCGATAACACACTTGTACGAGCAGCATCTTTTGTTGGGACATAAGACAGAATGTGAGTAATAAGTGAATCAGGTAGTTTGCTGATTAAGTCCTCCTTTGCCTTATGCTTCTTATGAGTTGAACCAAGAGACTCCATTTGCATAACAGTTTTCCTATAACTATTTTTCTGCATTTTCAAACACTTCCAAGTATCAATGTTAATGCATAAAATATTCTTTAAATGAATCAAACACAATCCATATTAATGCAGATTAGTTTTCCTATTTTTTCTGTATTATGAAACAATATCAAGGGCTAATGCTCACATGCTTAAGTAATTTCAACAATTCGATTTATCTATTTATGTACTCATATGGTGAAATCTCAAGTCTCAACACATTATTTTTCCATCATTTCCATTCTCATACCTTTCAGTCGGATCGGAAACACCGCCGGTTACTTGAACTCCTCCACCAAACACAAAATATCACATATTCCCAACTTCTACTCACTCTCCAGAGAAGGAAAAATTGTATTTTCTTTTTTATTTGAGGAAAAAAAAAAACATCTCCAAGAGTTTTTTTAAAAAAAAAAATAATCTCTAGAGTTGAATAGGAAAAAAATAATGTGTTTGTTGTTCACCATATGGGTGTGTATATAAATAAATCCAAAGATGAAAATTACTTGTGTATGCTTAAGTTCTGCATGTTAACAATGATCCAATATCAAGTATCAAAGATTCAATCATGCATGCATATGCATTTCCATATGCATTTCCTAAATAAAAATTTTGTATTTTGATAAGAAAGAATAAATATCAATCCCACCCAAATGCCTCTAATTGAAACATGGAAACTTTAAAGGGAAATGCTAAAGACCGCCCTTGGGACAATGGTTAAGATGATAAAAATAAAAACATTGTATTGAAAAATGGTAAAAAGTGAAGAATTTAACTTTTTAAAAGTAAAAACATTGTTGAATTCCATGTAAATATACTACTTTTAGTTTCCTTAACCATTGCTTTGAGGGCATTGGTTAGCAAGACCCAACTTTAAAACATTCGTGGGTTGGTTGTATTGAAAAGTAAGAGGTTCTCACCTTTGTGTAGAAACAAGAAGAAAGATGATGATGATCAAAGTTGCTTCTCTTCTTTCAGCTTTCTAATAATCTTTTCTGATTATTACTTTTTCTTTAGTTTACCTTGTTACTCTTGGTTGGCTTTATAAAGAGTAAGATAAGATAGCGTGGGAGATTGGCCAGAGTCTAGGACATGGTTACTAGGTAGCTACTAGATGCCCTCTCCTAACCTTTCTTATTTCTTAGTTAATTGGGATTAAATAATTTTGAAAAGAAACCTAATTTCTGAAAGTAATTTAAATTCATTCCTTATTTTTTTGAGCACTTGTTAGGCATTGTTAGCATGCCGGATTTTTTTATTTATTTTTACATTTTTAGTACAATTAAGTAGTGGGTAAATTATGTACTGTAGTTAAGAAATTAATTTAAAACGTTATTTAAAATTGTTATAATAATTTATTAAGTAGTAGGAGTAATAATATCTTTCGTGTGTTTGTTAATATTGAGTCCATTGGCTGTTGAGTTCACTTGAGTAACTTGCTGTGTCGGAAATTGTTTTAGGATATCAATGACACGTGAAATAATTGCAAAAGACCTATCAAATTCCAATTGCGTTAACAAATCCATTAATACGGATAGACATTATACATATGCTAATGCTTTCACACATACTCCTAAAGATGCAAAAGAATTCTTAAACCTCTGGTTGGTTAGGGAATGTAAAGGGAGCAAAGATGAACAAATCCCTCCAACTCTCCAAATACTTCCTCCATTTCATATTAGATGTTTTATTTGGATGAAACACAAGCTTGCTTTCTTTTGGTTAAGCTGGTGTGGAGTTCATGTGACCTGACATGTTGAATAGTCAATGTATAGGAGAATCCACATGGTATGATCCTCTATACCAGTCCATAGTCTACCAAGTGTCAAGTCTGTCAAGGCACGTAGTCGTTTGTTCTTCATAGAGAGGATTTGTGTCAGTACACAATCCACCAAGCGTTAAGTCTATCAATGAGTAGACGTTTGTTCTTCATAAGGTCGACATATATCCGTCCATAAAATAATTGTTAGATACACATAAACATAGGTACATGCAACAAAGGTATAATAACATCAAGCTTCGGGTAAATGTAATCAAATATAAAATACCAACAATTTTAGGCTAATTATCATATATATATATATATATATATATTGATTCACTAAAAGTAAACCTTGATTTCCTAGGGAATTATTCCTCGGAAAACACACCTATTTCGTCGAAAAACACTGATTTTCTAGGGATTATTGAAGAAACTAGTTGTAGGAAATTTTAGATCTATTCTTACGAGTTTTCCGAAGAACTTCCGTGAAATGTTTTTTCCGAGGGATTTACTGAGGAAAGTTTGGTAGGACATTTTGCAGACTGTCACCACTGACACACGTTTTCTGACGAAACTTTCTTAGAAAATAATTATATTTAAAAACTAAAATTAAAACCAAATTTTGATTTTGAAAAAGGCGCCAAATAATTCAAAAGAGGTGCCAAAATATTTGGCGCCAAAATTTCAGAAAAAATCAAATTTAAAAAAAAAACGAAAAATAAAAAAAGTGCGCCAAAGTTTCAAACAAACCCAAATTTTGAGAATTTGTTTCCTAGAAAACACATCATGTTGATAAATAATTACATAAAACAAAATTCATAAAGGCTATTAGAATTTTCTTTGACAGTGGAACATCACCATTGCAAACCACCTAAAACACCCCAAAAGTGCCCCAAACTAAACTTTTCAAAACCTGCTAAAAAACCAAAAACCAGTCCCTAACTAAAAAACCTGCTAAAAAAAAAAAAAAAAAACAGTCCTTATGATATGTCCCTAACCAAAAAACCTACTAAAAACAACACCAAAATACACAACAAGAATATAAATTACTCGCCATGATCATCATCCCTCTCCTCGTCCTCGTCCTCGTCATCATCAACGTTGTCGTCGTCATGTGTTCGGTCTTCTTGAACCGACAGTGATGATTGATTCGATGGCGACGATGAATCAGATGTCTTCCTACTCTTCATGCCACCCATCCTTTTTGTAACCATCCTTTTTAGTTTTCTCATTTCCTCTGCCTGTTTGGCCAACAATTCCCTTAACTCATTCTCCGATTCTTCTTTCTTTGCCAACGCCTCCTTTTGAGATTGCAACTATTGGTTCATTTGTTGTATCATTGCTTGCATCTTAAGAGGCAACTCTCTAGAACGAGATGAGGACTCTAGTGGAGGAGGAACATAGAACAAGTTTCCATGTACCACATTGCCGGCTAACGGCCCAAGACCGTATATTCTATCTGGTCTTCCTTTTCCCGGTCTTCCTTTTCCTGCAGCCTTTGTCCATAATTGAAATTTAATGAGGTAGGGAATTTATGCATATGATGGAATCTCAGGATTATCCGCCAAAAACTTCGCTACATTTGTGGCATAAGCTTCCTATAAAGAAAAATAATAGATAATAAAGTCAAAACCGAAACAAAACAAACACCTAGCTAGCAGCAACATGCTATCATCACTGAAACAGAAAAAGCCACAAACAGAAAACAGTAAAACAGCCGCATCACATCGATAATATACAACCTGCCAATACCCCTAGCGCCTAAGGCACTATCCCGGATCCCAAACCCACTAATAGACATTGCAAATTACCACATAAGGACCCAAATTTCCAACAGACATTGCAAATTAGACATACCTCATTTAGTCATCCAACCACAAAACATAATCCATTAAAATGAATAAATCACACTTTGAGTGACTTTTTAAGCTAAGGATCAAAATCGTATTCACATTTTCTAACCATCATAATAATAAAAAATATAGGCTAAAGTGCACTTTTTCACACCTAACTTTCAAAAACTTGCAATTTTGGCCCCCTAAGTATAGAAACTACAATTTTGGCCCCCTAAGATTTAGTCTCATTGCAACTTTAATCCTTTTGGCCAATTTTGACCGGTCAATGCCTACGTGGCACGCCACGTGTGTAATTATTGAATTAAAAAAATTAAAAAAGTTTATAATCATTTTTTAAATAAAACAACAACACTGTTTCAAACTTTACCTTTCTCCCTCAACACCCGACCCTATTCCCTCGCAAAGCACCGTCGTCAGTTCGTCACACCGACGAAAAATCCATGACGAATCACATAGCCAAAACGTCCCACAACATATCTTCCACCTAATCCTACTCCCTCAACGAGATCATATGTCGATTGTATCCTCTTGGCTTTATGGGTCTGGTGTTTTGAATTAAAAAGGAATTGAGTTTTATCTGAGATCTCAAACAACCTACAAACCTCAACTCCTATGCACAACCAAAAATTGAGTGGCCAAAAGTGCAGAAACTCAAACAAGCCATTTTCATGAATGAAGCCACCTACATCCCCTCTTCAGCAAGCTGACAGGTAAGGAGGTACTTATGCAGAAAATCAAACACCTACCACTAGTCTAATTCATTCACCGCAAAAATGGAGGAAATAAAGTTAGGGTTCTTCAATTTGAAGGACGTTGAAAATATGCATACGTTTCTATTTCCAATCATTGAGGTCGATGATGATGATGATGATGATATTGTTGGTGCTTTTGAAAGTAATTCTAATCTTTTTTGAGCTGGGAGGATTTTCGTTTGATTCTTCTTGATTTTGGGTGAATTGAGATGTTTGATGATGATGATAATATTGTTTGATTTCATATTCATTGTTGTGTAGTGTGTTTTAGATTTGCAATTACCGTGAATCATTTTTGGGTTTACACTAAAAAGTGTTTTTTTTTGTTTGAAATTTGATTTGTTTCATCTTCTTTCACTTCAACAACTCCTGGACATATAGATGTAGAAAATAACATATGATGAAGAACATAATTTATGCTCCTACCCTTTTCAATTATGATGATAAAAATATTGAATTTGAGCAATTTAAGGTGATTCTTGAAATGAGTTTTGATGAATTTGTGTTTTGTTATATGGTTTTTGTCAAAATTGTTGCTTTTTTATTTTTCTTGAGATTGAGAGGAAGAAGAAATAAAAGATTGAGATTTGAATTATAATTATAATTTTTTTTTCTTTTTTTTTTTTATTTTTTTTAATTTCATTTATTTAATTTAAAAAATGATTATAAGCTTTTTTATTTTTTTTAATTCAATAATTATTCATGTGGCGAGCCACGTAGGAATTGACCGGTCAAAATTGGCCAAAAGGATTAAAGTTGCAATGAGGCTAAATCTTATAGGGCCAAAATTGTAGTTTCTGTACTTATGGAGCCAAAATTGCAAGTTTTTAAAAGTTAGAGGGAAAAGTGCAATTTAGCCAAAAATATATAATCACAACTCTACTAATTAAACTAACAATCTGATATTTATAAGTATCAAATAAAAACTAAAGGCACCAACCAACAAGCACAAACCAACACACAACCCACATCCTTTGAACACAGCAGAGAGCAGAAAATGATCACAAATTTACCTGGGTATTGCTAGCTCGAGCATTGACATACCGACCAAGACGTGGACTGAAACAAGTCTCTTCATGGATCTCTTCCGAATAAGGATCTCTATCCAAAAAAATTCGCTAATTGTACACACAAAAATATTAACCAATTAGAACATTATTTGGCAAATTTAATATATACATATATAGAAATATAAATAGTTAAATATATTTTTTTACCAAATTTCTAGCATGGGTAGCGGTACTGACTGAGCCTTGTGCGTGCAACTGTCCTCCTACAATAAATGCCTTGTTCACCTTGTTAGCTTTGGACCGATTGTTAAAATGTGGATCTTCATTCCAATAATAACTCCCAGCTTTTTTCTTCGATCCATTCTGTACGATAATTGCCTTTACGTTTTTACGATTCCTGCCGTTCATCATATAATAAATCTGATAAACGTCTTGCAGCTACCTTATGAAAGTTTCTATCTACAAGAGTGTGATGATGAGGTTCCCATGTACAAAAATCCTGCAATAAATTTTTTTTATCAACAATTTAAAAAATAAACCATATTATAAAGTAAATACAATTATTTAATATTTAATAATTGCAGTAGCGGAGCCAGGAATTTTTTAGAGCCTGGACAAAAAATTTATCGTAAAACGTTACCTCCTTCCTGCGAATAATTTCACATTTCCTGCGGATATATCTTTCCTGCGGATCCTAAAATCCTAAGGTATTACCTCACCTAGGAACCTATAATCCTTGGCAAAATCTACAGGAAATGTATTTTCTGCGGAATTTACGCAAAATTCCGCTGGAAAAGCTAAAAATTCTAGTAATGGCGAGGCTTGCTATAAAAGAAAGTTGGAGCTGAACCTGGGCTAGTGCCCAGGCTAGCTGGGGTGGCTCCGCCCCTGGATAATTGAGATCTTGATGATGTGTTTAATTTAATTTTGTTAGATCGGTTTGGTTTTACTTTTGGATTTGAAATTTGAAATTAGAGGTCACTTTGATTGTAAATTGTGGTGACGAATCTATTTAATTTTATCTCAAGTACAAACACTGATACCAGACACGAAACTGCAACTTACAATGGCACAGACACATGAACGCTAGTAAAAGAAATTAAATTGAGAAAATTCTTAGAGAATTGGATCAATATACATTGTTAGTGTATAATTATTTTACACATGTATTTAATGATGTGTTGCTACTTCAATTAATGAATATTCATGATTGGATGTATGTGTAAAATAACTCCAGTGCATAGTAACTCTATTAAAAGTGTCATTGCTACAACTTATGGACTATTTGGGTTTGAGTTTATCTAGTGACAATGGCTTAGACACTTGTGAGACTACTTGTGAAAAATTTCATTTGAGCTTATGCAAATTAATTAGCTTTTATGTATTATGAAGATACAATTTTCGCTAACGAGAACTTATGAATTAACATAAAAGGTTATTTATTTGTATAAGCGGCATGTCATAAGCTCAAAAATAAGCCAATTCAAATGGACTGTGAGAGTTTATGAAGCAGCTTATGACATGTTCATAAGTTCTTTGTAGCTTATTTTTGTAAGCTCTCCATAATAGCTTATGAAAACAACATATAGCTAGCTTATATGATTTTTTTTTTAATGATGTTATCTTTTACTAGAGAAATAGCTTATACAAAGCGCTTAATTTATCTGTTTATCCAAAGAGGGCATTAGTGTTAGTGGTTTGTAATTTTTTCCCCTTTCTGGAGAATCCAGTTGATCGGTTGCTTTTTTCTTTAGGTGCCTCCGAGGGGAACGTCGCAGCAATCGGGCAAGAAAGTTCAGTGCTATCAGCCAGCCACCATGAAATATTTGGGATATTTCTTCCTGCTTTGACGCCGGATGAGGTTTGTGTGCATAATTTAAGTAATTGACAAACAAGCAGCCATGAAATATTTGGAATATGATGCATATTATAGCTAAGCTAGCAAGGAACTATCAGTTCTAGATGCACAATGTTTATTTGAACGGAGTATTTTTTTTAATTTATAGTGTCAAAAGTTTACTGTTTTCTAATCATAATCACCGGGATGCCTCTGTCATATTACTTCTAAAAATATCTCAACAGATTTGCGTATACTACTGAAGTAGTATGTAATTAAACATCAAGCACTTATTTGCGAGTAAGGTCCACTTCATTCCATGGCCATAGTTTGAAGATCAAGTATTAATTTTATTTTTTGGTTTAATTGCATCTTTGGCCTCTCGAATTTCACAATTATACAATTTTGCGCACACCATCCATCCACCCCACCTAAGTTTAAAATGAGTGATTTTGACTCTTAAGTTTGCCTCCTTTTGCACTTACCCCATGCACATTTTGACCAAAAAATGATGATGTGGCTAATTTTAATGACATGGCGTATCTATGTGTTCGCCAATGTAGAAATTAACATTTTTTTTAAATTAAAAAAAAGAAGAGGAAATCAGTTTTATTTTTATTTTATTTCTGCTGAATTTTAATTAATTGTTTTCAGTTTTCACATTCCCTCTTTGTTTTATGTTTACCAATAATTTTTCTTCTTAATTTTCACTCTAGTTTCAGTTTCCTTCTTCCCTTCCTTCAAGTTGTAATCATATATTGATTTTAGTGAACTTTCTTTGAAAGTGCAAGGGGGACATGACTACTTCTGGATTGTGGAAGAAACCTGTATAATTGCTTTGTGTCTTTCTCTTCTCTCTCTTTTACATTATCCGATGCATTAGACTCTGAACTCTATCTTAGACTATGAACATTGAACTTAGTTTAAAAAGAATACAAAGCTAACACAATTCAACCCCCTTCTTGTGTTTTTCTCACCTTCAAAATCAGTTAATAATAAAAATTGTGAGGCAGTTCCTGTAAAGTATTATTTTATTATATCTAATACTTTGCCGGTAGGTGGATACTAATGGGTACCCTCATGCTCAATAGTATTCACATCATCTAAAAACACCGAGATAAATAATGTGTGTCCCACTTTTATATTTTGCTCTAGAGTGATTACTATTGATTTGTAATTATTAAACTATGTTGGTAATTAAAGTGGTGAAGTTCAATGTTTACTAGAGACCATTCATATACTTCATTAGTTGTATTTGAATTAGTTGAACAAGGAATATCATAGTTAGTGGGGGCACAATTGATGTTTTAGTTAGAAAATCCACTGAGTTAAGCAGATCTCATCCCACTATTTTTATTTATTTTTGAGACAGACATGTAAAGTTTGTTGCGGACTTGAAGTTGTGCTTTGAAGACTAGACTCCAAGACTACCTTTCTAGATTTTATTTATGTAACAGATGGATTTTTAGTCATAAGTGACCTCATAAATGTATCTTACACTTATGTTAAGTTAAGTATTTAAATTTCCCTGTAATTCAACTCAATTATGTTAATTATCCAGCATCAGATACTAATATACTGTGTACTATTCTAGACAATTATATCAGGATGTTATAAATAGCATCATGTCTTTAGTTCAATGGTAAAAGTACACTATTAGAGTGATTGAAGTACTTGAAGATATATATATATATATATATATATATATATATATATATATATCTCAAAGAGTAAAAGTACTTGGACCATAAGAAGAAAATGGGTAGGACAAAGTTTTTTCTCTTAATGGACATATATTATATATTTGATGGAATCCATACTTATAGGGCATTTCTGATATAGTCTACCTATATTAGAATGAAGTGGGGCCGCTTCATTGAGTTTAAGGGCGTGCCTCTTAAATTCTCTTAAAATCAGGCAAACATTCTATACGGAGTTAAGATTACCAGAAACGGACGCTGTTATAACTTCTAAAGATTGAAGAAAAACATATAAATATCAAAAACATGAATTATGTAAAATATTATTCATTGAAATAAAATCAACTAATTCAAAATTAGCCATAATATATCTAGGAGATTATATATTAATTTCATAATAGATCATATAATATTCCTATGGGAAATATGTAACATATTTTACAATCCCTCCCAAGAACTATCATCTTAAGAAAGATATACTTGTTACTCCACTTGAAGCTTGAAGATTTGTTGACATTGAAAGAGTGAATAATTGAACATGGCAAACGAAAAAACGAGATAGTATTCGAGCCGAGATGTTGAAAGATATGGTATAATTTAGCATATATGAATTACAACAGGTAAACACATGTTACTCTTGTTGTATAGTTGTTTACATAAACTCTTAAACCAATAATTCGGTTCAAAGACTGAAGTGATTCGATTCAATTTATTTACTATCTTTTAATTTATTTGATGTCTTGATCATACAAACTATATAATGTATTATTTAATATTTGATGCATAAAACATTAAAACATAGTGTATGCTTGAGCCCAATTTAACATGCTTCATTGAGCGAGATTGTTCTTCCTCCAATGGAAACTTGATTTCATATCCATTAGACATGTTGTAGTTTAATCTTAATGCCAAATCTCTATAAACTCAAATACTTCCTTCTATATTTTCAACGAGATTCACAACATCAATCCTCAAAATGTACCAAAATGACAGTCTATCCTTTTGGTACATTTTGTAGGATTGATCATGTGAATCTCGTTAAAATATCGAAGGAAGTATTTGAAGGGCATAGAGATTTGATATTAAGATTAAATTACCACATGGAAACTTGATATGAAATCAAGTTGTTTATATTGGAGAATGAACAATCTCACCCAAAGAAGCATGTTGAATTGAAATTAAGTTTTCACTAGGATATCTTGATGTTTTATGCATCAAATATTTAATAAGAAATTAAATAGTTTGGATGATCACGATGTCAAAGAAATTAAAATATTGTAAATCAATCGAATCGAATCATTTCAGCCTTTAAATTGAATTTTTTTGTTCAATGACATATGCAAACAATTTTACAAGTGTATCATAAGTTAATTTGTCACAAATCATATATGTTAAATTGTCGCCATATCTTACAACATCTTTTTCTTGATTATTATCTCATTTTCTCATTTCCATTTACCAGAAAAATTATTCATTGAAATAAAATCAGACACACATTCTATACAGAGTCATTATAACCAGAAACAGACGCTGTTATATGTTCGATCTAAACATAACTTATAAATACTGAAGAAAAACATAAAAATATGAAAAACATGAATTATGTAAAATATTATTCATTGAAATAAAAACAACTAACTCAAAATCAGTCATAATAGATCAAGGAGATTATATATTAATTTCATAATAGATCATATAATATTACAATGGGAAATTTGGAACAGATTTTAAAATCCCTCCCAAGAACTATCATCTTAAGAAAGATACACTTGTTACTTCATTTGAAGCTCGAAGATTTGCTGACAATGAAAAAGTAAATAACTTATCATTGCAAATGACAAATGAGATAGTAATCAAGCCCAAGTTGAAAGATATGGTAAAATTTAACATATATGAATTATGAAAAGTAAACACATGTTACACTTGTTGTATAATTGCTTGCGTAAAATCTTAAACCAATAATTCGGTTCAAAGACTGTAGTGATTCGATTCAATTTATTTACAATCTTTTAATTTATTTGATGTCTTGATCATGCAAACTATTTAATGCATTATTTAATATTGATGCATAAAAAATTAAAACATAAAGATATCCTAGTGAAGGCTTGAGTCCAATTTAACATGCTTCATAGGGCGAGATTGTTCCTCCTTTAATGGAAACTTGATTTCATATCCATTTGGCATGTTGTAGTTTAACCTTAATGCCAAATTTCTATGAACATCAAATACTTCCTTCTATAAATTCAATGAGATTCACAACATCAATCCTACAAAATGTACCAAAAGGATAAACTAAATAACAATTAATTAGTCTATCCTTTTGGTACATTTTGTTGGATTGATCCTGCGCAACTCGTTAAAATATCAAAGGAAGTATTTGAAGGTCATAGAGATTTGATATTTAGATTAAACTACTACATGCCAGATGGATATGAAATCAAGTTGTTTCTATTGGAAGAAGAACAATCTTATCCAAAGAAGCGTGTTAAATTGAAATTAAGCTTTCACTAGGATATTTGGATGTTTTATGCATCAAATATTAATAACAAATTAAATTTTTTGCATGATCACGATGTCAAAGAAATTAAAAGATAGTAAATCAATTGAATGGAATCACATCAGGCTTTAAAGTAAAAAATTTATTCAACGACATATGCAAACAATTTTACAACAAGTGTATCATAAGTTAATTTGTCACAAATTATATATGTAAAATTGTAGTCATATCTTCAACATCTTCCGCTTAATTATTATCCTGTTTTGATATTATTCATTGAAATAAAATCAACTAATTCAAAATCAGCCATAACAAATCCAGGAGATAATATATTAATTTCATAAATTTTTAAAATTAACACATAATCATGTCTTTTTTCACGGCTTACCTTTTCCCTTGTTTAATCAAAGAACTTACGATCGTATGAGATTTTCTGTGGAGGTGGTAGAAACAATCAACATAGAATCAAATAATAATAGGTAAGACATAGAAGTACAAGCCAACATCATCGCTTTTGATTTGATCTAGCATGAAATGGTATTCCACGAATCAGGTTTTGTTGCATCACCATAGATCTAACAAAGAACAAAAAGCATAAGATAAATCAAGAGAAAAGAAGCCAACTACAAAAATATAGATCAATATATGAGATAATAAAATAAGTATCTTTTAATTGAAAACACACAGCACAATTGAATCGACTGAAATAAAATCACAAAAGATGTATCCCCATACATATCATAACAACTTCAATTGTGAACATCTATAATATGTAGACGAGTGATTTATCGATATTAAAAGCCTATTGAAATATAATGTTGAGATAAAGAGAGATACCAAGAGGGAGAATGCAAAAGGCGACAACCACATGTATTGTAAAACTGAACCAAGAAACACATTTATAAAGAGTTCGCAAGAGGAGTTCTTGGTGTAATTAGGTTAAGTTTCCTAGTTATTTTTGTAATGTTTCATTAATGGGCCTCATGAGTCCAAGAAGTGTAGTGGATGTATGAGATTATTTTATTATCTCTAGCTTGAAAAGACCCACTTTTTATCTGCATCTCTTTTCATATTATACACTTATATACAAATATAAGTCTATTCTTAACTATAAATTATTTTAAATATTATAACTAATAAGATCAAATTATATGTTTTTCCTTTAAAAATCACTTTTAAAAAAATATGGTCTCTTTTAAAATCCATATAAATTTGGATTTAAATGTTAATGGGTGAAACAAAATAATTCGTTTATCCATTAGAATTTCAAGAAGAAAATTGAATTTATCCATATCCAATGAATAAAATTCAGTCGATCCATTTACAATTTTTTATGAACGAACATTCATCCATCCATAAAAAAATTAAATTTTTATATTTCTAAAAATAAATTTAAATACAATAAATTTAGTATTAATTAAACTACTTTTGTTAGAACAAGAATGGTTCATTTAAATTCTCTCGAGTTTTGATGATAACAAATTATCTAAGAACAGTTAGAATACTAACATATGTTCAAGTGTGCAAGAACTCCTTATCATGAAGAGGGAACATATGAAGAGCATCAGAAAAGGATTGAAAAGCTTAAAAGACTATGGTGGACGATTTACTGAAAGATTAAGTGTAACACTCAAAACCCGAAAGCAATAATCTTGCAAAAAATTCAATAATCTCAAGAGATTTAGATGCTACGTCAATATTTTTCAAAACATGCATAACTTGGATTCCATAAAAAATTGCAATGGAAGACATTCAACATTCATAACATCTCATCACTAGAAAATAATCCTCAAAATCCAAAATAATAATCTCAATATGTCAAGTACATCTCATAAATACATCTCCATAATACAATTCAGATCTCAACATAAATAACAATAAGTATCAAAATAATGACTCAAGACTGACACCCCTAAATCAAGGCCTAACTAGACTCTAAGAAAAAAAATAAACGAGGAAGCATCCATTGTAGTCCTTAAGCAACAAAAGAAAGCAATCACCTCAATCCTACAAATCACCTATGTCATTCAAAGAAATGACGCGGTGATCAACCAAACGACCACTAGGGGTTAGATACCGATCACATAATCAAATGAATAGAATTAAAAGATTTCATCTCTCACTATGCATAAACATACTCATCGTTCTAGAATACTAACATCATGTGAATATTATCTTCAACTCAATCATAACCCAACCATTCACAAATTCCATATCAAGGGGTAATCACATCACAAACAACTAAACTCATAGTATTCGTACTTTGTCATGTATAAGCATCAATCATGTCTTAACATAACTAAACTCACCAATAATCTTACAATTTCAATTAAGTATATTAGCACATAATCCATTGTTTCATTTCACCTTGTCAAATAACACATCATCACCTTTCACATATTCGTCACTAACGGACAATAACTCCCTACACTCTCATATAATTAATTTAACTAATCACATCATTTCGAGTGTATAAGCAAGGAATTCATCATCATTAAAGATTTCACCTATTCAAACACATATGATCCACACTTCATTACCATCACCAAAATAATCATCATCCAATCAATTCACCAAGTGTACAAGCAATCACCAAATGACAAACATCATCATGTACACATCCCCACATATAATCATATAATTCACCAAATCACATCATCACATAATTCATATGCATGCAATGCTCTAGACACGACTCTACATGCATGTGGTACCAACAAGTATTTGGATATCAGAGGTAATATTACCAAGTGATCCCCTATCTTCATGGTTGTTGGATATCGAAGATAATATTACTGAGTGATCCCCATACATATCTCTGCATATTTTGGATTTCGGAGATAATTTTACCAATTGATCCCTCTACATTTCTCTACATATAGGACTTACGAATGCATGACTATCAAGTATTGACTCGATAATGCACAACAACAATTATTCTACATATTCTCCACATATCTCCTATCATAAAAATGTTACACTTTGTTCTAAAACACACGCTCTCAACAGATCTTCCAAAGATTGAATAGTCCTCTCGGTCTTAGTAGAACCAAATATTATATCATCAACATAAATATGCACAATTAAGATGCCTTTTTCAAGTGTCCTTCTGAAGAGTGTAGTTTCAACCTGTCCTCTTTTAAAATCATTTTGAAGTAAGAAATTACTTCGTATGTCATACCAAGCTTTGGGAGTTTGTTTCAGACCATATAGTGATTTCTTAAGTTTATAAACATGATCATGATATTTTAAATCTTCAAAACCTGGAGGTTTTTTTACAGAGACTTTTCAGAGATTACACCATTAAAAATACACTTTTAACATCCATTTGACATAGAATTATGCCATGATTAACTGCATAGGATAGAAGTAACATGATTGCTTCCAATCTTCCAACTGGAGCAAATGTTTTAGTGTAATCAATACACTCTTGTTGAATGTAACCTTGTGTTACAAGTCTTTCTTTGTTCCTAACAACTTCTCCTGGTTCATTAAGCTTGTTTCTGAAACCCATTTTGTTCCAATAATGTTCTTCTGAGGTGGTTTAGCTACCAGATCCCAGACATCATTTCTTTGGAACTGATTAAGTTCTTCTTGCATGGCAAATATCCATCCATCATCTGAAAGTACTTCATCATTAGAAGTAGGTTCAATGAATGTCTTTTTTTCCAATGATTAGATGTTCTGGATATGAAGACTTGTATATGAACGTGCTTTTGGATTGATTTGCTTGTTTTTAACCATCATGAGCTTCATCTTGATGAGCTTCTGGAGTGGGTTTAGCTTCTGAACTTATTGGAGTGTCCTCAGACTCTGGAGTCTAATTAGGTTCTGAAGGTTCTTCAAACACCTGAATATCTGTAAAACTTTCAACTAGCTTTGGAATTTCATTTCCAGGCTTTTTGTCATCACATTTAATGTGCGTTGATTGTCCAACACATTGTGTTTCTGAATTATACACTATGTATGCCTTAGATCTTTCTGAGTAACCTAAAAAGATTCCTCTTTGAGCTTTGGCATCAAATTTATTTAGATAGACTTTGTTATTTAAGTATAACGTGTACTTTCAAATTGATGAAATTAAAGTAAGAGATACTTGGTTTCCTTCCTTCGTAAAGTTCAAATGTTGTTTTTCCCAAAATTGGTCTGATATAGATTCTATTTTGAACATAACATGCTTTGTTTACTGCTTCTGCCCATAAATACTTAGCCAAATTATATTCATAAATCATGGTTCTAGCCATTTTTTGTAAAGATCTGTTCTTTCTCTGTACAACCCCATTTTGTTGTTTAGTTATAGGAGAAGAGAAATCATGGATAATTCCATGGTTTTCACAAAAAGAATCAAATGACTCATTTCCAAATTCACCACCATGATCACTTCTGACTTTTAAAATTTTCATCTCTTTTTCAGAGTGTACTTGAATGCAGAAGTTACTAAACACATCATATGCATTATCTTTAGTTCTAAAGAATTTAACCCAAGTCTATCTACTGTAATCATCAACAATATTTGCTTCCATTGATTGATGCAGTACTCACTGGTCCAAACAAATTTATGTGCAGTAGTTCTGAGGGTTTAGAAGTAGAAACAATGTCTTTAGATTTAGAAGATGATTTCACAACTTTTCCTTTCTAACATGCACCACATAGTGCATCTGAGTAATAGTAAATGTCTTGTAAGCCTCTGACCAATTGTAACTTACTAAACATAAAGATTAATCTCCATTTAGCATGTCCCAACCTTATGTGCCACAACCATTTCTTATCACTCACTGATAGAAGCCAAACTACGTTCTAATCAGTCAAATTGGAGAAATTGATTTTATAGACATTGTTCTTTCTTTTACCTTTGAACACTATGAATTTGTCACTTTTGTTGATTACTGTGCAGTTGCTCTTATCAAACATCACATCATAACCACTATCATAAAATTGACTAATGTTAAACATGTTATGTCTAAGTCCATCGACAAACCACACATTATTAATAGAGATAAAAGAGTTACCAATAGTCATACCAATGATTTTGCCAGTCTAGTTTTCTCCAAATCCCACAGTTCCTCGGCTATGCAAGCTGAATTTGATGCCTTACACAACAATAACACATGGGATCTTGTTAGCCGTTCCTTTGCTTATAATTTGGTTGGGTGTAAATGGGTTTTTCGTATCAAACAAAATCCGGATGGATCCACTGATCGTTACATGGCACGACTAGTCACTAAAGGATTTCATCAACGCCATGGTTGTGATTACACAAAAACATTCAGTCCAGTTGTTAAACCGGTGACTATTCAAATTGTCCTTACACTTGCAGTTCGTCAAGGATGGTCCCTTCGTCAGCTTGATGTCAACAATGCATTCCTCCAAGGTACGCTCAAGGAGGAAGTATTCATGTTACAGCCACCTGGATTTGTCGACAAAAACTTCCCTGATCATATTTGTCGTCTCAAAAAGGCACTTTACAGGTTAAAGCGAGCACCTCGTGCCTGGTATACGGAGCTTCGAGTATTCCTTTTATCCCTTGGCTTCGTCAACTTCATTGTTGATGCCTCTTTATTCATCCATCACAAACCATGTGTTACACTATACTTATTAGTATATGTTGATGATATCATCGTCACCGAAAGTTCTCCTGCAGAGATCTCCACACTCATCGCCATACTCGCCCCTCGGTTTTCTTTGAAAGACCTTGGATGTCTTAATTATTTCTTGGGAGTCTAAGTGATTCCCTCTACTGCGGGCATATTCCTTTCCCAAAGGAAATATATCACTGATCTATTGCATAAGTCAGGCATGACAGATATGAAACTAGCATCCACTTCATTGTCTGCCACGGATAAGTTACTCAAGGATTATGGTGATCTCCTACCGTCCCCAACCGAGTATCGAGCACTCGTTGGAAGCCTAAAGTACTTGATCCTTACTCGCCCAAACATTGCCTTCATTACAAACAAACTCGCTCAATTCATGCAAAACCCCAGAACAACGCATTGGACTGCACACAAAAGAGTGCTCAGATACTTGGCGGGTTCCTGTGACAAAGGTGTCTTCATTTTGACGACCGCCCCATTAAATCTCCATGCCTACTAAGATGCGGACTGGGCAGGCGACAATGATGATTATATCTCCACCATTGGTTATCTGTTATATCTTGGCAGCACGTCCATCTCTTGGAGCTCTCTAAAATAATGTTCTGTTGCTCGCTCTTCCACAGAAGCAGAATATAAAGCCTTGGCTGACACAGGGAGTGAGCTGCTATGGGTCCTTTCCCTATTCACTGAACTTGGCCGCACTCCAACAACCAATTCAATCATCTATTGTGACAACCTCGGTGCTACCCACCTTAGTGCTAATCCTGTATTTCACTCTCGGATGAAACATATAGCCTTAGCCTATCATTTTGTCCAAGAAAATGTTCAAAATGGCATGTTTCGAGTATCATTTGTTTCTACTGATGATCAACTTGCTGATATTCTAACCAAACCCCTGCTACGTCCTAGGTTCGATTACTTATTCTCCAAGTTGCATCTCTCTTTCAGACCATACAATTTGCGGGAGGATATCAATAATAATAATTAGAATAATGTCCCACATCGGATAATATGAAGAAATATGCAAAGGCTTGGTCATATAAACAAAAAGCCTTGTGTATTAGTATTTCTTGTACCAATAGTTAGTGGGTTTTGCTATAGCTAGCATTACTTCTACTATTCAAAATCTGTAATTATCAATTACATTATACAATTTATTTCTTTTTATTTCTCTATACCAACATCATATCAAACTTGACTAAATTGGAGGTGTTGTACATTGGAAATACCTCTATTAATTGGGAAGATGTGAATTCAATGGTTCAAAATGAAAATGCTAGCATTGCTTAGCTTCAAAAGCTACCCAACTTGACAACTCTAGAATTACAAATTCGCGAGAGTGCGATGTTGCCAATGGACTTGCAATTAATGTTTGAGAAGCTTGAAACATATAAAAACTTGGAGCATGCATATATGTCACGGTCAACCTTCAGCTACTTCTTTTGGAAATCTCAGTGTTATCAAAGTAAAAAATTGTCTCAGATTAAAATATCTATTCTCCTATGTAGTCGTTAAAGAACTTTCCCACATTTATGATTTTGAAGTTTGTCGGTGCATTTCTATGAAGGAGATAGTGTTCAAAGACAACGATTCAAGTGCAAATAATAATATCACTGATGAAAAAAATGAGTTTCTTCTATTGCGTTCTTTGACTTTAGAACATTTGGAGACACTTGATAATTTCATCTCATTATTTGACGCATTCCAGAAGTAAGCAAAAGTGTCATGGTTTAGAGGCTTATGCTTCTTTACCATTTTTCAATGCTCAGGTATGTTATTTTGTTGTTAAGCTTTTCTAAATATAAATGATATAATTTTTATTTTGTGATATGTACAAACTGATTATCAATTCTTAGACTGTGATGAAGAATATTGCTCATCACCTCTCAAATTCTCTCTATGGGTTTCTCTAATTTGATTGATGTGAAATTTAATTTCAAAAGTAAATTTTAGCCTAGTTACAGTCCACAATTTTGAGCGCTAAATTTGACAGGAATTAGTTTTCACATTTGATTTAGCATTCACATTTACTGATGCTAAATTTAGCTTAACTTTAAACGTCCACTTTTGTAGATGCTATTTTAGAGTAAGTAGGAAGCTAGTGTTTAGCATTCAAGCTTTTACTGTCGTCAAATTTTTGGACTCTATACTGACTCTAAAAGGCTATTAGCATCCACAATTTGCCTTTTAGCATCCATTTTCCTGCTGAATCTAAAACACCATTTTCTTGTAGTGTGATGTTGCATCATTTGGCAAATCTTAGGAGTTTCTATCAAGAAAAGCATACTTTAGATTGCCCTTCATTGAAGACTTTGAATGTATATCGTTGTGAAGGATTAAGAATGTTTTATTCCAACAATTCAGACTTGCAACAACGTTACTCGGTTGATGAAAATGAGGACATGCTATTCCAACAACCCTTGTTTTGTATTGAAAAGGTAAATCCCATCATACCTTGTTTTTATTTATTTGTATTTATTTTCATTTTTTATGTTTATTTTTCAGTTGAGCTCCAACCTGGAGGAATTGGAAGTAAATGACATAGATATGTTGGGGATATTGAATGGTTATTGCAAGAAAATATCTTTCATAAAGTCGAATTTCTTCATTACGATGCTTCGGTGAAACTCTAATTATTCTTCTGAATGATTTTCATACAATATTTCCTGATCTTGAAACAATTTTAGTGCGTAATAGTTCCTTTGAAATGTTGTATCCCACTAAAAGAACCATCGATCATCTATGTATGCAAATTTCAAAGCAAATAAGAAAATTATGGCTTTTTGAATTGGAAAAGCTCGAGCATATTTGGGAAACAAGCATTCATATTCCCATCTTTGTTAAAGGATGTCCTCAAATGAAGATCTTCTCATTTGCATTCACAGTAGCACCATGCCTCACAAAAAATTTCCGTGGGAGAAGAAAATATGCGATGGAAAGGTGATCTTAACACAACTATTGAACAAATGTTCATAGAAAAGGTACACAATGTCATTATTATTTCTGAAAATTGTTTACATATTTTGTTCATTTTATTAAACAAGGCTCACAATATTAATCTGGTGCATGTTTGGACAGTGACTTTGAAATTAATTATGGATTTACTACAAAGTTCCACATTCCAGAAAAGAAAATTTAAATAGCTATAAACATCCTAATATTTACATTCATTAGTTAGTTTTTTTGTTTTGAACAAACTAATATGGAATATATAGACTAACAATGCATTCTAACCGGCACAAGGAGTGCAATGGAAGAATACAAATTGTTGCATCGAATTACAAATCCGAGGCAACAAGGAAGGCTAGGAGCCTAATCCCAAACAGACTAGAGGATTAAGCCACCACTTATGATAATTGAAAGCAAAAGTAACCTTGATTGATTTCAACCACAAAAAAGAGAATAGCTTAATTATATCTACCAATTGTTGTAAAAATTCCTCGGTAGTCTTAAAAATTATACTATTTCCTTCTTTCCAAATCACTGCACACACAAGCAAACCAAATTAAATATAGAAAGGATCGAAAAGTTTTAAAAGATACCCCGTCGGAGTAACATGTGCTAGTTTGATGCATGTGTGAGTATCAAACTCAGTATATTGGGCGATAACCTTCACAAGGATTGTCTTGGCTTTTGGGCAATATTTCTTTCAAGTTTGATTTGGCTTTTGGGAGATTAAAAGATTGAAGTTTGGTTTTTTTGAAGTTGATTTTTTACATAAAGTTTCATTTTTTTACCAACTATATGCGATAGGAGTTTATTTCTTAACATTATATTATTAATTAATGTAGTTACAACATTGAACAAGTTTGCAATCTGCAGAGGTGCCAATTGGTATAAGGGAGCACCATGAGACAAGATATTTTTTTCCTGCATAATCTTCTGCTAATTTCCAGTTTCTTTTGATGCTTCTCAAATGCTTGGAGGAAAGGAGTCAGGCTTGCAAGCTTAGCTTCAGTATAGTTTTGCTTCATAAATAAAGCTTAGCATCAGATGAAAATTTGCTTTATAAATGAAGTGATTTTGATTTGTATCAGCTTAGTATTGCAATTAACTCAGTTGTTTTGATTTTGTATATATACCAAATTTCTTAGTTAAGCATTGGTATCGTGACTACATCTTTATTGAGCTTATTGTCCATTGTAAAGTTGTAATAGAACTTCTTCCTTAACTATTCACCTATTTGGACATACATTATACATAAATAACTATTCACGTTAATTGGCTTTGCGGATGCCCAAGTGATCTTAATTTACGTAACAACAATAGGGTGTTTCACTACTAGAAATCTTGCGTTTTGCCAGGGAAAAATGCCAGGAGCTGATGCTCCTGGCGAATTTGCCAGGAGTAATGCCAGGGAAACCCCTGGCAAATTGCAATTAAAGACTTTACCAAAAGCCAGGAGCAAACCCCTGGCAAAGTGCAGTAACACCTGGCAAATTTTCGGCGGGAAACTTTAATTCAAATTTAAACCCCTTAAGTCAAGGGAATCTCTGCATTATGCAGAAGATTCTGAAAAGCTGACATGACAGGGGCTAAACCCCTGGCAAAATGCACAATTTCGTGGCAAATTGCTGACACCTTTTTTGTAGGCCTGCGGCTATTTAATGGGGGTTGGAGACCAAGCCTTGCCAGCGGTAGCTCCTGGCTGGGCTACTGGCAAATTGCAGATCTAATTTTTCAATAACAGCACCGTTCCATTCATTAATTCATTCATATTCATTTTTTACAGTGCAAAAAAATGCTCTTTACCTTAGAATTTTTTTTTGTTCTTTCCCATCTTAATTAAACTTGTTTCATTAGGTATAACTCTTTTCATTTGTTATAATTTCATGTTATATTTTTTGATTGCTTATTTACTTATTTTTTTCACTTATTTAATTTGCAACAGTGTCCAAGTTTATTGCCTCCTCTTATTCCTTTGCCATCCTTGTTGCTGTTTGGATCTGTTCTATCATCAAGGTTCAACAAGTTAGTAGTTTTTGCACTTATAAATACTATTGATATGATTGATGTTATGATTTTTTTCATGTTCAAGTTTTTTTTTTAATATATTTCAATTTTTCTGTAATAAAAATTTTTAAAAAAAAATTCTAAGGTAAAGCTGTTAAAATTAAGAAAAAAAATTGTGTAAAAAAATAATTTTTAGCTACAAACAATTTCTTAAGTAAAGAAATTTGTTTATTAAAATCAATTCTGCGTTAAAAAAATTACCGCGTAAAGAAATTTAGCGCAATTTAGCTTAGTTAGTAAAAATAATAATTCAGTTAGTAATATGATTTGCGCGTAAAGAAATTTAGTGAAATTTATGTTAGTTAGTACAAAAACAACATTAAGTAATATTTTAATACGTGGACGATATAGTTTAATTACTAATCTTTAAATATGTGAATGTTATAGTTGAACGTGACAAAGATGGAGTATTATCAGCATTATCGTAGTTGGATGTATGACAGAACGTTTCCGGGAAGAAGAGGATTAAAACCCCATTTTGTCGAAGGAGTTCACGGATTTATTTCATGGGCATGGGGACAACAAGTTTGTCAAAATGAGGGAGGGATAAGATGTCTGTGTCTTAAATGTGCGTGTAAATATATAAAGACTGACCCCAATGAAGTGAAGAAACACTTGGAAAAAGTTGGATTTATGCCTAATTATTGGGTTTGGATTTATAACGGTGAACAGTTTCAGGTAGTGGAATAAATGTGGATGACAATGAGCAATTCAACATGATGAATGATATGGTCGCTGATGCTTTAGGTGTGGAATTGTCTTACAATGATGATGTTGAAGATGAACAAGGTGAAGAACCCCCAAATGAGCAAGCCCAGAGATTTTACCAGTTGTTAAGTGAATGTAATGTCCCGCTGTTTGAAGGGTGTACGCAATCAAAGTTATCAATGTGTGTCAGACTTTTAGCTCATAAGGCAAATTATGGTGTTGCTGATAAAGGTGTGGATGAAATTACGGAGATGTTGTTGGATGTGACTCCTTTTAAAGATAATTTGCCAGCAACTTATTATGACGCTGAGAGGTTGGTGACGAAGTTGGGATTAAAAGTTGATAAGATTGATTGTTGCATAAACGGTTGCATGTTGTTTTATGACAATGAATTTGGAAAAAATGACGGAGCATTGGTGGAATGCAAATTTTTTCAGAGTCCACGGTATCGTCTAACCAAGAGTGGGAGGATTCCGAATAAGACAATGTTTTACTTGCCTATAATACTAAGATTACAAAGATTGTTTGCATCGATGAAAACTGCTAGCCATATGACGCGGCACCATTCAAACAAAATTCCTGGAGTCATGCGACATCCATCTGATGGTGAAGCTTGGAAACACTTTGATGAAGTATATCCTGATTTTGCAGCAGATCCGCGTAATGTAAGACTTGGATTGTGCTCTGATGGTTTCACTCCATATATCCAAGCATCAGCGAAACCCTATTCTTGTTGGCCGATCATTGTAACCCCATACAATCTTCCTCCTGAGATGTGCATGACAAAGCCGTACATGTATTTGGCGTGTGTTGTTCCAGGGCCAGATAACCCTAAAGCAGGCATAGATGTGTTTCTAGAACCTTTAATTGATGATTTGAGGAGGTTGTGGATTGGAGAATTGACATACGATATTTCAACTAAACAGAATTTTCTAATGAGAGCATCTTTGATGTGGACAATTAATGATTTTCCAGCGTATGACATGTTGTCTGGTTGGAGCACCCATGGAAAAATGGCTTGTCCACATTGCATGGAAAATAGGAAGGCGTTTACTTTGGAACATGGAGGGAAGAGTTCATGGTTTGATCATCGTTGTTTCTTGCCTAATAATCACCCGTTTAGAAGAAGTAAGAATGGCTTCATGAAGGATACGAGAGTAGTAGTTGGCCCGCCCCCTAAAATCACATCAGAAGAGGTGTGTACAAGAGTTAGTGATTATCCTAAAGTCACTGATTTTGGCACAACTGTCCCAATACCAGGATACAGAGTTAACCACCACTGGACAAAAAAGAGTATATTTTGGGACCTCCCCTATTGGAAAGATAACTTGCTCAGACATAATCTTGATGTAATGCACATTGAGAAGAATTTTTTTGACAACATATTTAACACAGTGATGGATGTTAAAGGGAAGACAAAAGATAATGAGAAAGCGAGAAAAGACTTAGAAGTGTATTGTAAAAGAAAGGACTTGGAGTTAAAACCTCAACCGAATGGAAAATTGTTGAAACCCAAGGCAATATACACTCTAACTTCCGAAGAAGCTAAGGCAGTTTGTCAATGGTTGAAAGATTTGAGAATGCCTGACGGATATTGTTCTATTATTTTATGTATTTTTTAAGTTGTAGTACTGTATAATTATGAGTTTTGATTGTTTCAGCTTTTTGCCTTGCAAACCGGCGGCTGAAGCTATCAGAGCCATCATTCATAACTGCTATTCACACTATTGGAAGACATATGGTGATGTGGATGAGAAAGAGAAAGAGCGTTGGTTTAGGCTCTTTCAGGTTACTTCAAATATATATCATATTTTTTATTTTATTTCATATGCACAATTGTTATACAGGGCTTTACAGCTTGTGGTTGATACGGTTTAGTATACTAATTTTCTTTAATATTTTATAATACAGACTAAGTGTTCTTGGGAAGCCAGGTTTAATGATATAATGGAGCGTAATTTTCATATCAGAGCTGCTGCGCGTTTTTCGGATTTGCTTAGAAGAGCCCGTATTCGGTTTGAGGAGACAAAAAAGCGGCCACATTGGATTGGCGCGCCTATCTTTGATGACTTGGTTAAGTATTGGGCGTCTCAGGAGTTCAAGGAAAAATCAAAGCAAGCAAAGAAGAACCGGGCGTCGGAAAAGGGAGGATGCATTCACACCGGTGGTTGCTTAAGCAACGGAGAGCATGCTGGGCGTTTGGTTAAAATAATAAACTTTTATTTATTTTTCCATATTATATTAGAATTTGAATGTTTTAAATCAATACTCTACTAAATTTATGCATTTGACCATACAATTTAATGTTTAATACACTCTAATTTTATTTATTGTGACAAATAGGCTAGGAGGTTACGTCAGGATCCGTTTATTAACGAGCTTCACGACGAAACACACAAAAATAGGTCCGGCCAATATTGCGATGAGCGTGCTAGGATAGTGCAGGTAATGGTTTTTTCATAGGTTACCTGATGCTTATTGTTGGCAATTATTTATCTGTCATTATATTTAGGCATGGTTTCATTATGTTTAGGCATGGTTTTTTTGATTCCTGTAATGGTTTTTTTTCTAAAATCTGAATTGCCTGCACCTTTTGGATTTTTGGGGGTTGACAGTAATTTTAATTTCATGTAAGGGGGATGTTTGTGCCTTTATTGTAACATTCTTCCATATGCACATCTTGTGCTTGACTTGTTAATTGAATATGCTTTCTAAAAAAAAAAATCCCTCTATCCTTAATTTTAAATACACATTCCCTCACCACTTGTTACTGTCAGAGAAGCTACATTTTGTTAAATGACACACTTCTCCTAAGATACATGTCTTAATGACACATACATTCTATTTTCTAACAGTGAGTGTAATTGAGGGAAGATTACTCCCTTAGGATGTGAGAACATGATCACAGTTGGTTGAAGTAGTGGATTTTGACTCAACTCTTCTCATTAGGCAAGATATAAGTTTACTACATCCACTCCCTTAAAGATAGGAGGCAATATTGAAAAATAGAATGAGTCTGCATTGTGCTAATTTATAGTATGTGAAAAATAGAATGGTTATAAAATGAAAGGACTCCCTCCTTGGTTACCTGATTCAAATGAATATTTGGTTACTGATGCATTATGTTACTGTGCATTCTGTTACTTTGCATATGGTTGATGCACCGTACTGATGCCATTTCTTTCAACTCTATTTTGATATTATTTGAACAGGAGGAGTATGACCGGCAACTTGCTGAGGCTATTGCTCAAGGGTCAACTGTTGATCACTATTTGAGCTTCCGCACTTGGTAGAAAGTTGTTGGCGACAAGAAGAAAGGAAAGCTCTATGGTCTTGGTAACTTGGCCGCTAACTACCGGAAGGATAGTGTTGCATCAACCCTCAGACTTACCCTCAATCATGGTGAAGGATCCTCCCAGCAGCCTGAGCTGACACTAGAGATGCGGGAGCTTATTCATAGATTGACACTAGAGCAGTTCACGCAGCAGATGGCGAGTCAAGCGGCTGTTGTGCAAGATTTGCTTAACCGCCAAAGATCATATGAGGAGCAGCTGGCTCAGTTTAGGCAAGCACAGGCTCAAGATTCCTCCCACAGTACTAGAGCGTCGGTTTTAAGTCCCAATGTTGAGCCTTATCCAGTTGATAGAGAAGAGGAGGATGGTGCGGATAATGGTGAGGATGATGATGAGGATTGAAGTCGGACCCCTTTATGATATATTCTCTCATGCTTTTATCTATTTAATTTCTACGTATGTAATATTTGGGGAAGTTTCTTATACTTCCGGGTACATTTTTTACCTATTTGATACTTATGGTATGGTTTGTAATATTTCGTACAATTTTAATTTCAATGAGAGCTAGATCTAATATTTTGTGGTTGTTACTTTAATTTGCTATTGATTTAATTTAAAAAAAAAAAGAAATGAAAAAAACAATTTAAAAACGTTTATTTTAATAATTAGATTTAATTAAATTTTGAAAAAAAAATTTAAATTGTTTTTTATAATTATTTTAATTATTAAATTTTAATATTTTGATTATTTAAACAAATAAAAAACGTTTTTTTTTTTAAAATTGTACGCAATTTGCCAGGGGTTAACCCCTCGCAATGTCCCTGGCAATGGTTGATGTGATGCGCTGACCCAGTCTGCAAAAGCCTGCAGTGACTGGACAACGTCATAAAAGCCTGCAATTATGCAAACTCATTTTACCGGGGGTTATGCCAGGGGTTGTGCCAGGAGCGCATTTGCCAGGAGCTAAACCCCTGGCAGGATCATTTGCGATGAGCGCATTTGCTGGTGATTCTGCTCCTGGCAAAACCCCTGGCAAACGACCATTTGCCAAGACTTTTTGCATTTTACCAGGGCTTCTGCCCCTGGCAAAATGCAACATTTCTTGTAGTGTTTGTGGTCCGGTTTGGCTCGGTTTTTAGGCAAAAATTCATCCGATTCAAAGATAAAATTATATGCAGTTAGGTTTGGTTTTTGATGATTAATTTTAAAAAACCAATCCGTTCCGGTCCAATTTAATGTGGTTTAATTTGGATCAGTTTTTGGATATCTAAAGTACAAATTGTAGCTTTTTATTAATAATAATATTATAAAAATATCATAAAATAACATGTTTGATACAAAATATAACATATGATTTGTAAAAACATTGATAGTACAAAATAAAAATGATTGATTGAATTATATTATCTTTGAAACATATGAAATAGAAACAAAATTGATTAAATTATACTCACATGTAGTATTAAAAGAATTAAAAAGCAAAATAATAATAGCCTAATATAATATATTATACTTATAAAAATAGAAATATATATTAAAATATATGAATGCGGTTCGCTTCAATTTGGTTCGGTTTTGAAAAATCAACTTAAAATCCGATCCAATCCGAACGGTTTTTATAAAATGTCATCCAAATACATCCAATATTATTCAATTTTATACGATTTTCGATTTTTTGAATCGATTTATGGTTTTAATTAGGATCGGTTTGAATTCGAACACCTCAACAATACATAATTTCCAAAAGAATATTTTCTTTTATAGTAATTCCTTAACAAGTTCCCAAAAACATTTGTTAATATTTACCTATAATTAAAGACACCGCAAAATATGATCATGCGTGCCTTCTAGTTCTTTTCTAAAGTGGAAGATCCATCCATTTAGCCCATTTCTCTACACTCTTCCCACCTTGATCACCAAACAAAACAAAAAAAACATTTCCAGTGCATCACCAAACTTCAAACACCCCATCTCTCTCTAAACTACTCACTCACTTCAATATACACTGCCCTTTGTATCATTGCACAATCTCCACGCACCATATTCACTATCCCATTAGTCAACTTGTTCTTGATTTTATTCAGTTTGTTGAATACACGACTTGAAGGAAAATCAATTGCATAAACATGCAGCGGAATTTATTTTTTCTTCTTGATTTTGTTTCCTTGGATCATTACGAATTAGACATGATCAGTGATTCGAATGTTATTTTTGAAAGTGCAGACAGGAGACAGGAATCTCGATCACAACTAAACAAGCAACAGACCCTCTACCAATCAACACGAATGGTGCTCCTCCAATTTCCGGTGCTAGCCAAGCGATTAGAGATTTGGGAGAATTAAGGTTTCTAAAACGTGTAACCATGACTTCAGCACAAAGGTTCTATTTATAGAACTCCTAGTGTGTTTTGCAATTAAGAAGTCACTATTGGGCTTCCGTAAGCCCATTAACTTGTTTAGTCTTTTGCTAACTAGTTAGCGTTATTTGCTGAACGCACTCATCATATAAGTCTTAATTATATTTCTCTTTTGACTGTTCTTTTGTGTGTGGTCCTATATGTTCTAGTCACGTTGGGAATAATATTAAATCAAATATTTAATACTATAAACAATGAACGGTATCTAACAACACATGGTTGCTACCCAAGTGACAAAAATGTCAAGTGATCTGACGAAATTTTTTCATGAAAATATTCATGTGTACAATACTCATTTGTCCTCATATCTATATTGATCACAATGCATAGATTTTGTCACCCTTTGTATAGATCCATATTTATATTTCTTGATCCCGAAATATACATAATAGCAAATAAGCCCAATATTTCATTGACTTGATTCGGCATGACCATGCAAATTTACAGTCATATTTCATCAAGAGGCCTAAAGATATATCTCATGTTATGAGGAGCGACAAATCTCATCTAGGACACTCATGTCCCTCAACATGATTCATCAAGCACCAATAAGTCAACATTATGGTTATCATTTTACAGACAACGTTAGAATGACAATAAAACACTTGAGTCCACATCTAGGGATCATAGTGGTTTTAGGTCTAAGAGTGATATACACTATTATCACTATAAGAATATCATATGACATTTTCATAACATACTATGTATTCTCACGGTGGGTCAATCAAGTATTAATATTACTCATAATATTTATATCTATGTATAGACTTAATATCTCATATACATGACCCATGAGATGTGGTCATCAATCTACATATATAATAGTCTCTGCGCTTTATTATTATTCCAATTTATATTAAAGCTTGACTCTGATACATTTAAGAATAGCGTTCTTAATGTTAATGAAATCTCATGATTAAGTCACACTTAACATTACACCAACTATCTATTCTAGGGATCTTATTAATATTAAAAGAAATATTATCAAGAGTGTCATATTAATTAATAATAAAAGTCATGATACATAACATAAGTTTAACATATAAACTATTGGCCTCTAGGGTTTACACCTACACGATTCACTGTTTTGCATATTCCGCCAACCATCGTCACCAATGATTCTAAACTTTGTCAATAATAATTGTTCGTGAGACCTAAAACTCTCCTCAACGTTGGATGAAGACTATACCAGAAAGAGAATCCTAAAATGAATGAAGTACAAAGGAGTTGTTCTATGAATTGAGAAAACCATCAGATCCAAGATGAAGGAAGAAAAAGAATGGAAGAGAAAGCACAAATGAAAGAAACGAGGGAAGAAGATGGTTCAGAAAATGTTATTTGAAAACAATGGTATTTTGGTCTTTTTAGGATGTAATTAGAATTTTAAAGGGTTAGAAAATATCATTATCTTTTTTTTTTTTTTTTCTGAAAGAGAAAAGATCATATCTAAATGTCGTCAATGAGAAATGTAGAAAAAATAGAAATATCGGTAGCTAATAATAAATTAAGAGAATTGATAGATACAGCAAAAAACAGTTTCCCGAATAGTTCACCATGTTATATTTGCTAAACAACTTTCCTTAATTATACCCCTTCTATTTGACCTTGTCAAAGAAACAGACATAAAAGCTTGAAGAAAATTATAAGAGTACAAATATTTTGATGTTCAGATTATAAAACTTTTTTTTCAGCTTATTTGTTACTTTTAAATGCATTCACAAGAATAAAGATGACACCACGGAAGTCTAGGAAGTTCACACATATCTTCTGGGCAATCAGCGCGTGTTAAGCATGGCAATAAATCTTGATAGTCTAATAAAAATACAAGAAGTTATATTAAAATGTGATGCAACATTTTGTATAAGATATATTAGATATTAGAAAATAGCATAGGAAATGACATACCACTTTTGGTTGGAGCCAAATATACAGAAAGAAAGATGACGAATGCATAAAACAAATATGGAATTTGATCCATATTTTTTCTCCTTTGCATATTTTATGTAGAAAATTGTTTGATCACTTTATAAGAAAAGTTTTCATGCTTGGTCAACTTCAACTAAATAGTTGTTAGCACTTAGGAGTTGCAAAAAACCATTCATAAAAAAGGATTTATTATTAAATGTCTCTAAGGTACATCAATATGTTGTGTTTGTCTCTTTCTCTCACTATGTTCATCACTTTAATTTCAATATATATATAAGACACACACACCAACAATTTTCGTGGAGATGATAACTTACTACTTTATTAATTGTTACAGTTTAGCGCACTTGACAAATTTGTCATTAAGTTTTTGGCGTCGTTTCCGTGGATTTTTAGCATTCAACGTCGCAGCTTTCTTTACTTATTTTTAGGTTTATTTGCTTTTATCTTTTTATATTTGTGCTGACAGAACACCATACGTTATTTTCAGTATGTTTTCACTCATTTTAGTAGTGACGTAGGTCAATAAAGAGGAGTTTTAGAGAAATTGCTCATGATTTAAGATACATTTTGTAATGTTTTCATATTGATCCATGTAATTCTATTTCTTCCCTAAGCAAAGGAATTTCATAGATGCTTTTTAGTGTTCTATTGAAAAATCATGTAA
This sequence comes from Medicago arabica, assembly GCA_946800305.1. Classification (NCBI taxonomy): domain Eukaryota; kingdom Viridiplantae; phylum Streptophyta; class Magnoliopsida; order Fabales; family Fabaceae; genus Medicago; species Medicago arabica. The sequence goes on along the minus strand of OX326971.1, from coordinate 41,500,121 downwards.
TTTGACAAAGCAAGACACCTCAAGAAAAAATGAAAGACATGAATTGAAGATTTAAGATGCCTCTAAAGACATTACATGTTGGGATAATTTTATCCCAAGTTTCATAACCAATTCAAAAACAAAACACTAAAAAAAAAAAACAAAAAAAAAGAAGGCAAAAACAACACAGATGGATGAGATCACTACCTTATCTAAACAAAAATTACCTTATACTCATAAACAAATCAAACTCAACCCTAAAACAATCAACCTAAAACATAAACACCCAAACCCATACATTCTTAAAAGAGTTATGCTCTTTACCCAAACGATTTTACTCATTCCCAAGTGAAATGACCAAAATACCCTTGCGTGAGTTAACTCGCGCTGCGTGCTGTGATAAGCTTGGTAGAACCTTATTTCGTCATTTTCAATCTCAAATCTCTCTCAAACTACCCAACTCCGAAATTCTTTCAACTTCAAATCAAACAACACTCCAATAACAAGAACAAGTAAGTTTTCACTTAAATTATGTTGGTATGATATATTTTTTCACTTAAACTAGAAATTTTTAGGTTTAGTGTTTTGTTAAAATTTTGATTTTTTTGCAAGAAATGATAGGATGTTACATGTAAATGACTTGTAGTGCTTAATTTTTATGATGTTTAGATGTTTGCATGTTTATGTTAGATTTTTTACACTTAGATTAGATTTTTTTAGTTTTAGGGCTTAGTTTATATTTTGATTTTTTTGGCAAGAAATCATACAATGTTACATGTAAATTACTTATATTGCTTAATTGTTTAGATGTTTGCATGTTTATGCTGTAGTTATCATTTTTAGAGTTTATGTATAATTTGCACTCCAAGTGTTTGATGAAATGTTTGAATGAGTTTTTCATTGATTATTTTTAATTTCTTATTGTGTAGATTTGAAACAATGGTCGGGTGGATCGACGTTCATGCTCAATTCAACAGCGGAGAACCTCAGAGGTTGAAGGTTCGGTGCCTTGGTGTAACGTTAAGAGGTCTCAAGGATGAACTGAATGAATTCAACCAAGGAGTCAACCCCGAAGACACAAGAAGGGTGGAATATGTTCGGTATATAAACGCCCAACGCTCGACGAGGACAGAATATCATTTACTTGCGTGGAATTAACGAACGACGAAAACGTGACGAACATGTTTTGGGAGCACATCATGTACTTCCAGTGGATCGACATGCGTGTAACATTGGTGAGATCAACTGAAGATATCATCAAAAGTTTGATTCCGTCAGAAGATCATAATTTGGTAGGGAAATGCACATTCCAACTACAACAATTGTCTTCCTTTGAATGAGGTAATTCAAACTTGTTAAACGACAGTTCCAAGCATTCACCCGTCATTTTCATTGTTCCTTTCAAAAGATTAAATTATTGTTAAGCTGGTTTATATGAAGGTATTGAAGTGTCAAGGAATGGACCTCATTCTTTTGACACTTGAATACCGTCATTTAAACCAAGCTTAACAAGAATTTTATCTTTTGAATGGAACAATGGAAGTACCGGGTAGATGCTTGAGAACTGTTGTTTAGCCAGTTTGAATTTACCTCATTCAAAGGTAAGATAATTGTTGTAGTTGGAATGTGCATTTCCGAATATAATGTCATGTAATGATAGACCATATTTAAGAACTTTATGTAATGTAACTTTTAAGTTATGATATCGAATTCCACCACACCATAGAAACCAACCTCCACACCATGGTCAACATTGATTTGGAAGATTGCTTTAACTCTGTTTCAAATTTTAGTTTGAAGTATTTTTCCTTTGATTGAGTCAAGTCAATTATCAGTTTCTATTGAGTCGACCGTATTACGATTGTTGTGTCAGTCTCAAAGTTCTAGTACTTTGTCCGATTTCTTGTTTATTATTAAGTCAATATTGCTTGTTATTTGAATTTTTTTAGTTTAATAATATATTGCATGATTGATCGGATTCTCAAAGTATATGGTCTGCCTTGTGTAAACAAAGTGAAATATGCATTGCACAACGGTCCTGTTGTGAATTCGTTGTGAAAACCACACCAATAATACTTTTGATGCGTGGAGTAAAGTAATACCAAGTAATCAAATCAAGCGGGTGATAAAATAATTCAAACAAAATAAAACAGCAAGAGATAAAAGGAAGAAGGAGAACACAAGAAATTGTTTACCCAGTTCAGTCTAATGATGACCTACTCTGGGGGAGAGAACAACTCTCCGTTCCACTATAATGATATAAGTTTCTTTACAAAGAGATATGGAGTTACATGAATCGGTCTTCAAACCTAATTCTACCCAAGTCCCAATCTCTTCCTGTGACCAAGAGACTCAATCTTAATAGTGTTTTGTTCAAGGTGAATCAAAACAATCCCAACCCTAGTGTTTGTTGCCAAGAGAAATTTCTCTATAAAACCCTAGTTTGTATGTTGGTTTCTAAACCCTGTTTTCTACACAATGTTTTTTTTTTCACTACTAATCATCTGTTTATATTTATAGTGGAAAGCATCCCACAAAAATTGGAACAAAATCAGGTCCAAAAATACGATCTGTTTTTTCTCTAACAACGCAAAATCGTGCTCCAATTTTTTACGAATGAAAGTGTCAATTCTGATCCCAAAAATCGTACTCCAATTTTTCAGATCGTGCTTCGATTTGACAACTTTCTAAAATTCAATTTTGCATCACTTTCAACGGGTCCAAAGGAGGAATTGTTGAGAAGAAATAAGGAAACATGTCATGTGTTATCTAGCATAACCTTCACTAAATCATGACCGGTGAGAACTATGTGCCAAATATATATAAATTCGACTTTCCACTTTCTACTTTCCTCCAAAAATGTGTGTATTGTATGTACTTTAATTTGCTTTTGAATGTCTTCAAGTAGTATAGTCAAGTGGAGTGTGAATGTCAATAGAGTAACTACCATGATTCAATGTCTAGGTAGAGTATTTAGGTAAAAAATGGTTGTGTTTTTAGCTAGCATCTCTGCAGTGAATTCTTTGATCATAGTGACATGAAGTCTAGAGAACTATAATCTTTTGAGCAAAAGAATGCATCAAATGTAGGTTGTTCCATTGCCAGGTTAGTTAAAGACTTTTCATAATTTTATCATTCAGGGAGATTTTGTTATTTTTCTATTCAATTACAAGTATATTAGTTTGAGTACAAACAAAAGCTCAAGTGTAGGGTTGTGATGACAAAAAAATATATAGGGTGTTTAGTGGTTTTTTAGAGTCATTTTAGAGTAAAAGTAGCAAGTTTTATTGCATTTTAGTAGAGTTTCTTTTAAGGATTTGTTCAAAAGTCATAAAAGAGAAAAATTGAAAAAAGGACCTTGAAACATGTCAAAATCACTCAAACCAGATAACTTTGTGATCTTACTATGCTGATTACAAGTTTTATTATGTTATTCTTAATGTATAGTCGTTTCAATGAAAATAAATAGAACAATGAATGAAGAAAATCACAAGATCATATACTGTCTAACTCGTGTTGTGTGCTACGAGCCACACGTGGTAACATTGAAAGAAAGTCAACATTTTTTCACCACTTCCTCACTTGCATCTCAAAATCAAGACTTTTCCTTGCGATATATAGAACAACTCAGAAATGGTTCAATCATGTTTAAGTTGAATCACGAGCTTTTAGATCGTATCCCGAGAGCTTGAAAAAGTCAGAAGGATCACGGGTTGAAGAAGTCGCTTATTGAAGATGTGGAGTGCATATGGGAATAATATTTAGGTTATTGGGTTTATTCGGAAGACTCAAATAGAACATTAGGTTTCTTAGAAATTAAATAAGAATACGCATGACAACAAACCCATACCCGCATGTACTCATCCGAACCAAACTCAATTTGATACGTTTTCACCGCTTTTACTGAGTTTAGGTATGAGTTTTCATTGATTCTATAACACGGGTACGAGACGAGTAACAGAGATATAGGTACTCATCCCAAACTCATACCCAAACCTATCCCGAATGTAGAAAATCAATTTATTACCCATTTTATATAAATAGAAATCATAACCCTAAATCATGTCACTCACACAGTCAGAGTCTCGGTCTTTCATATGACACTTACTAATCATAGTTCTCTATTTTCTCTTTCCGTATCTTGCATGTTCAACCTTTCTCTTCTCCTTCACCATAGTCAGCGATCACTATTATCTCCTTGCTAGATAATGCATTACAACATTGAGCTCAGGGCTTAAAAATACTTTTATTTTTATTAAAAAAAAATTATCCAATGCAGGAATAGGGATGGAGCGGAGATTCCCGAACCCGTTGAGAACGGGGATGAGATTCGACAAAATGTTAGACTATATGTTTTCCAAAGGAATATTAATAAGGCATGAGATTAGCTTTCAAATTCCAATATCACATTGATGGACCACTAAACTGATCAGTAGCAATACCCTCAGTTTCAGTCTTTAATAAGGCATGCGATTAGGCTCTAATATTAATTAATAAGCACACATATGAGAGTTTGTTAACCTTTGTTTGGACTTGAAAAGCAAAATGTTCAAAATTTATATTACTGTCATGTCACAGAAGTTACGTTAAAATCCTATCATTATCAATAACCTTTCCGAATTTACTTATCCTTGTGATATGTGATAACATAGAGATTGAAACTAGCCAAGGTGCAATGTGATAATAATTGCTAACTAGCTTATTATAGCAACAAGATGCAGCAAAAATGAAAACAATTACTAAATAGCTTATTAAAAGCTTATTAGCTTAATTCAAAATTTATTTAGTTTCAAAACCAAATAAATCAAATAAGCAACAAGAGATGTAAAGGGAAGGAGAAAGAGTGAACTTGAGATTTGTTCAGACGTAGCGACGACGTTGAGAAAGGAGTTGAGAGAGGGTTTTGCGAAGCAGAAGAACGAAAATCACAAATCCATGACGCTAGAGAGTTAGAGAAAAAGCATGGATCGGCGGTGAAGGAGAAAGAGTGAAGTTCGACCGTGGAGCTCGGTGGTGAAGTTAGAATCGATGGTTGGGCTCGACAGAGGATTTGGGTTCGATAGAGGATGTGGATTTCAAGATACAGAATGGAGATTAAGTAATTTGATGGTGAATTTTTTTTTTTTCTGGATATTCATCAGTTTGATGCAGAATGGAGATTTTAGGGTTCGATGAAAAGGAGAAAAGAAAACGCTATATGTATTTGGTTTCACGATCAAGAGGCACTATGTGTCTTTGGTTTTGGCTTACTTTTTAATAAATAGTTTTTAAGTGGTGTTAAAAAACTTAGGACCCGTTTGATGGTCAGGATAGGATAGAGGCAGGATATGAAATAAAGTTGGATAGTGATAGGATATGATAAGGACATGATAAACATTAATCCTATCATGTGTTTGATGGCGTACATGATAACAAACAAGATGTCATTATAATTAAATTAAAAATTGCTCTCATAATTAATTAAATAATATAAAAATGGCATGTTATTAATTATTATGGAAAATACATGCTATCATTATTTTAAAAATGACAATATTTTAAAAATGGTAGAATATCAAGATAATAAATAAGGAATGATTTTCTAATCATGTCAGGATAATTCCTAACCCAGCCTATACTCAGGATATAAATTACAAAGGAAAGTCAGGATAGGATAGGAAAATGGTTTATTTTATCCTATCTTTTTGGTGCATCAAACATAAGATTTAAGCATGATATGATTAATGTATCATATCCTGTCTCCCTATCCTGACCATCAAACGGACCCTTAATATATTTTGAAAATATAAAGCTTCCCTCCACCCAGCTTTTTAAGTCAGTGGATATGTGCCCACTTAAAAATCCATGTGTCAATAGGTATTTTTGTACTAGGTAATAAAGTGTAAGTAGAGTATCAAATCCACGGAGATTGTAATTCCAACTAGGCAATCCGCATTACTTATTTGGGAATAGTAAAAAATAAAATAAATAGAAAATAAAACGGGGTTTTGCAATTTAATCTGCATACAGCAGAGAAAGAGTTTAGGAGTTAACCTGGTTTAGATTGTAGAAAGTTAACGGAGGTTAGCAGTCTTCGTGTCCCATCTGTTCATTTGTTGGAATTAGTTAATGGTCAAGCATTATTCAGTTTCTAACATCTTCTACCTAAGTGATGAGTTTGTGGGATTTTACTACCTACCAATGTCAAGTTGCACCTACTGATCACACGGGTTTGTTCGTGTGGTGTCTTACTCTCTCAGAGGTTTGGGTTCATTGCCCACCAGCTGTCAGTTGCAACCTTACATTGGAGTTTCTGCAAGGTTCATTGTTTAGGGTCGTCAACCCTATAGGGAGATACACTTACACGCGTAAATGTACGTGTAGGGTTCCTAAATTCTCAATTTCCTAAAGGAACATTCGTCAATTGAATCTTAGAAGGACATCAACATATTCTCCCTCTCAGTAGTTCTACAAACGAGAAGCCTTATCTCGTCTACATTACCAAAGATGAAAGAAGAATAAAGTTACTATGTTGATTTAAGTCACGAAGTCACTGTGTTTCCCTAATTACGGTTAATCATTATCTTAGTTACTTCCTTATTCGGGTAGGTTTTAACCAATATTAGGTATGCCATCTTCCTAAGTATCGTTACCTCATAATTGTTCGCATCAGAGGAGACAAATTAAATAGGAGGAAAATTCAATAGGATTCGAATAATTATTGAATAAAGAACTTAAATTAAATAATCCAACAAATAAAATAGAAGTCCATCTTAAAACTCTAGCCTAAAAGGGATTAGTTAATCATGGTAACTAAAGACAAATTACAATAGAAATAAAACATACCCTAGAGACTTAGAGTGGGGAGAGAGACACCTCCATTGATGCTCCTAGTGTTTGCCTTCCTCTTCAACAACTTCGTTTTGAATGAGAAATAATGAGTGAGAGGCTTGATATTTATAAGAAAGTTTCCAACTGGATTTGGGTTGAAAATTGGGCATAAACCGCTTAAAAAATTAGTTATGACCCGCTCCCGCATTCCCAAGGCGCATGGCCGGGAGCATAAGCATATTTTGACATGCCCTGGTGCATGCCCCAGGTGCATGGGTGGTGCTTCCGGTGCGAAATTGTCTGTTGCTTCGTCTTTTTGGGTGATTCCTTTCTTATAAGATGTCTTGGAACTTGAGAACATAATTCCTCCCTTTATAATTTCTTCCGAGACCTTTTTAATCTCCATTCATGGTCTTCACAAGTCTTCAAATGTTTTGCTATCCTGATTTGCATGAATATTTCTTCTTGAGTTACATCATTACACCCTAGAATTGCTATGTTTCGGGAAAAACTAGATTTGCATGATTCAATATAGAAAACGTTGCAAATGTTCCGAAAACCATAAGCAATTGTTCTATAATACTCCTTTATTTTGGATGAAAAATGACAAAAAATAATTGAAAAACATGCTATAAATAACGTAAGATCACCTGTCATCACCTTCTCTAAATCCTTTACTTACTTGGACGTCGGAGAAAGTGCTGGTACACAACCCCGTATGTCTCACCGGGGCTGACGATCAACCTACCTCACCAGAATCACTGTAGTTCAACAGAACCAAACTAAACAATAATATACTTGTGTAATATAAATAATAATACTCTTAGGATCAACCTCTGCAGTAGTAGATTCAAGCAACTCAACTATCTTCCTAAAACCAACCGGATAAACAATAATATACTTGTGTAATATTACAATATACATTTGACCATGTCAAAGAAACATAAATAAAAATTTAAACGAAATTATGAGTACTAATATTATGATATTCAAGTATGGTTATACGGATACAAGTTGTATATATAATTATTCTTCAACTTATTTTTTATATTTACAAGCAATTACAAGAACCATCAATACACCAGACAATTTTTGAAAGTTCACACATATCTACCGGACAATCAGCTCGTGTTTTGCATGGAATAATATTTGGAAGGTCTAATAAAAATAAAATAAAATTGATTAAAATGTGATGGAATATTTTGTATAACATAGATTAGATATTTCAAAATAGCGTGGAAAATGACTTACCAATTTTGGTCAGGACAAAAAATACATGAAGAAAGATGATGAATGCATAAAACAAATATGGAATATGAGCCATATTTTTTCTCCTTTACATGTAATAAGCAAGTACAAAATTGTTGTTTGATCACTTTATACAGAAAATTTTCATGTTTGGTCAATTTTAGCTAAATGGTTTTTATCACTTAAGAGTTACATAAAACCATTCATAAAATAGGGTTTATTATTAAATGTCTCTACGGTACATCAATGCGTTGTGTTTGTCTATTTTGCTCATTATGTTCATCACTTTCCTTTCAAGATATATATTTATTTCATTTTTAACATTTCATGATAGACAACGAAAATATATTAAAAGAAAAATAATGATGAATGGTAAAAATAAAAAACTATTTGTAGACAACGAAAAGGTGATCGATAACACATTTATTTAAAAATTAAAATTACCGTAGTATAATTTTTTTATTGACAAAATTATTGCTAACACTAGATTTCAAAATTGAAACTTTATGACTAATGTTTGTACATAGCAGAATTCAACTTGTACAAAATACTTGAAGTTAAATTAAAGATTCACATTCCTTTAAAAAAATTAATATTCACATCAATTACGCCAGTTTTAATAAAGAAGAAAGGTAAGGTCCTTAATAGGTCCTTAAGCTTAAGGGTGATCCTCCCACCACTTTTCAATGAAGATATTTTTTTGGAATAGGCATGGTCGGGATATTTTAGAGACCGCGTTGGCCTCCGCTTCTTAGGTCACTGGTTTGTTTCTGTTTTTCTATTTTATTTTGTAGGTTATGGTTTGGTCCTCCCCGCTTGTACCGTTTTCCTTTTTTTAATAAAATTTTATGAGCATGGTAGCATAGGTGGTGATGGTTTTGGGATGTCTTGACACCTCCTACTGTCTTCCATTGTTTTTGATTCATCAAAAACAAAAACAAAAAACAAAAAAGTTGAAAAATTTAAAGATACAATCGAAATCCTAAACTAGACCGTGATTCGGTGGTGACGACTCGTGAACGTCTAACACATGAAAAAGAAACAACTATCCCATTGAGTTTGCAAAGATGGATACAAGATAAAACCTCTCGTTGTCATGACTAGCTTAAGTGTATAAGTGACCATACATCTATTTGTTTATCTATAATATTAGGAGGGTTTATGGTTTATACTATCATCCATTAGTAATCAATCTTGATAAGAAATCTTAAACCTAAACTATGAAAGCAACACACAAACAACAAAGCACAACGGAACATGCAAACATGACTTAGTAAACATTAGAAGATACTAAGGCCTGGCTGTAGTGCATGGTTACGGCCAGAGCTTCCATAGCTACAACAAATCAGTTAGAAACACTTCAAAATTCGTGTTCATAAGTTCCTAAACCGTCATGAATCAATCAAGGAAATTAAGTGATCAAACCTTAAATACCAATGGTTGTTATGGTTTCCCCTAAGTTGAAGTCGAATGATGACAATTTTCTAACAAGTGTACTAGTGTGTCGACAAGTAGTAAAATTTATAAAGTTTCTCTCCACAAGTATTGCATAATCCTAATCATCATCAAAACTCTAAATCAAACTCTTTACTTTTCTGCAAACAACTAGTACTTACATTGTGCACATAATTAAAAAGTGCAACCATTGAACTCCTTTACTACTACCTTGGTTTACATCAGTATAGAGAATTACCAAGTTAACGACAATTCTCATAAAGACGATTATTTACTATGTTATGGCTTGTTACAGTTTGGTGCACTTGTCAAATTTGTCTTCAAGTTTTTGGCATTGTTGATGTGGATTGTAGGTATTCAACGAGGCAACTTGATTTACTTATTTTTGGGTTTATTTGTTTTTATCTTTTTAAATTTGTGATGACAGGTCATCTTACGTTATTTTAGTTATGTTTCTCAGTCATTTTAGTAATGATTTAAGTCAATAAAGAGGAGTTTTAGAGAAGTTGCTCATAGTTTAAGGAATATTTTGTAATGTTTTCATTTCGAGTTATGTAAATATATTTCTTCCCTAAACCAATTGATTGCATAGATGTTTTTGAGTATTGTATTAAAAAATCATATAATTCGGCAAAGCAAGACACGTCACGAAGAAATGGAAGACATGGAATAAAGATTCAAGATGTCTGATGATGCGAATTGGCAAGTGCATCAAATCGTAAGCAAGTAATAAAGTAGTAAGTTCTCATCTTCACGGAGATTACCGTTCAACTTAGCAATTAGCGAATTTACTAGAAGTAAAGATCAAGTGGTTGTAGGTTGTCATACCCCAAATTTTGACCAGTCAAAACTTTTTACTTCGCATATCGTTCGTATTTTAATAGCATTTCGTTCGTATTCTAATTCCCATGATATCTGTATTTTATTCACATTTTGATCGCATCTTATTCATATTTTAATTTTCACTTCATTTACATTTTTATGTCACTCGCATTTTAATTTCTCAGTTTTATCCGCATTTTACTTGTATTTTATTTATCGTATAATTTGCATTGTTAAAACCCATTTTATTCACATCTTTGATTTAGCATTTTATTAGCGTTTTAAAAGCCGTGTAATTCCGTCGTCTCAGACGAAATTTCGGCAGAGAGGTATTTTAAAATACCTCATTTTTTTTTGGTTCCGAAGAGACATTTTTTTATTTAGTCATGTTTGTTATTTCTTTTTATTATTTGTTTTTAATTTTCGTTTTTTTATTTATTATTTATTTATTTGGTTTTATTATTTAAAGTCTTTTAGTCCAAGTTTGGTCCAGTCCATGTATCAGTTTGCTATTGGTCATGTGTGTCTTTCTATCCAAGTCTGACCCAACAGGGGTATTTTAGTCTTTTCTTTGTACCAGAGAAACCCTAGTTTTTTTTACTATTTAAAGTCAGCATTGATTGATGTGCCAGAGGTCCCATCAGTCAGAAAAAGTCATAAAAAAATCAGCAGCCACCAACCAATTCAAAAACCCTAAATTCTTTTTCTCTCTCTCTCCTTTTTCAGATCAAAAATCACAAAAAATGATGAACCTCAAGAACACATAACAACAACATATAAATATAATCTTTCTTTTTTCAGATCCAAACACAACAACACAAATCTAATCTTTCTCTTTCGGATCCAAACGCAACAATACAAATCTAATCTTTCTCTTTCGGATCCAAACACAACAACGCAAATAATTTTCGAATCCAAGCTCAAACCGTAACAAGAAGATCAAACCCAAAGGATACGAAACTGTGACGTTTCCAACACAAAAAAGAAAGTACGAACTAAATCAAGCAAGAAGAAAGAATATCCGAACCGACCTCGTATCAACGGAAGCGTTTTCGAATCAAAAAGTAAGGAGGTAATCTTTTTTTTTCGTGTTCTTGTTTTTTAGATCTAGGACTTTTGTGAACTTGTTTGGGACTTATGAGATTGGATTTGAATAGAGGAAGAAGAATAGAGCAGGCCGGTATAAAAATTAAAAAAAAAGAAGCAAAAATACAACTCCGGCGCGGCGGCGCTACGACCGACCACCACGCCGGAGGAACTCCGGCCACCCACCTTCATCTTCCCCGGCCGTCTGGTTTCTAGTGAGAGAGGAGAGGATTTGTTTTTTTAAGTTTTAGAGAGAGAGTGTTTGGAAGAAATGAGGAAGAAAAACCATGAAAGCTTTTTTATATATCATCAAACCGGTTCGGTTCGCCTGTGAACCGATCCAGGCTTGAACCGAACCGGTTTCTTCTTCCCAAGCCCAACTGTTTTTTTTTCCTCTTTTCTGTTTGCTGCTTGTATACCCCCCCTGCTTGCTACTGCATCCCATCGTATAATGCATCTTGATGTTAGTGTTTTCATGTTCATATCTTGCATTTTTATTTAGTTTATTTAAATTTTATCTCTTACATTTTAGTTCATTTTAGGCTTGGAAATAACATTTCATGCATTTCTATTTTGTTTAATGTTTTAATTATCATGCATTTATTATCTTTTAGTTTATTTAATAGTTTAATTCCTATCTCATGCATTTTATAGTTCACTTAATGATCTAATTTCAAACTCATGTATTTTTTTTAACTAATATTTTCTTTTTAACTATGTGTCAAGCATTCTTAAATGCCTTAGTCCTCATGCATCTTCTAGTCTTCTAGTTAAATTTGCTTTAATGTTTGTTTTCGAAAAACTTGCGTTTCATACTCTTTTTTTTACATACTTAATGTCATGTATTTTATTTGGTAATTATTCTCGTATGTGATATTCTTTTTATGCTTTCTTGATTCATGACCTAATATTTCGGTATATTTCGTTTTGTATCACCTCTAGTATAATCTCATGCATCTTTTAATTTTTGTCATGTAATTTATTTTTACCCTCCTTAGTGTGTATAATAGGAATTGATGTAATTTAATGCATGCATTTTATTTTCCGCAAGACCTTAGAATGTATTTTAGGGTATGTAATACGTAATTAATGCACGCACCGACACACGCACCGACACTATCACATTTATTTTTTCTGCCGCGTCATGTATGACGAATCGCGAACGAGGACCAAAAGTGAAATTAGTGACACTCTAGGATAATTATTGGACTTCAAACTATTTTTCTTAAAATCAAGCTACTAGTAATTTTAGGTTCACTTACTCGAGAGTTTATTTGGGATCCAACGTCCCTTGTAAACTTCTCCCCTTTTTTTTTTAAATTACGTCGTTGCATTTAATTTAGTTTGCTTTCTTTAACTTAGGAAAAATCTCCTTTCTAAAAAAAAATCAAGTATGTCAAACTTCAAAGTATTTTCCTAATAAACCTTGGTTCGTAACCCAAGCGTTTTCCTTTTATTTTCTTAATCAAATGTTTAATCAATTTAATATCCATATTAGACATGGATTTCTTGCAATTAAAATTAACCAACTTCATCATATTTTTCTCTCATGCCTTGAGGCCTCTTATCTCTTCTTAAAATCTTTTTTTTCCAAAATATTAAAATCAATCCAACCTACAAAAAAAGTTCTTTAGATGAACTACTTGATTTTGATCCCGATTTATTTGGGTAAGTAGGCAAAGGGCTTTGGCCCTTCCAAATCAAATAAAGATAACCAAAAACATGCTTCATCTTCCCCCTTTCTTTCATTTAGACCCTTAAACAGTAATTTTCAAATAAGTAAAAATAATTTAGCGCAAGATTAAGAATAGGTAGAAGGTTCCTATGGGATACCATAGTCGATTCGGGTGCTTAACACCTTCCCCAATCGAAACCAACCCCCGGATCCAAGGTCTTATAAGGGTTTTTACTCACTTTTTCCCTTCCCACGAATAAAAGTTGAGAGTTCAAAGATTAAAGGTCCAAATCCGATTAATGGTTTGGTATCCGAAAATCGAGAGCACATAGGTTTTTAATTGTCATGTCCAATGCGAGATTAGGTTGGTTTGATTCACATACGTAACGACGATTATGATCTCCTTGAATCCCCTGTTCCTTCTTTGTTGGAATTAATATGGTTAGTTATTAGTTTATGACCTATCTTTGATTTACGAAAGTAGAATATGACCCCGTGATATAGCAGTGGGTGTTTTAATTTCATAACGTCGCAATTTAACTAGTTATAATTGCGGCGTTCTCTAACGATGAGTCAAAATCCTAAATTCATACTTAGATTCAATAAAAATAATTTAATTAAGAAAATAAGTAATTTATTATTGTTGTTCGAACGGAAGTAAGGTTGTCAATCATCTACTCCACCTAGAGATCTGTTTCAACCGTTAGTTGAAAAACGTTAGATACGAACATATACAAATTAAATATGACGTTTGAATCCTAAACTGAATAAAAAACTTATTAATTGAATCCAAAAATTAAGAAGAGGTTTATCTTGGAACCCTAATCAATAGAATTTTAGTTGCACATTGCAATAGACATCATTACAAAATAATAGGAATACATAACCTAGAGAGAAGAACAATAGGAGAAGTTAAATCATCTTACTTGAAGTTCTGATGTTTGACCCTTGTCTTGTACCATTAGATTTCTAAATGATTAAAAGTGTGTGCAAGGGTCTCTATTTATAGTGCATCATTACTTAGGGGTTAGGAGAAGAAACTATGTTTCTTTTTTCCACCAATCCATCTTGGAAAACACACAAACAACAATTTATGGCCCCAACCTTGCGCATGGCACATGAATTGCTACGCAGGGCCGCACGAGGCAGCCTTGTTGTTTCCGTCCCTTTTTCGAGCGTTCTTTCATCTTGAAATACCTTGAAACTTCGGTTGAATTTTCCCCGACTTGTATTTTCTTCAAAAACCTTCTAAGAACCAGGGATGATTGCAATATGTGTGGGCTTCTGCCGACACAAAGTTTTTGAAAACTTTTTTTTAGCTGTATAATATATCAATAGTTGACATTTTGACCACATGGCCCACACTTATCACAAATCATTTCTTTCTTGGCCCACACCTATGAACATATATCTCAAATCATTTTTTAATAATATGAATATTATCAAGAATCCGATGCAATAATGAGTGGGAGATGACTAGTTAAATGATTATTTTATTGAATAAGTTAATTAATTATTTAGTTATTTATATAGAGAAAGATATTTTTATTGATATTGAAAATAGGAAAACCATTAAAAATTTTAATAATTTGAAAGATCGTAGAGGATAATTATTAATGCTACAAATTTGTAAATACGGTGCCCCCACTGTTCAAAAATCTTGGATCTGTCGCCTATGCTACAAAGACTCAAAATATCTATATGTAGTTGCATGATTTAGGATAAAACTGAATTACAAGGACCGAAAGGAAAACAAAACAAAATGTTCTTTAAAACATTGACAACTCCTCTAAATGACATCTTATTTGTTTTCAAATGCAAAGAAATTAACTAAAATATAGGCTAAAATATCATATGATGTTATGTCATCAATGCCTCTGAAGACATTACATGTTGGGGAAATTTTGTCTTAAGACCAAATCAGAAGAAGAAAACACTCAAAAAGACGAAGAAAAAGGGAAAAACAACACTTTCCTGTTTTATAGGCATAGGTAGAGGAGTTAACATCGTAGTATTAGCCCAATTGCTAATCATTGGTGCATCCATAGTCTTGTCTGAACAAACAGTAGTGACACTTGGGAATTGTTAAGAGTCCCACATCGAATAGAAGATGGCCTAACAATGTGTTTATAAGTGGGGGCAATCCTCACCTCACAAGCTGGTTTTGTAAGGATGAGTTAGACCCTCATAATTCATGACATGATACCAGAGCCTATCGGGTCTGTCGCTGGACTTCCAGCATCGTCCATTCTCTAGGCCCCTCACTGTACAATCTGTTTTGTAGGGTTGTGTTAGAGTCAACCACAATTTTTAAGAGGAATGACGGCTTCCTAGTCATGTCACCCTGTGCTTGTGAGGTTGAAGCTGAGCTCGGGAATGACAACCTCCCGGTGTCAGAAAACTTCACATGCTTAGTAGTGACTTGAATCACAGGTTGTGAGGGCCTTTCTTCAACAGAAGTAGGTGTGCCTATAACCTTGTGTCATGCACTAGATAAGCATCATCATATGAAATAGCATTTGAGAGGGTCATTAATAACAGTATGCTAATTAGATGAGCCTCCAATACCATTCAAATCTCCGGACAAAGCCTCTCCAAAAACCCTGTCAGAATCAGAATTCAACGGATCAAATGATTTATGCATGAGAAGATTACGATCATCCAAGCAATATTGTCCCCTGATTATGATTACAAGGGCTAGGAGCACTATTATCAAAAATAGTATGAATAATGGCATCAGAGACATCCTCTTTTTCAAATTCTCAATCTGGTACAATTTTATCAGCAGTATTATATTGAATAATACTAGGAAGCAATTCAGGTGATTCCTCCATGTTGTGCATTACTGGTGCAGTTATAGTATCATTATCTTGTGAATTTGTGTTAAAAAAATCCATATTCCCTTCTAGCTTATGATTCCCCTTATCAACATTAGGATGAACAATATGTTGGTTGTAAGACAAGTTATCCTCATCCATAAAGCCAGGCTCTTGTTGCTGATTGCGATTCTTCTTTGACAATTGCTTTTTTAACATCAAAATCTTCCTAAAAACACAAGTAAAATATTAAAATACGTCCAGTGGTAGTTAACCACCGCTAGCTTATAACTAGAAAACCGACAATAGTTAACTACCGCTGGGTTTTTTAGTCTTTCACATGTGTTTCTAGGAACTATTGAATGTCAAAAAAGCAACCATCTTCTTCTTTTTTCCTTATTTTTAGGGGTGGAGCCTTTCGTGGGTTGAGGTGGACCACGACCCACCCGAAAAAATTAAAAAATTACGACCATAGATCTACTTTGCGAGATTTTAAACAATTTTGCTACGTTTTAGTGTTCAGCAAATCCAAATCCGCACTAATTGGTTTAGTGGCCTACCTGAAAAATTAAAAAGTTAAAAATCATAGATCTATTTTGCGAGGTTTTAAACAATTTTTCAACAGTTTAGGTTTTCGACGGTTCCAAAGGTGACAAATGTGATATTTTTCATGCTTATACTTGGCTGGTTATAGGATGTTTACATACCTTCTAAGTTTTTAGGGTTTCAAATCTCTTTGATATTGTCTTCTCAAATGAAAATTCTCCCAATTAAGAGTTGTATTATAAAAAAAAAAAGATTGATAATTTATAGCATTAGTAAACTATGTAATTTATTTTTTAAAGCATCCACCCGAACTTTTTAGTTAAACTTTGCAATTTCAACTTATGCTTAAGCTTATTACTATTTTAATCTTATGTTTACATATTATTGTTTATAGGCTTAAATAGGTCTTTCGTCCCTGCAAATATAGGTCATTTGAATTTTCGTCCCTGAAGTTACTAACCTTTCCAATCTGCCACTACAAAATTTAATCATTTGACTTTTGGTCCTAATTAGGTTTTTTTGCTGAGGTGGGCATTCATTAGCGACGTGGTGCCCATGTGGCAAGTGATGATTGGGCGAGGTGGTTAGCTTAAATAGGTCTTACGTCCCTGCAAATATAGGTCATTTGAATTTTCGTCCCTGAAGTTACTAATCAGATGTAATTAGGACCATTTTTCAAATGATTAATATTTGCAATGGCAAAATGGAAGGATTAGTAACTTCAGGGACGGAAATTCAAATGGTCTATATTTATTGGGACGAAAGACCTATTTAAGCCTTGTTTATAGTATGTTTTAGCCGTCCACCTAAACTATTTTTTTCTACCTCTGCCACTGCTTATTTTATGCCTTAATTAACCTAAGTAAAACTTAGCCTTTTGCGTTGTAGTATATAGTGTGGCCTAAGAATTTGCAATGGGAGCAAAAAGGAGGTTGTCTTTCATACTACATAGACACGGGGAAAGCATGTCCCTCTCTATCCACCAAAAAGCTTAGCTTTGGTGGGATCATCAATAATCAAAGGAGTGCCAATTCCATATGCAATTTCACATATAGTCTTGTATCTCCAATACTCATGCGGGAGATGCCTCGACTTAATCCATATATGAGCATGAGTATGCATCTGAGACTGTGGATTGAAATCTTTTGACCACCAAAATAATCTCAATATCCCAGCATTCAAGTTGATGATACCTAGTGGGAGAACCTTCCTCATATCTTCACTTGATAGAAATTTGAACTCAGTTGAAGATTAGTATACCTTGTGCGAGAACCTTCCTCATATCTTCACTTGATAGTAAATCTAATCTCAATATCCCAACTTTCTTGCCATTTCTTCAACTGAAGAAAGAATATGTGTTCAAATGGAAACCAGAACATCAAAAAGTATTCGATAACATCAAGGCTTACTTAATGAACCCTCCTATTTTGTTACCTCCTATTAGGGATAAAGTAATGAAATTGTATCTAGCTGCTTTAGATAATACTATAGGAAGTATGTTAGCACAAGTAAATAAAAATGGCGTAGAAATGGTCATTTATTATCTTGGTAAGGTTTTAAATGATGTCGAAACAAGGTGTCATCCAAGTGAAAAATTGTGTTTTTGTTTGTACTTTTCATGTTTTAAACTTAAGCGATATATAAAGCATTTTGATGTTGATGTTTATGTCTATTCCCACTTTGACATAATCAAGCATATGTTGTCGAAGCCAATATTACACAGCAGAGTTGGTAACTGGGCTTTGACACTTACAGAATATTCATTGATCTATCAATCTTTAAAATCTGTGAAAGGTCAAATTATTGTTGATTTCATTGTTGATCATTCCGTAATTGAGGAATCATTAAACTTTGTGGATGTTCAACCTTGGAAGCTCTATTTCGATGGTTCCAACCATAAAAATGGCACTGAAGTTGAAATTTTAATCATTTCGCCTGAAAATACTCCAACTAAACTTAAGTTTCGACTTAATAAGCTTTGCTCTAACAATGAGGCTGAATATGAAGCCTTAATAGAAGGACTTGAGATTTTGCTTGAACTGGGGGGGAAAAGATGTCGAAATTAAAGGTGATTATGAGTTAGTCATAAAGCAATTAACAAAAGAATATAAATGTGTTAAAGAAAATTTGATTATTTACTTTGTCACTGCCACTTCTTTATTGAAACGATTCGATTGGACAAACATTCAACATGTGCCTAGGATTGAAAATCAAGAAGAGAATGACTTAGCACAAATTGCTTCAGGGTACAGAATCACTGAGTTAAAGTTTGAAGAACTCATCAAAATAAGAGAAAAACTTGCCTTAAAAATATTTGGTTCAGATAAATTATCAACGCCAAAACTTGGGGGCAAGAGATAATGGTGAAATTTTTGCTGAAATTTTTGCCATTGACAATTTGTCAAACAATGATTGACGAACACCAATTGTTGAATACTTGCAAAATCCTGCAGGGAACGCTAGTAGAAAGACTAAATACAGAGCACTAAGTTATGTGATTATTGAAAACGAGCTGTTTAAAAATTCTCCAGTAAGGGGTTTTACTCAAACGCCTCCGTGAAATTGAAGCATATTTAGCAATTTCTGATACTCATTATGGTGCATGTGGATCTCATTAAGTAGGACAAAAGATAAAATGGCTTTTGTTTCGACAAGGTATGTACTGGCCAACTATGTTAAAAGACTGCATAGAGTTTGCAAAAAGTTGTCAAGAATGTCAACTACATGCAGGAATCCAACACGTGCCTGCTAGTGAATTACATTCGATTGTAAAGCCTTGACCATTTAGAGAATGAGCTATGGACGTCATCGGTGAAATTAAACCAAGCTCATCAACAAGGCACAAATACATATTGGTTGGAATAGATTATTTCACCAAATGGATAGAAGTCATCCCATTAAGAGAAATTACTCAAGATGTGGTCATTAGTTTCATTCAAAATCATATTTTGCATAGATTTGAAATTCCAAAAACTATCACCACTAATCATATTTTGAATCTCCTCTATTGGTTATGGCTTTAAAAAACATTTCTCTTATTCCTTGGTGCCTTAGGAATAGATGGTCTTAATTGTGTGTTCCTTCTTTGATATATGAATGTAATGGTTTCCCATATCTTTAGGGAAGGAAACCCATGTGTAGATAGAATGGCCGATATAGGTTTATCCCTAAATGATTTCACTACTTGATTGGAGCGGAGCTTCCATCATTTATTTGAGAGAACTTAATTTGTAACAAATATGATTGACATTCCTAATTACAGGTTCTGTAGTTTTTTTATGAATGTGCGTCCATTCATCCATAGAAATATTAAGGCTAAATTGCATTTTTGGTCCCTTAACTATTTAGGTAGTATCGCTTTGGTCCCTTAACTAAAATTCGATTTATTTTGGTCTCTTAACTTTTCTCCGTTACACATTTTGGTCATTTCCGTTAGTTTTAATTCTAAAATGTTAGGTTTTCTTCATCTTCTTCTCCTCTTTTTCATCTTCATATCATCTCCATCAACCTTCAACAACAAGAATCCTAGAAAAATTTCAGAAGAAAATGAAGAAAATCTAACGTTTTTTAATTAAAACTGGCAGAAAGGACCAAAATATATAACAAAGAGAAGTTAAGGGACCAAAATAAATCGAATTTTAATTAAAGGACCAAAGCGATACTACTTAAATAGTTAAGGGACCAAAAATGCAATTTAGCCAAATATTAAATATTTTTTTAAGGAAAAAATATTAAATATTTATATTTCTAAGAAATAAACTAAAATATAATAATTATTAAATTACTTTGAGAATCCTTTCCTCCTCAGTTGTAGCAATACACATTGATGAATCCGATGGTGGTCTTCTAGAACGAAAAAGCGTTTTTGGTTAATTTAGGTATTCTGAATTTTGAATTTCTTTGAAAAGCTTTATTTAAGAAAGAAGATGATGAAAGTGTATATGGTTTAGAAATTTCTTTGTTTCGAATGCGAATTTAATATTTTTGAAATCATTAACAAGTGTTCTTAGGCACATGTTAATATGACCTTATTTTAATAGATTGACGAAATAAAAATAATCATTGAAAACCTGCATAGACAAGTGGGGATTCTGGATTTAAACTCTCGATCAGTGGTATTCGGTCTAGCAATTTCGGCATTTATCATTTAAGTTAGAATTTGTAGACGTAATCAGCATTAATTACTACTTCATTAGTCACAAATTAATTGTCCTAGTTGATCATTTCACATATATTCCTGTAAGCATGTATTTTCGACAGGCTATAATAAATGTGGTCAACGAAATTTGACCTAAAACTTAAAGAGAACGAAGTAAGTTCGATTCTCAAGATTCAACTGTCGAAATGAAGTCTAGAAGATTCAACTCCGAATTCTACACGAAATGAGTCTTAATAATTCAGATTTGACAACTAAACTCACTTGGGTTGGTGTGATGGTATTGGTTTGGGATCTGGGAGTGTGTTCCTCCTCGAGGTCTCAGCTTCGATTCCCTCCGATATCAATTTAGGTGGGCTAGTTTAGCTTCTTAAAAAAAAAAAAAGAATTTGACAACTAAGTAAAGTCTAATAAATAATTGTCTACAATCAAGATCTAGGTATTGGTATTGGTGGTGGATTCCAATCGAATAATAGAATTTTCATTTTTTAATGGAAAAAACAGAAATGATGAGATGGTCCAGATTTTTATTGTCTATCTAAAAAATTTAATATTTGGAATCAAGGACTCACATTGTAAAACTTATCTGATCTTTAAAAATGTTATCATTTTTATTTTAGAATAAATGCTTAATTTATTTCGGACATTACTCAAATTAAAGATCTTATCGAAAACTTACAGCAGCTTGTCAAACAAAAGCTAAGAGTCGAAAGGTTTGAGATCACCCAGAAAGAACTTTTGATTTTAAAAACATACTTGGGTGAAAAGCATTTACTTAAAAAGAAGAACTGAACTTTTTGCAATGCGTAGTTGTAATTTTGGAAAAAAAGAGAATCAAGTTTATTTTCTTACATAAAATCTTCATATATGAGTGACTACCATATAAATATTTTCTATATATTTCGGAATGGTTTTAGGAATAGTTTTACAATAAATTATTTTTCATCATTTCATACAAATTAAAAAATATAATATTTTTTTAAGAGAAAGAAAAGTATATCTTTTATTAATGACATAAAAAAGATAAATTAAATGAATTAAAATAAGATGGAGTAATAAATAGGAAATGATATGATAAAAAGAAAAATAAATTACTCATTATATTTTTAAATACACGCCGCAATCAACTTTTACTAATAATTATAACATTCAGATAATTCATATTGATATCTAAAGATTAAAAAAAAAATCATATTGTATTCAAAAATAATTTTTTTTGGTTGAATCAAGAGAAAGGAAAGACATTAAAGGGAATTAACGACATCCCAACTAGGTTGACACCCTGATGAACCCCGTCATATGCTTCCAAACTCAAAAATATTATTAATAAAAGAGGGAAAAATATGTACAAGAGGGGGGATTGAGCCAAAACCTCCGAAAGAAAACAACGAAAGAAACAGAAACAAACAAACAACCGTCTTAGGAAACCTAAACCAAGGCATACCACAGCGGTCCAAGAAAAAAAACCCTCCCGCAGCTCTAGTGGTAAGGTCGACAACCACACCTCGTCCTGGATCGAGTGTCCCAATCTAGCTAATTGGTCAACACAACAATTGCATTCGGGAAAAATGTGGAGAGAGATAACCTGAATACCAAGAGAACGGGCATTTTTCCAACGATTCCAAATCAAAACCGGCATCAACGACGGATTTTTGAAGACCAAGAGGGTGCTAGTAGAATCGCTTTCTAACCAAAGATTTCTCCACCCATGATGGGCGACATACTCCAAAGCCATGATAAAAGCATGAACTTCAGCAGTAAAAACAGAACAAGTTCCCAAGTTACAAGTGAAGGCACCTAAAAAAGAGCCTAAATGATCACGAAACAAACCCCCACAAGCGTCGTTAATTTCAATGACAGAGCCATCTGTATTTACCTTCAACCAAGGGGATGAAGGCACCTTCCACACTCAACACTTCTCGAATCTGACGATGATGTGAGAGGAAACCGAAAATGTATCAAGAAGAGGAGAATCCGAAGCAACACACTTACCCACTGAGAGGTTACCAGTCATACCAATTAAGGAGTGCACCCTCACCTTAGCAGCATGTAAAGAGGCCTTATTCAAGGAGAACCGGAGAGTGTTCCAAGACAACCAAATCGCATTTAACGTGTGAATCATCGCAGCTGTATAAATGTCTTGTATTTGAGAGGAACAGTGTAAAGGGACATTTAGCAGAAGCTCATCAACATAGGAACGGTGCAAAGGGTTTTTTTTGCATTCAAAAATATTAATAACATACATATAATTCATATTGCATTCAAAATTGAAACATTTGTTTGTCCTTAGATATAAAACTAAAAAAATAATTAAAAATATTTATGGTTCTTTTTTCAAAATATTACTAATTTATATGAAAAGTCAACATGAAATCAAAGGGTCTTGATGCAGATTATTGATGGATTTCATATAGAAAATGAGTTTTTTTTTTTTGAGGTTAAAGACAATTTCATTAACGAAAGTCTGACGATAAATCAAAATCTCAAGACTCTAGAAATACAAGGCGGAGTTTCTTCAATCCATATGCAATCTAAATTCTTTAAGAGCATATTTAGCTAAACTAGACTTTTTACCCGTGCTTTCGCACGGGACACAATCATCCAATCATATATGTATATTTATAATGTGTTAATTAATTACATGATATTTAAAAATTCAAAATAATTTATATTTCAACCTCAACTGTAAGATTAATTATTTTACTCTTTCTTTCATTTTTGGCATGTTCTTTTACGTTGTCCCTTTCAAGTTTCAACCATCCATGAATATACATATAACCAAGTAAACCCAATCTTAGATAATAATAATAGCAAATAATAGAAAACAACAAATTAAAAAAAAATCACATTGATACAAACAAACTATTCAATATCATATTTGAATATTGGGTGATGTTAACTTGTGCCCTTAGGGCATAAGATAAGGAACTCAAAAGTATAAATATTCCCTCAAATTTTATGTATTCTATTTATTATAAATTTAAAAATTAAATTGAATACACACATTCCAACAAAAAGTTACTATATTGAGTTTCTTATCTTGTGCCTTAAGGGCACAAGTTAACATTTCCCTTGAATATTTTATAATCAAAAGATGGGTTATTTTAGAATACACATTTCAACATGCAGAATGCTTATTTTCAATAAATGGATTGCCTTTCAAAAAATCAATTATTTCTTTGCATATTGCTAGCCTTAATGTCTCAATGAATCACAACTTACATCTATTCTTTTTCATTTTTTTATGCCAACTTACATCCATTCTTGCTGAATCTAAAAGAGACACGGTGTTATCACCCATTTGACAATTCAAAATATGTGGCTAGAGGGTACCACTCAAGGTCATTCTTGGTTGGTTTTACAAATGCTTGCTATGAATATTCCTAGGAGCTTGCAGTATGGAATACTAAACCAGCAAGAAGATACCAAACACAATATAGCAATGGAGGGAATGGTCAAAACAGAATTGATAGCAAATTGTGACTATTGAAGAAAATGAGTAACAACCTTTCTAGAAAAATCAAATAGCACTGCCAAAAGTTATTCAATATCAGTTTGCAGTTCACAAAGAAAAAACAACGTCAAATAATCCACAAAATGTGGACTAAATATGTCATTGGTAATTAAAATTACATTAGACAGCCCTTTGCAACAACACAGGGACACTAAAGTGGTCCCTCACGACATCTTTTCTTGCTTTTGTCTTTCCCCTTCATAACCTTTACTTGTTTGATTTAGAAAGTAATGATAAAAGGAAAAAAGTATAGCAGAACTTATATATCTTAGCTCTGCAACTTCTCCCACAAATTGACAAAAATCCCTTAAATCTTTTTCAGAAAATTCGTGAGGAATTATTTCCCCCAATTGAGACCCATGTTGTGGAAGCTGGAAGGGCACAAAGCTTAGCGTGTTTCTTCTACTCAACTTCATCTTCACCATCAAAAATATGCAGAGAGTAATTTAACAATTACATTACATGGATCAAAATTTCATACTTATTCTCTTATAAATTTAATTTTTTTTTACTTTCTATTGATAATTGATATGGTTGAGAAGTTAAAGAGTGACATCTATCAAAACCTACTTGTTCAATCATCATGAATAACATTCTCAAATCTCAATGACCATTTATTTTCATGGAGAGACCAATAAAGTTGAATATTACATCTCAATCACTACTTCTACTGCATGAATCTATTTATATATTGCAGTGGCTTTTCAAACATCACCCACACCACATGTAAGCTGCACCATATGAAAAAGGTTGATTTCTTCAAGCATATTAACCATTAATATATCGTTCAAATTGAAAAATCTGTATATACTCGTAATAAAGAGCCTCATAACTCAACTTTGTAAAAAACAATATACATCATAGAATTAAAAATAAATCAAATTGATTACACTTGATTAACAAAGAAAAAGTTGATAGATTGAGTACCTGGAATAAGAGAATAAGTGTAGGTCAACAAATTAAATAGGTTGACATGGGTTGAAACCAACAAATTGAGATGTGGATAATAGGAGTTCGGGAGTTGATGTGGATTTCTATTCTCTTCTCACTCTCTCTTTCAATCTCACGTTTCTTGCTGTGGTTTCTGATGAGGCGGCAGAATTAGACATTAAACGGTAGAGAGAGAAGATCTGGCGAAGAGGATGACAAAAACTGGTTTTCTCTCCTCCGCCTCCACTGGTCAACATTATTGATTGTGCACTTCAAAATCATGTCTGTTTAGGGCAAGCTAGCCAAAAGATGAAGTCAAATCAATTGTTAGCCGGAAGTGGAGGTGTTTAGAATTATTGGTGAAGGATCAGGTGTACATGTTTCCAATTTTATTTTTTTTTTGAAACATCCCCTCAAAAATTCATAATTTTGAACACTTATGGGTGAAGGATTCTCTTCTCTTCTCATTATGTTCACTCTCTCTTTCAATCTTCACGATTTCCTCTCACTAAAATAAAATCCTATGAGAAATCATCTTCATTTTTTAGAAAGGGATGCATCACCGTTTCTTTCAAAGGTAATGCAATAGAGTTTGTCTTTCACAATGTTCATTGGGGAGTGATGAAATTAATTTTTTTTTTCAAAGAACTTAATAAGTATGTAGGCGCTAGGGATTGGAAAACGTGTATAATTAATTGGAGTGGGTAGAGTTTAGATGGGAGATTTGAATTTCAAATTCTCCATTAAATGAGGCTAGAAAGCATAATTCCCTCCAAAGGCTTAGGATTAGGGTTTCCCAAGTAGTGTTTGCATTGTACCTTAGGATTAGATATAAAATAGATAATGAGCAGCTTGGTTGGCTTCACGCCTAACATGCAGAAAATTTAAACTACGAAAGCTACCCTTAAAGCTAATACAATCTCGAATAATAGAGGCAACATAGTTGGGAGGTTGTTGGTGAGAATTCAACGCTAAAACCACATTAAAAGCATCTAATTATGCTATAAGATTCAAAAAACCACATGTCTTTTGCAAATTCCAAAGCTTTCTGAATCTGATATAGAAAATGAATTGGAGGATTGTGTTATGAGATTAAAATGAGTTGTGTTTGAAAGAAGACATCTAATAATTTCAACATATTAAATATAATTTCTACATATTAAATTTTATAATTTTGGATGCACCGAAATCTCTTAGCAACACTGTGAACTCAGCATGTCATGTTACAAAATTTTAAAGTAGCATTGTTGACTTTCTAAAATCACAACTTGAGTTGTATGAATCAGATTGGAGTGAATATAAATGGGTTGGAAAGTTGGAAGTTAGTCTAATGAATATATGATAGAATAATATTGGTTAACTTGTGATGTCATGAAGTACTCATAAGACTTGGTGATCTATATAAATGGCTTATAACATTGTGTTTATGGATGCAAATCTACAAGTTCGGTTTATAAATTGTTAGAAATTACATAGGATAGTTGATAATGATGATCGGTAAGTATGACACTGCAGAGCAAACCTGGACAACAATGGAAATCCAGTGGAAAGGCAAATCATGAGTGTTTGTTAAGTTAAAAGTATGACACTGTCAAACATCTAGAGGTTTAGTTGCACATGGCAACAAACGTCATAACAAAACAATATAAAAACATACCCTAGAGAGAACACTAGGAGGATGAAGATCCTTCCTTGGAACTCTGATGTTAAACCCTTGCCTTGGACCACTAGCTTTATCAATGAAAAATAATGTGTGCAAGGATCTCTATTTATAGTATATGATTACTTAGGGTTTATGAGAATAAAACTAGGCTTTTTCCATCGTTATAGCTTGAAAAACAAGCTATGGGCGATTTTTACCCGCAGCAATGTGCAGGAGGTGCAAACAATTACTTGCAGAAGGCGCATCAAATGAACTAGAATAGTTCTGATTCTAAATTAAGTCTAATGTTTTTACAGACACACTCCAATAGCAACAACTACTTGCATAAATATAATGTTGCTACCATAGTACTTAGGCCAAAAAATCAGAGTCATCGTCTCTGAACAGTTACTTGCAAGTACAAATTCACACAGCAAAATACATTAATCAAAAAACATTGTAGATTTATACTACTTGCTTCATTAACCTAATCATATGAAAATTCAACAATAGCAAAAGAGAAACCCTTCTTAAATGAGAATAGATTCTCCTTAAATTCTTCCATGACTTTGGATTTGCTCAGTACTTGACTAGCAAGGGAGAAACTTATTCTCTCAAGCACCGTACCATTTTCCATAAAAAATTTAGATAAACACAATTCATGCTCATATCCATTAACTCTTCCAAATTTCACAACCTTAAGTGTGGATGTCAAACAATCTGGCACAACAGCAGAATTCAGAAACTCCTTATCGAATCTGAATATTCCCTGATGATTAATCATCAAATAAAGTTTGAATCAGACTTGCAAAGGCAAAAGTATAAATATATTTGAAGAAGAACCGAAATTTGATCAAGAGAAGTTAGGATAAAAAATCTACATGACTTTACGCTGTAGCACCGAAACCTTTTAAGAAAAACTCGGTGTACCGACATGACACCGACACATGTGATAGCATAACATTCAATTGATTCATTTTCTTAAATTTTCATAGGTGTCGAGGTGTCGGTGTGTCAGTGTTGTATCTAGTCTATGTTTCATTGTAGTTTATACGATGCAAAACTATTACTAATATAGTGAAGCTAAAAGAGCATTGCTATTTGCATTTATTGGATGCTAAGTACCAACTTACCAACCTTGAAAATAAGAGTTTTGAGAATCGGTGACCTTTGAACTAAGCCCAGCAAAACTTCACACTTAATCAAGCCAAGATCCAAATAGCTCAACATTGCAAATTCGGGTAGAACAGCCACATTTGGTTGTGTGAGAACCTGAATGTCATAAAGAAACTTATTTGTGTATTGCAACATATATGAAAATTATGAAATACAACTTCAATCTCCATTCACAACAAATTTCTGACTAAAATATAGATCTCTCCTAAAACTAGCTATGTGAAAACATGTGCCTAAAATTTAGACGAGCACTTGTTTTCTACATAGTGCCTCCGTGACACTAGTTAAGCAGCTAAATATGGAAAGAAAAAGCAAAGTTAGCATTAAAAGCAACACTTTTTCAAGTTTCAAAAAGTACAATACACAATTTCTAAGAAAACATTTCCTTTTATAATTCCTCACCTAGTGCCCCAGGGGCACTAGTTAGCATTTCTCTTTAATAATTATTTGTGTAGGAAACAATAAAATCGACAAGTTCTCCATTAGTGTTGATTAATACTATGTTCTTGACTGCATTATTAAATATAAGTACTTAAGGTTTGGCTAAACCAAATATATTCAGTATTAGAAAGGGCTGAATAGCATGCTTACCTCAGACCCGTTAAATGTGATAGATTTCGCTTGACTGAACTGATTGAGAAGCGCAAAAGCACGTAGTCCTGCTTCTGGAGTTCCATCCTGCCACTTTCTTAGCATTATATTAGCACAAGCATTTTTAGCTATCGATGGATCTGACAGAATTACGGGTTGTGATATAGCATAGCCATCATAAGTAAATTCTTTCAGATGACAATCAGAAAATTCGATTTGACAACTACACGGCTCATGAGATGATGGGATACGGTCTTGAACCATGTGAACTTTTTCAAGTAGAGGTGCTTTGACAATGACACCCTTTGCACCTAACCAATCACAGTTTCTTGTCTCAAACTTTTCGAGGACTGGTAAAATAAGGCTCAGATAGCCAGATGAGGAGCAATTGGCAAACTCTATTCCACACAACCTGACACATTTTAGGCTTCCAAAATAAACATCCTTGGTGGGAACTTCTATATCACAACATAACATCTGGAGCTCCAATTCTTCTAAGAAGACGGAGTTGAAAAGAGATTGAGATGCAAGAGCAGAGAAGTCCCATTCAAATTTCGAATGGATACGAAGATTTTTTATTTTCTGTGGGATCAAGACGCAAGAGATCCATGTATTTAGAAGGGATATATCACACTTGTTAGTCATGCTAAGAGAAAAACTTTCCACGCTTGAACTTTTGGTCAGAAGAACTGCCCTGTTGACAAAATTTCTGAAGAATTGAACTCCACCAGATTTCCTCTTGTAGAACAGACAATCGTCTAAGTCCAGCTTGGTGATGGAGATCCAACGGTACATCCATTTCTTAGATAACACACTTGTACGCGCTGCATCTTTTGTTGGGAGAAATGAGAGAATGTGACTTATAAGCGATTCGGGTAGGTTGTTGGTTAAATCTGCAACTTCATTTGCCTTATGCTTCTTATGAGGCTTTTCCTTTCGTGTTCTAACACCAGATGAAGCTGAACCAAACTCCATGTTTATAACAGTTTGCAATAACTAATTAATTTTCTGCATTTTCAAACATTTTGGAGTATCATTATCAATGAATAGCATCTAGTTAGAGTAATCAAAAGTTTAAGCAGATAATAGAAACTGAATAATAAATGAATTAAACTCATTATTGCCAAATTAAATGCGTCTAATTGCAGAAATGTCTTCAAAGCTTTGAGACAAGCTTAATGAATTTAGCACATGTGCATAATGAATGAGGAACTATGCTTAGACAACCAGTTATTTTCTTGAAGCAAACTAAATTGGAATAGCAAAGGCTTCTATCTGGTTTAAGGCAGACGAATGATTTTAAAAATGAATAGTAATAAACTTCGTAAAGGTAACCATACATAATAATCTTGTTTATGCACATATTCGAAATCGATATATTTCTAAATATAAATTGTGTTAGAATCAAATGTAGCTAGCTAAAGACTTGGTAGCATTTTGATGTTTCAATCAAAAAATTTAGAAGCAACTTTCAAAATTAAAATATCGATAAAGATGCATTTGAGCAATCAATTAAGACTTAATAAAAGTGAGTTGTCTTGATTCTTTCACACAAAAATGACATATATGTATTTAAGAATGGTCTAAAACTACGAGTGGCATCCATCCATTAATAGATAACGATCATGACTACACTTGTACCAACACATTTTTTGTTCCATGTATGCAAGATTGTCAAGTAAAATATAACAGCCAATGATCTAAAAAACAATCATCTTGTGGTTTCTTTCTTGAAAGAAACTTGGAACATTTTGCAATGTGGGGAAGAAATCTTTGTGCCCCTTCCATTTTTTTTGCCTATAATCTTCTACATTGCTATCTTTCAGGAAAACTAAATTAGCTAGGTGCTGAATTTTTTCTTTATTTTTTTCAATACTCAATATCCGGCCCAAAGGCCGACTAATCCAAAGGGTCCAGCCCTACCGTCCACTTGCAGGGGAGCATTTAAAGGCAGAGCAAAGCTTTCTATGGGCTGGCTGGCCCCAGCAAAATTGGCACCGGGGGAATCGAACTTGAGACCTTGAGAATAGCACAACCCAAGCTCTCAAGCGAACACTACCGGGCCAACCGAAGTGGGTTGATTATTTTAATTAATCTAATCTTATCAAGATGCAACTATGAAACAACATAGGCTGATATTTTACCTCTTAAATTGGAAATATACCCCTTTTGGTATAGAATGCTGAGATCAATCTGATACCTCTTAAATTTTCAAACCTTAAGTAACTAAATCTCTTATTATATACACAATCTGAGAACAGAAGAAACTTTTCAATAGCTTTCATTTGACAGCTAAACATTAACTTTGTGCTTCATAAAAATCAATAAATAACACAAAAAGTTGAATATGAGAATAAAGTCATGAATATCTAATATACCAATAAAAATGAAAATACAACATATCATTCTAGCAATAAAACATACAAACCCTAAATGAAAATGCATAGCACAAAAACAAACTAAGAGTCTGTTTGGTGCTTTCTCTGATTTTAAAGACTGCAAAGAAATTGACGCAGGAGAAATAGAAATAGAAAGCAAACGAAGTAAGAAATGTTGATGTAGCAGAGAAGAGAATACTAACCGGAAGTTAGGGTTTTAACGCTTCGTTTGGGTTTCAACCTTTTGCCTTTGTAAGAGAGTAAGAGACTAGTGTGTGGGTTATAGGTTTTTTTTCCTATGATATCTATTTAAAAAATTAAAAATTATAGGTTATAGTGTGTGGGTTATAAGTGTTTTTTTTTATAGGTTTTTTTTCCTATGATATCTATTTAAAAAATTAAAAATTATAGGTTATAGTGTGTGGGTTATAAGAGTTTTTTTTTTTTACTCTAAAAAAAAACAGTTTTTTTGTTGTTATCTTTAAATTTAAACAAAATTTTGTTGCAAACAATAATTTTAAGAAAGGTTAAAATTTTATAAATAAAATAGCAATTGTTAAAATTTCAAGTAGAAAGTAAAAGAATAGATTTAAGAGAACAAAAATAATAACTGGCAATTGTTTTTATGAGAAAGATAACATATTAAATTTTTAAGAAAAATAAAATGTGTGCAATAAAATAGAAATTTATTATCCAGAAGTTCTTGCTCAACTGGTAAAATGCCGAAATTGTTATGCCAGATGTCATGACCGGGGTTCGAACCCCGGTACCTCCACTTGTGTATGTGAGTTTATAATGGCTTTGCCCTTTCGTCTATGTAACGGGAAAAAAATAGAAATTTATTGGTGGATTAAAATGAAGGTATAATAGGAAGAAAATGTGCAAAAAATACACGTTGCTAATTAATGAGTCAATAATTAGTGTTTTTTATATAATATTTTAGTTTGTTTTATTTAAATTTTATTTGTTTTTATTTCCTTTTTAGAACTATTTTACTTCAATTGCAAGTTTTTATATTTCAGCAACAAATATTTCAAAGATTGAGTCTTGGAGCAAAAGAAATGAGATTTGGAGCCAAAATATGAAGATCTCATGCAAAAACATCCTTGGAACAAATTTGAAGCTAAAATATGAAGATCTTGTGCAAGAAAATATATTGTGCAAAGAAGTTTGAAGACCCTTCACCAAAATATACAATTGGCGCCCCACAATACCCTTTTGCTGCTTTTGCTTCTTCAACAAGCTGCCTATTATAGTTTATTTCTAACCAAGAGCCCATAGTTTATTGTGTAACACTTTGGTGATTTATTTTTTAGGGTTCAAGTCATTGTTAGACTATAAATACAGTAGCCACTAGACTTGTATAATCATCTTTTGTTCTTGAGAATAATAAGTGACAATTGTTCTTTTAATAAAAGTTCTTCTTTTTATTTTATGTTCTTCTTCTTCTTCTCTATGTCTACAATGAACATGAGTGAGTAGACTTCTTCTTCTCTTGGGATTGTTGGATGAGTCTAATGACTAAATCCTAATCAAACCAAACCTCTAACCTTTACTTTATGTAAACCTATTTTCTAATCTAAATTCAGCGTTGATTCATCAAAAATATTAAGTGATGGATCGAGAGATGAAGTTTTAATATTGGAACAAGTGAATTTAGACAAGGGTTGCGAAACATGAGAATAATCTAGCAAACATTGAGACATATAAGGTTTTGATAATTCAAGGATTTCAATAACAATCACTCATGAGAATAGGTGTGATGGTTAGAGAAACACACTCACTGAGACCGAGAGGAGATGTGATAGGCTTAAGAGAAACTTGTCTTTAGAAAATAAGTCCAACATGAAGTCTAGATTTAGGGTTTGATTTGTGAAGGATTTGTCACCATGATGAACGAATAATCTCAAGGCGCCTTTTTATTTTATTTTATTTTAAAAACAAAATACAAAACCTTTCAACTTTAAAACTCTTTTCTAATCATTGTTAAAGGTTAATTGAATTCATAACTCTCTGTCGAAACAATACTCTTTTTACTACTTCGATAAATCCGTGCACTTGCGAATTTTACACATCAAGTTTTTAGCGCCACTGTCGGGGAGTTAACTTTTTAATGACGGTTAGACTGAAGAAAAAAAAAAGTTTCTTTTTCATTACTTTTTTCTTTCTTCTTTCTTTTTCTATTTTCTTTTTCTTTTTGCCTTTAACTTTTAAAGTTTTTTATTCTTGTATGCGAAGAACCATAAGTCTCGGAGAATTCGTTCCTAAAATTGAAAGGTTCTTCCGTTAAAGAAGATGAAACACACATAATAATAACAATATGGCTGAGGAGCGCACTCTCAGAGAGTATGCAATCCCATCTTCAGATGATCCATACGTTATTATTGTATCCCAACAGTTGAGGAAAATTTTGAAATAAAACCTGCACTTATTTACTTAGTGCAGCAAAATCAATTTTTTGGATCACCCACTGAGGATCCGAATCTTCATATTTCAACTTTTTTAAGACTCAGTGGAACCTTGAAGGCAAACTAAGAGGCCGTAAGGCTGCACCTGTTTCTTTTTTCCTTAAGGGATAGAGCTAGTGCTTGGTTTCATTCATTGGAAGTTGGTTCTATCACTTTATGGCACCAAATGAGGCAAGCTTTTCTTGTCCGATTATTTCCCATTTCTAAAACTGCTCAATTAAGGGATCAAATCACACGATTCACTCAAAAAGATGGGGAATCTCTTTACGATGTGTGGTAGTGTTTCAAAGAAATTCTTAGACTTTGTCCCCATCATGGTTTAGAGAAATGGTTTATTATTCACACTTTTTATAATGGTCTTTTGTATACCACAAAAATGAATGTTGATGCAGCTGCAAGTGGAGCTTTGATGAATAAAACATACACAACAACATATGCTTTGATCGAGGACATGGCCTAAAACCACTATCAGTGGACAAATGAAAGAGCGACCACTGTTGTTGCTCCTTCACCCTCTAAAAAAGAGACAGGTATATACGAAGTTTCTACCCTTGATCATCTATCTGCTAAGGTGGACACACTTTTTAAAATTTTTGATAAATTAAGTGTAAGTGTTGTCACACTTGCTCCTGTGCCACCTCCATGTGAAGTTTGTGGTATATTTGGCCTTACTAACATTGAATGCCAACTAGGTAGTGCTGTTGAAAGTCCCGAACAATTTTTTTTATAAAACTCCTCAAAATCCCTTTGGACAACAAACAACACCACCCGGTTTTGCAAACAACCAGAGAGTCCCTCAAAAATCCAGCTTGGAACTTTTAATGGAAAATTATGTTATAAATTAATCCAAGCAGCTCCAAGAGCTTAAGACTCAAACTGGATTTATGAATGACTCTCTTGCCAAGCTTACATCAAAAGTGGACTTCATTGCTACTCACAACAAAATGTTAGAGACTCAAATCTCTCAAGTAGCCCAACAAGTGGCTACTTCCTCTCAAACCCCCGAAGTCTTTCCGAGGTAAACTGAAGCCAACCCCAAAGGCCTTATAAATGCTATTAAACTTAGGGATGGAAAACAATTAGAGGACCCTGTTATGAAAACTAAGACAATAGAGGGTGAGAAAGAGAGCAAAAAACCACAAGGTGAGATAGCCATAGGAGAAAGTGATAAGCCAATTGTTTCACCACCTCATAAACCCAAAATTTCTTTCCCACAAGGCTTGCTAAGCCTAACCTCAGAGTGATTGGGAGTTTTTCCGCCCCTTGTGTGATTGGGAGTGAAACCATTAAGAAAACCATGTGTGATCTAGGGGCTAGTGTCAGTTTGATGCCATTATCCCTTTGTGAAAGGTTGGGTATAGGGTAGAGAAACCTTATAACCGTCAAGCTAATGACTTTAAAGGAGCGCTTCGTGGGAGGCAACCCACGGATTTATTTGTTTTGTTTTGTGGTGTTTTTATTTGTTTAGTAGGTTTTTGTCCAAATACAATGTGAAAAAAGAACAAAAATTGACGCTCTTGACCATAAAGACTGGCACGGCTCGTGCCTGTGCCCAGCAAAAAAAGCCACAAAATGTCGAGAGAAGCGCACGGCCCGTGCCTCTGGCCGCACGGTCGTGCGCGACCCCCAGGCCTACACACTTAAAAAAAAAATTATCTTCCCTTCATTCATTCACAAACATCTTCTTTCTTCTGTCAACTTCTCTCTAAACCTCCATAACCAAAAACCTTCAAACCTCCATAACTCAATCAAAACTCCATCAAATCCAATAAATCTTAACCCAAATGAATTTCAAACTTCATTCCAAACAAAAACCAACCATCAAAAACAACTTTCATCCATCCAAATCCCAAAATCATCAAATTTGAATTTCCTTCAAACCAAAACCAAAAACCAAAATTTTCTCACCAATCTTCATCCGTAAACTCAAAAACCTTACTTAAACATCAACCCCATCAATAAACCAACCTTTCCCACACAAAATCTTGCCCAACCCTAATCCACCCTAAAACCAACACAAAGTCAACTAGGTCAATGGCACCCAAGAGGAAAGAAAAGGAGATTGAAACATCCGGAAACGGTGCAGGGAGGAAGAAAGAAACAGTCTGGAACCATGGCATCATTTTTCTTGATGATTTGCAAAGGAATAGGTATAAATCTCTTATCTCTCAACCTATCTCTGCTTTTCGATACCCCGATAATACTGACATGGCTAATTTAGGAATAGAGGATCATGTGGTTAGGTTCTTGAATAACTTAGGCTTAGTTGAGATGTTGAAACCTATGCGGGGGTTTGAAAACTTTACTTATGAACTTTTGAGTTCTATTGCTTTTAAGAAAGATATATCAAAGACGAATAACCCAAACCATAGAGTTTCTTTCTGCATTTTAAATATTCATTACGAGATGTCTTTGGAAGCTTTTTGTACCGAACTAGGCTTCACAAATGCGGGGTACATCCATGACTCTTGGGATCAATCTTTTTACCCGGCCGACTATGACCTTATTTCCTTTTGGAAGAGCATAACTGGTTTAAACAATTACAATTCCCGTTCCAATAAGGCTAGTAACAGTCACAACTTTGTGCTTAGGTACCTTCAAAGGGTTATGGCTTGCAGCAAATGAGGTAGGAAAGAAGTGGGAACGACTAGGACCGATGAACTGTTTTTGCTATGGGTTATGCTTTATAACCACCCTGTTAACATTTGCTATTAATTGCTTGATTATCTTGTGTCTGTTGGTAAAAAGAAACAGGATGGTAAGGGAGACATAGTAGTAGGTGGAATCATGACCTTCATTGCTAGAAAGCTTGGAGTGGGTGAGGAGAATGGAATCAATAAGATTGAGGGGAACATTAAGCTAAATTTAGAAACACTTGCCTCTATGTTCTTTCTTAAACCTTATGGCTTCTCCCACGATTTCCAATATGAATGGAAAGTTAATAGGGCTTCTCATTTGATCATTCTACCTAATCCAGCAATAACTAATCCGGAGGTGGCAGAAAATTTGCTTTATGTTGGAACTAACCCACAGGTACAAGATGATGGTGATGATGGAGATGAAGAAGAGGAGGAAGATACTCACTTCCACCATGAACAAGAAGCCGGAGAGCTAAATAATGACGAGCGGTGAGATTGGATGCAAACAGAGGTTCAAATAATAAGCACCGAGCAACAGAGACAAGGTGTTGAGATCTCCGGGCTACATAATGATGTCCAAAGGGGCAATCGCTTGCATGAGGAAAATAACCAAATGCTCGTGAGAATGATGAATCACTTGAACCTCCAAGGTCCTCCTTATGGACCTTAATAAATTGTGAGCTTTCCTCTTCTCTTTTTTCTTCTTCTTTTCTCTCTTCTTTCTTCTTCCTTTCTATTCCACTTTCTTTGCATTTTTCTTTTCAAATCATTGAGGACAATGCTTCTCCCAAGTATGGGGGAGCCAAATAAAGTGTCTTGTTTTAATTTCAAAGTGTCGTAGTGTTTCAAAACTCCCTTGAATTTTAATTTTTGATTTGTTTTATTGCGAAAGGCATGGAAAACAACTTGTTTTTATTGTAAATTATGACATAAATTTTTTGTTAAAGTCTCTTCCAATTGGTTGTTTCTTGTACATGAAAGTGACTTCTTGTGTTTTGAGTGTTCTTGCTATACCCACATCATGTTTTATTGTGAAAATTCTCTTTAAGAAAAGCACAAAGTTGCAGTCTTTGAGTAAGTGTATGAGTAGGTATTTTAAGGAGCACATTCTAACTTTAATGGTAAATTGACCCTTAAAGGGACCCCCTCTCTCCTTTTTTATTCTTGTTGGCGGGAGAAGGGTTTAGTGTCCTGATGACTGCTTTGATGGATAAAGATTTGTTTTGCGGGTACAAGGTCGGCTATCACAATGAGGTGCAGCTATCTCATCTCCAATTCGCAGATGATACTTTGATTATTGGGGAAAAAGCTGGTTGAATGTACGCTCGATGCGGGTGGTGTTGCTTTTATTTGAGGAGGTATCGGGGTTGAAGGTTAACTTTCATAAAAGTATGATGGTAGGTGTTAATGTGCCGGAAACATGGTTGACAGAAGCTGCTTTAGTGATGAATTGTAGAATTGGGAATATTCCTTTTGTTTATTTGGGGCTGCCTATTGGAGGGGATGTGATGAAGTTGAGTTTTTGGAAACCTGTGATTGATTGCATTGTTGCTCGGTTATCGATGTGGAACAATAAGTTTCTTTCTTTCAGTGGTTGCCTGATACTGCTAAAGTCTGTCATGTCCTCTCTTCCGGTTTACTTTCTTTCCTTTTTCAAGGCACCCGTAGGTATAATTTCTTGGATCAAATCTATCTTTAAAAGATTTTTTCGAGGGGGTGGTGAGGTTTTTATAAAAATTGCATGAGTGAAATGGGAATTCATTTGTTTACCGAAGGAGGAAGGATGTTTGGGAGTTAGGAGAATTTAATTTATCATTGTTAGGGAAGTGGTGTTGGAGGATGCCTGTTGAAAGGGAGGAGTTGTGGTACCGCGTGTTAAAAACCAAATATGGAGAGGAGGGAGGCTGAATTATGCAGGGGGGAGACATGGGTCGCTGTGGCAAAGGATATTGTGTAACATCTATGAAAGGGTTGGTATGGGGGTTGGGAGTATCTTTGAGGATAACACTCATCGGGTAGTTAGTGATGGTCGTAGTACTTATTTTTGGATCGATAATTGGGTGGGCGGAATTCCACTTTAGATCAAATTATTCCACCGCCTCTTTGATTTGGCTGTGCATCGTGAGTATTCGGTGGCGAAAATATCATCGTTAAGGTGGGAGGAAGGAGGGAATGCATGGGTGTGGAGGAGACGTCTCTTAGCATGGAAGGAGGATAGAGTGAGGGAGTGTATTGCTCTATTACATAACATTGTTTTGCAGGATATATTATTGATAGATGGAGGTGGTTGTTAGACCCTGTTCATGGCTATTTTGTGCGCGGGACTTATCATTTTCTCACGTCATCTAATGAACCTGTGGATAGGGGCCTCATTGATAATGTTTGACACAAACAAGTTCCTTCAAAGGTTTCTCTGTTCGTCTGGCGCTTATTCAAACATCAAATTCCTACAAAGACAAATTTGGTTCGACGGCGTGTTCTTCAACACATTGACACGATGTGTGTCGGAGGTTGTGGTCACTCCGACCTTTTTATCAATTGCGACATCTTTGGTAGCATTTGGTATTTGGTCCGGACGTGGCTCGACATTGATTTTGTTTCTTCTGATACAATTCGTAATCACTATGCTCAGTTTACTTACATGGCGGGTTTATTGCAACTTACACATACATCATTGAAGGTAATTTAGCTTGCGTGTGTCTGGAAAATATGGAAGAAAAGGAACAACCATGTCTTTAAAAATGCGGCGGCCTAGTGGTATTTGCTTGGGACTTGGAAGTGTGCTCCTCCTCAATGTCTCAGGTTCGATTCTCTTTGGTGTCAATTTGCTTCTTCAAAAAAAATAAAAAATACGGCAATCAATCCTTCCACCATCCTGAATAAAATTAAGTTGAATTTTTTCTTGTGGTTGAAAACAGACCAAGCTTCAATCACTTTTTGTTATCATGACTGGTGGCAACGCCCACTGTTTTGTATGAGTCTTTCATATTAATATTTTCAGTATATTCCGGTGGTGGTGCCTTTTGGTTAGGCGCATCTAACTTTGTATTTGTTTTAGTGCTTTACTTTCAGCACACCTTATGCAAGATGATTCACTTTTGATTTTAGTAATATATTCCATTTTTATTTGTTAAAAAAAATAAAACATCATTGTGCCTTTCTTATAATCACGTAGACATTATTTAATCACACGATCAAGTCAATAGAAACATCTCTTAAAAAAAGAGTCAATAGTAACATATACAAGTAGACAACCCCTCAACAAAAGAAAAAAAATGTACAAGTAGGCGAGTAGCGTCTATATACCCACAATGCAGCTGTCAGAGACATATAAAATTATAACAACCGATGATTAATGGACTAAATTATTTATAATATTAGATATTATGGAGCTATTTTCTCAGGCTATAAATTAATTAACTGTGGAGTGTGGATATTATGCAATTTATAGGCTTAATTTGAAGAGTAGTTAATGGTTCCGCACATGATTAATGGGATAACGTTTACCAAATGAAATAAAATATAAGTATAACGTAGCACTCAAAAGGATTGATCGATAAAAAAGTCTTTTGTTTCTCCAATATGGCCATGGTAAACTGCAAGTTGCTACTCATGGTGTAGATGGGTACGGGGTCAACGATTGCCAGAAACTTGTTATCAACGGTTGTATTGGAGAAATAAAAGGATGAGTGTAGGTTATGAAAAATTAATTTGTTGGCAAAACCAATTAAACTATAATTAATATTCATTTTCTGTTTCTAGTTTCTTGGATTCAAAGCCCTTTATTAATGTTCTACTATCGTTTGTCTATATATGCAATAACATGTTTCAAGTTCTAACCCGTAACCGGTAGTGTAGCCAAGACATTATGATTTTATTTGATAAAAATAACGGATAGCTAATAGCTAAATGCTAATAGTCAGGGCATTATGTTTCTCTATCTTTTATTTTTTGGTGTTTTGATTTTCATGATATTTGAGTGTTATATTTTATTATATATTAAATGTAAGTTTATTTGATAAATATATAAATTTGTTTATACTTTATAGTATTATATTCATTTGTCTAACAAATTAATTCAATATCGGTTATTTGTCATATTGCTATCCCACTTTTGAGGTCGGCCTGCACAACACACCATTATCCAAAGTTGACTACTATCATTACGCCTGAATAAAATTTAATGGTAAATTAGAATTTAAAAAGAACAAATAAATGGAGGAAGTAAAATCTTTCTAGAGATTTTAAAAACTAACATAGTGACATCGCACTATCACTTAATTAAATATAAAAAGATTAACAAAGTCAAGACATAACAAATATATATCAAAATACACGACACTTCCAATTTTCTAAAATTGTTTCAATGCAACATTTTCTCTCTATCTCTTAATTCTGAGTTACGGTCAACTCTATTTAATATACTCTCTATTTCTTTCATTTAAAAAGATAAAGACATAGCTAAAGTTACGGTCATCTCTATTTAATCTACTCTCTATTTTTTCCATTTAAAAAGATAAAAACACAGCTAATTTGAAAATTTATATGAGTTAAGATCTTCTCTATTTAATTTTTTTTTTTTTCCATTTCTACCATTTGAAGAGATATAGACTCATAAAATGAGTGATGAGTCATATCATTAAATAAATCTCACTATCATTAATTATTTTCAAGAATTTTTGTGTCTATATCTCTCCAAAATGGTAGAAATGAAAAAAAAATTAAATGGAGAGGATTTTAACTCTATAGCCATTCCCTAGCCTCCACCAAACACCATGACTAACTTAACGCAGCTTCTTAAGGATGAAGCAAAATTGCTTTTTGGTGTTGAGGAAAAAATATATATTTATTGACATAATCCTCGTTAGGTTAGTTAGGAGAGTAACATCTAGTACATTAAAACTTACAGTCAATTATACCAACTAATTTATAATTAATTAGTTGGGTCATGCTAACTTATGCCTTAAAAGGTATAAGTTAAGAATTAAAAAAAGAATTAAAACATAACTATAATACATTAACTATAATACAAAAGTT
Organism: Medicago arabica; assembly: GCA_946800305.1. Lineage (NCBI taxonomy): Eukaryota > Viridiplantae > Streptophyta > Magnoliopsida > Fabales > Fabaceae > Medicago > Medicago arabica. The sequence goes on along the minus strand of OX326971.1, from coordinate 41,459,153 downwards.
TTACACGATCAATTTTTTTATTAAGAGTGATAAAAAGGTGTTTATATATAGGTACCAAAGGGAGTATATATTAATTGACCACTTGATTTCTTACAAAACAAAATGACACAAATATTTTGATATTTATCATCGTCTCCAACTTGATTATCTACGGAACAATATTTATTCTCCAAATTGAGCTTATAAATAAGGACCACAGCTACATAGAAATGCACTATACCTATCTCCTATCTCCTATAGCCTAAAGCTTAAAGCCAATATCCATCTTCCCCTCCCTCAAATATTTTTGTCCCCGTTTATACTTCTTTGTAATATTTTCTTAACCCCTTTAGTCTCAGCCAAATTAAGGCCATAAAATGCCCTACACTTGACTCATTCAGCCTCAACCAATATCCAGCTTCCCTTCCATTTTTATTCTTTTCAATAGTACTTACCTGTAAGAAGTGATGGCGGACACCGTCGTTAGCTTCTTGTTAACCAATTTAACTCAGATTCTTAAGGATGAAGCAAATTTGCTTACTGGTGTTAAGGAAAAAGTCCAGTTGCTCCATCAAGAGTACGTAAGGATAAATGCATTTCTCCAAGCATCTGAAGGAAAGCGAGATGAGCACGAAGTTGTGAAAGCTGTGGTCAGCCAAATCAGAGATGTGGCCTATGAAGCTCAAGATGTAATTGACAACTATGTTGTTGATGTTGCCCATCACACAAGAAAAGGTATGCTGGAAAAATTCTTCCGTAACTTTAAGCATGGAACTATGCTTCATAGTGTCAACAACCAGATCGAGTTGATCAGGGCTAAAATTGCGGATATCTATGAGAACAAAGACAAGTACGACATCAGTGAAGGTGAATCTGCTGCAATAGCAATGGAGGCACTTGCGGTGGCAGAGAGAGTGGATAGGCGTAGGAGAGATGTCGAGGAGGATGAGGTCATTGGCTTTGATGGATATGCTACTGAAGTTACCAATTTGATTGTGAACGACAACACATCACGCAAAGTTGTTTCCATTATTGGTATGGTCGGGTGTGGTAAGACTACTCTTGCACGAAAAATCTACAAAGACCCTCAAGTCAACCACCTCTTTGATTGTTGTGCATGGGAATTCGTCACTAAAGAGTTCAATACGAAGGAACTTTTACTCAGCCTTTTAAGGAGTTTCAAGGCTATACCAGAAGATGAATTGAAACGTGTTAAAAAGGAGAAGAATGAAGAAGAAAGTGAGAGTGCTTCTAAAACTCAAGAGATTGCTATTTTGAAGAACCTCTTGCGGGATTATTTGTCAGACATGAGGTACCTTGTTGTCCTTGATGACATGTGGAGTAGCCAAGTGGTGGAGGAGATAGGAGATGCATTTCCAGATGACAACATGGGAAGCACGATATTGATCACAAGTCGTTCTGAAGAAGTGGCTTCAAAAATATGTACAATTGAGCCTTACAAGCTTCAACGCCTTAGTGACGAAGACAGTTGGATACTCTTGTCCAAGAAGGTGTTTAGAAGAGAAAAGTGTCCTCCTAATTTGGAGACTGCTGGTAAAAAGATAGCAAATGCATGTAAGGGATTGCCACTCTCCATCGTGGTTATAGCTGGAATCCTACGAAGCAAGGAGAAGTCAGAACGAGTATGGGAAAAAGTGACAAGTAACGTCAATTGGTTCATCAATAAAGAAGATACCCTCGTAAAGGAGATAGTGAGACTCAGCTATGAAATCTTGCCTAGAAGATTAAAGCCTTGCTTTTTGTATTTTGGTATCTATCCTGAAGACTATGAAATTCCAGCGAGGCAATTGATACATTTATGGATAGCTGAAGGGTTTATAACAGAAACTGGGAACGGGGGCATGGTTGAAGAGGATGTTGCTGAAGAATACTTAGAAGAGCTCATTCGTCGTAACTTGATTCAAGTGGAGACTAGAAGGACAGATGGAGGTGTTAAAACATGTAGGATCCATGATCTTCTCCGAGATCTTTGCATGTCTGAGAGCATAAAGGACAACTTTTTTGAAGTTCGCACAGATATCAATATTTTGAAGGAAGGAAAGCCAAGGAGACTATCCCTGCATGGTAACACATCCTATTATATATCTGAAAGTCCATGTGATCACTCAAGTACTCGTTCCTTATTCAACTTTAGCAAAGATGAGCATAAAGCTGATTATCGCATGAAGGATTGGCTTGTAAAGAATTTTAAACTGATACGAGTGTTGGATATGGGGGAAGCGAAACAGACATACCTTGTCGTTGGAGAACTTGAGGAGTCAATTCATTTAAGGTACTTAAGAACAAGCGACAATTACTCAACTGCCTTTCCAAAATCTATAATCGATTTATGGAATCTAGAAACATTGGACCTCAGGGGTACAAATGCTTCTGACTTGCCTAATGGAATATGGAAGCTTAAGAGATTAAGGCATCTTTATATGGCAAGAAGCATCGATGGAATTCCTAAAATTCCAGGGAGAAAAGTCCTTCCAAATCTCCAAACTCTCTCAATTGTTACTCTTAACAAAACAACTGTGCAGCAATTAGAAAAAGGTAAGTTCCCTATTCTGAGAAAATTAGGAGTTAATTGTATGGGCAGCCAAGAGGAAAATCCTATTGATTGTTTGCAAAGGCTCCAATGCTTAACCCACTTGAATACACTGAAAGTAGTTTACGGAATGAAGAATCTGACAAGTGTAGTCGGATTCCCACCAAACATTACAAAGATAACCTTGGTAGGTGGTATTTTCTTATCTAAAATCATGAATACTTTCGGAGGTCTTTCCAAACTTCGATACTTGAAAGTTTTAGGAAAAGAATCAGATAAGTATAAGAATTTTCAATTAGAATGCACTATATCTGGATGCTTCCCACAACTGCAAGTACTTAAGATGACAAACCTAAATTTTGTGAGCTGGAATATGGGAGAAGGTGCAATGCCTCAACTTAGGCGCTTGGTCATCAACAAGTGTGAATTATCAACCGAACTGCCTAGTGTCGAGTCCTTTCCTAGCTTACAAGAACTAGAAGTTTGTTCGTCCTCCGAAGAAATGGTTGATAAGTTTCAGCAACTAGCGTTGAAGGATTCTTGTAAGTTCACTGTCTATCCTGCTCTGGACGACGAATAAGAAGACTATCTAGGCGTGAAGGGCATACATAGCACTTGGTATTTTATTTTGGATTTCAATTTGCTTTATTTCCTTTTACCATTTCAATAAGATGTAAAATTATGTAGTTTGCCTTTAATTTGTTTTTGTAGTGTGGTTGTGTTTATATTTCAATCATGTATTTGTTATGCGTATAGTTTCCTGTTTAAGGGGGTAAATCTAGTGCCTCTATGATGTCTAATACTTTGTAATCTTGTGGGCTTTACAAGTCCTGTTCTGCAGAATCATGTTTGTTATATAATTGTTTAAAGTAAACGTGTAAAGACCTCAAATTAGAATGTTTCATCAACTTTAAAATGGTCTCAAGACCTCAAATTAGAGTTAATTACGTATCTATGATTTGATCAATGGTCAAACATTCCAATACTACATGTGTATTACTCCTATATGGTGAAGAATTTTCTATTTGATTACTTAAGGATTTAAGAGATGATCCATATGCTATAAACTTTTAATTCAATAGTGAGTTATACTTTTTCATGATACCAACTGTGAATTTTGTAGAATATGTATCTCTAAAAAGCTATTGAACTGTATAACACTCTTCAAATGTTAAACTAATGTAACTTGGTCCCTTTCATACAAGGAGATACAAGAGTTGGTAGATAAGGGCAAACAAGAACTTCAGTTTCTTCCTCATCGATCCATTCTGGATAAAGAGACTCCCATGTTACATTTTTACCAGCTTGCTCTAGAGGTAGAACATATAGGGCATGAGGAATATTATTCTTCTAATGATAAATTTCTATCTTGCTGAAATTTGGAAGTTCAATTCCTTGAAATTCATTTTTTCCTGTCAAATATTTTATGATTTTCAAAGCCTGTAATTCTTGCAGAGAATAATTGATAGAGATCGAAAATGGGAAAACGGCTATTTTCATTCCTATAATTGTAACTCAGTCATTTTGGTTCATTTCTCAATTGAAAACCCTATTAAATCCTATGTTACTCTCTCCTTTTGTCGCTTTAGTCGGTGACGTTTACTAGAGATGTTAACTTAGTCAAAAACAATGACGTAACTATTGAGAAGGACCAAAATGCATATTGGTGTGTACATGGACCAAAATGAAAGAAAACAAAATGATTGAGCAACTAAAATTGATCATTGAAAATCCATAACTAGGTAAATAATGTTAAAAAATTCTTCACTCATCAGATCACCAAGAACTTCGGAGAAAAAAAAGAAACGAAAAAAGGAAATGGGCAGAACAACAGAGAGCAAAGACCAGATCAAGTCTATTTCTTATTCCATCACAAGCTCATCCTCAAACTTCTTAAACTGTTCAAAAGCAGCTTCATGTTCAAGTTCTCTTCTTTCACACATTTCCCCTAGCTCATTATTTTTTGTTTCCACCTTCTGTTTTATGTCTTTAAGAATATGATACCAAGGCAAAGAAAATAATCAAAAAAAGTACTCAAACTGCAAGTTCATGACTACATTTCAATTCAAACATCATATCAATAAAACACTGGACCGTCATAATATTCCTAGGAGTCTTAAGGACCTCCAGAAGGGCCTGTAGACCCCCCCAGGAGGCCTTAGCGCCCTCCAGAAGAGCTCTAAGGCCCAAGGCGCGTCCTTTCCAGGGCGTCACCTTAAGTAAACCATTGTAACCCGCCTAAAATACTAGATTACCCCTATGGCTTGGAGACCAAGCCATCAAAGCCCAAGCCCACGGCAGGCTATAAATACCCCCTTGAGAGCATTCTCAGGCATCCAATAATCAGTCTAAACCCTAATAGACAGAGAAAACCCTAGTTATTCACTACTCGTACTTTTTGCAAGTACAAACACCAATTCTGCGGTGATGCCATAACAAGCCATAAATGAAGCGTATGATCAAACCCTTACGACAATCTTGCACATCAAAATTGGAAGGGTTCCTAAAATAACAGATTGACAACCAATTCATATGAGGTTGGGTAACTTAGTTGTTATGACCTAAGGGATAAGGAGTTGGAAGACCTGAGTTCAAACCCAGACAAAGAGAAAAAATTAATCTAAACACAATTAATTCATAACAAGGAGAAATCTTTCAAAAATGGATATCTTCTATTGTACCACAGACAAAGGATATTAATCGATTATGAGTGTGTTTGGAAGACCTTTAGTTGAGTTTATCTTATGCCATAAGCACTAACTTTAAGTATTTGGAAGAGCTTACAAGTTACAAAATATTTTATGCTGTTTCAATAATCTCCCAAACTATAGCTAATGAAAACAGCTTACAACTTATTCGCAGACAATTTAGGGTGCGTTTGTTTTGGATTTTTTTGAAAAAAAATCTATTTTTTGATTTAAAAAAAATCACTTTTTGATTTTTGTAGTGTTTGTTTTAGATTTTTAAAAAATCCATTTTGTTAAAAAATCATTTTTAGCCTTAAAATGAAAAGCTATTTCAAGTAGTTTTTTCAAAATCTATTTTTTTCTAAACATAAGGAATTCAAGTGCAAGAGTTTCAAATCTTTAAAAAATGATTTTCATGATAGTAAACAAACAGAAGTAGCTTTAGATTTTTTTTTTTAAATCTCTAAAAAACAAATCTCTAGATTCTTTTAACTCAAAATCTATTTTTTTTAAAGCTGAAACAAACGCACCCTTAGGCACATTTTCGCTCGCTTTTATTCCATAAGCACTTAACTAACCTATTTACCCAAATGTACCATATTTTCCCCCCAATTTAATCGAACATCGGACCTTGAGAAGAGCACAGTCCAAGGTCCTAAGCCAGCCAACCCAAATTTATTTAGCTATCACAATCAACAGAACCAAAAAATTCGGAATAAAGAAGTAATGTATAACATAATGTAAGGATATGAACAATGGTGAGTCATGTGTGTAGTACATACCTGGGAGAAGTTTATCCCAGCTACGCATATCTTCAAGAACCATGCTTAACACCATCTTCAAAAATACCATCTTTAACCATTCTCTTCATAACAATGTCTCTTAAGTTATATAAATCATCAATCTCCTCATCCGTGTCATGCATATCCTCAAAATCAGATTCAAAATCCTCATCCTCCACATCACTGATAGGTTCCCTTTTAAGTTCATCCATCAACTCATCATCGGTATCTTCATGTTTTCCTGATAACTTCCTCGCCATAATAGCTTCCATGATCGACGGAAGAATTGTTTCGTCGCCTTTTAGGTATTTATCTATCCGCGATTTAAACTCTGAAACAAACCAAAAAAATTAACAGATTCAGGTTTAAGAATTATTAGAGTTTCGATTGAGCCTAATTCAACCCTACAAACCGGCTTGTAAAGTGAGAAATAACCCACTTATAAAATATTGTCGGAACATATCTCATCTAATACGAGACTCATTAAGAGAATGGAAATGCTTTGGTTTGGACAGGAATAGAAACCTTTGTTGTCGATGTCTTCGATGTCGAGGGGGATGGAGTCTTTCGTGGAGGGAACGGGAGATGGTTTTTCATTGTTGGAAGGAAGAGGAGAGTGAGTTGAAACGGCAAGTGAGGCGGTGGAAGAAGAGTGCTGATGATGAAGAAGAAGATTGTGGGTGTGGAGAAAAGCGTTTCTCAGCAGAGATCATGTCAAGGTTCCATTTTTTTTGTCTCTCTAGGGTTTTTCAAGGATTTCTTTTTGGTCATCTCACACCTAGCTTTTTGGTCATCGGGGATTTTCAAGGATTTTTTTTGTTGGTGTCGACGGTTCGAACTCCGATTTTACATATATTATGCATTTTTCCTTAACTTTTGATCCCCTATTTTAATTTAATCGAAATTTTAGTCCCATTATTTTTAAAACCACTATTTTGATCCTTATGTTTTACATTTTTTGGATTTTTTTTAGTCCCCAATAATTTTGGTGATTTATCTCTCATTAATGATGTGGCAATGACATTGCATGTGAGTGTTGAATTATTCATTTTCCACGTCATTAATAACATTTCCATGTTATTTATAAAAATTAATGGAATGAAATTTTCACGCGATAATATTGTGCAATATAAACCATTATTTACACTTGAATAAAAGGCAAGCGGGCAACGAGTTATGCCACCAAACCTTTTTGGAATGCATAATTAAAAAAACTATTAATCTAAAGAAACTAAAAGAATTAAAATATTTTCTTAAAGGAAAATAATTAAAAGATTAAAATTAATTGAAAGGTAGTGCACTGATGGTCCGAATCGGTATATGGCAAGTGCACCATTCGTTAACCAAGTAATAAAGTGATAAGTAGAGTATCATATCCATAGGGATTGTCCTTTTGTCCAAACGATTCTCGTTATTTAATTTTATAAGTTGACGATATAAAAGATAAGGGTTTAAAAGTGCAATTTTTATCTCTTTGCAACAGAGCAAGTTTACCTGTTTTGGTTGCAGAAAAGTAAACAGCGGTTAGGATTCTTCGATTTCCTTCTGTATATATGTTGTTGGATACTAAGTAATAGTATGTCGCGTTTATTTATCTTAGGTAGACTATACAAGTGATGGGGCCGTTGGGACGTTACTAACCTACTTCGGTCTATCCCTCCGATGGCTAATTGCACCTGCTGATCGCACGGTGATCCTTACGTGCGAGGTCTTTCTAGCTCAAAGGTAATTGAAACAGGCAGCCCTAATCTACGTCTACCTTACTAAGGGTTCAAGAGAATGGTTTTATTAGGTTACAACTTATTTCGGACAGCTAGGCACTTGTTTCCGTAATTACTAACCAGTTAATTCCTACGTTCGGTAAGGCACCACCTGGCTCAATGAAAATCATCGACTAAGTACCTACGTCTAGGGTCAATAATTCTTATGGTATCTTTGGCTAGTTAATAATTACTTACTTCCTATATAGATAGTTATTAGTAAAGAGATATAAATATCAAGATATAAGCATTCAGTTAGTGATAGCAATATTAGACCTTGTCACAACCTAAGTACCTAATCTAGGGTTGCACCTATCACATAAATGAACTACTTCCTAATAAAACTTAATAGAGAACAAAAGAATAAACAAAATATAAACGACATAATATATTAAATAAATATCCAACAAAAATATACAGAGGTCAATATTAGAACTCTCACCTAAAAAGATTTAGTTACACATGGTAACTAAAAACAAATTACTAAAGATAAAAACATACCTTAGAAAATCAAGGAGAAGATAGAAACTCTCTCGAAGCTCCAAAGATGCCTTCCTCTTGAACTGCCATAGTTTTGAACGAGAAATTCTGAATGAGGAAAACTGATATTTATAGTGAGAGTTTCTACTTGGGTTTGGGCTAAAAGTACGGGCATTACCCAACATGGAAGTAGAAAAAGACAGTTGCGCCCCGAGTTTTTGCATGCACAGGTTACATAGAAAAGGACCTAGGTGCATGAGAGACAAGCAAAAAGCATGTCTTAGGCGCATGAAAAATGCCCTAGACGCATGGCTTGCCAAACCATGCCCTATGCATTTTTCAAATGCCCTAGGCGCATTCTGTCTGTTTCTTGGGCACAATCTCCGATTTTCCGTCGTTTTTAGGTCTTCGTCTTCAAATAACTTGCCTTGGTACTTTGGGAACAAAATTCCTCCCATTTGTAAGTCTTCTGAGGCCTCTTGAATCTTTATTCTTGTTTTTTGAATCTACACAATTATTCAGATGTTCTTAATTTGCCGATTTGCATGATTTCTTCGTGAATTACTTTGAAAAAAACCCTAAAATTGTTATGTTTCGGGAAAATTAGAATTACAGACTCAAATATAGAAAACATTACAAAAGTCCCGAAATAATAGGAAATTGCTCTAACACTCCTCCTTTTTGTTGCTAAACCCTACTGAAAATAACAGAAAAACATGCTAAAAATAACGTAAGATGATCTGTCATCACATACCTAAAGTTTTTTAGTTGAACATAGAAACATGGGTCTGCAGAAGATATTTCTGGTCAACTTTTCCAAACTTTGCATTATAAACTTAGTTATGCCCTCTTAGTAAGATAGTGTTAGAACTATCCGTTTAATCTACTAAGGATCATCCATGGTATGTGATGTACTTCTAAGATTCATAAACATATGTAGATCATTTAGATGACAATTTAGGTATCCCAACTTTGTTTGTTTCAATTACCTCGGAGAGAATAATTCCACAACTTAATAACCTTACAAAGGCATACATAATCCTTTATGATTGACGATCTTATATCAGTATCGGGAGTATAACCTTATTGTGACCAACATGAGCAACTTGACAGCTGGAGGGACGTTAAAATCCCACAAACTCATAACTTAAATAGAAACCTTGTCACACAACATATAACTACTTGTATTTAATCGAACAACATAATAGAGAAGATTCAAAAAATCCTAACCACTACAAAACTCTGCAATCAAAACCCATTTACTTTTCTAGATTAAACTTAACTACTTTGCGCAATATGCAATTTAAAAACTCCCCTCATTTATTTGCTTTTTATTTTTTGTTTTAATATGTTTAGCTAGTTGACTGGTGAAACGACAATTCATGTGGAGACGACTTTACTTACTATTTTATTACTAGACTAGATAATGGCTTGGTACAGTTAGAAAATTTAGTCGTCAATTTTTCGATGAGGTAATTCACTAAATGTATTTTTATTCTCTTTTTCAGATTTGGCTTATTTTGATCTGTTTTGGTTAGATTATTTTTAGGGTTGTTTGTTAGGCTATAATTTATTCGTTTTAATTAGATTAGAATATATTAAAGTTTATTTTATTTTCTTATCTTATTTCAAAACTAACAAAAAGATTTAGTTTTATTTTCTAGCAATATCTTTAGGTCTAGATTTTTTTTTTGAAGAATCTTTAGGTCTAGATTTTATTTAGTTTGTTTATACAAAAATCGAAAGAAAGAAAAAATACTACTCATTCTTCTTGTGCGGTGCTACTGGACAGTTTGTTTGAGCTTTGTATGTGTGAGGTAGTGATTTCTAATCAAACGAATCTAGGTTTGGAGACATCCAGTGTTTTTTTTTTGAAAGTGTGGTTTTGAAAACGTATATGTTATCACTAAGAAAATAAATTTTTGAAATGTATATGTTTCATGTGCTCAATTGTTATATGCTTCATGATTTAATATAACAGTTTGCAGGGGAGATTATGTTGTCACCTTATATTTTTGAAAACGTATATGTTTCATGTGCTCTGTTGTTGTATGCTTCGAGTTTTAATATAACAATTTGCGAGTTTGTGGCGTTCAACATAAAAATTCATGTGCTCAATGCTTTGAAGGAAAGCCAGTTCTCAAGGAGAAACTCAGAAGACTACATGACACATCTGACATGCTTCTTTGAAGTTTGCAGAACTATCAATCCACCTGGTGTCTCCAAATCTGATAAAAGACTCAAATTTTTCGTCTACTCGTTGACTGGCCACACAAAAGATTGGATCTATGCACTTCTAAGCGACATCATAGCTACTTGGGACCAATTGAATATGAAGTTCCTTGACCATTTGTTTCCAATCACAAATTATTGGGAGAGGAAACAAAAAATAGTAAATTTCAAACAAGACATATAATCACATTATGATGCTCGAGAGAGGTTCAGACTACTTCTCAAAAGATGTTCAAGGCTTTGGTACATTGAGATGCATATAATGCAAACATTCACTACAAGGCTCAAATCGCAAACTCGTAAGTTTCTTGATTCATCAGCTGGAGGTACCACGAAGATTAAGGCTCTTGGGGTAGTAAGAGAGTTAATTAATAATATATCGCTAAATGAATACCATCCACACACGGATGAGGAGGCTGCCCCAAAGAAGAAATGTATGATTGATCTAAATACTCATGAAGCTTTAATTGTAAGTACCCAAACTTCTTAGTATTCAAGTTGAAACCATCTCAAAAAAGGTAAAAGCAAAGACTATATCTCAAATCCCTTCAAAGAGTTTAGGGTGTGACTTCTGCGAAGAAGGTCATGCATATAGTGCATGCATTTCAACAAGTTTTGGGTCATCAGATGAGTAGGTGAAATATTTGGGTTCATCTAAAAGAAATTAGAGGAACTCATACCGGGATAAACCTAGGTGACAACATCTCACCCAATTCAGCAGGGTTATCAAGATGAATAGGAGGATACAAGGTAGGGATATGCCTATCCATTTAATCTACTAAGGATCACTTAGGGTATGTGGTGTACTTCTAAAAGTCATTGGCATATAGGTGGATCATTTAGATGACAATTTAGGTATCCCAACTTTATTTATGTTTCAATTACCTCTTAGAGAGTAATTCACAACCTTAATAAACTTACGAAGGCATGCCTAACTCTTTAGGATTGACGATCCTATACCCGTATCGCGCATATAACCTTATTTTGATCAACATGAATAACTTGTCAACTGGAGGGATGTTAAAATCCCACGAACTCATCACTTAAATATAACCCTTCTCTCATAACTGATAATTACTTGTATTTAATTCAACAAGGAAATAGAGGGACTCAAAGAATCATAACCACTGTTAACCTCAGTAATCAAAACCCATTTACTTTTCTATATTAAACTCATTTGTTTTGCACAATCAAATCAAACTTGCAAAATTCCCCCATTATTTGATCTTTATTTATGGTTTTAATAAGTTTATAAGAAGAACAACGTCATGCGAGCAGGTGAGTGTTTAAAATAGCAGGGGTACCTGAAAAACGCAATCTGATTCTCAAGTCAGATTTTGAGCAAGAAGATATAGTTTAGGGTAAGTGTAATTGTATCTTAAAGGAATGGATATCCTTAGAGTGATGGATGAGAGTTGTTGGTCTGTGATTACAGACGGAAAGGTGTGTAAGCGTTGAGAGTCGCACTTTGAATGTGTGGAAGAGACGTTACGATTTTCAAAGAATCTGATGTCCCTAACCGTTGCAAGAATGCTTCCCATACAAAATGGTGTGAACTAGACATGGAAACAAAACCCGTGCCCATGGGTACCCGCCCAAGCCAACCCCGATTTGACGGGTTTTCCTCAATTTGACTGGGTTTGGGTATGAGTTTGGGTTTTTCCCGATTTTAAAATACGGGTACGGGACGGGTAACAGGGATATATGTACCCACCCCGAACCCATACCCAAACCCTACTCGAATGTAGAAAGGTCATGTTTTTTTTGTTGAGGGGGTTGATAATGATATGCCATGTTATTTGGTTTGATAATTGTCATGATATAAGAACTTTCATGGATAGTTAAAGGAGTAATCGAATTATTCGATAAGAAAATGTTAAAATGAACGCAAATTGTTGGATAATGCATTACAATATTACCATTAAAGCTTAAATAAACTCTTTTTTATTAAAATAATTGATTCACTGCGGGGACGGGGATGAGGCGGGAATACCCGAACCTATTGGGGACGGGGATGTGATTCAATTTCTCATCCCGTTGGGTATGGATAGGGTAACGGGTAAGTATATGGGAGTAGGGGATGAGGATGGTGAAGGCAAAACCCGTCCCCACCCCGCCTCATTGCCATACCTAGTGTGAACAGTGTTATCAGGTTTTAATTGATTTAGCCTTGTTTTAGACCCTAGACTGACGAGCAGTAAAGAGTCAAGAACATGATTTTAATTAATAATGTCCTAGAAATAATATTTGAATCTATCTACTTACAGCTATGAATATTCCCTCCTACTTTGTATTTTTAATCCATTATCTCTTAGAAATTTTACCTTTGCTGTAAAATTTATTCTCTCCTAATTGTATTTTCCAATTAATTCTTGGCGAAAATATATAAGCAACTTTCGGTAAAAAAAAAAATTGTTAATGTGAAATGATCAATTGAATTAAAAAAGAAATCTTCTGTAGAAGGAACCTATAGAAAACAAAAAAAAAAAAAAATCTTTTCCTTTTGTGATTTTACCCTTATTTATCATGAAGGGTTAAGAAAAAGTTATTAAGTTTTTTTTTACAAAAGAAAACGTTATTAAGTTGAGTGCGCTAAAGGGTAAAATATAATATATTTTTTTGGTGGTGGACGGGGTTAATTTGAACTCCGGACCTTGCATAAATTATGCATTGTCACTATCAACTGAGTTAAGTTCATGAAGACAGGTAAAATATTATTCATTGATATATACTTTATTATTTAATTTTTGGAAGGATTAATATTATAACTCATTGATTTACTAAAGAGACATTTAATTATCGTTTTATTTTTTGGAAGGAGTTTAAAGTTAAAGAAACTAATTGAGTAAAACAAATTAAAATAAGTAAATATAAATGATGTTTTCTATATTCTAAATTGATCAAATAATTTTCTAGTTATTTGTCATATGCAAAAGAGGAAAAAATATGGCTGAATTTATCAAGTTTGTTAGTATTATCATTCTCTTAATTTCCTTATTAATTGTCATAGTCAATGGTGGTACGTCTCTTTTCTGATTCTTTGGAAAAAGTTGGTTTAATCTTTTCGTTCTTTTTTGTAACATGCCTTTATTTGTGTTGTTTACATCGCAGGATTTGAACGTTACTGCACTTATGATAGTGAGTGTGAGTCTTACTGTTTTGATCCAATATATGCGATGTGCTGGGTCAATAAATGCAGATGCGTATTCGTAAGTTTTTGAGGGAAGTTAATAGTTAAGGTGGAAGTGATAGCCTTTTCTTGGCAATTACTATAGGCTAGGGTTTCTACTAACCAACATTTGTTTATGAAAAAGCTTTTTTTTTTGTTTTTTTTTTAACATGTGAAAATTTGCACACGTTAAAAAGTTTAATAAAATAAGTTTGCATTGAAACTTATGCATTTAATATTAAATATATATCTTTTTAATAAATAATTGTTGATTTTCAATAAAAAAAAATTACTTTTGGTAGATATATGCAAGATTGCATATGTTAGACAAACTTTTTTTTGTATGTATATATTTCAGTGGTACTTCATGGGTTTTTTTTTTTCCTGGTTCTTAGTGGAGTGAGGTGTCATCTGAAATACATGTCATTGAGAAAAATACAAAGTTGTTGTAAAATATACATTTTTTAGAAAGAAAAAAAAGCGTGGTTATTATGGAGAAAGACCCATTTTTGTAAAATAAGTGTTGTTAGGAAATGTTAGACCCATAGTTTTATTATGGAGAAAGACCCGTAGTTTTTTTTTATTAGTATAACTAGGTTGGAATTTACTATTTATTTTTTTGGTCATGTATGCCGTTTGTTTGTTTGTTGAAACTTGTTGAAAAATCTTGCAGTAAATGTAATTATTATATAAATAAGTTCTACTATTTTTCACAAGGTGCTAAGTGATTCATATTCATATTGATATCTAATAAAAAAGTGATTCATATTTTACTCTTGATTTAGGGTCCGTTTGTTACAGATTAAAATAAAAGAGATTTTGACATAAGATAATTTAGAGATTATATTTTAGAGATTTTGTGAAAAATCATAATCTATTTTGCGTTTGTTTACGGTGATAAAAATCACTTTTTTAAAATAAATAATCTAGTTTGTTTGGATACAACTATATAAAAAAGATTTTTTGTTATAAAATTAGTTCAATTTTTTAAATCATATTTTCTCTCTCCTCTAAAAAAATCTATTTTTTGAGAAGCTACTCTTAACAGCTTCTCATTTGAAGTTGTTTTTAGATTATTTTTAGATTCTGATTTTTTTAAAAATCTGTAACAAAACGGATACAAAACTTTTATAAGTGATTATTTTCTTAAAAAAACTATAACAAACGGGCCCTAAATCATATTTTCTCTCTCCTCTAAAAAATCTATTTTTTGAGAAGCTGCTCTTAACAACTTCTCATTTGAAGCTGTTTTTAGATTATTTTTTAGATTTTGATTTTTTTTTTAAAATCTGTAACAAACGGATGCAAAACTCTTAAAAGTGGTTATTTTCTTTAATGAAAAAATCACTTATTTAAAGAAAATAATTATTTTTAAGAGTATTGCATACATTTGTTACAACTTTTTTAAAAAATCTAAACAAATTTTAAAGCAGCTTCAAATTAGAAGTTGTTAAGAGTAACTTCTCAAAAAATAGATTTTTTATTAGAAGAGATAGAAAATTATATGTCAAAAGATTGAATTAGTTTTGTAACAAAAAATCTCTTTTACATAGATGTATCCAAACAGACCAAAATATTTATTTAAAAAGGAAAATGCTATTTATCTAGAAAATTAGCATCAAGAATTTTTCAAGAAACAGTTTGCAAGTTTTAATTGCATGATTTATTTATTCACTTCCTATTTTTCAACCCCACCTCCTTGAATTGTGGCAAATAGTGCATTGTGATTGGTTGCTCTTTATTCTTAAAGAATTCTTGATGTTATTTTTCTAGAGATATAGCATTGCTCATTTAAAAAATAGCAAAACAGAGAGTTCGTGAAATTAGCGAGGAAGCGTATTCGCGACATATAGCACCTCTCTCATTATTTTGTATTTAGTTGTTTCGCTTGTACAGCTGAGAAACAACAATTGACCAAATATATCTCTTGAAATCACATGTTACATTGCTGATAGAAAACAAAGGATATGCAAGTCCCATATATCAACAACTTCAATATGTGAAAAAGTAAATAGACAACACTAAGAATTGATCAATAAAATATCACAAAAAATTTAATATGCGCTTAAGAAAACAGTGAATCTCTTGGAAGGAAATGTTAATGTAAATAACAAGAATTGGAAACCTGTAAAAAACAAAAAATAAATAAAACTGGAGGAAAGCGTTGTATAGAAAAAACCAATGTCGAAAGAAGAGCATGCATCGGCAACCACAAACAAGAATATATGGCCCCAACACTGCAGCCACCAATAGTGCATAGAAACTCTCTCTTTCCATCCAAGGCATTATAATATGGCAAAAAATAGATAGGCAATCAATACAACAGCTATCGTGGACAATGTGGCTGTAAATTGTAGGCGATCGTCCGGTATGTTTTTCAACACAATGTTGATGTTGTCTTCGGTGTCATCAACATAATTCCTCAGCTTGAACATGACAACCAACAAAAAAGAATGTCAGCAACATAGAAGTCAATTCTTTAATAAAACATCAATAACATTTGTATAAAGGAACACAGGGAAAAAGGAACTAGAAAGGTACCTTGGAGAGTTTGTTGAGAATACTTAGAATCTGAAAGTAGTATGCTTCCAAGATCATCTTCAGCTCCTTAACAACAAACTTGTCGTTGGCAGTCGAGTAGGTAGCCATATTTGATTCATCAAACAGAAAATATCCCAATCCCTCTTTCACTATTTGAACACGGTCGGTTATGTCAACCAACCGACTCATAAGTTTATAAAGACCTTCCAAATTGTTAAGTAGTTCAGTGCTGGTCTTTGATTTCAGTTCATCTAGAGAATGAGCATGTGCTTCTTGCTCTAGCATCTTTGCTTCCTTCTCCAACCCACAGCAAGCCGCCTTAAGACATGCCTCAAGCACTGCAAATTCAAACGGAGTGGTGGTTAAGTTACGGACCCTTGTTTGAAGTTCCTGAACAAAAGAAGGATCTTTGAAGAGAACTTCGTCAGCAGTGATTATGGCTTGGATGTGTTCCAGATTGACGATGATGGCTCTTTCACGTCCGAGAATAGTGGAATAAGCACAAGGGGAGGAAAAGAGGGGTTCTATGATTTTTCTAAGGTCACGTAAGGTAAGGCCAGTACGCCTCATGATGTCAAGCTCTCCGGCCTTAAACACATGTGTATCACCAGCACTGTCGACCGACAGCCATGGCTGAACTTCATCTCCCGTCTGTCGCAGATGTGAGTTTGGTTGGGTTGTCATATTCCAAGCAGAAGGTTAACCTACGATGGTGTGGAAGTGAGAAGATAAAAGGCGAGTCGATGACAAACAAAAAAGCGTATTATTTTTCTAAGAGTGTTATGTTATGTGTAGCAATTTATAGTGGTTTAGTAGAAACAACTTTTCAATTTGGTTGGATAAGTTTGTTACATTTACCTATTTGATTGCCGATTTTTTATTTTTTTTTGAATAAATTTATCTTATTCATCTGTAACATTTTTTTTAGTTTTTTTAATGTGTATTCTTTATCTAACAGTGTTACACTATTTAAACTAATATCCACCAAATTACCTAAAATTATGGTAAATTCGAAAAAAAAAAATTCAATCAAAACAAACAAAAGATTTAGGTAAATTATTATTTTTAGAAATTATCTCTAAAAAGAATATCTAAATTATTGAATACAAAACTACTTAAATTTTAATTCCTAACCAACTGTTCTTATGAGGTTGATTGTTATAAAGTTTTATGAAGAAAAAAAATATGTTATTAAATCAATTAACTTCGGCTATAAGTTTCAATGTCATGATGAATACTCTAGTAAGTGATAATCTGTTCTCACTTGTAATTTGTTGACTACACTTTGTTGGTAGTAAATACAAATTGGGCAAACATTTGATATTTAAAGTTGGACAAATAATTTAGTTTGTCCGGATATAATTATATAAAAAGAGTTTTGTTACAAATTACCTCAATTTATTGAAAATTATTTTGTCTCTCTTTCTTCTAAAATAAATTCTTTTTTTTTTAGAAGCTACTCTTAGAGCCCTTTGTTATGGCTTTATAAAACAAATCAGAAATTAAAAAAAAAAATCTTCAAATTAGAAGTTGCAAATAGTTTGTAAAAAAAAATAGATATTTTTTTAGAAAAGAGATAAAATAAGGGTTAAAAGATGGTACTAAATTTGTAACAAAGTATTTTTTTTAAGAGGATAAAATGAAATATATTAGCAAATTAAAATGTGCTTCCTAGCACAAGATGTAACAAGGAAGAAACAACAGTGCCAATACAATATTTACAAGATAGAAATCGAACAAGAAAAATAAAATAACTATTAGCCTATGCGCAGCATGATAAACGGACTAAGCCACCAACCATGATAATTGAAGGGAAGAGAAGCAAATTTCACCTTCAACCACATGAATGCGAGTGACTTATTCTTGTCAACCACTTTGCTATTGAATAAACTGTTATTTCTTTCTTTCCAAATTTCTCACACGGTTGCAAACAAAATAACGTGCAATATTGAACGTCGAACCATAGAGGCACATCCTTATGCCAAAGAGATGACACAACCACCATAGAAGTAGTATGAGGTTGTCAAGCCATGAATTTAATGCACTACAAACAGAAAATGCATGAGATGATTCTAAATTCCATAGCCATTTATCATCGTTGTCAGCCTACAAAGTCACATTTTGAAGTAATAACCTGAGATCCCCCACCAACTCCTCTTCCCACACAAACAACTTCCGCCTCCATCTCCACTCCTAAAAAACGAACTCCCCCTTAGACTCCGACAAATCAAATAATCTACTAAACCTGACTCTAAACGACACGCCACCAACCCACACATCCGACCAAAAGAGGGTATGTTTCCCGTTTCCAACAGACCGATTAACATGATCAATAAACCACTCCTCCCTACGCAAGGCAGCCATGTCACGCCACCATGAAGAGGCTGCACGCCCACCCTCTTTAATTTGCGCTCCCTCCACACCATAACGCGTCGACATCACCCTAAACCACAAGCTCTCCTTATGCACCAACAACCAACAACACCACTTCCCTAAAAAGCAATATTAAACTCTCTAATTCTCCTTACCCCAAATCCACCAACCTTCTTTGAAGGTGAGAAAAACACAAGAAGGGGGGTTGAATTGTGTTTTCTTTTCGCAACTCTTGAAGAGTGAGAATCTAATTCCTTTAAACTCAGAGTCTGAATGAGATCAGAGTCTGATAGGAGATTAGGTTCTGATTGCAGCGGAATAATCAAGAGATAAAGAGAGAACAGAGAACACAAGCAATTATACAGGTTCCTTCCACAAACCGGAAGTAGTCCTGTCCCCCTTGTACTTCCAAGGAGAGTTCACTAACATGTAATATCAAATTACAAGTTGCTCAAACACACAGTATGAGACTTCCTTGCTCAAGCACACAGGCAAGAGACTTCCTTGCTCAAAGACACAACTAAGAGACTTCCTATGCTCAAGGACGCAGCCAAGAGACTTCCTTTGCTCAAGCACAAAAGCAAGAGACTTTTACACAATTACAGAAAATTGAATAGAGTTGAAACACTTGACAACAATCAAAATGTGTTTCAATTACAACAAAGACAGACTCTGTTTTACACAAAAGACAGACTCTGTTTTTCTGTGAAACTTAGAGATTCTAGGATACTCAGTTTGTAAGAATCTAAGTTTATGATGTGCTTTTTTTAAGACTCGGTTGAATACGAAAGCAGCGCAATGCAGTTTTTCTAAGTTGTAGAGTCTAACAATTCTTCAAGTCTTCTATCCTTTATATAGGCGTAGGAAAGAGACATTGAGTCATCCAGCGCATCAGGATGATTTATGAAGCTTGATCAATGACTGTTGATATGTTGCTTGATTTGGTAATAGCCCTTCAATAGCATCATTTGAATTTCATTCCCTTTGAGGATTAATACCGGTAGACACAGTTGCCAAACTGTACGTGGTAGTGGAGTAGTGGAAACAGAGTTCGTACAACGTACTATGTACTGGCCTGCAATCTTTGTCTTTGTGCTTCCCACGCTCAAGTTGACTTAGAAGCTAGCTGTTACTCCATTAGAGTTTCTTTGTGCATAGCAATGCAGTAAAGATCACTGTTAGGAGATTACCAAATTTGTGGCTTCAGACTCACTGTAGCACTAAGCTTCTGATAATCTTCAGACTCTCTTGGTTTTCAGATTCTGATGGTCTTCAGACTCTGATACAGTCTTCAGACTCTCTTCAGCACAGTCTTCAGACTCTCTTCGATACAGTCTTCAGACTCTCTTCGAAACAGAATCACAAGCAACAGGCTTCTATGGATTTATTGCTCTTTAACATTGTTCAAACAGAATGCTTTCTAAGATACAAATCTTAATTGATATCCTGCATACTTAAAAAAATATTAGCAATATCCAATTGACAACTTTTTAATACCTTGTTATCATCAAAACTCAAAACGTGGTATTGCTGAACACCTTTGTTCCAACAATCTCCCCCTTTTTGATGATGACAAACATTAGTATTTAAAAGGTCAATTGTTGTTAATCTAATTAACAAGTTGACTTAAAGGGTTCTGAGGTTTGTAAGCTCAGAGTCTGAGGTTTGAAGGCTCTGACTCCCCCTGAGTCTGATAGTTCTTAAGTTGAGGTTTGTAAGCTCATCTTGAGTTCTATCCAGGTTAATTAAATTGTTTTTCAAACGCAATCAAATTCATACTCAGAATATATAGAAAATTGATTCTTAAACAGGGCTCAGAGTTTAACTAAGCACCTTTCGCAGATTTCCCTTTAACATATACATGCAATGTAATTAAAGACGGCTTAAAGACGACTTTCTTTCCTCCCTGACATAAATACTTTCCCTTCTCCCCCTTTTGTCATCAACAAAAAAAAAGTTCAGAACATGGTTCCTCCCCCTTTTTAAATGACTTAAGGTAAGGGTGTAAACATGTTTTAAAGAAGAAAGAGATTCAGAGGGAAAACATAGAAGATTCGGAGCATAAAAAGAAAAGAATGCAAAGTAGAATAAAAAAAAACTTGAATAGATTGAAAGTAAAAAAAAAGTTCAGAAAAAAAATTACAAGAAGAAAAAAAAAATTAAACAAAACTAAATTAAACTAAGGTTGGTTTTGTTTGGCAAGATGATCCATCAGTTTCTGGAGATCCTCTTGCTGTTTCTTTACCATCTCTTCCAGAGGCTCAGTTCTTTGCAAATGTGCTTCTCTTTCCAGTCTAGCTTCTTCTTGAATTCTATACAACTTCCTCTTCAAAGAATTGTAAGCCACTGATTCTCTAGGAATATACTGATTCTCATCAAAGAAGGGTGTATCTCTTATCCTCAGAATAGGAGCATTTACCATAGCTACAACTTTCTCAGCCTGCTTTACTTCTTCAACATGCTTGGCAGTGATAAGAGCTTGTTCCCTGGCAGCAGCTTTTTGAATTTTTGTGATAAAATCCAAAAACTCAGTCTTCACTGTAGAGAACTTGTCCTCATAGCTCACATTAAGTATTGGCATAGACCTTTGCTCAATAACTTCTTTGAGCTTATTGCATGAAGAAGCATAAAATTCATCAATCTTATTTGAATCAAATAAGTCAGTTTGAGGTTCAGAGGTTGAGGGTAGAGAAGCTCTCAAAGCTAGAAAAGTTTCAAAAGGGAAAAAGGTTATAGGATCACAGAGTGGTTGAGAAACTCTTCTGGTCTTAGCTTTACATGATGTTACAGTTCCTGATACAATATCAGAGGCTTGTTCTAGATTTTCAGAAGCTGGTTCAACAACAGGTTTTGAAGGTTCAACAGAAGCTAAGGTCAGATTCTCTGTAGGTACAGGTACAGGGTCTGGTTTGGAAATGGATGAAGTAGCTTTTGTTTTTTTGGATTTTGTAGGGGTTTTTGGTAGTTCTCCCCCTAGATGTTTTTCAAGAGAATCTAGAGTGTCTGGAGAGTCTACACAAATGGTTTCAGTTTGGGGGGGTGGTTGTTTGGATTGAATGGTTGCTTCAAGTTTTTCAGAAGGTTTAATTACCTGAAGTGGTTTGAGGAATGAAGGTTGAGCAGGATGGTCAGCAGGAAGATTCATAGACACTGTAATTGTGTCTTGAATTACTCTGTCCATAGTTGAATCAACATAATCAACTACTGCCTGGTCAAGTGGGTTATGGGATGATATGAGTTTGATTGGTGAGGGAGATGAATTTTTGAGAGATGGAAGAATTTGGCTCAAGGGTTTGTTGTCAGATTCTGAATCTGATTCTGACTCATGATTCAAAGAAGAAGATGAGCTATATGTCACGTTGCCAGAGGTGCCAATGCCAGCTTCTGGAGAGGCAAAATGATCAGACACAGTAGCTTCTGATAACTCAGCTTCTGCAGGTTCTGAAGTACTCTTCTGTTTAAGAGCAGAAGCAAGTAACTTAGCAGCTTCCTTGACAGTCTCTTCCTTCAACTCTTCAGCAATCAAATCTGCTGTCATAACCTTGCCAGCAGTGTGTTCATCCTCAATCATAGATACAGAAGTACCTATCTTCTGTGCTACATCCTTAGCCACAGGAATCACTTCCACCTTTCTCTTCTTGATCTGACTCTCTTCACCTTCAGAGTCAGAATCAATGAAATCAGCAATTTCTTGAGCTAACTTGTCATAGTCTCTGTCAGCTTTGCCCATTATTGCTTTCTTATCAGCTTTCTTAGCCTTCTTCTCATCTTTCTTAGCCTTCTTCCCATCCTTAATTTCACGAAGTGCAGAAGATGCAGAAGGAGAACCAATTGAAACTCCAGAAAGAGCAGAAGATTTGATCTTTTTCTTGAGAGGCTCCTGCTTCTCTTCTTCTTCCTTGAGAACCACTTCCTTGGTCCTTTTTCCTTTGACCTTAAGAGGGCCTCCTCCAGCAGTCTCAGGAATAGCAGAATAGTTGATTATTCTACCAGTCTCCTTGAAGTAATCCACCACAAATCTAGCAAGAACTTCAGGATTATCTTCTTTGGATATGGGAGGGAAGTCCATCATCAAATCAGATTATACATAGGATTCTCTCATATCATGCTTAGAGGGATTGAATCTCTTGACAATCTTCATGTACTGTAGAGTCTTGCCATTGATGATTCTGCCGGTCACAGTTCCTAGATGAATATCTGATACCACACCAGATTCTGATAAGACCTTCAAAAGACCTCCTTGATACAGAATCTCAGATATTAATCTTCCAAAAGGAACTTGCCTCCTGGATTCTGATTGACTCTTCTTGATGGCCCAACACATGTGGTGCATCACATATCTGGGGAAGTTGATCTTTATTTTGTTGATAAGAAAATAAAGAAGAACTTTGTGATCCACAGATAATGTATCTGTTCCTCCTCCTTTCTGAAGCATACTATCCAGTATAATCTTCAGAATCACCCTATGCGTAGGATGCATATCCACCAATTTATTTGAGGGTCTCCCTTCAAATAACAACTTGTTGCAGACAACAGCCCATTCACTCTTCTTGTTGACATTCCACTGAAATTTACCAGCGCTCTCCATCTGACAAGCCCTGGCTACCACCTCTTCAGTGATAACTATAGGAATTCCCATCACAGCAGACCTAATTTCAAGACCATTGTACGGTCTTAAACCCATTTGGTCTCTGTTTTTGCCAGCAAGACTAGGGTTGTTTGAGATTGCTACTGTTTCTTCCAAAGTAGCTTCAGCTTTGTCGTAGACTTCTGACCTAACCCAAAAATCTCTAACAAGCTCCTGATATGTTGGTCCATTCAACATACCAAAGTATCTCATCATTCCTTGTGATAAGAAATGAGGTGCAACGTCAACTCCATGACGACTGATTGAACCAAAATCTACTGGAGATTCAACTTGAATTTCCAGAGTCTCCTTGATGATGTTCATTGTTCTGGGTTTGATAATATAAGAACCTCCGGACTTGATTATGACACCAGATTGGATGAGATCACTTGCCATTAGGGTTTTCTAAGAGTTTGATTTGAGAACAAAAAGTTTTGCAAAGTATTGAAAAACAAGAAATTTGTTCAGAGAGAAAATCAAAGAGTGAAAAGAGAAGTAAGTTGTGTGTGTTATGTATTTATAGAGAAAATGTTTGAAAACTGTTTGGAAAGAGTAGGGGACAAACAAACACAAACAGTAAGTACAATATAGCATGCAGCCGTAAACGTATTGGGACAAAGCGAAGGTAACTTGTTTAACGTAATGAAATCATTGCCCTTTGAGTTCTTACCCAATACAGACAGGCCACGTCTGAGAAACCGTAAAGTAACTGTCACCATAGTGGGGCAGGTGTTACTGAACTTAATAGTCACGCTTCCACTAATACAAGCTTCTGAGAGTCTAAAGATTCCTTACCAGAGTCTGAATATTTTACCAGAAGCTTTCATCAGAATCTCCAAAAGAGAGTCTGATTCCCAGATAGCTTCTGAAAGTTTTCAGAGTCTGAATTCTGTTTTCAGAGGCGCATATTACCCAGAGACATAGCACATGTTCAAATTTTTCTTTATGAAATCAAATCTTTCAACAGATAAGGGTTTAGTAAATATATCAGCCCATTGATGATCAGTATCAATGAATTGGATATCTAAAATTCCTTTTTGAACATAGTCTCTTATAAAATGATGTTTAATCTCAATATGCTTTGCTCTTGAATGCATAATTGGATTTTTAGACAAACATATAGCTGTTGTATTATCACAATAAATTGGGATATGGTTTTCAGTTATTTGATAGTCCTCAAGCTGATGTTTCATCCAGAGTAGCTGTGTACAACAACTAGCAGCTGAGATGTATTCTGCTTCTGCTGTAGACAGAGCAATGGTTGCTTGCCTCTTGCTAGCCCAGGATATCAGATTCTCTCCCAAGAATTGACAATTGCCACTTGTAGATTTTCTTTCAATCCTGTCTCCAGCATAATCAGCATCACAGAATCCAACTAGCTTGTAGTCAGAGGATTTCTTGTAAAGAAGTCCAAGATTAGTAGTTCCTTTCAGATATCTAAAGATTCTCTTAACAGCAGTTAAGTGAGACTCTCTAGGATCTGATTGAAACCTTGCACACAAACATACACTGTACAGAATATCTGGTCTGGATGCAGTTAGGTATAACAAAGAACCAATCATACCTCTATACAGCTTCTGATCAACTTTGGTTCCTTGATCTTCTTTGCTCAGAGTGCAGGTTGGATGCATTGGAGTATTCATTTCTTTGCAGTCCTCAAGATTGAACTTCTTCAGAAGCTCTTTCGTATACTTGGACTGATGAACGTAGACTCCATCTTTGCATTGGTTGATTTGAATTCCAAGAAAGAACTTCAATTCTCCCATCATGCTCATTTCAAATTCATCCTGCATTACTTTTGAAAACTCTTTGCAAAGTGAACTATTTGTAGAACCAAAGATAATATCATCAACATAAATCTGAACTACAAGAATGTCTTTCTTTAGAGTCTTTCTGAATAGAGTAGTGTCAACTTGTCCTCGTTCAAAGTTGTTTTGAATCAAGAAATTACTCAGTCTTTCATACCAAGCTCTGGGAGCTTGTTTCAAGCCATAGAGTGATTTCTTTAATTTATAAACATGCTCTGGATGCTTTAAATCTTCAAAGCTAGGAGGTTGTTTGACATATACTTCTTCAGAAATGACACCATTAAGAAATGCACTCTTAACATCCATTTGATACAAAGTTAAGTTGTGATTGACTGCATAGGAAAGAAGTAACCTGATTGCTTCCAATCTTGCAACTGGAGCAAAAGTTTCTGTGTAATCAATGCCTTCTTGCTGACTGAAGCCTTGTGCAACAAGTCTGGCCTTGTTTATGATTACTTCTCCTTGTTCACTAAGCTTATTTCTGAACACCCACTTGGTTCCAATGATGTTCTTGTGATTAGGCTTAGCTACTAGATCCCATACTTCATTCCTTTTGAATTGATTCAGTTCTTCTTGCATTGCTAGAATCCATCCTTCATCTCCAAGAGCTTCTTCAACAGAAGTTGGTTCAATAACAGATAATAATCCTAAAGCAGACTCTTCTTGTCTGAAATGCGATCTTGTTCTCATAGGACTTTCTTTATTGCCAATTATCTGATCTTCTGGATGAGAAGACTTGTATTTGAAAGATTGTTTGGATTGACTAGCTTGCAGAGAACCATCTTGAGCTTCATCAGAAGCTTCTTCATTAGGAACTTCAGGGGTTGTTTCAGCTTCTGAAGTATCTTCAGATTCTGGAATCTGATCAGATTCTGAGTTATCATCAGAATCTTGAGATTTTTCATGACTTTCATCTTGCACTGGAGTTTCACTTCCAGGCTCTTTGTCATCAAATCTTACATGCATAGATTCTTCCACACATTGTGTTTCTGAATTATACAGCCTGTATGCCTTAGAGCGTTCAGAGTAACCTAAAAAGATTCCCTTTTGAGCTTTGGCATCAAATTTCTTTAGGTAGACTTTGTTGTTCAGGACATAACATGACATCCGAACTGATGAAAATAAGATATGTTGGGTTTTCTTCCTTTAAAGAGTTCATAAGCTGTTTTGTTCAACAGAGGTCTAATATAGATTCTGTTCTGAACATAACAAGTTGTGTTTACAGCTTCTGCCCAAAAATGCTTAGCCAGATTGTTCTCATGGATCATGGTTCTAGCCATCTCTTGTAAGGTTCTGTTCTTTCTCTCTACAACTCCATTTTGTTGTGGAGTTCTAGGTGCAGAGAATTCATGAATAATTCCATGTTTTTCACAGAAAACCTCAAACGGTTCATTTTCAAATTCTCCTCCATGATCACTTCTGACTTTCAAGATTTTCATTTCCTTCTCTGATTGAATTTGGATGCAGAATTTACTAAACACAGAATATGAATCATCTTTAGTTTTCAGAAATTTAACCCAACACCATCTGCTGTAGTCATCAACAATAACTAGTCCATATTTACTTCCATATAAGGATGCAGTGTTAACTGGTCCAAATAAGTCAATATGAAGTAACTCCAAGGGTCTGGAAGTTGAAACAATTTCTTTCGGCTTGAAGGGACTCTTGACAATTTTCCCTTTCTGACATGCTCCGCAAAGAGCATCTGAGTGATAGTCAATGTTTGGTAAGCCTTTGACAAGTTGTAACTTGCTAATTTTAGAGATTAATCTCCAGTTAGCATGTCCCAAACGTCTATGCCACATCCATTTCTTATCACCCATTGACAGAAGGCACATTACCTTCTGATCAGTCAGTTCTGAGAATTTTATCTTGTATACATTGTTTCTTCGTTTTCCCTTGAAGGCTATGGACTGATCATCCTTGTTAACCACTGTGCAGTTGTTCTTATTAAACAATACATCATAACCACTGTCACATAATTGACTTATGCTTAGTAAGTTATGTTTAAGTCCATCAACTAACCACACATTACTGATTGAGATCAGAGAGTTACCAATGGTTCCAGAACCAATGATTTTGCCAGTCTGGTTTCCTCCAAATCCCACAGTTCCTCCCTCTTTCATGGTTAGGGTTAGGAACATAGATCTTTCTCCCGTCATGTGACGCGAGCACCCACTGTCTAGGTACCAAGCCTTGTGCTTTCTTAGTCCTTTTAGACATACCTGCAGCATCAATAATATCAGACTTAGGTACCCATATTCTTATGGGTCCTTTTTGGTTAGTCTTAAAACCATTGAACTCTTTTCGCAAGTTATGTCTTGAAATCCTTGGCAATGTTTTCTCCCAAACCTTAGGGTTGGAACCGTTTGGTTTAGGTTTCAACTTGCCTTTCACAGTTTCTCTCTTTTGAAACTTAGACTTTGGTTTTTCAGACTCTGGCTTTTTCAGAGTCTGTTTATCAGACTTTGAATGTTTCAGAGTCTGAGACTTTAAAGCTTTGGGTTCAAAGTTTTTCAGACCCTTTAACTTAACATTCTGAAGTTTTGACTTAGTCAGAATCTTAGAAGTAGAAGTTGTAGGTTCTGAATGAGTCTCTGTGTTGACTTCATCAGACTCTTTTACAAAAAGATTTTTCAACGCCTCTCTGACTCCATCAGGACCAGATTTCAGAGTCATTTCATTTGAGTTTCCTCCAATGAATCCAAGACCCTGTCCTCTGTTCTGATACGTGCTATAGATCATGGATGCAACCCTTGATCTGTCAATTCCAGTAGCAATAAATTCTTGCAGAGCAACATCTTGCTCACTTAAGTATTTACAGCTACACTTCTTGATCAATAAAGAATTATTTTCTTCTTTTAAATCTTCTAATTCCAACAGAGTTGAATTATGTCTTTTTGACAGCTTATCAAGCTGTTGTTTGACTTTCTTCAACTCAGTGGTCTTAGTTTTAAAATGACCAAGAAGCTCATTGACAGATTCTATAAGTTCAGATCTTGTGAGTTCAGAATATACCTCTGTTTCATTTTCAGAGTCTATATCTGATTCTGCCTCAGGTGTCTCTTTAACAGATTCGGTTGTAGCCATTAGTCTAACAGCTACATTGGCTTCACCATAAGCATCATCATCTTCAGATCCTGACTCATTATCAAGATCTTCCCAGGTGGCCATCAGACTTTTCTTGATCTGCTTCTTAAACTTGCTTGACTTGAAGGTTGGCCTTTTTGACTTGGATTTCTCCTTCTGCAGTTCTGGACACTCAGCAATAAAATGTCCAGTTTTCTTGCAGTTGAAGCAACCTTTTTGATCCTCCTTTTTGAACCCCTTCCCACTGCTCTTGCTCAGAAATCTCTTGTTCTTCTTAGCAAGGTACTGCATTCTGCTTGAAAGCATAGCCATTTCCTTTGCTACATCAGGATCCTCCTCTGAGCTTTCAGAAGCTGAAGACTCATTTTCAGATTCTTCAACCTTGAGAGCCTTTGAAGACCTTCCTTTTGATTTTAAAGCAATGGTTTTGGATTTTCTTGCAGAATCATGTTCATTGAGACTTAACTCATGAACCTTGAGTGAGCTTACAAGATCTTCAACACTTAAAGTGTTTAAATCTTTAGCCTCCTCAATTGCAGTGACCTTTGGTCTCCATCTAGAGGGTAAGCTCCTTAAAATCTTGCTAACATGATCAGAAGCTATGTAACTCTTCTTCAGTATCTGAAGACCAGATACTAGAGTTTGAAATCTTGAGTACATCTGCTCAATACTTTCATCCTCTTTCATCTTAAATAGTTCATATTGATGAACTAATAGAAGAGCTTTAGCTTCCCTGACCTTTTTGCTTCCTTCGTAGTTAGCACAGAGAGAAGCAAACATGGCTCTAGCAGTAGATTTGTCACTCATCTTCATGTATTCCGTTTTAGGAATAGCAGTGACAAGAGCCCCTCTGATGATATGATGTTTCTTATAGATTTTCTTTTGAGCAGCAGTGTGAAGTTTGCGGTCAATGGCAGCACCTTCGTCATCAAGTTGTAAGTCACCAACACCATCTTCAAGTATGTCCCAGAGTTCTTCATCAAGACCCATGACATAACTATAGAAGTTGGTTTTCCACCAAGAAAATTCTTCAGGATCACCATTGAACTTAGGAATTTTTCCATAATCAGCCTTTCTACTGCTGTTATTGGATCCATATTCATATGGTATAGCAGCACCAGAAGTGGCACCAGAAGAAGACGGTTCACTGGAAGACATGTTTTTCTCTGGATCTTTTCTGTTACACGGTTAAGTGCTATGACAACAGAGCCTGAGCTCTGATACCAACTGAAGGTGAGAAAAACACAAGAAGGGGGGGTTGAATTGTGTTTTCTTTTCGCAACTCTTGAAGAGTGAGAATCTAATTCCTTTAAACTCAGAGTCTGAATGAGATCAGAGTCTGATAGGAGATTAGGTTCTGATTGCAGCGGAATAATCAAGAGATAAAGAGAGAACAGAGAACACAAGCAATTATACAGGTTCCTTCCACAAACCGGAAGTAGTCCTGTCCCCCTTGTACTTCCAAGGAGAGTTCACTAACATGTAATATCAAATTACAAGTTGCTCAAACACACAGTATGAGACTTCCTTGCTCAAGCACACAGGCAAGAGACTTCCTTGCTCAAAGACACAACTAAGAGACTACCTATGCTCAAGGACGCAGCCAAGAGACTTCCTTTGCTCAAGCACAAAAGCAAGAGACTTTTACACAATTACAGAAAATTGAATAGAGTTGAAACACTTGACAACAATCAAAATGTGTTTCAATTACAACAAAGACAGACTCTGTTTTACACAAAAGACAGACTCTGTTTTTCTGTGAAACTTAGAGATTCTAGGATACTCAGTTTGTAAGAATCTAAGTTTATGATGTGCTTTTGTTAAGACTCGGTTGAATACGAAAGCAGCGCAATGCAGTTTTTCTAAGTTGTAGAGTCTAACAATTCTTCAAGTCTTCTATCCTTTATATAGGCGTAGGAAAGAGACATTGAGTCATCCAGCGCATCAGGATGATTTCTGAAGCTTGATCAATGACTGTTGATCTGTTGCTTGATTTGGTAATAGCCCTTCAATAGCATCATTTGAATTCCATTCCCTTTGAGGATTAATACCGGTAGACAAAGTTGTCAAACTGTACGTGGTAGTGGAGTAGTGGAAACAGAGTTCGTACAACGTACTCTGTACTGGCCTGCAATCTTTGTCTTTGTGCTTCCCACGCTCAAGTTGACTTAGAAGCTAGCCGTTACTCCATTAGAGTTTCTTTGTGCATAGCAATGCAGTAGAGATCACTGTTAGGAGATTATCAAATTTGTGGCTTCAGACTCACTGTAGCACTAAGCTTCTGATAATCTTCAGACTCTCTTGGTTTTCAGATTCTGATGGTCTTCAGACTCTGATACAGTCTTCAGACTCTCTTCAGCACAGTCTTCAGACTCTCTTCGATACAGTCTTCAGACTCTCTTCGAAACAGAATCACAAGCAACAGGCTTCTATGGATTTATTGCTCTTTAACATTGTTCAAACAGAATGCTTTCTAAGATACAAATCTTAATTGATATCCTGCATACTTAAACAAATATTAGCAATATCCAATTGACAACTTTTTAATACCTTGTTATCATCAAAACTCAAAACGTGGTATTGTTGAACACCTTTGTTCCAACATTCTTACCACTACAAACAAATTTCCAATCAACCTGTGATATTTTCCTATGGTCAACACGCATAGCCTGGATATTTGCCAAGGATTTTTCATCCAATATTAATGTATCATCCGCAAATTGGAGGTGGGAAAGAACTACCGGGACATTTCTACCCACCTTATAACCAGTGAAAAGATTATTAACAGACAAAGATTCCATCAAAATATTGAGACCCTCTGCGGCCAGGATAAACATGAAAGTGGAGAGAGGGTTACCCTGACTCAATCCCCTCCCTAGAGAAAAATCCTCCGTTGGAGACCCGTTAACCAAGACTGAAGCAGTGGCCGTCCCAATGCATTCTTTTATCCATTTCCGCCAAAGAGTCGGAAACCCCATTTTCACCTTTACATCATCTAAATAATCCCAATCAATTGAGTTGTAGGCTTTCTCACAATCCACCTTAAAAAGTAATAACTCTTTCTTGCACTTCTGAGCTTCATCGACTACCTCATTAGCCACCAGAATGCCATGAAGAATCTGACGACCTTTAATGAAAGAAGACTGAGAATCAAAGATAACTGAACCAATTAGCCACCAATTATTATGTTGTATCCCAGTTTTTGGTTGTACCTGAGTCAGGTCTAATGTCCTCAGACTCTTTATCCATTTCTTTTTATTTAATATAATTTTTCTTTTGAATAAAAAAAAGATAAAGAAAAAACAAAAGCAAATTATATTTAGAAAATAAGCAATCTTTTTTTTTTGTTACATGAAAAGAAGAGAAGAGAAGAAGCAATCTTGAAAATGTGTAATTTTTTGAAAAGTAGGTATATGTCCTGTAATAAATATTTTGTAATTTTTTTTAACTGTTTGATATTTAAAAGTTGAATTGTATGAAAATTTGTTTTGATTGAGATTAAGATTAAGTTTGTTCTTTAAAAAAAGATTAAGTTAGTGTGTTTTATCGAGTGAGTTTATTTTAATTTGATTTTAAGAGAACAAAATAGGGTAAAGTTGAAGCAAAAGAAACAAAAAGATATAATTTTGATGACGTGTCAAAAATAAGAAGGAGTAAGATTGTATTTTTTGTAGACATTAAGTTTAGAATTTTTTTTTTCATACAAAGTTTCATGATTAGAGAATAAAGAATAGAAGATTGTAAATTTTTTTAACTCTGTAGATATTTAGAAGTTGAGTTATAGGAAAATTTGTTTTTATTGAGATTAAGTTAGTGTTTTTATCAACTAAGTTTATTTTAGTTTGTTTTTAAGAGAGAAATTATAGGGGGAAGTTAAAGCAAAATACACAAAAAGGATATAATTTTGATGACGTGTCAAAATATTAGGAAAGGGTAAGATTGTATTTTTGGTAGGCATTAAGTTTTAGGAAAAACTAGCAACAAACCCGTGCTAAGCACGGGCCCATGCTCCGCACGAGTTTGACGTCGAAGCAGGGGGGCCATATGTCAAAGCGAATTGTAATGTTATATGCATTGAGAAATAGAAAAAAGATTAATGATAAGGATATCGTTAATGATAAAAGGGGTAATTACACTGACCTTCCTTGAGATTCTCTTAAACAACACAAGCACACCGTCTAATTTTATCCAATTTCATTTCAATAACCTTCCAAATACACAATTTAACTTCAGTCATATTCGTTTAATATATCTTCTATCTGTTTCTCGTTTGGCAATAAGTTGAATGTGGTTTTTTTCTCGCAATGGAGAAACAATAACAATTGTTTTTACCAACAAATAGAATCAAACATCAACAATTAAGAAAGAGACTAAAAGATAATATAGAGATGGATGGACGTTGTGGTTGACTAATGAAAAGGAAATAATTTTCGATATATTTGTTTTATTACATTAGAGTTTAAAAATTAAATCACATTGACAAAGGAAATAGTCTTAAGTTTGGTTGGAGACTAACTCATCTCTAGTTATTCAGACTTTTAAGAAATCTTCTTTGATGCTATGTTCCTTAAAGATTAGAAAGCATAATTTCAACATTCTTATTAAACAAATGAACATAATGATCACTCGTATCTATAGGAAATGAAACCATTGTGCTGACAGAATGGCTAATATAGGGTTCTCTTTGAACTCTTATATTGTTTGGTTTTATTTGCCCTCATTTATTAGAGGGCCTTTTGTGAGGAATCTTATAGGATTTCCTAATTGTGGATTTTGTCTAGTTTGGGGAGGTTTTGACCTAGTCCCCCTCGTTTTTTTTGTTCTCTCTTATCTAGGTTACATTTTGAGGTTGTATCTCTTTACTACTCATCCTTTTTGAGAAAAAATAGGAATAAAAAATGGTTGAAAATTAAGGGAGTTCATACTCGTATAAAGAAGTTAATTGCTAAAAAAATGGTATTACAAACCTTAAACCATGTTAAATTATTACCGAAGTGCTTGTCATTTTGTTAGTAAAATTAAGGAGGTGCTTGTATCAGTTAAGAAGACCTTAAGGGATGTTAGTGTAATTTCTCCATGATTTTTTTTTTAAGATTAATTTACCCATGATAAAATTATTGAAATAGTTTTGAAACTCTTCAGATATTTAGAAGTTGAATTATAAGAAAATTTGTTTTGATTGGGCTTAATATTAAGTTTGTTTATTCTGTTAAAAAAAGATTAAGTTAGTGTGTTTTATTGAGCGGATTTGTTTTATTTTGTTTTTAAGAGAGGAAAAATAGGGGGGGGGGGTTGAAGCAAAAGGCACAAAATGATATAATTTTGACGACGTGTCAAAATATTAATATTAAGAAGGGGTAAAATTGTATTTTTAGTAGACATTAAGTTTCATAATTAGCGAATAGATAATTATAGAAAGATTATAGCGAATAGATTGTTTTGAATTCTTTAGATAATTAAAAGTTTAATTACTGGATAACTTGTTTTGAATGGGATTAAGATTAAGTTTATTTTTTCTTTTAAAAAAAGATTAAGTTAGTGTTTTTTATCGATTGAGATTGTTTTAATTTGTTTTTAAGGGAAAAAATAGGGGAAAATTGAAGCAAAATACACAAAAGGATATAATTTTGATGATATGTCAAAATATTTAGAAGGGGTAAGATTGTATTTTTTGTAGACATTAAGTTTCATAATTAGAGAATAGATTACACTTAAAGTCCTTTATCTTATTTATTTGTAACATTTTGATCCTTTATCTTTTTATTCTCGCATTAA
Organism: Medicago arabica; assembly: GCA_946800305.1. Classification (NCBI taxonomy): domain Eukaryota; kingdom Viridiplantae; phylum Streptophyta; class Magnoliopsida; order Fabales; family Fabaceae; genus Medicago; species Medicago arabica. The sequence continues at coordinate 41,425,299 of OX326971.1, read as the reverse complement.
GTCTTTTATCTTTTAAAAAATGCACACATCAGCCGTTTTTTCATTTTCTTATTAAAAAAGGATGAGGTGAATTGCCACATAAGATTATTAATAATAATTGTATTTTTAAATAAATTTATCAATGAAAAAGAAACCAAAAAATCAACATTCTTTAAATCTTCATCATCTTCAATATATTTTTTTCTTCTCAAAACCCATAAAAATCAAAAAACGAAAACTAAAGGCCCGTTTGTGTTAGATTCTAAGAAAATAGATTTTTCTTTGTATTTATGAAAATAGATTTTTTTGAAAATTTAGGGCCCGTTTGTTACGGATTAAAACAAAAGTGATTTTGACGTAAAATAATTTAGAGATTATATTTTAGAGATTTTGTGAAAAATCATAATCTATTTTGCGTTTGTTTACTCTAATAAAAATCACTTTTTTAAAACAAATAATCTAGTTTGTTTGAATACAACTATATAAAAGCGATTTTTTGTTACAAAATTAGTTCAATCTTTTAAGGGCCCGTTTGTTACAGATTAAAATAAAAGTGACTTTGACATAAAATAATTTAGAGATAATATTTTAGAGATTTTGTGAAAAATCATAATCTATTTTGCGTTTGTTTATAGTGATAAAAATCACTTTTTTTAAACAAATAATCTAGTTTGTTTGGATACAACTATATAAAAGAGATTTTTTGTTACAAAATTAGTTCAATTTTTTAAATCATATTTTCTCTCTCCTCTAAAAAAAATATATTTTTTGAGAAGCTGCTCTTAACAGCTTCTCATTATCTATAACAAACGGATGCAAAACTCTTAAAAGTGATTATTTTCTTAAAAAAAAAGTGATTATTTTCTTAAAAAAGCTATAACAAACGGGTCTAAATCATATTTTCTTTCTTCTCTAAAAGAAATCTATTTTTTGAGAAGCTGCTCTTAACAGTTTCTCGTTTGAATATGTTTTAGATTTTTTTTAAAATTTGTAACAAACGGATGCAAAACTGTTAAAAGTGATTATTTTATTAAAAAAAGTGATTTTTTTTCTTAAAAAAGCTATAACAAACGGGCTCTTAGTGAAATCAGGTAAAATAGATCTCTTGTTTAAATTCTAATGGACTTCGATTGCCATAAAAATTTAAACAGAAGTTTTAGATATTGATTAGGATGAAAATTTGAACTCGTTATATTTTTTCAAGTTCAGGAGTGAATTTTGTGGCGGAATAACTTATTCACGAGTCGGCGAAAAAAGTTATTATCAACAAAATTATTTTTAGAATTTCCTATTACTATAGAAAATGAAGAATTTTCAAATACTGGAGAAAAAAACACGACCGTAAGTTTCAATAAGTATGACCGTATGTTTTAGTGAGTAAAGGGATGGAAAATGGCAAGAGAAACACACGGTCCGTATGTATCACAATCTCGATTGAGCATTTTTGTCACTTGGAATATATATGAAAAGTTTGGAAATTGCACGACCTAACATACACGACCGTGCATTTTGTGATATCAGAAAATGGTTTTTACAAACGTTTGCAATTCTGTAGTTTAAGACTTGTAAATCGAATTTAATAACGTGTGAATGATTTTAGACTATAAATAGGCCTCTTACGAGGCTTGTAAACCATCTTGAAACACTTGTAAACTTGCTACAAAGATAAAATCAAAGTTCTTGTAATTTCTTGTCGTTTATTTTTCTTGTTCTTTACATTTATGTTCTTTATTTTCTCTGCACTTTACATTTCTAGTTATTTATTTTCACGACTTTATATTCCATGTTTTTAAATTTAATCTCTTGTGAGCTATGATCAATGAGTAGACTTTGTAGTCTTGAAATTGTTGGACTAATCTAACAATTAAATCTTATTCAACCAAAGTTTAGAATCTATTTTATTTATAAAAAATAATAATCTAATCTAATCTCATCATTTTAAGCTTAATAACAAATGTCAAACGACGGACCAAAGTTTGACATTGTTATTTATCATAAATATCAAATGAAGGATCGAAAGATGAAGTTTGATATTAGATCAAATGAGATTAGACATGATAAAAAAACTTGAGAATAGTTTTGTGAGTCTTGGGATAATAAAACTGCACTTAAAGGGTCTTAATTATAATCAACTAAAATAATATGCTTGATTATTATTGAGATGTATGTATTATGAAAGGAAACATACAACTTTGAATACCTTGTCCTTAGAATTGAATTTAACATAAAATAAAGAAATAGATATGGAATGTTTATGATTTAGCATCATGATGAAAACAACAATCAAAACATTAAACCAACAAACATTTCTCTCAAAACCTTATTTCTTTCGGATAATCAAAATTACAAATTAGATTAGTAATCACAAAAATTCTACGTAGATCGACATTCTTTTACTACTCGATAGAACCGTACACTTGCAGATTTGTAGAGATTATAACCAAAAATCACACCATCAAAGTACTAATATAGTTAAATCCACAATTATATACACCTAATGCCTCTAGTAAATGCAAGATTGCCATCACAAACCACACCAACTTGTTTAAATTTGTAAGGCTTTAATTTGAATGCTACATGATAAAGCTAAGAAATCTAGAAACACTTTTGATGTTAATTTCTACTTTTTCTATTGCAACCAAAGTATACTGTTCCCAGCTTAGGCTAACCTAGTAAGGCAATACACTCTTCTAAATGGTTAGCCATATTGAACCAATGGACAGAAAAATGGAACAGAGAGTGAAATTTTTAGATATTGATTTTTTCTTTTCTACACAGTTTTTTCTTTTCAGTCAGTGATGAAGAGGAAAACGATTTTCAGTGATAATATTAAATATATTTTTATATTCATAAATCACATTTTTCTTATCTAATTTCGAACAATGATATTAAAAATAATTTAAAAAGTTAGTTTTCATAAACCAAAACTATATTACTTGCATATAAACTAACAATATTTCCAAACAATACCATGGATTTAATGCATTTGACTACAAATACAAATTATTTTCCCAATACATAGAAATTGTAGTTCAAAGTAATGCAACAACAACAAAAAAAACACTTTACGATGGCTACAAACTAGTCAAGCTTTCTTGTGAAACAAGCAACGGATCCTAGCATGGAAACATTGATTTGATTTCATTCAACTTTGCTATAACATCTTTTATCAGCATTCGATGAGCCGGAAACTCTTCAGAACATGCAACTCCAATTATAGCAAACATCACTAACCAATTTCTAATCTTGTTTTCCACAATCCCTGTCTCATCTTCAGCAAATGGCAAAAGCAAATGTGAATCTACTATCTCAAAGATTCCTTCTGGAACTTTCATCTTACAGAATGCATGTAGACTAAGACTTCCAGCAAACATGCTATTTGTTGGTCTCTTTCCGGTTAGCATTTCTAATAGAAGAATCCCATAGCTGTAGATATCGCCACGAGGTGATACTTGGCCACCCGCTCCATACTCTTCTCGAACAACAACATCAACAATTTAGAAAAAAATGAACAAAACGAATGTGTGCGTGTGTACATATATCAAAGTCTTTGATCATAAATAAATCAATTTAAAAGTAAAACATTGATACGAAACTTTGCGATTCATATTTAATATAAATCACAACAAACTATTTACGAGGTGAAAATATTTCTAATATAAAACATGGGATATAAATCAATTTTCAAGGGGGAAATATCTTGCCTAAAAAACAATAAAAGTTCAATTGCAGTTCTGACCTTCTAAGGCATCACAATCTTACGATTTTGATCCCCTATAAAAAACAATAACAAATTATCCCCTTAAGTTTACCTCTTTTGCATTTTTGGTCTCTGATCAATCTTGATCAAGTCAATGCATGCATGACACCCAAATCATTTAAAGTGTGGTGCCACGTGTGACTTTCTATTTTCTTAGGGTGTCAAAATCGTCAGATTGTCATACTTAGAGGGACAAAACTGCAATTAAGCCTAATAAATAAAGCGATCTCGGTGCCACATAAGCATTGACTCAGTCAAAATTGATCCGGGAGGGCAAAAGGGAAAAATGAGGTAAACTTAGGGGGCTGATTTGTTATTGTTTTTTATATTGGCCAAAATCACAAAATTGTGATACTTAAGAGAGAAAAACTGCAATTAAGCCAACAATAAATTATAATTACTAGGTGAAAGAACTTACCAGGAGGAACATATCCTATAGTTCCCTTAATTGTGGATGAATTAACTTGATCTTGACTTGAATATGTTGTGGCTCCGTGAATTAGCCTAGCTAATCCAAAGTCTCCCAAGTGGGCTACCATGTCATCATCAAGAAGAACATTGTTTGGTTTAACATCACAGTGAACTACAACATGCTCCGTATCATTGTGAAGGTAATCCAATGCATGAGCTACATCAAGAGCAATGTCAACCCTTTGTGTGAGGCTGAGCTTATGAATTCCCGACTCTTCGTTATCGTGCAGAAGAGTTTCTAGACTCCCCTTAGGCATGAACTCAAAAACAATAGCCTTGAACTCGCCACCCTTATAATCAACACTTGAACAACATGTAAGAATCTTGACAAGATTCCGGTGCTTCATCTTTCCCAAAGATTTGCATTCAGCTGTGAAACTCTTTGTAGCTCCGCGTGCTTGAAGATTCAACACCTTTACAACAATAGGTTTTTCAAAGTAAAGGAGAGATCCTTTGTAAACGGAGGCAAAGCTTCCTGTCCCGACCAAATTGGATGAAGAAAACTCATTGGTGGCTTCATATATCTCACCATAAGTAACTCTGAAGTTCCCATTTTGCAAAGATGGTGAAGTAGGTAGCCTTTTCGACTTTCTTGTTAGAAAACAGAGAATAATCAAAACTGCGAATGAGATTAAAACCCCGCCAATTACACTGACAATGATAAGTTTCTTTTTGAAAGGATTTTTATGTTTCTTGGAAGGCACCTTAAAACATGGAGGAAGCTTGAATTGAGATACTCCTCCACAAAGGTTCTTGTTTCCAGTTAGTAAAATTGCTGAAACATTGCTAAATACACCTCCTTTTGGAACCTCGCCATAAAGATTGTTAAAAGACAAGTCTAAACTATTCAAATATGTTAGATTTTCTAGTTCAGAGGGGATAATGCCTGAGAAATTATTTTCAGAAAGGTTTAATTTTTCGAGGGACCTTAAAGAGGAACCAAAGAACAAAGGTATAGCTCCATGGAAGAAGTTTCTTCCCAACCAAAGTTCTGTCAATGCTAGGCAAGAAGCTAAATCCTTGGGAATTTCACCAGACAACTTATTCAAGCTTAGATACAATTGAGAAAGTTGCTTCAAGTTACCAAACTCTGAAGGAATGGGGCCGGTCAAGAAGTTGTTGGACAAGTCAAGAGATATTAAAGCATCTAGATAGCCAAATGTTTGATTGAGTATATCACCACTCAATTTGTTACTATCAAAATATAATATCTGCAATTTGGTGCAATTTCTTATGGTAAATGGAATGCTTCCTTCCAATTTATTATCAGATAGATTTACTCCATACAACAAAGTAAGATTGCCAATGGTTAATGGAATGTTACCGGTGAAATTGTTATAGGCCAAGGCCAACGCTCCTAGATTCTTAAGATTTCCAATTGAATCTGGAATTGTTCCCTCAAGGAAATTGTGATCAATGTCTAAGACAACTAAACCAATTAGTTGTCCAATTGTTTTTGGGATCACTCCATATATTTGATTATGCTCCATATGAAGAAGATGAAGATGAGCTGAAAAGTTTCCTATAAGATTCGGCAACACACCACCAAAATTATTGCCAAAAAGATAGATCGTTGTCAATTGGGTACAATTTGTTAACGATGAAAGAAAATCCAAATCATGAGATCCTCCACTCCCAAGATTATTACCTCCAATATTAAACCACTCAAGTTTATTTAATCGACCCAAAGTAAGAGGTATTGGTCCATTAAAATTATTATATGATATATCAACCATTTGCAATCTAGTGAGGTTGGATATTGAAGACGGAAAAGTTGCGCTTATTTGAATATCTGATATGAAAAATGATTCAAGATTGGGAAAAACGAGATCTATATTTGATGGAATACTACCAAATAAATTGTTTTCTCCAATGTCAAAAAGTTGAATATTTGATAGGTTGTAAAGAGAATGAGGGACTTCACCTGACAAACTATTTAAACTTAGGGACAACCATGTCAAACGAGACAAGCTACCCAAAGAATATGGTATGCTTCCTTCTAAATGATTTTGTTGAAATGAAAGCATTTTGAGTGATGAAAGATTTCCTAGGGAAGATGGAATAGAACCAACTAGATTATTGTGATCAAGAAACAACACAGTAAGTTGCATCTTTGACCCAAAGCATGCAGGAACTCTTCCATTGAGTTTATTTAAAGATAAACTAATTACCTTGATATTTGTGCAGTTAGTGAGCTCTATGGGAATCTCTCCTTGAAGATTGTTGTTTCCTAAGTCCAGAACTCGCAATCGCTTCAAACGACCAACTTGTGTTGGAATTTCACCATGCAAGTTGAGATTTGAAAGGTTGAGCATTCGAAGAAATGTTAGATTTCCCAAGGACAGTCCAAGAGTGCCACCCAATGCTTGATCTTCCAATTGCAAGGCATAGACTCTCATGTGACGACGACCACATGTAATCCCTTCCCATTCACAGAAATGTAGAGACTCATTCCATGATGGCAAATAATCTGGTACACCATTTGTAAGCTTTTCCTTCAAAGCAAGCAAAGCCAGCTTTTCAGTCGTTGAATTCAAAGAAAGTGCAATTGTTGCCATTGGCATGAAATTCGCCAACATTTGGCTAGCAAAGCAGAGAAGAAACATCACAAAAAATTTCATTTTGCTGTTGGAGAATATGTATTGTTATGGGTAAGGGTAACTAAAGAATACCTTTTAGTGGATATATTTGTGTAGCTTTTGAGACTTGATTAGATATATAAAGAGAAGTATGTGCAAGAGTTAAGTGCAATTATAGTAAATGATAGACTTCAATGAAATGAGATACGTGAAATAGTCAAGGCTCATTTCACGAACGCGGAAAGCAAAACATCATATCAATCAACCTTATTGAGATAAAGAATTGTATCTCATCTCTTTTCTTGACTCATCCGCCGGCCCACCCACCCACATTTCTAGCTTCTTGTCCAACTTTGCATAATTTATTTAGATTAAAAATATGGATTTTAAATTTGTTGTTAAGTCGTTGAAAAAATCACACCAATAAATACTTGATGTGTGGAGCAAGGAATAATCAAACAACCAATACAAGTGGGTAACAGTTATAATCACAAACAAAAGTAGAAAACAGCGAGAAAAAAGAAGAGAGAACACAAAAGAATTTGTTTACCCAGTTCAGTCACAAATTGACCTAATCTGGGGGAGAGAGCAGCCCTTCGTTTCACTATAATGATGAGTAACTTTACAAAGGAGATATCAATGAGTTACAAGAATAAGTCTCCTGGCTAATTCTACCCAAAGTCTCAATCTCTTCCTGTAACCAAGAGACTCCATTTTTTTGATAAGCGTAGGAAAGAACTTGAGTTCCAAGAGGGAGATCATGTATTCCTAAGAGTTACTCCCATGACCGGTGTGGGTCGTGCGTTGAAGTCGAAAAAGTTAACTCCGAAGTTTATTGGTCCGTATCAGATATCAGAGAGAATTGGAACAGTGGCGTATCGAGTAGGTTTACCGGCACACCTTTCGAATTTGCATGATGTGTTTCATGTGTCGCAACTTCGGAAGTATGTTCCATATCCATCACATGTGATTCAAAGGGATGATGTGCAAGTTAGAGATAACTTGACGGTTGAGACCTTACCAGTGAGGATCGAAGGCCGTGAAGGGAAGAGGTTGAGAGGCAAGGAGATACCCCTTGTGAAGATCGTTTGGGACGGAGCGACTGGTGAAAGCTTGACATGGGAGCTAGAGAGTAAGATGCTGGAGTCTTATCCAGAGTTGTTTGCTTAAGGTAAATTTTCGAGGACGAAAATCTTATAAGTTGGGGAGAGTTGTAACGCCCGTTTTGATTATTTAAAATTATTTTATATAGTATAGAGAATATTTATAAGATTTTACGTGATTTATGTGATTTATATGATTTATGTGCTATGTGTGATTTTATTAAGTGATTTATTTTATTGTTTAATAAAATAAGATTTGAAAATAAAATAAATATTAAGTTGTGAGGTTGTTTTAGAATTAGATAGAATTATGAGGGATTAAGTGGAATAAGATAAAAATAAATAGAAGAGGTTTAAAAGGGAGAATTAGGTTTAAAATTGTACAGAACGTACAATTCAATTTTTGGGAGAAAAAGAGAGAAAACAGAAGAGAAGAACTAGAGAGGTTGCTGCTCAATTTTCTTAAGGTAAGGGTGAGCCTAGCATTACAATTCCATTAAACTTGTGATTCATGATTATAGTTAACTGATTTTAGGAGTAATTCATGAGAAACTAGGAAATTGAGAATTAGGTCAAAAAGTGATGAATTGATGATTAGATGATGAGAAACTGTACCAATGTTGTAGAAAATTGTTCACAGACCATAGGGTAACCCTTAAACATCATTATAGTCGAAATTGGGGAGGAATATGATGAAAATTGGGGTTTTGGGTGAAAATTGTCGTAACCCCGTAACTGTTCTGTCATCGCTCGCCACAGCGAGTGCTCTTCATCAGCTCGCGAGGCGAGAAACCCACTCGCCATAGCGAGCAACCCCTAGAAGGCTCGCAAGGCGAGTAATGCCCCTGATGGCTCGTAAGGCGAGCAACCCAACTCGCCATAGCGAGTTACCCGTGATGGCTCGCAAGGCGAGCAACCCAACTCGCCACAGCGAGTGACCTCTGATGGCTCGCAAAGTGAGAGATCCCACTCGCCATAGCGAGCAGCTCTGTATCAGACTGCCCTCTAGAGTTATGCGACTCTTGTCGCACGAGTTGTTATGAGATTACCCCTGAATTAGAGATAGACATTACTGAAATGTTAAAGATGACTGGGAAAACGGTTAATTAATGTTTGATTTTGTTAGTAGTGAAATGTATAATTGTACATGTCTTTTGTGAACCATAAGTGATGAAGAATGTGATTTGTTTGTGATATGAATATATCCTGGAATATTTGATGCGCTGCCATGCAGCTATTTATTAATGATTATATGACGATTGTGTCATTCTAAGATTATGAGTTGTAATCCAAATTATTGGAGTTTATTTGAGATGTCTAAGGTTTAAGAAGTCGAGTCCAAGCATAATCATCCAGAGACGAGGGCTCATGCCCTAGGAGCTTTTGCTCAACAGAGACGAGAGCTTATGCTCTAGGAGTATTTTTATGCTCAGCAGCGACGAGGGCTTATGCCCTAGGAGTATATTTATACTCAATAGCGACGAGGGCTTATGCCCTAGATTGGTACCACATGCATGAATAAGAGGTCTAAGTTGCATAAGTCGAGTTGAAGTTGCATTGTCGAGTCAAACTATTAAGTTTAACTAAGATGCTAAATTATGATGATGATTATGATGTTAATTAAGATGTTATATGATTTTTGTTGAGAATGCATTTGATATTTATGTTGTTAAATATAATTATTGAATTACATGTTTAATGTCATTGTTTTGTGAATCTCACCCTTTCTGCTTGGAAATGTTGCTCTTCATATGAGTAACTTGCAGGTGATTAAGCTTTTAGCTGCTGTTTGCTGTTGTGAGTGGCTACCCTCACTGTGTCCTTAGGTGCTCTGATACGTAACGGGATGGGAACCTTTATAACTATTTTTCTATTCCTTACGTATTGATTATGATTTTGATATTATTAAGTTCAGTTGGATTTACGTTGAGAAGTTTTGATGAGGCCTGCGTGCCAAAACTATTTTTGCTAACTTGAATTTTTATCCGCTGCGAAGTTCGAACCTTTTATGATTATTATTTACGAAGGATAAATCGTTATTTATTCTATTTTGAGATTTTTAGAAATGTAGCATTCAGTTTATTGAGAAACTCTGATTATTTATTAAGAAATTTTTACTTTGAAAAAACGGGGTGTTACATGGAGCAAGGAATAATCAAGCAACCAATACAAGTGGGTAACAGTTATAATCACAAAGAAAAGTAGAAAACAACGAGAGAAAAGAAGATTGTTATTTCCTAAGTCCAGAACTCGCAATCGCTTCAAACGACCAACTTGTGTTGGAATTTCACCATGCAAGTTGAGATTTGAAAGGTTGAGCATTCGAAGAAATGTTAGATTTCCCAAGGACGGTCCAAGAGTGCCACCCAATGCTTGATCTTCCAATTGCAAGGCATAGACTCTCATGTGACGACGACCACATGTAATCCCTTCCCATTCACAGAAATGTAGAGACTCATTCCATGATGGCAAATAATCTGGTACACCATTTGTAAGCTTTTCCTTTCAAAGCAAGCAAAGCCAGCTTATCAGTCTTTGAATTCAAAGAAAGTGCAATTGTTGCCATTGGCATGAAATACGCCGACATTTGGCTAGCAAAGCAGAGAAGAAACGTCATAAAAAATTTCTTCAGAATACCTTTTAGGGTGTATATATATATAGCTTTGAGACTTGATTAGATATATAAAGATAAGTATATGCAAGAGTTAAGTGATTTAGTCCAAAGATAGGAAGTAAAAATATATTTAACCCTATAATTTATTTAGATTAAAAAAGTGGATTTTAAATTCAAGATATATGTTTGACATTTTCATAGACTATTGTTTTTTTTTTTTAAATAATTTTCATAGACTATTGTTGTTTTTATGTGAAATAGTTTCATATATATATTATTACTTCATTCCAAACCCGTACGTGAGCAGTGGGTTCCCCACAAAAATGGGATTTTCCGCACAATAGAGACGCCAATCAAAGAAGACAAGCTATCCAGATCATTCAATGAAGATAACAACTAGAAAAAGCAAAATTAGAGAGGGAAATTAGTGACGGAAAAATTGAAATTCCTCACAAATTTCTTGGTCGCAAAATTTAGTGACCGAATTAGAGAGAGATTTCACGTTTTCCCTCTCTAAAATTTCCTCACTAATTTTTGTTTTTTTAGTAGTGCAAGTATACAATTCAAGAATGGTCTGGCTAAGAAAAGATAATTTATAATTTATAAGTATACAATTCAAGATTGGTCCGAGTATCTGATAGGCTTAATTATACTTTTGGTCCTCACATTTTGACTAACTCGTGAAAATGGTCCTACCTCTTTTAAATCGAACAAAACCGTTCCTAAATTATCACTTTTTTGCAGTTTTAGTCTCACCTCCTATTTTCAACTCCAAAAACGTAGAGATATGACAGTTTTATGGCAGTTTTAGACCTACCTCATATGCTCAACAATGAAATAAACAAAATATAAAGCATATAGGTATAAGAAATCCACTTTATTCAGCACACTAACAAAAAAAAAACTTAATTTCTAAGATATGTTTCAAATTAGAGTTTTTTTTTGTTAGTATGTTAAATAAAGTAGATTCTTTGTGGCTACATGTTTTATTCTTTGTTTATTTCATGGTTGAGCATAAGGGGTATGTCTAAAACTGTCATTTCTCTGCGTTTCTAGAGTTGAAAATTGGACGGTTTTGTTCGATTTGAAAGAGGCAGGAGCATTTTCGTGAGCTGGTCAAAATGCGAGAACCAAAAGTGTAATTAAGCCAAAATACATGCATATATCATACTCCCTCCGTCCCATAATAACTGAGTCATTTGCCAAAAAATATTGTCCTAATAAAAAAATTGACTCATTTCACTTTTCAATACAATATTAATTACTTCATCCGTTTCAAAATACATGTCCATTTTGAAAAAATTGCAATAATATTTCATTCTATTTTGTCTCTCTACAATAAATATGTAAGGGTAATATTGACATGATACTCCCTCCATTTATAAATATAAGCAAAATTCACTTTTTAGGTTCATTCATTTAATGATGTATGTGGTTCATAATATAGACCACATACATCATTAAATGAATGAACTTAAAAAGTTAATTTTGCTTATATTTAGAAACGGATGGAGTAATAATTAATGTTGTATTGAAACTTGAAAGTGACAAGTATTGTGAAACAAAATTATTCTCCAAAATGGAAGTATTATGAAACAGAGGGAGTACTTTTTTCCAATTATAACTCTAATTAATACTACTTTCACAACTCCCAATTCAATATATTCACTTTACATTTATGATAAAGAGGAATGCACCGATAGTTGATAAGGACACTTAAAATTATTTTTCTCTCTCTTTTACTTATACATTTTTTCTTAATAAGTGTGAAATGAGTCAATGATTCAATTAAAATGAGACGGAGGGAGTAACAAACACTCAATAATCCTAACAAATCAAAAGACTTAACCATTACAAATATAACTAATAGGTAATGTCAACTCTGAATCAACGAGTAAAAGATTAAGATGTGTGCTTTCACACAAGGAAAGTACTTGTTATATGTTGAAAGAATGTTTGATGGATGCTGAAACATGTGCGGAAACTAAGTTAAAAGATTAAACAAAAAAATTTATATTGAGCAGAATTAGTGTAATGTGAATTGAAAAAAGTAGAAGTTTCACATTGGATAGATCACATACATTAGTAGTGTTTATATAGTGGAGGATATGCCTCTAAGAGAAGGTGCATAATTATGTGAATGAAGTAAACACTAGAGAAAAAAAATATTCATATATGGTTTTTTGACAAAATATTCATATATGTTTTATTATTTGGAAATGTTAAATTAAATAATTAATTTAATCATAATTAGAAAGTGTTTTCTTAGTCCCCAAGTTTTGCTAAAATATTTTGGAATGCAATCTGAAATATTTTGATGCAGAGTTGAGACATTTTTTTTGGTACGTAATCTAAAATATTTTGGTATGCAATCTAATATATTTTGGTACTTAATCTAAAATATATTTTGGTACATAATATAATATACTTTTGTTGATATATTTTGGAACTCAATTATTTGAGATGTTCTTGAACTAGATTTAACATGTGAATTACTTGTTTTCAAAGTAATATTTGAAATACTTGTTCCCAAAGTTTTTCACAAATTAGCTGTGAATTTTAATAGTTCATCAATACACCGAAAAGTATTCTGAAATTACACAATCTTTTCTTCTCTCTTCTTCTTTGACTTGTGTTGACGAATCTTTCTTCTCTTCTTCTCCTCTTTCTATCCCTTCAAGATTAAGAGAGCTTTTAAGACCATAATCCCTTTTCAAGATAATGTCCCTTCAAAATTAAGAATGGTCTTAAGAGCATAGTCCCTCGATAATCCATGTCCTTTTGAAATAAAAAATATTTGTAAGATCATAATCTCTTTTTCATGAATAACTTCCTTTCAAAATTAACAATGACCTTAAAAGTATAACCCTTTCTGATATTTTCTTCCCTTGGAGTAGTTACATGTTAGCATGGTGGTAACACCATATTTGAGTCGTCGAAATACCATATTGATATTTTAAGATGTTAAATGATAGAATGGTGGTAGCACCATATTTGTGTGGTCATAGTACCATAACTTATTGGTTTTAGTATTAAAATATGAGTGGTCTTGATATTATATTGGAGATGTAATTCTCGAATAGTTTTCTACAATGCAGTAATTAATCGCACAATTATAGATAAGCTTGTTTTATCATGAGGTAAGACAGTGTCATGAAACGTCTTAAGGAGGTGTAATTCTCCTTTTGTTTTACAATTTGTACAATTTTAATATTTCCTATGCCAGACTTTTTCATGGTGATAAAAGAACATAATATAATCCCCACATTTTCAATGAGTTTTATAAAGAGTATGAAATTATTCATGAAACAACTATATCTTACTATGAACGGTAAAACTAAAAGAAAAAAACTAGAACATTGTCGAGCTAGTTGTTATTATTCATGCTTAACTTCGACACTATGTCTCATTCATGAGGGAATTTTGGTAATTATTTTCTATGTGCTAAATAGAGTACTCAAGTCTAAGAACAAAAAAATTTACTTAATTTTTTTTTGAAGAAAAGACAGTCCAACTTGTCTTAATTTTGAACTTGGGATTGTCTAACCTATGTTCGGATTCTGGACCCCAAGAGAGTTAAAATCACTAATGAAGCCTATGAATGTGTATTTTCATTGGGTATGATATAAATAGCAAAACGTATAAGTTTTATGACCTAAATTCTAAAGTGATCATAGAATCAAATGATATTAATTTCTATGAAATAAATACCCCTGTAAATTAAAGAATAGTGGGGCACTAGTTGGGGCTAAATAAATTCCCTTTTAAATTAAGAGCTAATGGAGACACTACATTTGATCACATTCGAGTAATCAGAAATAGTTGTGAAAACATCGTATGAGATGTTATAGAACCTTGAAGAGGTAAGAAAGCAAGAAATGTTAAAGAGTATGGACCTGGTTATATGGTTTATACATTGGAAGATAATCGATGAAATGGATTCTCTAGAATCTAACAAAATATGACAATTAGTTGACTTGCCTCATGGTTGCAAACCAATCGGTTGTATTTCGATTTTGGAAAAAGGAACCAAAAATGGATGATTAAGTTGATTAGTACAAGGATCACCTTTTAAAAAAAAGTTTTAGGCAAAAAAGAAAAATATAGATTTCTTCGACACTCATTCACCTGTCACTAGAATCATATCCCTTTAGCCGATGTTCATAAATTGATAGTACACCAAATGGATATGAAAGCTGCCCTTTTAAATGGTGAACTAGAAGAAGTCTATATGGAACAACCCGAAGGTTTGGTGATTCATGGAAAATAAAACAAGGTCTGTAAGTTAGATAATTCTTTGTATGGTCTAAAATAAACTCATAAAGAATGGCATGAAATTTTCTGCATTCTAATGCTATCAAATGAGTATAAAGTGAATGTTAGTGACAAATGTATTTACTGCAAATATGGAAAGAACACTTACACGATCATATGTCTCTAAATAGACGACTTGCTCATATTTTGTTCAAAGATTCATGTTGTCAATTATGTGAAATCATTGTTTATCAACAACGTTGATAAGAAAGACCTAGGCGAAGTTGAAGTAATTTTTGGTTCCAAGATTACTAGATCAGAAAAAGAGAACTTTTTGGATCAATCTCACTATGTTGAGAAGATCTTAAGGAAATGTTATTATTTTGACTGTAAACTTGAAAGCACGCCTTTTGATCCAAGTGTAAATGTAACACCCTGTTTTTCCGACATATAAATAAATCAGAGTTCATCATAAACAGGATGTACATTTCGTTCTTCAAAACATCATTTATCAAAAATAGAGTTAAATTCCACTATTTATTTAAAACAACTGCTTTCAATAATTAAAACAATGTCGCAGCGGAAAATATTCAATGTTTAAACAGTATTTGGCACTAAGGCCTCAACATCAACAACATAATAAAATTCCAAATTCAAAAGTGGTCCAACATCAACTTATAAAAAGATACGTAACACAGGAAAATAAAACACATAAATATCCACATCATGTTACGTATCAGAGCATGACTCCTATGACGACACGAGAACTCAACTCACATCAACTGTTACTCTTAGATATCTGCATGTTACCCACGTAGAGACAACATTCAAACAGAAGGGGTGAGATTTCACATTCAGTAATAATAAGCAACAATTCATATAAAGAATTAATCAACATAAAGCAGCAACAATTAACCATCAACAATGCTTCATATAATTCCAACTACAATCATCAATCAACATAAAACAGCAACAATTAATATAAGAGAATCAATCAACATAAAACAGCAACAAATCATAAAAGAGAATTAATCAACATAAAACAACAACAATTCATATAGGAAAATCAATCAACATAAAACAGCAACAATTAATCATCAACAATGCTTCATATAATTCAATTCATATAAAAGAATCAACCAACATAAAACAACAATGATCAATCATCAATTAATTTCGTTCGACAATGCAACGACAACGACTCAACAAATGCAACAACAACGACTCAACAAATGCAATGTAATTATGCATGTGGTACCAACAGAGTGTCAAGCTCCCTTCGTTAATGTTGTAATTCGACTTGACAGACATCAAGCCCCCTTCGCTACAACTTGACAGGCATACAACCCCCTACGTTTGACAAATGCTTATGCAATGATACAACTTAAAATGCAACAACAACGACTCAAAAAATGCAACAACAACGACTCAACAAATGCATGTGGTACCAACAGAGCGTCAAGCTCCCTTCGTTAATGTCGTAATTCGACTTGACAGACATCAAACCCCCTTCGCTACAACTTGACAGGCATCAAGCCCCCTTCGCTTAACAAATACTTATGCAATGATACGACTCAAAATGCAACAACAATAACATCATTTAATCATAGATTCAACCATAAATCGACAACAACATATCAATATGATTCACTAATTCATTATCAAAAGAAAACTAAGTTTGATTCATCAAGACATAGATTAAATACTCTTAAACATTCTAATTAAACTCACATCCTGGGCTAGAGACTATTATTATAAGGTATTTCATCTCGTTATCTTTCCAACGCTTTGAACGGCGTACAAATCAGACTCCCGGAACTCAAGTTACGAATTTTTTAAGTTTCCAAAATTCAGCACTAACATAGCTACAGGTTTGATCACTTTTTGCCCAAAAACCCCAATTTTCGACAACCCAACTCCCAAAATTGATAGAGAACATTACCTAGGGTTACTCTACGACTTAAACATCAACTTCTTCACATTAATTCATGGGATTACCTTTACTTTCAACAATCTAATTGAATTCAAAACCTAATTTCTATAACAACAAAAATTCAACAACAACAAGATTAAACCTTTTTCAGAATTACATGCTTATGATTAAAGAAGGTTAGTCTCACCCTTACCTTAGATTGGTTGAATTTCTGAATTCTACAAGCTTCCTCTTTTTCTCCCAAAAACCGTTTTTACGTGCTCTTCTTTGTTTTCTCCCAAAACTGTTTGTTGTAACCCTAATTCTCTAATCTCCTCCTCTATATATAACCAGCCAGAGTTTGTTTCTCACTTAATCTTTTTTAACCTAACAAATCTCCCTTATTCCTAACCTCTCTTATTCTTAACCTAACAAACTTCCCTTATTCCAAAACTGTTTTATGTCTCATTAATCTAATTTAATTATATTCTTCACTATTAAAGTCATAACAAACTACTAATAATTACCAACCAATAATTACCAAAAATCGCACACCGCAATTATTCAAATAAATTATATAAAAAGACACTAAACTCGATAAAATAAATAAATAATAAAAATGGGGCGTTACAGTAAAACCCTTCAAGAACACTATATAACTATATAAGGTGTTTGACAAACAGAATATGTGAGCATCATTGTTAGACATAGGTATGGAACTAAATATATTAGACCCAACATTACCTATACCGTGGGACAGTTATGGAGCTACGAAGGTTGATATGATTCAAGCAATATCTGAATCGAATCAAAGTAACCCAAATGAAGGTTGATACTAATAAAATAACAATGATATGATTCAACAGGGCAAAATAAAAGACCAAAGAGTAAACTTGATACGATTCAGTAATTTGTGAATCGATTCAGGCATGATACGAATCAAGAAGTAATGAATCAAATCAAATTGACATAAACAACAAGGGCCAAGACCATATAATAAGAATGATACAATTCAAGCTATATTGAATCGAATCAAGGCCTTAGAAAGAATAGGTTTTTCCACGCAAAAGGTTTTGCCACAAAAATGAAACTTGACACACAAGACACTTTGAAGAACCATAAGAGCATGGATTGCTTGGTGCTTTAACATGTGCTAAACATTATAAAAGGAACAATAAACATCATCAAATTATCTAGAATCCTAATCAAACAACATCAAAGCAAGAATTATACTAAGGGTAAACTTCACACGGTAGGTGCCTTCGTGGATGAATTGTCTAAACTTTGACTCCGTGGCTGAATTATCCAGACTTTGCCTTCGTAGGTGGATTATCTGAATTGTGCCTTGGTGACTGAATTTTGCCTCTGTGGCTGAATATATTTGGATCATACAGGTCTTCATATTCATGCATAAAAAGCACAAATTTTTATTGAAATAATTTCTTGCATCAATTTTTATTTTATTTCATTCTTAAGGTAAAGTGTTTATTATTTGTTTTATAATATTTACCTTCCTTTGGGCATGTCCCAATTTGGATAAGAAAATTAACCCTTACATTAATATAATGTTGTAGGTACCAAAAATAAAATTTAAAATTTGATGTGTGATAGAAGCGTCCGCGGGAGAAAAAAAGGGTTTAGTTAATTGTAAATGTAATTTAAAATACTTTTGAAATTTATTACGAATTTGATATTTTCTTTCTTTAAGAAATAAATGAATCCGCACTACTTTTCAATTTAATTTCAATTTTAAGATTTTCATTTTATGATAATGCAACAATGGATAATATTTTTAAGCAATGTCTTGGGTGAGAGTTGTTGGTCTGCGATAACAGATGACAAGGTGTGTAACCTTCATGCCTTAGACTTTGAATGTATGGAAGAGGTGTTACGATTCTTAAAGAATCAGATGTTCTTGACAGTTGCGAGCGCACCTCCCAAACACGATGAGGTACGCATAGTGTTCTTGAGTTTTAGACTCGAGACTGACGAACAGTCAAGAACATGATCTTAATTAATAATTTCTTAGATTTTAACGTGGGTTATTTCTTAGAATTTTTCCCCTTCCTCTAAATTTTTATTATGTCCGTATTCTCCAATTAATTCTTGGCGAAAAGATATAACCAATTACTTTCAGTAAAAAAAATTGTTGATGTGAAGTGATCAATTGAGTTAAGAAAATAATTATCTCCGATGAAAGGAACCCATCAAAAACAAAAAGAAAAAAAATCATATTTTCCTTTCCTTTTATGATTTCACCCTTATTTATCTATTTTTTGAAGAATTTCACCCTTATTTATCATGAAAGGGTTAAGAAAAAGTTATTAAGGTGGAGTGATCAATTGAGTGCGCTGAAGGGTAAAACATAATTCATTGATATACTTAAGAGATATTTAACTTTTGAAAGGATTGATATTATAAATCATTGATGTACTAAAAAGACATTTAATTATCGTTTTATTTTTCTTGGAAGGAGTTTTAAGTTCAAGCAACTAATCGAGTAAAATAAAACTATTTAATATAAGTAAATAGAAATGATGTTTTCTATATTATAAATTGATCAAACAATTTTCTAGTAATTTGTCATGAGCAAAGAGGAAAAAAATATGGCTGAATTTATCAAGTTTGTTAGCGTTATCATTCTCTTAATTTCCCTATTTTTTGTCATAGTCAATGGTGGTACGTCTCTTTTCTCATTCTTTTGAAAAAGTTGGTATAATATTTTCGTTCATTTTTGTAACAGACCTTTATTTTTGTCGTTTACATCGCAGGATTTGAAAGTTACTGCACTTATGATAGTGAGTGTGAATCTTACTGTTCCGATCCAAAATATGGGACTTGCTTGTTCAATAAATGTATATGTGATTATACATGAGTTAAGAGTTAAAAGTTGGAAGTGATAGCCTTTTCTTGGCAATTGCTGACCAAAATTTGTTTAAGAAAATGTTCTATTTTTCCTTTTAAATGCGATTATAGATAGGTTGGCATTTACTATCTACTTTTTGTCACGTATTGCTTTTCTAGCCATTTGATTGTTGAAACTTGTCAAAAATGCTTTGTAGTAAATGTACTTATATATAAATAAGTGTTCTACTATTTTTCACAAGGTGTTCAGTGATTTATATTCATATTGATTCCTAAAAAAAAATAAAAAAATTATTCATGTGGTTGTGAAAATAATTTTACTCTTGATTTAGTAAAATCAGGTAAAATAGATCTGTTGTTTAAATTCACGGTTGCCTTAAAAATTTAAATAGAAGTTTTAGATATCGATTAGGGATGAGATTTGAACTCGTTATATTTTTTCAAGTTGAGGAATGAAAATTTTGTCCCATAATAACTTATTCACGATTCGGTGAAAAAAATTATTATCGACAAAATTATTTTAAGAATTTCCTATTACCATAGAATTTGTTGTTGAGTGAAACATAACACGCTTAACAGGTAACTTGAGCATAAAGTTAATGAAGTGACATTGCGAACAAAAATATCTATATGTTTTTAGAATATATTTATTGTATATATAAAAAGAATATGAGTTTGGACTGACTTATTTTCTACCTATTTTACCCTTAGTTTAAGCTATTTTATTTACTATTTTATCCTTAAAATGTATCAATTTAAAATATTAAAAAAAAATCAAGTCACTGCTACAATAGGAACAATATTATCTTCTATGTATCATTTCAATTTTATTGGATGTCTCTAAAGGGACTGGAACAATATTTTCTTCTATACTATACATAGAATATATGAGTTTAGGCTGACTTTTTTTAACTTATTTTACTCTTCATTTAACCTATTTTATTTATTGCTTTAACCTTAAAAAATATTATTTAAAATATTAAAAAAATCCCAATTTTTTTTAAACAAAGATAGCTTAGCAGTGAGCTAAGACTATCCAAAATAAATTAACCAAAGAAAAGGAAACAAAAACAAAGAAAAATCAGGGGGACTAAATCAAACCTCTTCAAAAGTTAACAAATCTAAAACAAGGCAAACTTATAGCCTGTTTTGAGCATGCATGATAACCTCTAATAGAAGCAGGGGATATGAGCATAATAGCATGTTTCCGCTTGTATATATAAAGGGGGTTGAGATTTTTGGCCGAACTTTTTATTATTCTAATTACACCCTTAAAATATTTTTTCATATTATTGTTATATTTTTAGTGTTATTAAAAAAGATAAGAATTTATACTATATTTGATAAATTATTGTTGTGATTGAAAAAGATAGTTTGTTGGGTTTGTTATAATTTGAAAGTCACAAATATTTATACTTACACCTTTAAATCAAAATCAATATATAAAATGTCGTTTATAATTTACATGTGTTAGCACAATGAAAGAAGCGGAGTGTCCGTCTTTCCGCTAATTAATATAATAATATTGTGAGGAGAGGAAATGAATGGCTAGGATGCTTTGTACATGATTTTGCAGAGGGCTAGAATTTTATTGAGGAAATCTATTTAAGTGGGAAGTGTTGATGAAAGCTCGCCGCTGGCGTCACCGTTTACCCTTTTCCTTTCTAGCGTCCTCTGTTCCAGTTTTCTACCGTTGTCATTAGTGTTTTCTGTTTCCGTTCGTAAACTCTGATTGTGGTTTGTGTGGATCCGGTTTTTGCTGGTTGTTGATGGTGAACCCGGGTTTGTAGATCCTCATTGGATCTGTTTGTGGGCGTTTTACATATTTTAGGTGAGCCTCTTCCACGCTGGTTGTTGGTGGTGAATTGCTGGTTGTTAATATATGATGAATCTATCTAAAGGGTAATATTAATTATGTGAAGTCATTGAAAAGTCAAATATGTATACAAACAATTGTTTGAAAATCAAGTTTTAAAATTATTCAATCGCTTAGCATATATCAATTAATCTAATCAATAATCACATATATCAAAATAAATTGCAAGAAATAAATAGAAAGAAGAAGAAAACACAAGATTTATAGATGTTCCCCTAATCATCCTCATTGGAGTACATTTTCATTGGGGTACCTTCCCCCAATCGTCCACATTAGGGTACGTTCTCATTATGAGTAGGAGGAACCTTTGTTTCCAACCCAACCAAGCCACTGACAATATTGTTTCTCTCTAAGGAATTGTTAGAGGTCGGTTTTGAAGAACCAAATGAGATGAGTGGAGGTTGAAGATGATCTATAAGAAAATGAGAGAGAAGAGATCAAATGATTTTTCTCCCCTTGAAAATGAACAAACACATGGTACCCCCAAATATGACCAATACAAGTGATTAGGGTTTTTGTTAGCTTGACCATACAAGTATTTATAATAAGAGATCACACGCCGAACAAAAGGTTCATAACGACTAGTTTTCAATTTGAGAAATGCTAGGGTCACACTCTCTAACACACTCTTTTAACACATCCAATTAAAATCAGTCATGTCATCCACTTTTTTTCCATTTTTTACCTGCAACCATTTCATTTTGGTAACCATTTATTTATTTATTTTTTATTGTTATTTTTTCCAACTTCTCATCTTCAAATAAATATTGTTCCTTCATGTATTTCGTCTGTAAAATACACAATCTTGTTACTTTTACCCAAATTAAACAAAATGAAAAATAAATATGAAATTTTTGCTTTTCATTTTTTTTTGACAGGTTTTGCTTTTCATGTTTCTCGTCCTTCATGAAATGAAGTTGTTGTTGCTCAAAGATGACCAAAAAATATTTTCCGCTAGAATCTCAAATGCCAAAATATGCAATTCTTACATAAATCTCACCACATCTAGCACTCTAGAAGCAACATGATAAATGTAATTCTCTATTTTGGTGTACCTATAATATAGAACCCAACTAGATCTAGATTAGATCTGGGAAACTTTGCTACAAAAATGGAACCTAACTTAACAAATCAAAATGAAATTCAACTCATCGACGGCTATCGGAGCTTATGACCAAGACATCGACAACCACCGAAACTTGCAACAGAGATGATATGGTGGTGGCCAACGTTGGGAAGATTTGTAGGAAAGGAGCGGTGTTAGATAGATTGGAAGGAGAAGAAGAGGAATCACTCATGGTCAAGAGCTGATAAATTGTAATTAAAATAATAAATGCTATAAAAATAAAAATTGTTGAGAAACTTGTACTATCGGTTAACAGGTAGAAGAATAAAATAATTGGATGAGGTGGCTAAATTTTATTGGTGTGTGTTAAAAGAGTGTGTTAGGGAGTGTGACCCTAACATTTCTCTTCCTATTTTTACAACGTAATAATTTATTGTACACACGCAGCTAGTTCAGTTGCATTTCATCATTTAACACTCAAACACCAATCATAGTGCTACACATGTCACATTTGCTTACACTTAAAAATAATTATCTAGTTAGCCAAAATTGTTAGATAGGCAATAATATGTTAAGAAATTTTATTCCCAGACAATGAAAGGTTGGAAGAGTGCTATTTTAGCCAAACAAGGGTGAGTTGATTGTTTCTCAAGTCTCCTGACTATTATGTGGGTCTTGAAGACATCAAGTTGAGTCAAAGCTCAATAGAAATGGACAAAGAGACAATAAACCCAGACTCTATGTTTGTAGCGCCACTCACTGCAAGGTGTGATCTATAAGGAGCTACATTATGAGGAAGAACCACACATTTAGGATATTGTGAAGATATCATTTCGTGTTGTGAAGATATCTTCAATGAGGGAAAAATTATGGGTGAGTAACGGTCGGGTTCGGTCCATAAAACCCCATCTCAAGTGAAGCCGAAGAGAGAATAGACAGACCCACTTATGTCCATTAGGAACAACGGTTTGGTCAGTTTACGGTTGGAATCGGTTGCATGATGGACGTTTCGGTTAATTCGGTTTGCATCTTCTCCATTAATGAGTTGAGCATGAGAATTTTTTCAGGAAAGTCATGGCAAGTTACTCAGACGAAAACATTATGAAGGATGAGAAGAAACATTTTCACATGAAGGTGAAATTTTTAAATGAAGCTGCAGTGTTTGAGACTATTTTCTTTGTTGTTGATGGATGATGAAATTTTTCATTAATGTAGAAGTGCAAGCCATATTAGAGAAGGAAGGCTATCTAGTGAGGAAGACACAAGGCTTTAGACTAGAAGTGAGTAGAGTACAAGAGAACAGTGTACAAATTACAAATTACTTGTGAAACTGAAAAGAGACTAATAGCTATTTATTTTATTTTTTGAAAAGAATAGTTGTACTTAACTAGTATCTACTATTTAAGTTTCAAAATTTGGTCAACATTATTTTGTCAACATTACTATTATTATTATTAATAGCTCTAGCCTCAGGCGTAATAAATCAGTAAGCCCGTGTTATGCACTATCTTTTTTTATGTTTTTTTTAAGAGAACTATCTTTTTGAATGTCACTCTACACTCAGCAAAATACACTCCCGTCCAGCCAAAATGCTCCTACGCAAGTTAAGTAACGCTGCGTGACTTAACTTGTGCACGTTATATCTGCTGCATAGATACTGCGCAAGTTAACTCACGCACGTGTTAAATCTGTGCGTGAGTTAACTTGCGCAGTGTCTGACTTAAGTCACGCATGTGTTAATCACATGCGTGACTTAAATCACGCAGCGCATGTTAACTAACGCACAGTTTTACACATGCATTAGTTAACATGCGCATGGGTAAAATCGTCATGCCCTGCAGGGTGGGAGTGTATTTTGCGAGGAGAGAGCAGGATTCCTATCTTTTTTTTATGTTGTAAACATATAAATGCACTATCTTTACCGGCCACCATAATTTGTATTTATTCTTCCTGTTAATGGTCCAATCCAATCACCTTCTGCACCTCTCTCTCTACAAAAAAAAAAAAAAAAAACTCAGATCTACAAAAGAATTGAACATTGAAGGAGTTTTGAGTGAAGTAAGTTGAATGATCAGTGCTGATTGAAAAAAATCAACAAAGTTGTATATCTTCATCGTTTTTAATCTTTCCACGACCAACCACATAAACAAAGTTGTTAACACAACCCAGCATAAACATGCAAGCATGAATTTTTAACCCAAAACCCACTACCCAGTATTTTTCATTTTTCTAAATTTAACAATTCCACTAACCCAATATAGATATACAAATCAAATTCAAATAAATGAAAAAGTATATGAGATTTGAATTTCGAAATTCTGAGATGTACTTGTGCGAGAATGTTATTGAGAATGCCGAAACAAGTATCAAAGCTAGGAAAAGCGAAATACGGGATGGAAAGAGGAATCAATTTAGGTGCGTTTAAAAAATACCGGTGAAAAGTTGAAGGTGAAAATGGATTCGATTTGAGTTTAGAAAGAAAAATATTAGAACATGATGTTGATAATTTTCTAGGTTTATATAAATAGAAGAAGAACTAGGATGAAAACTCACCTCTTTTTGATTTAATTTTTTGTGTTGTAATTTGTTTTTTTGTTTTGTCAAATCGTGTACATCAGTATAAAAGAAAAGTGAAATTAATTAGATGTTGTTGGTTTTTTTTTTTTTGGGTATGTTGATGAAGATGATGATGGTTTTGATGAATGTGATGATGAAAATGATAAAGAAGTATAGGGAATAAGATGAAGAAAGGGCTTGACCAAAAAAAAAGATGAAGAAAGGGAAAATTCATTAGATGTTGTTGACCCACCAGTAACATAAAATAGACCTGCGTAATTCAATGAAATTAGATGATGCATTAGACATTAAATAGACACAAACACGCGAAGCTCTTGTATCATGAAATTTTCATATAAGCTAGTATTTGCTTGCAACAATCGGGGACGGAGCCAAGTGTTATTAAAAAGGGGCTACCGCCACCCTTGTAATCCTGGGATTATACTTGCCCTACTACTATTTGTTTATATGACTAGTCACCCCACTTTATCTAATAAATACAAGTATCAAACACCTTTTTATCATTTATCAATATTACACATTAGAACTTGTTAAATTGCCCATTCCAATTCTCATGATTCACGGAACAGTTTAATTGGACAATGTTATATAACATAAAATACTCAATGTTACATAAGTGGAACCCGAAAATTAATTGGAAACTATTTTGGGGACTATAATAAGATGTGATGTAAGTATAACTTTTTTAGACCAACAAATGTCCGAACTAAAAATCAAATTCGAGTTCTCTTAGACGATTTATCTTTTAGTGGAACTTTTTTTTTTAAGTGCGGTGGAACTCATTAATCATTTGTGTCAAATTGTTTGATTCACATTATCTTAAATTATAAATATAAACCATACAGCCAATTCATTTAGTAAACTAAATTGTATATAATTCAGTCCGTAAAGAAAAAATCGCCACCCTTAATGATTTTTTCTAGCTCCGTCGTCCCCGGCAACAATTATAACTCGGTCGGACTCGATTTTTCTAGAGTTGTGTTTTAGAATCCGATCTCGACCGTCCAAAACCACACCAAACTGAATTTTCCAGTTTTGTAGTCTAAGACGTGCTGAACGCACTGTCCTCAAGGATTTTCCGTTTTCTGCGTGTAGAAAGATGTAACAGACCTTTTTCGGCAAGCCGAGGATTCAGAACTGACAAGAGATATTATGTGATAGGTAGTGTAACCCAGAAAGAAAATAGAAGTGTGAAAGTGATATATTTTGTTTTGTACGTGAGTTGTGTTCTCAAGTTTTTCTGTACTGTGTATGTGCTCCTCAAAACAATTATATAGGCTTTTTTCAAAACAACCGTTGAGCACATAATTAAAAACATGGGTGAATACACGTACTTAGTTTTTTTTTTTCTATGAAAACTAAGTCTTGACATAAATATAGGGATATTTGAAAAGCTAGTTTAATGAACACCTGTGAAAGAGTCAACGGTTGCTAAAATCATGCCAAATTATTCTTAAGAAGGACAGCTAAATAAAAACATGTATTTGCTTTGATGACTCAGAGATATTAAAGGAATGGGTTGTTTAGTATATACATTTAAAACTCTATAAATTAATAATGTCAGGACAGGAGATATTTATTAATTTAAAGAATTATTAATTTATTGATAAATTAATAATTATTAAGTTAAAGAGTTTTTAAGTAATTATTTTGTACATACCAAACAAAAAAGACAAATTAGTCTATGCCTTTTAGAATTACGTTGCAGCGAACCTTTGGACTCAACGTAAATTAGTAACTATTGTGTTCATATGCATTGGAAAACAGACAACTATTGAATCATATTTCAATAGAGTGTAATATATATTTTTTCAGTTTCTATGGATTATTAATTTATGATCTTCTTGGGACCGAAAATTATAAAGGGATCTCCCGAAAAATTATTATCTTATTATTTTATCGAGTTTTTCAATTTTATACCTTGGCTCAATTCGGGACCGGACAAATTTATTATTTTAGAGAGTTTATTAATTTACCGAGTATTAATTTAAAGAGTTTCTACTGTATATAAAATCGGTCAAAGCAAATACATCAATAATAATTTTAGTAACAATAAAACTTCACAATTAATTATGATTTTTAACTAAAATTATTTTTCACTTATTCTAAGTAATATTTATATATGAAGAACTTTTGAAATATAATCAATATTTACAACAATTTTGGCTAGTAGGAATAGTTTTGCATATGAATACTAATTTTGTACAATGTACACAACACATAATCAATCAAACATAAATTACTTTACACTATTTTATGGCTTTAACATTTTGTATTTATCTTTATTTACATGCATTTTCTTATCTAGTAGCGAAAACCCAAAAATAATCGTGCTCTAATGGAGCAGTTAAAAAACTCACAAAACTGACAAACAAGTTTCTTCCTTAATGTAAATCACACGAAGAAAGGGAATCAATTTGAGGAACATTAACCGATACCTCACCTAATCTCTTGCTCCATCAACAACTTCGTTAACTTTTTAAACATATTTGTTAGACAAAACTTACGTGTTTGTTATTTTAAACAATGTAGCATGAATTATGGTGTTTAGCTCATCATATATGTACAATAAACATGAAACTCTATGAGTGGTCTACATGCATGTCCTGAAACTCTGTCTACATCCATCAAGACACATAAATGATCATTTGAAAGTCTGGTAACAAATTAAACTCTCAGCACATATTCCTCTTCATGTAGACAAGTCATAGGGCTTGATGGATATTGAATATACATGTAGGATGGGTAAACACATCATTCGAATCACATAGTGTTAATATCAGCACATCAGCTCTTTTGTAACAAAATATATTTAAAAGGTTAGCAACATACACTTTTAGCAACTAAAATGACCAATTTATTGCGAAAACACTTAAATGATTAACTTATTACAAACATATACAAACTATTAACTTTATGTACACTAGCATTCAGACGGTGTTCGTTCTTTTAATTGCAATAATACATATAAATTACGAACAATGGTTTTTATGGAATTTTTATTTTCCTCTTATAAAAAATGAAAATTTGATTTTGGTTAAAATTATTTTTATTTGATTAAAAATATAAGTATAGATTTTTCATTTCAAGAAAAACGATTATTTTATAGACAAAAAAAAAAATAACCCACTATCTTTTTTTTTGTGTTTTATTGTTTTTATTTCAATTATTATATTGTTCTTTTAAGGTTTTCCTCCATCTATCATGAAAGATAGAAAATAAATAAAAAATAACTGCTGGTTGGTAAAAATATTTGTTATCCTTACTAGTTGCCTGAGCTAAAGAGACAAAATGTCACAATTGGTTACCTAAGAGACATTCAAGGATGACTCTAATTTTAGGAAACTTTCTTGAAGCTGTATTAGTGCAAAAAACTATTTATTAAAGCACACAATCAGATGGGGTTTTCACACTATATAAACTTTATAAAGTGATCAAAATAATTCAATTTGTTAAATGTTGTTGATGTATGTAAACACAAGTTAATTACAATATGTGAGCAGTTCAATGAAACGTTTTAGATGGAGTCTCAAGAGCACTCTTAAGAAGTAAATGAATAATACATTGTTTTCACTGTTTAGTTGGTTTAATGGATCTTTCTCTGATCATTCAAGGCCCATTAAGTTGTGATTAGGGATGAGAATAGGTCATGCCGGCCTACAGGGACCTACGGCCTAGCCTACGACACGTTAAGTCAGGCCATGCTTTTTTCTTAAATAGAGAAGGCCTATGCTTTTTTTTAAGCCTATTTAGCTTAAAAGGCCATGCCACAGGCCTCTCAAAAAGCCTCTCAAGCCTATTAGGCCGACCTATTTAAGTAATATGAATAATATTATTTATCATTATATTATATTTTGTACTTTGAATTAAAATATAAATTTGTAAACTTTTTCAATAATTTAAGCTTTATTAGTATACATTAAATTTTTGCATATATAAATGTATTATTATAAACTAGAATAGAAATATGATTCAATATGTAGTCGAATTCTCTAAAACTTCGTGTTGATTATCAAAAGAAAGTTTAATCTAATTGAATCATTATTCGCTAGTTCATTTAAACTTAGATCACATTATATATTTAAAGATATTCATAAGATATAGGCTTTTAAACAGGCTAGCAGACTCTATAAGGCTTTCAGAAGGTCAGGCTCAGGCCTATAAAGTAGGCCTATGACAGGCCGCAGGCCAGGCTTAGGCTTTAAAAAAATATGGCAGACCAAGCTTAGGCTTTGCAAAGCCTAGCTCGGCCTAACCTATTCCCATCCCTAGTTGTGATCCAGAGCCTCCTATTGATTGTCTGTTTTGAGTACGACCGCGCGTGGGCTAGGATACAGCTCATCCGTACCGGACGCGTGGAGTTGAGATGCGTTGATCGTCCGTACAGAACACGTGGTATTAAGTGAAGATGAGATGAGCTGGCGGGCCTGACTTGGACAATCAAACCATTGTTGACTGAAAACGTGCTAAGATTGTTGACTTGACTTGGACAATCAAACCAGTGTTGTCTGAAGACGTGTTGAGCTAGATGGCTTGACTTGATCAATCAAACCAATGTTGACCAAAGACGTGCTGAGCTGGCTAGCTTGACTTGAACAATCAAACCAGTGTTGATTGAAGACATGTTGAACTCAGCTGGATGGCTTGACTTGAACAGTCAAATGGAAAGGTCTATGTCCAAATGCTAAGGAGGAAAAATGGCTGAAAATATGAAACTTATTTATGCTATGATCCTCTTTATCTCCTTGATTCTTGCTGTTGCAACTGAAGTTAGTGGTAAAGTTTTTTCTCATCCTTTTAAAATCTTCTTGTGTATATAAAGAAATCTCTCACCCATTTAAGTTTTTTTTTTTTACAAACATTTCAGTAATATTTGTTTCTTTTGTTTTCATATCACAGCATTTAGTGCTTCATGTGATAGGAATTCTGATTGTCCGGACTTTTTTTGTCCACCTTCTCTCGTTCCGAAATGTCTTTATTATGTGTTACTGCCGATAAAAGTGATAACCATAACAATTAAGTTGATCCTTCAAAAAATAAATAACAGCTAAATTGAAATTTTATTATATTTTACTTTTTTTAGAGGATACTCCTATTTTACTTATGAGCCTAAATTTTTATTTTTGGTCAAGAAATTTTTTATTTTTACGTGATAATAATGTTCTTATTCATATAACCTGTCTCTCACTTTAATTTATACTCTGACCTTTCAACTTCTTTTACAGGCTTTACTAAAAAAAAAAAAAAAAAATACTTCTTTTACAAACTCAAAAAGGATGTTTATTACACTATACATCTTTCACGTTTGTTCACCTCAGGAATAATATGACAACAACAATGTCAGCACATTATTATACTAAATTACTTCAATAAATTAAAGAAATTCGTCTATGTGTTTTTTTTTTGTACACATTTTTATTTTATGTGCACATTATTATAAAACTGGTATGCGATAAACGTTCACATTTTTGTCAAAAAAATGTGGCCCTAATTAGGTGCCTCGTAGTCGTAGTGATCAATGTACTTATGTACAATCATGATGATGGAATGCACCCTGTGGAACAACAACTCAAAAGATCCCACTCAGACACACTTGTTAAAACTATGTACATACTGGAATCATCACCAGTCCCCTTTAATATTCCCCTTAAGTAGGACTCATAATAGTCCATGGTCTTCCTTCCTTGATGAAGTTTTTAAACTTCTGCTTTCCTGTGACTAATATTTTTACTTCAGATAAAACCATACATTTGCAGTAATATTAAAAAATAACACTTCATAGACAGTTTTTTCACATTAGATGATTTTGCTTGTAGCAGGAAGAGTAACTTGCAACACAAGTTGCCTTTGTTGAGGAAAATATAGTAAAAAAAACATATGGTATGCTCCATGGGAAATATTTGATAGTCACCAACTCAATACAACATTGACTATTAATGAGCTACATATTGTATTGTATGTATAAGAGAGGTGACTCATATGCATAATGTCTAAAAAAAATTAAGATATATGGTGTCCCCTGTCCTCCACCCTTGTGGTCTTGGAGCATTGGTGTATTTTGTCTCCCGGACTCCCAAATAAGATATTATTGGGTTCAAGTATGAGTGGTAGTCTCACATCGACTATAAATTAATTAAGTATTGAATATGTAAAAGAGACTATTCGTCTAATTAATGTGTTAAGATTTTAGATGGAGAGATGTAGTTTATCCCTCTCATGTGATTTTGGAGCTTTGACTTGCTCAAGATGATCTCCTAAACTCCTCAACAAATCGGTATCATCAGAGCCCATACTCTATTTTGTATTTTGTAATAAAAATGATATTGATGACGTGAAAGAAAAAAAAATTAACAAGTTAATGCGTAGCAACTCAAAAAAATGTCATAAACTAGTTATGCAAATAAAATAAGCAAAAGAGCTAGTTCAGCATACCATTAATAGCAAACATATGCTTGACCCAAAAATAAAATAGCAAACTCATATATTTTGATGAAAAATTAAATCCACTGAAGGACTTAATTTGTAAGCTACTTTTGATTTTAAGCGGGAAAAACTAAAGACAGAATAAATCACATAATCAAAATAAATCACAAGACAGACTATAATTACTCCCCCTTTTGTAATATTATATAAAATCTTGAAGGAAAAAAAATGTTGAGATATAACCACACCATTTGAATATTCATATAAAACGAGCTACGTAAATAGACGGATTTGTTTGTTCAGATATCATAAAAATTTGAAATTTAATACACTACAAGTAATCCTTGAATTTTTTCTAAAAAGAAAATAAAAAAATCCTTGAATTTGAATCAAGACTTTGCGTTTGCGGAGGACAACAGTGGCCCGACAAATAATAGGTTGAGTGAATATTATGATTGAGACCGGTAGTTGTTAATGAATGGAAAAAATTAGCTCGGACAATTTTTTGGAAACCTCATGTGTTCGTTTTGCTCAACAGTTGACAGCAGTTTTTCCAAATGAAAACGACAGCCTTGCCTTATCGGTTGAACCAAAGTTATACTTTATGACTCCTGCGTCATTATCAACTGTATTGCTTGTGGAAGGGAAGGAAAATACTACTGCTGGATTCGATTTTTTAATACCAAAACTGTATGACAATTGAGTAGATGTTTCTTCTGATTGTTGCTGATTACCAGTAGAGAATAATAACGGCATGATGGATGGTGTTGGCGGTTCAGAGAATACAGAAGAGGTTGCTGTAACAGGGAAGGTAAATCCCGAGCTGTTATCAGATGCCAAGGTCCATTTTGATTCAGGCTTCTTGATGGAAATAGGAGCTAAAACTGGTTTATTGGCGGGATTATTAGCGACAGTCTTCTTTTCTTGATTTACTAAAGAAGGATACTGACCAATACTCGGGAGAGTCATCAAAACATCCTGCACAGTCAGTACATCAAAAACATTACGTTCATGAAGTACCTAGCAGGCCAAAAATATATGTATTGTGATGATACTAAAATATATATTAAAAAAAAATACAATTTAGATAGGTTTTTATCCCTTATCTATCTGGTTTTTCATCTTAGTCGCTGTAAAATTCATTGTAACAAACTGATCTATTTAATATATATTCTTTTAATTGAGGGTCTGTCAAGCCCAGCCCCAAAACAAATATTTCTGGATGCCTTCCAACTACCTCCCCCACCATCTTGTCATTCTCTCCATGAAGGCAAGGTTGTTACAACTTAATTTCTTCTTCTACCATTGGTTATGTAAACTATCCAATTTTGCTTTATTATGGGTACCACAGGGTGCTTAAAACTACGAAATCATTTTTTTCTTTCCAAAAAGACTAACAACTTTTTTCGGCTACTTCCTTGTGACACAAATTTAGGAAAGAACTACATGTAAAAAAATTATTAGCCATAAAATAGAGTACCTTGTCAGTAGACTTCAATGAAAACATTTGAGAACTACCAAAATTTTGTGTAGTCTTTGCATCATTAGCGAGTCTGGGGATGCTTCTGTGAACATTCAGGTCAGATGCCAAAGTCCCTTCTTTTGTGATGTCAACAGATTTATCAGTACTCTCCCTGGGTTGAATATCAACATTGTAGCTCCCTTCATCTTCATTTCGAAGAGTAGAAATCATTCCACCAAACTCGTCATATTTACAAGGGCCAACATCTTTTAGTTTAGTAAGGCCATTATCTACGTTTGAAGTACTTGTATTATCCGAAGACTCAGCATTCTTCCAGTTGGTTGCTAGCTTCAGTTCAGCAGATTTCTCCTTAGGAGTGGGAATGTTTCTATCAATATGCTCCAATATCTTCTTAGCCATCAAACTAGTATGCATGTGTATTGTTGGAACACTACGCTCAAAGCCCACTGGCTTACGAGTGCTACTCATCCCACCCAAATCCATGCTTGTTGCAACAGTTGGAGTTGGACATTCAATAAAACCAGAATTTTCTCTCTGTGAAGAGTTCATAGATGAATATGCTGGTCTCCGTGAAGTCGATTGTACACCAAACTTATGCCTAGTTCGACGAATAGGTCCAACAGACCCATATCCACTTTCCGATGCACCAACTTCAGATTTGTCCTTTGTTTATTACAATTATGTTAGTAATCAACTACCAGCAGAAGGGAAAAAGTAATCAACCATTTTAAAGAATTAAATAAAATATTGAAACTAAAGGAATAAACCAAATTCAAATACAAGATAGTTAAATAATAAAATCTCAAATGAATATAATGACCAATACTTGAGATGTAGTTGATTAAAAAGGTTAAATATTACTGACAAAACTTGCCAGAATAAGAAAAAAAACACGGGAAATCCCACTTTCTTGATCATATTTTCGAAGTTTTAGATGCCCTTTACTTGAGATATGAAAAGTTTCAATTTTCAGTATTAGAATATATCTTAAAAACCTTTAATTTAAAGTTTGTAGGCGATATGACTAATAAGTGAAGAAATCATGGTCTTTCTTTACAAACAATATGATGCCAAAGAAAACTGCATCGTCCCCAACACACCTCTAAATGCTAAAGTAAAAGCAGGAAATTTTAGATATTTGGCTCATACAATCAAAAGTTTGGTAGCAAGTTATGTTTTGCAATGTGATATCCTAACCAAAAATTTATCTTCTAAACTCACTCATTTTTTTAAATAAAAATCTGTTGATGTCATTTATCTACAATCTCTTAACTCCTAACATAAGCAGAGGTCAAAAAACTAAGCAAGGTAAATAGGAATACCATAGATTGTGAAAGGATCAAACATCCACCAAATTTACCTTATATTCTAAGCAATAACCAATAAGACTGTTACATACAAATTTCATTATCAGCAATTTACAGGGTATTAAAGGAATCAGCATACAATAAGTCAAATAGAATCACAATAACAGAACAGTGAGAGTTACCTTCAGATGCAGACTTGTCTGTGATTGACGGAGAGGAGTTGATAAAATGTGGCTGTAATTGCCCTGGGTATGAATCAACTGGAGAGAAAGAAAACAAAAAACAAAACAATTTTAGATACAACTTGAGCATTGAAGTACAAGATATGCTATATCTAAAAAAAACAAACCTTGGACTTGGACTTGGTTAATAGAGTTCTGGAATAAGGAGTCCGTGGATGATTAAGAAATCCGTATTTGCTTCCCTGACTTTGTGGTGTTGCGTAAGCATCCTGCACGACAACACCTGGCCAGCATGTTGGTGACTTTTTTGATGGTGATGGATCATATGGTTTTATTCCAGCTTTATCATTAAGGACCATTGTGCTTTCGACAGTTTGAATCATGTTTTTAGAACTGGGGCTTGCTTCAGATGCTCGGGAACCCATATATGCTCTAGCAATCTCAACTGGTGAAGCACCAATCTCATCCCGACCCTGTAGAGTTGTTAATTTGATTATTATACAACAAAACTAACCTAGAATGACTGCATGTTTTACAATTCAAATGCATCGCAATATAATACAACTACCAGGTACTGTCAAATTCAATCTTTCTTTCTTAAGATAAGTCAGGTTGAATCTGAACATTTCACTGTCTATTTACACTGAAATGTTGACTTTTTGGGGAAATTAATACTGTGATTCCTGACTTTTTGGAACAAATTAATTATCATATGCTATTGTTGGTAACAATGAAATTCTAACAAGAGGACAGAATAATGATAAAAAAAAATGTATAAATGGCAATTAATTAAAGTCAAAATTCTTCCTTAACCTAGTGCTTTTATGTAAGATGCATCTAGCTTGTAATCCATGTATGCTATCCCAGTACCTCGATACGACTTAGTCAACATGTCTATAAGCTGATTCTTAGAAATTAACAAAAGAAATGGTGAGTAAGCTGATTCTTAGAAATTAACAAAAGAAATGGTGAGTAAGCTGATTCTTAGTCAACAAGTGACAGCAATCAACCTCTATATGTTTAACCCTTTCACGAATGATTGAATTTGAAACATCATATTTGGCAATGGTGAGTAACTGAGGGAAAATGTGAGATGTGAAAGAATATGAAAGTGGAGAAATTCAGAAAGAATGAAATCCGTAACTGCAACAAACAATACAACAGTAAACTTCAACCAAAACAAAACAACTTTCTTTCTAATTGAAATGGTATGCAAAAGTATCACTCTTAAGAAATAGATCTTAACTTTGTTGGCACCTAGAACCCTAGCAATGATTTACAGCTTACCACAATTTTTTATGAAAAATTAATAGAAAAGAATATATGTGACCACCGGGGGACATAGACCGAAGCCAAGAAGACAAATAGAATATGCTACTTAAATCTACAATTGGGTAGACAACCTATTGCTGAAAAATTCTATCCTAATAAAATCCGGGATCAAGTCTCCCCAAGAAAATCAATTGAAATTGTTTCCAAACGAATCTAATTTATCGGCACAATGATTTCGAACAATAACAGCTTAAATTTTGAAGTACTAATTGATATCTAATAGATTGAGGACACAATTCAGCCCTAAGAAGATAGCGCATATTTCAAAAGTGTTTATCAGATTCATAACTATTAGTAAATGTGAATGGTTCAAACAAGTACATGTAATGCTCACACACTTTTGACATGCAAGGTGTTGAGCTACCCTGTATGGCTGCATTTGATTCTTCATGCTTTCGTTCATTGAAAACCTTAGGAAGCTTTTGTGCTGCTACAACCCTCCCATCATCTTGTCTAGAAATCAAATTTGTATCTCCCTTTCCTTGTTCAACATTCAAAACATCGATTGCTCTTGAATTCAAAATCTCCACTATACGATTGAATTCATCTCTACATAAGATTAAAAATATTTAGATATGGTCTGCAGAAAGCAAAAAAATGGCTTTCTTCATGAGGTGAATTTTCGAAAGGAAGGGAGGGAAATTGTTTCATTTTTAAGTAAATATTCTCCTGTTTGGATTTTTTTTTAAAACGGAATAAATTGAAAGATTGACATCTAAGTAAGTGTAACCCTCCAATTGAACTTCATTAGTTTCTATACACTTTAACAGAATCCGAGATTAAAAAATTAACCCTTGTTGCCCTCTATCCCTAGCCCTCCACTCAAACATACAGTAAAGAAAATAGTAAATGCTAAGAGGTTTTCTAACATCATGAGCATACAGCTTCAGCAAGAGACGGAACTTTGCTGAGTCATATCTTGATCCTGCTCACAGCTTGATTCATTAAAATCTTTCAGAAATTAGAATTTTGGCTTCATAATAAAATGTGCCAAGAGGGACGAGTGCGAGTGCGAGTGCTGGTGCATGAGTGTTTGTGAGTTATGTTCAAAAAAATATATATTTGAACAAGCCAAAAGAGTTATGTTCAAAATTAATATGTAATGTTCAAATATATATACCCTTAATATTTACACATTAAGTTTTGACACATATATAAATAAAAAAATAAAAAATTAGTCACAAATTTGAACTTAAATCACTGGGACTAAAAAGCTCAGTATTAGCTTTTATTTTGTTAAGTCAATGCCAAGCTAGGCATGACCCATGTATTTCAAGCACCGAATAAGAGAGGCATGCTTAAAAGTATCATAAACTATGCAAGTAATATCCAAATGAGACTTTTTTGTGCTCTGGGATATCCACAAGAGGAGAAAAAGAAGACAGACAATGATAAAAAAATTTGAATTCCATCCCAAAGCAGCCAACGTTGGCAAGAAACATAAGAATAACAAATAGGGTTAATCTCAATAAAACTTGGATATCAATTTACAAGAACCTTGCATAAGCTCTAAGCCATAGGGATGAATAATCTGATCTACAACATACCAACTTAAATAATAAAATTGGTAAATAAGTCACTCAGCAAGGTGGAGAAAAAACTAGTTATTATAAAGTTAATTAATGTACCTGGTGAATTTTGTCCCTTTCACCAGTTGCTCTATATCAGAAAGCCTATTTTTCTCAGGTTGCTCTCCTTTTTCAACACGCCTAGGCAGAACAAAGTCAAAACTGCTGTTTAGCTTTCTGCTTTCACCACCAGTGCTTGCCATTTTAGACAATTCAGATGGCGGGGGCTGCAAATAAATAAGCATATTTGATGATAGGAAAATGATCAAATTCAACACCAAGAATTGAGAAATGAAATACAGAAAGTGTGAGATAGACAAAAAAAACTTGTACTAGGCAGAGATTCAAACAATCAAATGAAATTTTTAGGATAAAGAAAATGAGGAACATAGCTGAAATGGATCATCACGAGCATTTGATGTGAACATCCAGATAAATTATAATTAGTCACATGACATTAAATTTGTATCTGCTTAGAAGAATAACTTATGAACGTAATTACTCAAATTTGCACAGAGGCAATTTATATTGTATAGCATAGTTATTAATCCTGAATAATAGCACCAGTGTCCAACCCCAAAAATGTTATAAATAACATAAATAGGGTAACTATAGGTTGATTCTATTCTTTAAGAAATCACAATTGCAATATACTAAGCACTAAAACTATACACGAATACAGAAGAAGCAAAAACATACTTACATGTAAATTGGTTTTGAGCAGATTATCTTCATTGTGCTGTTCACCACTTCCCCATTTATCTGTCACAATTCAATAAAATGATCGGAAATATGAGTGTACGACCAATTTCAAGATTAATCAGTAAAGTATATTATACAGATAACAAATATTGATAATGGTCTAAGTAACTCGTTTAATTCCACAATTAAAGGACTCCGTTGTTTGTATAAGCTGAAAGCACAAGAAGCACAAAAACAGTTTTATACGGACGGCGTGATAAAATACAAATATAGACATAATGCAGGATGAAACGCTCAGGAAATAAAACAGTAAGTAGCTTCAGAGAAATAGGAGAATACTATCTCTTTTAATATATCATCACTTCTTGAAAGTTTTCTTCAATGCAAAAGATGTTAGTGTATTGAAAGCCACAAACTTCATGTCACCTTATCATTACACCCTTTTCAAAACAAAGTTCAAAGAGCTGTCATACCTAAGACTATTTGTTCACATAGGCTGATATGATTATCATTACATCTGCACTTTTGCCACTTTTACAAATACTTCAAGTAGGCTTCATATACTTTTCTTATTACAATTATAT
Organism: Medicago arabica; assembly: GCA_946800305.1. Lineage (NCBI taxonomy): Eukaryota > Viridiplantae > Streptophyta > Magnoliopsida > Fabales > Fabaceae > Medicago > Medicago arabica. Next base: position 41,386,662 of record OX326971.1, on the reverse strand, counting down.
AAAATAATGAGTTAAATGCACTTTTGCCATCAATCATTTGAGAGAATTCTGCTTAACCCCTTGTACAAATAAAAAATTACAAACTTAGATTCCAACCTTGTAATTTAAAGATTCTTTGCTTTTAGACCTTCGTGAAATCTAACTGTACAAAACGACGTGGCGGGGGTGACCAAAAATTCGCCCAAATTGCAGGGCCACAGGGGGCAAAAAATATTACAGGGGGTAAACATGAATTCGCTAAAATGGCAGGGGGCAAAATTGCATTTAACTCTACAATAATTGTATATTTTGTATAATTAACCCTACGAGGATTGGTTTTGTCATCCAAAAAAGTCTAGCGGCGCAGCTTGTTGTTCGCTTGCCTTCTATTCATGTGTAATTAATCCTTGATATATAAAAAAAAGTTATCCACTTTAGGGAAAACGTCAAGAATCTTTCATCATGATAGAGTACTTCACTAGTAATAACATTTCGTGTTTTAAATTTTTTTTTTTGTTCAAGGTTTCAACAAAACAGCGGTCAAACTACAGTGCCACTAATAAATTAGGACTTCAAAGTTCAAATAATATCATTCGCATCAATTAATTCTTGAGTTTAATTTATACTACGGCCCTACAAAAATTCTACACACATGTATCAACCAATGAGGTATGACAAGTCATGTATTTTTTAACTCGTTAAATGATGTGCCAACACATCATTGGATGCATGTGAAAAACTTTTATACTCTTAATTCTTCCTATGAGGTGAACAACTTGTAGATGCACCTGCTTCTAGTAACCATAGCCACTTAACCAATAAAGCACAAATACTCGGATTAGGCGTGTCTCAGTGTCGGATACGTACCGCGTACGACATCGACACATATGATTAAATGAATTATATCATTTTCTCAAGATTAATCTCGGTGTCCGTGTTGCCCGAGTATGTGCTTCATAGTACTTAACTCTCTCCCTCCACATAAACAACAAATGTTAGGCAAACTAATTTTGTCATTAATCTGAAGTTAAACCCCTCACATTGTTTAATTACATTTTCTAATCACTATAATTAGGTTAAACTGTCAAAAACGAAATTAGTTATCATACTTTACCATAAATGCATAATTGCGTAATTGAGAAAAAACCGCGGGAAAATTGAAAAGAGAAACGAACCTTGATCTTGAACGGAATCGGGAGTGGAGAAGAAGGAAGGAAGAAAACGAGTGGCTCCATTAGCGATGATGCGATAGGCAGGATCGACGAGCTTGGAAATCCATCGGCGGTTGGATGAGGGACGGGCGTAAGGAGTGGACGGTGGCTTTCTCGGCGGTGGTTTACGAAGTTTGCCGCCGGCGCCTCTTTGCTCCGGTACGGTTGTGATTTGATCCATCGAATGGAATCGGAGTTGTTGCAGCAGTCGACAGTGGAAAAGAAAGTAAGGTAAAAGGCTAATAACGATGGCACTTACAAGTTTCAAGGTCGAGTAGCCGCGGAATTTTTTGTTAAGGCTATGTTTGGTAAAGTAAAAAGCTAGCTTATAGATTATCAAATTAACTTATATGCTTATTTTGAAAAATATAACAAGCTTCTTTGATTAGCTTATAGTTTTTTTTTTATGTTATTTTATTTAGCCTTTTTAGCTTATAACTTATAGTTTTACATATTTTCTTCCACTTTTAATCTTTAATATTAATAATTAAAAATGTTTATAAAAACTATTATATATATCATTCACCTCAAAATCTAATTTTATCAAATGCTTTAGTTTCAGCTGGTTTTTCAGTTGTAAATTTTCAGCTATCAATCATAAGTTATAAACTAGTTTATTTACAATTTGCTTACTTATAGCTTAATTTTACAAAGAAAAATCACGGATGTTATATAGCCATTTAAATCAGGACTATTCTCTATTCATTTGTAATAGGGTTATGTTAATTAGTGTCTCTAGAAAGACCTTTATAAGAGTATTTGTTTCTAGGGCGTGTTTTGTGAAGAGAGAAAAATGTGGGAAATAGAGTAGAATTGATGGGTTTATTTGGTATAAAATAAAGAAATAGAGATGGAAGATATAGAAGTGTTGATTACTTTTGAAAGTACAACAATACCCTTGAATTAAAAGCACATCCCATCAATTAATTTTACTATTTTTTTAGGAATTAATTTTACTAATTAATTACTTTATTTCATTTGTATTAGATTTAAAAACTAGATCAACTTAATTAATTATTTTTGGTGTGAACAGGTATTAGTATAAATTATTTTTTAAAATATAACTTATATAAGATACTAAATTTAATTAGCACAGTGATGTTATTTTGCCAATGAGCTTGTCAACGTCAAGAGAGAGAAGGGCAGCGTAGCAAATATATAAATTTTACAGATCTCTCGTCTAGGGATGTAAATGGATATCCATGGATGTAGATAGTGTGATATCCGTGTCTGATCCGTTAGACAAATATGAAATTCGTACCTTATATATATCCATGTGGATATCCGTTTAGCGGGTAATCCACGGATTTTGAGATATCTGCGGGTTTATACAGATATCCATTCATGGATACATTTATTAAAAAAATTGTTTTTTTTTACCGAAAAACTAAAAACAAAAGTATGCATTTTCTTTTCTTTTTAGCAAAATATAATATGCATACATTACAATAACAATAAAGATCATTGACTCAACAAAAACATAAATAAAGTTTCTTACGTTTAATAAAATAAAGTTTTTTGATTTAACTAAAGCATAAATAAAGCTCATCATATTCAACAAAAATAAAGTTTTTTGCTTCAAAAATCTCGACCACTTTCACTTGCTTTTAAAAGAATGTGATACATAATTGAATAGTCATGTAATAACTAATAACACTCACATTACCGAGTATTTTTGCTTAGAAAGTTGAAATGTATTAAAGTTATTTATGTCTTCTACTCAGTTTAATAGCGGGTATGGATATTCGCGGGTGTGGATACCATTAAATCTACATCTGTATCCATTAATTAGCGGGTACTTAAAATATCTATTTATTTTATCCATGGAAATTCATTAAGGTATCCGCTCCATGTCCGTGACGGATTTTATCCGCAGATATCCGTGGGTGCAGATTTTTTTGTCATCCCTACTCTTGTCTTTCTTCACATACATGTAAAGAAAAGAAAAGGTGTGGGCCCCACAACATTTTAGTCTTTCTACTAATATTTCTGTCTGCTATGCCAAACGAAAGAACTTGCTTCTCTCTTCCACATCTCTCTCGTCTCTATTTCTTTGAAAATAAATAGACCATTAATGAGTACCACTTATACATTTGTTAGCATATTACTTTCTTAGGGTTAACGGCGTGTCTTGAGCGTATTGCATACAATGAAAGTGACATGTTTGACTATGTGTTTGATGATTACGTGCATTGGTAAATTTTGGTGATTTGTGTGTTTGGTGAACCTTGATGAATTTCGGTGAAAATGTAGACACATACTTGATGCAATATTTTGCTTGTGTGTTCAATGTATGTATATGTTGTGGGGTTGTTGTGAATTATTTTAATCAAGTGTTATTAATCATATGAAATTTATTATGTCGTTTTACTTTCATTTGATTATGCTTTAATTGTTGAATGGTATCTAACATCAAGTGGTCGTTTGGTTGACCACCTACCTTATTCGTGTGAATGGGTACGACTTGCAGGATTAGTCGATTTGCTTAATGTGAGTATGCTTGAGGCTAACATTTGGATGTTACCTCGTTTTCTTGCTTTGGGGTCGGAGTGTCAGGCTCTGATTAGGATGTATGTTTGTCGTTTATGTTTTATGACTTTATGAGATATTTATTCACTATGTACGTTGAGAGTTGAAATTTATATTGGTGATGTGTTATGAATTATATGACATGGCTACCTTGAAATTTATTTATCTGTTGATGATTCTTTATATGATTGTATCATGTGTGTGTTTTATCGCTTGTAGAGTTTAAGGAGTTACAACAGACATCCTTCTGTTACAAACTTTCTAAGAACAGCGAACTATTAAATCTTTCATTTCATTTGGTTTATCATAACACGTAATAGTGACCGATAAGGGATGAAACGGTAACAAAGGAAAGAACTGTGATATGAATGTTTATCAAAACCAATTCCTCTAAAGACTTCGTTTGAAAAGGGTATAAGAAGGAAACACACGATGTACATGTTGTGAATCAAATCGGATTTTTTTTACTCTCAGACTCGAAATGAAAGAAATACCGTAATTGAAACGGGAACGATAATAGTCATGCTAAATTGTACAAACCGTGTTTCTTTAATCTGACTGCCATAAGTAGAACAACGTCTTCAGTCCGAAGAAAAGACAAAATAGAACCAATAAAGTAGTCAGGTAGGTTGCTGATCATGTCTCGACCATTGTTCTCATGTAAACCATGTGCATTAACAAAACCCAATTCCATTTTCATAGCAAGTTCGTACAAATAGAATAAGATGAATTGTTAAGCACCATATACACATATAGGCTGTGTTTGGTAACACAAATAAGCTAGCTTATAAGTTCGTTGGATGAAAACGTGACGTGTTTGGGCTGTGTTTGGTAACACAAATAAGCTAGCTTATAGCTTGTTGGATTAGCTTATAAGCTCGTTAGATGAAAACGTGACGTGTTTGGTAACAAGCTTTTCTCATGAGCTTATAGCTTTTTGTGAGAATCTATTTCAAGTAGCTTTTTAACTTATAGCTGGTAGCTTTTAATATTTTCTTCCATTTTTAACCTCGTTAATTTAATTTTATTATATTTTTAATAAAAAAAACAACTCTCAATCATATATAACTATCCACTTTTAATGAGAGAAAAAAAACATAACTACCCACTTTTTATATTTAGGTGCAACCATCATGTTGCACGTTATTATTACCTTGCTCTTAATTCATGCAATATAATTATAATTTAAAATAAAATATACAATAAATAGTGAAGCAAATGTTTAGTAAAAATAAGGTTGATTGAAGTCATATAACACATTTATCATTTTCGGGATGAAAGTAATTTGAAATAAATTTAAATATTTAAAAAGAAATAAATTAAGTAATTTTTTTATGTATATATTTTATAAAAAATAATAATGTTCTTTTATGTCATTTCATACTTATCAATCACTTCAACAACTAATTTTATCAAACACATTATTTTTAATAAGCGAGTTTTTCAGCTATAAGCTATCAGTTATCAGTCATCAGCTATAAGCTAACTTTTCAGCTATCAATCATCAGCTTATAACTTCTTTTTACCATAGAGAGCCTAAGCTAGTGGTTCTTGAGCTACAAAATTGTATATGCTGCTAACTATTTGTTGTCTAAGGCAAGAAGATTGTAAATATTGCTCTATTGTTGGATTGTAAAGAAAAATAGGAAATAAAGGTTGTGTTTGGTAAAGACGAAAAGCTAGTTTATAGCTTCTTGAATTAGCTTATAAGTTTGTTGGATCAAAACATGACGTGTTTGGTAACAAGCTTTTCTCACGAGCTTATAGCTTTTTTTGAGAAGCTATTTCAAGTAGCTTTTGAGCTTATAGCCGATAGCTTTTTATATTCTCTTCCAATTTTAACCTTATTAGTTTTATTTTATTATTTTTTAATTAGAAAAAATTACCCATATTCATATGTAACTATCCACTTTTTATATCTTAAAAAAAAAACTACCCACCTTTGATGCAAAGCCACCTGCATGTTACTACTTACTACCATATATTTTGTTTGTTCTTTTTCCTTTTTTTTTTTACTTGCTTTCAATTCATATAATATAATATAAAGTTTTAAATAAAATCTGCAACAAATAGTAAAACCATTTAAGTGAAATAAAAAAATATTAATTGAATTCATAAAAATCATTTATCATTTTAGAGATTAAAGTAATTTAAAATAAATTCAAATATTTAAAATAAGTAAAAAAATGTGTATATAATTTATAAAAAATTAAAAAAAAACATGTCTTTTTATGTCATTTTATATTTATTAGTCACGTCAACAACTAATTTTACCAAACACATTATTTTTAATAAGCGAGCTTTTCAGGTATAAGCTATCAGTCATCAGCTATAAGTTAGTTTTTCAGCTATCAGCTAGCTTATAGCTTGTTTTTACCAAACAGAGCAAAAGACTATCGCTTAAAACAACTAAACCACTCTTTATAATTTTTCAAGACTTTGAATAAAATGAATTGGAGTTGATTCTCTTCAAAAATGAATTGGAGTTACTCAAGTCTTAAAGAGCATTGCTATTGCTCCCGACAGATTTTATCCTGACGGGGTCACGATACGATTAAAGCTATATTATAATTCTGTTTTTGCCACAAAACACAGAAGGACATTGTTGTAATTAATAAATATATTTAGTGCTGCAATAGCCTTTCTTGAAGATTTTGCTACATCTCATGTCGCGATAACTAGCATTAGTCCAAGTCTTAATTACACCCCTTTAATAAATAAAAAATCTTAATTACATTATATGTCGGGCCCTAATTTTGTCCGACCAATTCAAATGAAGAAATCAATTTGATTCGAATCACTAATCAAACAAACTCATCGTAATCAAATGTGTATTCAAATATTAACATATTCATTCATGTATTTGTTATAACTTTATATCTATTGGGATGAAAGGTGCACAAGCTCAATGAAGAGCTGATTTTGCAGTTTTTTTTTTTTTTTTTTTGGCTTTTAAAAGGACGAATCCCTTTTGATCCTAGTGGGAGTTGATGATTAACAAATAGCAATTTTAGTTAGTTTGAAAGAAAGTTTAGTTTAAATCATGTTATAGTTTTTTTTAATCACATTTGAGAATTCAGCATATTGCATATAATTTTCAGTTGCTGCATTGCCCAACTTTATATATTGGTTTGGAAGGCTTTGAATAATGTACTTACTTTTAAGTCAGTCTAGCAAATATGGAGCTCTCAGCCTCAGGGACCAAAAACTGCATTAGTTTTTAGTGTTTTACGGTTTTTTACAAAGATTTTGTTGCTATGTCTATTATCTTGTATGATTTATTCATGACATGGTTTTACGTACAATAGAAATGCTTGCTTGATTACCCATATTTAGGAGTGTACGTAGGGTAGGTTAAAACAATGTTGAAAAGAATTTAATTACAAAGCAAATATGGAATGAAAGACCATGAATTGAATGCAGTGATGTATTTGTTTCTTTGAGAAGTCGTCCATTTCCAATATAAGTGATGTGCACATACTGGAGTAAGCAAAAATTAATACTAATTGATTAAAAGGGGAAATATGACAATAACTTATAATACAAAAAAAAAAAAGTTAGATGTTGAATGTATGAAATCCAAAGAAACTTCAATTGTTGGCTCGTTAATTGGTTGTAATTTGAGATGAGCCATTTCATCTTTGGGTGAAAGCTGCACGAGGATTAGAAAGTAACAACCTCAAGTGACTTCATTGACATTTTTTAAAATGTTAAATCGATCATTTGACCTCCTCTAAAAAAATTGATCACTTTACCTTTTAATTAATTTTTTAAATTAGCCCTATAACTATTAAAATATTTCCTTTAAAAAAAGTATTAGTTGACTATCGACGATATAAATCACTTCTTCTTGTCTCAAGACTCGTGCTTAAAGAGCTCGCCTTGCATTCTTTCGAAAACTCGCCCTTGAGAAATCGCCACAAATAAACCAACTCGTCACACCGTTACAAACCATTTCGCATTCTCCGAAGGCTCGTGCTTGGGGGGGCTATGAATCTATAAAAAATTCGAATATATACTCCCTGTGGGGCTTTGAAGAAAAGTGAAATCACCTTAGGAGGACTCTACAAATTCAGATGATAACCCCCAAAGGCACATACGAAGTATAAGCAAAGCATAACCAAAATTTTAAAAGCAAGTCAATCACTTCGCCTTGTCCCAAGACTCGTGTTTGGGGTTGTGGACCGTCAATATATTCCTAAGGACCTAAAAGACCCCCCTCCCCCCGAAGGGCTTTTAGACCCTCTCAGATGTCTCAACGCCCTTCAGAAGGGCCCTAAGGCCCAAGGCGCGCCGCCTCAAGCTGCTTCTAGAAGCCTCTAGAAAGCTGCCTAAATACCTAATTGCTCTGTTACTTGTTGCTTAAGTAATCACAAACCAAACCCATAAAGAGCTATAAATACAACCCTTGAGAGCATTATCAAGGCATGACCAACACAATACAAACCCTAATATAATTATTGTACTTTTTGCAAGTATAATTAGAATCTTTAGTTTCATTCGTTATCTATGATGTCGTTAATCATATTGGTCATCTTCATTAGTTTTTAACCTTAAATGTTTAAGGTAAACCAACATTACAAATGGTTTACTAAACACTTTATTAAATTTTTAATCTAAACTCTTTGATCTTTTCACAAAAAGGACACCGTTGCATCATGCATTTTTATTACATCTTATAGTTATCATTTTATATATATATATATATATATATATATATATATATTTTATATGACACATATTTATTACAATTTAGTGTTTTTTTTTAAATGCAGGAGAAATGTAGTTGGGACATGAGATACCATGAAAAGATCAAAAGAAATTTTCACATTGCCCTTCTCTTTGGTATGATGAGGAATGCCCATATGTTAGGTTTGAAAAACATAGATCCTGCCCACACTAGATAGTGAAAGATTTGATGACATTTGGGGTGGGGCTTTGCACGACTCTTTTTTGAGTTTATGGAAAATCACCACACCAAAGCCTTTGCTAATCTCTTTCTAAAGAGGAATTGATTAGCCTCGTCCTACCAAAGATTTGGAATTCGTTGATAGGTCTTCCAACTCAGATGCAAACAAGGTTAGGTAAAAAAAAAAAGGAAGTTAGGTAATAAAGGAATAAAGGTGGAAGATTTTACCATGTTAAATTCCCTTTAATTTGGAAATGTTAGAGTGTGTTTGGATAATACATTTTAATGAGGGAAAGTAATTTTTTAGAGTATTTAAATTGACTTGGTCCAAATTTTACTGTTTGGGAAAATATTTAAGTCATTTTTAAAATTTAAGGCATTTAGATTAAAATTTCCCTCTTACAAAATTTGAAGGATTTAAAATAACACCTAAAATACAAAAATTTCAAAATTCTCTCATTTTCATCACACACGCGTTTCTCACTTTCTCTCGCGAGCTTCACCTTCCCCCTCACTATGCTTCTCACTCCTTCTGCGGCGGTGCTTCTCTCTTCTCGCCGTCGCCGTTTGCTTCTCTCTCCTCTCCATTACAATTCTCTCTCATTACAATTCTCTCTCTTCGCCGCCGTTTTCATCACACGTGACTCTCACTAGCTCAGGTATGTACATTTTTTGCTTAGAATTTGTTGAATTCAGTGTGTAAGCTTGCGATTTGTGTTTGATTAGCTTTTTGTTAATGAGTAGATACTGGTATTGTTTTTTGAATTTGTTAGAATTTTTGAATTTGTTAAAATTTGTTGAATTCACTGTGTAAGTTTGTGGTTCGTGATTGATTGACTTTTTGTTAATGAGTAGTTACTGCTCTTGTTTTTTTGATAGGCTAGTACCATATTGAAATCTTTTTTTGTCAAATTTTAAGTCATATTTTCTTGTGTTTAGATTTCAAGCAGAAATGGACGCTAGTATAGTCAATGATTCAATAGCTTCAAGAAAACGTAAAAGAGATGAAGAAGAAATGAGAGCACTCGAGGAAACAACGTTCATTGTTGTTATTGTTGTTACTATGCTTTCAGGTGCAATGACTTGGTATTATGACACATATTTTGTTAAGGATCCGGCTCAAAATTTAGAATTGGAAAGGCACAATTTTCTAAATCGTTTATATAGAGGAACATAAACTGATTGTATTGAACAGTTAAGATTTAGTAAGGGGGCATTTTTTAACCTTTGTAAGATTTTAAAAGAGAAAAGGCAACTGGTAAGGACAAGAAACGTTCCTACAACTGGAGTTATTGCAATGTTTTTGCATATCCTTGCTCACAACCTAAAATATATAGTAGTGCACTTTAGCTACTATAGATCCAAAGAAACAATAAGTAGGCAATTAAATAATGTTCTTCGAGCTGTTATGAAAGTGAGCCGAGAATATTTGAAGTTTCATGACTATAATCTAGAGGGTCCAGAGGCAAATAAATGGAAATGGTTTAAGGCAAGTTTGAAATTTATTTGACAACTTATAAGTCATTTTAAGTAGTTATTTTTGCTTTAATTTTATTTTTTACTTTTTATGTTTTTAGAATTCAATTGGAGCACTTGATGGGACACACAATCCAGTGACAATTGCTGTAGAAGATAGGCCTAGATAACATAATAGAAATGGTGACATATCAACGAATGTTTTAGGAGTTTGTGGTCCATATTTAAGGTTCATTTATGCGTTACCAGGGTATGAAGGGTCTGCTGGAGATTCTCGAGTATTGCGAGATGCTTTACGCCGTCAAAACTGTTTTCGAATTCCAAATGATAACATTTTGAATATGGTGATACTTTATTTATTTAATGGATCAAATGCAGGTATTTCAATTTTTTTTTTTGGGAAAATAATTGTAGGAAAATATATTTTCTTGTGGATGCGGGATATACAAATGACCTTGGTTTTTTAGCACCATATAGAGGGACTAGATATCACCTCAAAGAGTGGAATGGAAACACCCCTCAAAATTACAAGGAGTGTGTTTGGATGGGGGATTTGAAAATTCAAGAGAATTTAAAATTATAAGGAATTCAAATGTTTTAATCGAATTCCCTTCATTTCCAAAATTTATTGTTTGGATAAAGTGAATGAATTTCTTCATTTTCAATATTCATTATTTGGATGAGAAAGTAATTGAATTCCTTTCTTTAATTAAATTTTATTTCTTATAATTTCGTCAAAAAGTGTGAAAGCATGTTAAATTCTGGCAAATTCCCTTTAACTAACAACATGTCACTCTCAGAACTTCAAAATTGGTCTATTCTCCTTGTATGTTTGTTTCCGTCAAACACGGCGAAGAAAGGATTTGTTTGTGGGTCCCAGCTGAAATTTTCTTTTTTCTTCGTTTCACATTCTTTCACTCTTTTAACATTTCCACAGAACCAAACAGAAAATTAATCTTTTTTCCTCTGTTCCCTTAAATGGAAAGAGAATTCGGTCATCACAACTTTTCTTCTTTTTGCGATTTTTGAAAACCTTCGCCGGACCGCCGTACGTTCCGCCGTGATATGGACCATTTCCGGCCACCGCATCCTCTTTGCTTCAATGGGTTAGTTTCTTCTTTCATTTCTTTGCTCATTTTTAATTTCAAAATAAAATATCCCCAATTTTATTTTATCTTGAAACCCTAATTTTATTGCAATTTTGATTTGATAGCATTCAATTTGTTGACCACAATCATCCATGGAGTTATTCATGCAATGTTATAATGTTTTTATTTTGATGAATGAATATGGTTGATCACATTTGTCAAGAACTAGATTTTTTATTATTAGGATTAAGAAATTATTACTAGGTTGCTTATACTGGAAATTGTTAACAATGCCAAGGTAGCTAGTGCCTTCATACTAGGTTGATTATACTGGAAATTGGTTGTTTTGCATGTAGCCGGGACGAAAATTATTTATATTCGTTTCAGGCAATTTTTGTTAGCTCATAACTAAACTTACTAGCTTCCGCATTGCATTGAAGCTACTAAATGAGATAGATATTTTAATGCATTGAAGCTTCCTTGATATATGTCATTCAGTTACTTATTAAGAAACTATGATTAAGCATTGTACTTTGACCTCTTTTTTGCCAAAATAAGCATATCAATATTGAAATTTGTAAACACAACAAAGCTACTTATTACAAATCTTAAATAAACTTCTTCATAATTAAACTTACTTTAAGAAACAAATAAATCAAACTACCTAGTTTGGTAATTTTAGCACACAAATCAATTTTACTTCCCACCCTCTACTTTCCACATCCTTATACCTTTATTGAATTGGTTTCCAAGAGTGGGAGTACAATGAAAAAAAAGCTATTTTAGCATGTTTTGTCAATGTATGGATGGCATTTTACTAACATTTTTCATAAGTATATACTCTTCACACTCAGCACATAAACCCATAGATTAACTAGTTTTACTAAGTTGTTCCATAAGCCTCCAAATTCTCCCCAGTGAGTCTGCAAAGCCTCCATTCCTGCAATATCTTAGCACCCATATCCTTATAAAACCTAATAGCATTAACATTCCAATCAAGCACAACCCATTCCACTCTTCCATACTCCATTTTCACACTTGTTTCGCAACAGCAGTAAGCATATCCCAACAGAACTTCCCACCCTCTACTTTCTCTCCCTTATTCCTTTCTTCACACTGCCATCTCTATTCTCCTTCTCATAATGAAACATCAATTCATGTTTTTTGCATGGCTTCCACTCATCCTTTTCATACACTCCATTAATTTCACTCCAACCCACTCATTAGAGATTCCAAGGTCAACACACTCATTAGATATTCCAAGGTTATTTCCATTCCCTCAAAATACCTTGGTATCTATAGACACTCAACATATCAAAACTTTTTACTACAAGCAAGTGTTAGATCATTTTAACTATAGACCAGAAAGCTACACCACATTTGATCAAAGATACATGATCAATTCCAAACATTGGGGTGGTGCAAAATCTAATGCTCCGATATTTGTGTACTTTGGTGCAGAAGCACCCCTAGATGGCTATCCTGATATGGTAGGATTCATGAATGAAAACTCAGCCACCTTTAAAGCCCTTCTTGTATACATAGAGGTATTTATTTCTTTTAATATTTTGTCTGTCTGTTCTTGTTTTGGCGTGTTGTGCTTTTGTGTTTAATTGTATGGTTTGTGTGTGAATTTATGCTTGAGTTTGGTGCTGGGGGGATAGAAATCTCAGGTACCCTAGAGGAAGAGTGTGACACAGATGAGATATGAGGGGAGAGGGAGATACAGATGAGACAGAAGGTACAGAATGTAGAGGTTGAGAAGGAGTCAAGTAGTGAAGCTGACAGAGGAATAGATGGAGAATAGGTGGAGGAGGAAGCAATAGTGCTGTTAGGTGAAGCAAACAGAATCATATAACTTGGTGAGAAGCCACGTGAATAGAAGTGAACCACGTTGTTCCCAATCAACAAATGCAGGATTCTCAACATGTTTGTGCGATCTTCATCAGTGAGGTATCGCAACAGAATCGTAGGATTCACAAGATGACGATGGAATTTGTGTGTGTGAATGACACCTTCAACTTGGTGCTTCCAAGAAAGGAAGTTAGTTTCATCAAGTTTCACTGTGATTTGTTGTGGGAGTGTCTTGAAGATGTTCTTCGAGGAAGAAGATGGTGCAGAAACCTAGTTCTGCTGAGTTTGGTTCGAATCACCTTCGGAAGCCATGGCGAAAAATCGTTCTTAGGCTCATGATACCGTAATAGGGTTTGATAAACTCATGATACGGTGATGAAGATCAGAGAGATAGAGAAGAGAAGAGAGGGAAAGTTTGTTATTCAGAATTGCAATCTTCAATACATGAAAAGTTAGTTACAATCTGATAGGGAACTGGTTTATACACGAGTGCACTTGATGCTGACTCAACATCAAGTTAGTTACGGTTCTTAGGCCTTGTTTGGCAACTAGATAATAGCAAGTACACCTGTTAATGAGCTGTTATACCGTACAATCAAAACTATGCTATGTTCAATTGTATCTCTAATAATTTTTTGTCCTAATTTTGATTTTGTCTAGGAAATATCACTTTTGAGATAAATAATCATTAATTTAAGGCTAAAAATCTGAGTTGTGACAAAATTTGTAACAAATATAATATTTAAAGGATTAAAAAGATTTTGACAAAATAGGGGGCCTGTTTTTTTTAGCTTGATAAGTAGAGGAATAAAAGAAAATATCAAAATGTATATATATTTAACATTTTTTACAATCTAAATATCTGTTGTATTTTTACTATGTATTTTATTTATATCTTCAACTTCTCATTCGAATGTTTTATTTAAGTTTAACATTTGCTATATTCTTAATAATTTCTCATCAGCATCGATACTATGGGAAATCAGTACCCTTTGGGTCAAGGGAGGAAGCGTTCAAGAATGCAAGCACCCTTGGGTATTTCAGCTCGGCACAGGCACTTGAAGATTACGCAGAAGTGCTCATACATATTAAGAAAACTTTACATGCCAAAAAATCCCCAATAGTTGTGATTGGAGGATCATATGGTGGAAGTAAGTATCTCATTACATATCCAAATTAGAACGAATTTTCAATTATCTCTAATAAAAGTTCAAAGCTACATATAATATATATCCAACATTGCACAATGCTCTTCTTCTAAAAACAAAATTAATGGCTCTACAAAATTTGAATGGGTATAACAGTCCAGAATCAACAATTTGTCTTCCAATATTCTGAAATATCAAATAAAATAATAGTCAACAAACCAAAGATGAATAATAAATGCATGCTTAAGTGTCATAATCACCCTACCAACCATATTGATGCAAGCTAAATCAATAACACTTGCACATTCTTATGGTCAATTAGTCTAATACCAACCTTTCAGAAAGGAAAAGAAAAGAATAAAAACTATACTTCTAAATTAATACCTTCTTATCTAAACACATATAAGAGAGGATCTTTTAGACACGTGCTGTTAATATAGCAATTTTAGAAAAAATAAAACGAGGCATTATTACATGAAGAACTAGTGAATACTATTGAGTAAATGCACTTTGGCACACACCAACTAAACATATATTTTTCCCACTGAATCCAATTAGGAATAAATACAGGAAAGACTTAGTTAGTAGGTTGGGTATGTTTCAGTAATAATGTAAGTGCACTCTGCTACAAATCAACTAAACATATATTATTCCCACCTTTAATATTAACTTCAGTCTGTGCGTGAACTACAAGTCTACAACATCCCGAATCCATTTGCATGAAGTCATCCTACAAGTTTCTCTAATTCTGTGTAATCCTGCCAAATGATACCTCAAGCCTCTTCACTGTGCTAATGCCGTGAAAACAGAACATAGATGTATACATTTCATTAGTCTTGAAACCTAAATGTAATTTCTTCCCACTTTTATATATAACTTTTACATTTAAAAAACCCATGATATAACATTGATAAACTTATAGGCAAGTGCCATTGAAACAACACCTCTCATAAGACCAGCCCACCAATGATTACCTAAAACGAGAAAGAATAGAGAACTTGTGATGATGTTTTGACCACTCTAGAAATCCTTAAAAGGAATACTTATTGACAGAAATTTAGTCATTCATACATAAATTTAGTCAAAGCTACATATAATATATATCCAACATTGCACAATGCTCTTGTTCTTCTAAAAACAAAATTAGCGGCTCTATTATTTTGCTAACTGTCTGGTCTGTTAAAATTGTATTGTTTATTACTTTTTCTTATGCAGTGCTTGCTTCATGGTTTCGATTAAAGCATCCTGACTTGACCATCGGTGCTTTGGCCTCATCGGCTCCCATCCTATATGTTGATGATCTTATCCAACCGAATGCATATATGGATGTCGTTTCAAGGGATTTCAAGGTAATTCAATATAATTTATTGTGTGTTTAATATGTGCTTTTTTCCATTTTTTTTAATGAAAAATAATAATTAGGATACTGCCTTATGAATAACCTATTAATTCTTTTCCAGGAAGTAAGTGAGACGTGCTTTCGAACGATATTGAAATCTTGGTTTGAAATCAAGAAAGTAGCTTCTCAACCAAATGGTCTTTTCAATCTCAGTCAGAGATTCAACACCTGCATGTATGAACGGTTTTTTTTTTTTTTAAACTTATTCGATATAGCATATAAACTTAAATGTATTGATGTGTTCCATTTCTTGCAGTCTCTTGACCCAATCATCTGAGTTGAAAAGCTACCTGGAAAGCATGTATGTTTCTGCAGCTCAATACAATGCTCCTCCAAGTTATCAAATTAATATGATTTGTAATGCAATTGATCAAGCTTCTTTTGGAACCAAGATCCTTGATAAGATATATGCAGGTGCTGTGGCTATTTATGGAAATGGCAGATGCCTAAATACTAGCCCTGCATATATGTCTGATGTAGCCAAAGAGATAGAAGAGGGTTGGAGATGGCAGGTAGTATATATGATCTCCTTTGCAAGTTGAATAGATATATTTTATTGAAAAATTAAACTTGATAATGACTTTTTGTCAATTTATTAGCTATCTGTAGGATCCCGCATGAGAAGGCAACTAATGATAAGGGTATGATGGGAAAACCCTAAATAAGAAGTGTTTATAAAAGGAAGGCTAAGAAGACTAGTGATTAAGTTTACTAGTGAGGTGTTTTAAGTAATTAGTAAGTAGTTAATTAGGTTTAAGTAGATTATTAATAAGTGGTCCATTAGGATTAAATAATAAGAGGCCCATTAGGGTTATTTACTGAATGTTCTCTTTATTTGTATATAAAGGGGAGTTCTTATGAGTTTTAGAGTATGACAGATTAGGTTTTCTATTTAAGGCCAGAGTAGGATTCCTCTCTGAGTTGTGTCGGAGCTTTGCTCTGGGATTAGTTAGAGAAACTCTCTCTTCCTCTATTTTATTATTTTCATTAATATCAATAAAGCATCCTATTTTCCATAGTTACCATCTGTTTCATCTTCTACCTTTGTTGTGTTACTGTTAATTCGTTGTAGGATCTGTTGGTCCTATCACTATCTTTTGTTTAGTATATTTACATATATTTTGTTACTTTTAATACTACTCTTGCTAAAAAATAATGGGATTCTTTTGGACAATTTAGACATGCAGTGAAATGGTGATGCCTTACGGCAAAGGAAAGGATGGCATGTTTCAACCCGACCCTTTCAACATAACAAGTTATGTCGAAAACTGCAAAGAAGAATATGGTGTTCCACCCCGTCCCCATTGGATTTCGACATACTATGGAGGCCAGGTTTGTACTTTTTATTCAAATTATTTTCTATATTTTCTAATTATTTGTCAAAGAAAGAGGAAATTAGTGCATTAAAATATCATTATTAATTGTACCGACAAAAAAAAAAGTATTATTTCAAATTTAAGACAATTAAATTATCAGTAAGAAACTAACTTTATTGCGATCTGATTAATGATAGAATATAAAGCTGGTTCTTCAAAAGTTTGGGAGCAACATTATATTTTCGAATGGACTAAAAGACCCGTATAGTAGTGGAGGGTAAGCACTATAAAATCTAAAATTAAATTGATCTTTAATTATTTTTGAATAAAACTAAATATTGTGTTGTTTTTTTTATTCTATTTTTATTTTTCAGGGTTCTTAACAATCTATCACAGAGTCTTGTTGCTGTCCATACCATCAATGGTATGCCTTATTAGCGGTCAATTTATATATGTTGGAGAAAATGATATTTTAGCGTTTAAATTAATTATTTATTTTATGTTTGACAAACATTGATTTTTCAGGATCTCATTGCTTGGATCTTCATCGGTCACAACCAGGTGATCCAGATTGGTTGATCGATCAACGAAAGAAAGAAGTGGTGATTATTAAAAAATGGATCGCTGATTATTCCATTGATTTTGGTGTGCTTGTTGGACAGGGACAAGTCCACCGGGGGGCAGCCATGGGCTGTGGCCCCACTTTCCCCCACACGATAATTTTTTTTCTTTATATTTTGAATGTCTTGCTAATTTAGCTCCTGTCATGATTATATTATTAATGTAATAACTAATTTATGATTGATTTGTGATATATTAAATATTATATGTTAACTTGTAACCAAAAAAAAAAAATTATATATTAACTATAACAATAGTGACACATTTATATCGTTTATGTTTTATATAATAAATTCAAAGTATATTACAATTAGTCTCATCAGTACATTATGATGTTGTGTTGTCAATTTGGTTTTTATTCTTTTATGCAGGATTAATTATTAAGAAAGGCATGTCAAATATCTAAAATCTTGACAAGCTGAAGATTTTTCATTTACTGGTCATTGGGCAATATTTTATTTTTTGGTGTGCTTGTTGCACGTTAAGTCCTATTAGCACTCATAGAAATTTCACTATTCCCCGTTAAGTTGCATTTTTTCAAAGTTATTTTATGCAGGTCAATTCTATGTTGAAAGGCCAGAGTTGAAAAGAGTGTGGTTTAGAGGCTATGTCTAAATTTATGTCACTTCCATTCATGTGGTTTAATTTTTATTTATTTATTTATTTTGTGATTTGTTACTGGATTTTGCGGCGATGTAATTTTCTTTTTTGGATTTTGGCCATCAACAGATGTAGATGATATCATTGAGAGGTATGAGTTATAATTGCTATTTTGTTCATCTTTAGCTACTCTTCCTATCTAACATGTCAATCACAAAACTCTAAATTTGCTATGTAATCTTTTATGATTCCGCCCAAAAGATTACACCGTTAGTTAATGTTCCTCTTGTTTCCAAAAACATCTGGAAAATCTGTTTCTTAATTCAATTTTATCGCAACCAGTATGGAATGAGCTTTTGATAGTGTCAACAACATCAAACCTGAAAGGGAAGCTTGGAGATTGAAGGTTAGGGTTGTGCGTGTCTGGAGTGTTCCTACCTTTCTCAATCCTGACCTGCTGATTTCTCTTGAGATGGTTTTGATCGATGAAAAGGTGTGTGTGGGTGTGTGTGTGTTTTTGCATAGTTTGTTCTTTTATTGTTTGTTGTTTATATTGTTTATTTGTTGTTTATGTTTTCATTACTGAAATTAAATTTTAATTAATAAATAATTGGGAGTTCCCTTTGTTTTTTTTACGGGGACAAAAAATTTAAGCTATTGTTAGGAAGCAATTGCTTTATTTGTTTCAGGGTTAAATTGTTGATGGGGGGTTTACAAAATGTCATTATTTGTTTCAGGGTAAACTTGTTGATGGGGGGTTTACAAAATGTCATTTTTTTTCTGTTGCACCTAACATTGGTGGATATAGAACTACTGGTATCCATACAAGCTTGTTTTTATCATGAAGACTAAGATTCATAATTGTGAAATCATTTTGGCTTCCAATATTTCTAAGTACGGTTTTTCGTTTGTTAATGCTGCTGCAATTAAAAGTCATAGTCAAGATTTGGATGTTTGGTTGGTAAGTTTTTAAACTTTATTTGTTTAGTTTTATATTTTTTAGAAATTGTCAATGTTGATTGATTTGGTATATTTAGTTTAGTGACACAGTTTTTTTGCCGTCTATTTTAGATGTTCTTGGTTTGCTAACTCGTATATCATCTAAAAAGGAATATTTTAGGGATGGTAAGATAACAAAGATGGTTGTAACCGAGATAACTGATGATGGTTGTGATTTGTAGATAAATTTTTAATCTTTTCTGATTTAATTTGTTTGAATTATGAAAACGCAATGTTACATGTTTTAATTAAATTTACTTTCGTTTACGGTGGAAAAGTTGAGGTGGCACTATTTAGAGATTATGTTCATCAGATTCAAAAACTAATGGGCGATGCTTGTTCTGCTCAGTCCATTGTTGTTGTGCAATTTGTGAAGCTGAAAATATTTAGATGTAATTTTGAATTGATTTTTTATTTATAATATTTGTTGATGATTTTTATTTTCAAATGTTATGATTTTGGTTTTGATATATTTTGTTAGCATTTCTGCAGTGCAAAATGTAATGAACACTACTGGAATAATGTTGAATCCTGGTATTCCTAAGTCCATTGAGATTAAGAATCGATGAGTTATCTGTTTTAATACTTGTGTATCATTGTTGTTCTTTTAGTTTTGTTGAAAAGTTTTATGTTTGTCATTTTGGCTGTGTTTGGTGTTGAGACCAAGATACCGGTTTCTTCCAATGAGTTGGTGAGGTCAAAGACATCTAAAGATGATTTTCTATCCGATTTCCCAAAAAAGATTTTCTATCTGATTTTCTATCTGTGTTTGCTGCAACCGTGGATGGTTTTGTTGAAGGTGAGCAGCGGTGGTATTCTGTTTGCATGTGCCACCGAAGTGTTAGTCCAGATTTTGGGGCTTTTTACTGCCATGGCTGTGTTAAGCATGTTTTTCACATAGTCCCAAGGTTGGAATACTTTCCTCTTGTTTTGTGTAGTCTGTTTTGTATATCAAACTGATATTTTTAAAAAGATATTGAGGATATAATTTGAATTTTTCAGGTAGAGTTAAGGTCAATGTCACTGATGGAAGCAATGATGTGTTTGTCTTGTTTGATGCTGATGTTGGTTATCTTCTTGATAGGTAGTGTTCTGAATTGGTTGCAAAGATAAGGTGTACAATTTTTTCATGTATCTTTTTTATATGGTTGCCTTTTATTGTTCTGAATTGTTTGAATGCATATGTTGTGTTGTTTTGTTTTTCTTGATCGTGCTACAAATATGTTTTTGAAGCCTTTATCGTGTCTTATTGTTTGAAAATGTGTAGTCTGGAAGTGATGGTTTTTTATCCTACTGAGATGATGGTAATGAAGGGGGATGAAGATGTTTTTCAAGATGTAGAAGTTCGTTACTAATTATTATGATGGTTCTCATAGAGTGAAGAGGGTACGTGATGATGCAGCAACTATGAAGTCTTTTCTTTGTGATTAAATTTATAACACTCCTGCTAAGTGTTTTTTGTTGTATCCAAACTGAAATGTTATCTTTTATCTTAACTAATGCAGTGTTATTGAAATTTTGTTGGCTGTTTGGTTTATGCAGGCATGTTCTCAGGTTGATAATCTTGAAGGTGTCAACCTTGGTGATGATGATCTTGAAACCGTTGATCTCGGTGATGATAATGATGAAGCTGTCCATCTTGGTTGTTTGTTGAATTTGTTTTGGTTAATCCCTGGGGGGAGATATTTTTATGCTCCTTCCCTTATTTTAAACATATGATTTGGGATATTTTTGTTTTACAATTCTGATTTGGGATATATACGGTTCTCGTTAACTTGTGCCTTAAGGACACAAGATAAGAAACTAAATAAAGAAATTTAGCTTTGGAAATTGTGCATTCAAAACTTTAAAAAGCCTAAAAACTTGTCTTTTCAATGTAATATTTATTGTTTAATTTTATTTTAAGATCTTTATCTTATGCCCTAAAGGCACAAGTTAACATTTCCATTAAAACAATGACACACGATCGTTCTTGACTTTTTGTGTTTCGTATTTCACATGTTTTGTAATAATTAGCAAGGTTGAAGGCTCTTTTAATGAATATACAGATCCATAAACCAATAAAAATTTAGAATGAGACTTATCCTAGCAATAAATATGTAATATACATTCTACAAATACAAACATTGTATCTCATAAATGTATTTCCACATATAATAACACACATCCAATTAATCACGAATTGAGAATGTAACGTATGAAATAAGAAAATAATTTTACTTTTGAATTACCACTTGTGCGTTTTCAAATCATTATGATATATTTTCTTCACGTAAAACATGTATAGCACCATAAACTTGTATTTTTTCATTTAATCACCATAAATTTGTCATAATTCCTTAAACACCTGGCACAAAATTTCTATTTTAATGGGAGTGATTACCAAAATTGATTAAAATAATAATCAATGTTTTTATTTTTCACCGGTCACAAAGACATACCAAAATTGATTAAATAATAATCAATGTTTTTATTTTTCACCAGTCACAAAGACATGGTAAAAGTTATCAATTGCAACAACACTGACCTCCAAAACACCTGGCACCACCCTTAGGAAACCCACTTTTTAAGCAATCATCAATACATTTATTTAATATACATGACGGTCCTCCATCGCAAAATTCCCATGGAGGTAAGTGAGTAATTGCTCCTCCTACAATCAATAGACTATTGTCAAAAATTTCATGCACATCAAATTTTGAAATCATAAATTTATTTATTTATTTATTTTGGTCAAAGATCCTAATGGTTGGAGCTCAAACATGGATAAATAAGGTGTCCGGAGTTCAAATAAATTTATTTTAAAGTCTAATAAATTGTGTTTTTGTAAGGAATAAACTTATTTTATACAACAAGTGTGGCAACCAATCATTTTACATATACCAACAGATATTGTATTAATCATTTTTTAGGAGAGATATTGTATTTAACATATTATAACTCATTATCCCTAAAAAATATATTAGAATAAGCTAGAATAATAGTCCTTCTTAACTCCATCCTTAATGCGATACTTATTTTTTATTTGTTGGTCATGAAAATGCACGTGTTGGTGTGGAAGAAAATTGTCCGCCTCTAGAGGGCTTTCCTTTGGGGAGGGGTCAAGTGGAGTAAGAGCATTCCTTGAGTGTCGTGGTTGGTGGAGTAATAGTCCTTCTTCTCTTTTAAGGGGTTTGTCAGCTGAAGGCGCCCCTGATGGTGTAATCTTGCAGGTTGTTTCTAGGGTCTGGAAGTTGCGAGCTCCTTCTAAAGTGGATGTTTTCTCTTTGCAGCTTCTGCTAGATAGGATTCCAACAATGCTCAACCTGGTTCGACGGGGTGTTCCTCTACCGGATGGGGGTTTAGGTTGTGCTTTCTGTGATGCACCATCTGAATCATCGGTGCACCTGTACCTACAGTGCCCTTTTATTCTTTTGGTGTGGTATCAGGTGTCTAGGTGGTTGAACTGGGAGTTTGGGATCCCCCTAGGTCTTGACCCGCAGTTCCAGGCTTTTATGTTGTTAATTGGACCATCTGAACGTCCCGGAATGACCTTATGTTTCTGGTGGCACTCTTGAATAGGAGCCTGGGGTGGATAGAGTTAAACTCTTAGCTTGGAAATGGTTCATGGCTAAGTGCCCTGCTAATTCTTGCACTTATCACAGGTGGGAGGTGCAACCCGTCCTTTGTTGGACGCAGTAGGGTTTTTGTGGTGGTGGTCCTGGGGTTGGGTGGAAGTTCTTTGCCTCTTCCTTTCCCGACCTAGTTCCCTAGGTTTTTCTTTGTGCTTTTTGTTTTTGCAGATGCTTCGCTGGTTTGGGGATGTCTCCTTTGGGCAGTCTCGTCATGCGGTTGTTTTTAGCTTTTTTTTTTTGTAGCTAGGGGCTTGTGATGTTGGCTTTCCGTGTTTCTTTTCCTCAGTTTGGCATTTGGAGTGTTTCTTTTGTTTTTTTTTTTGGACATCTTCAGATGGCCTTGTGGTGTATTCTCTCTCTCTCTCTCTCTCTCTCTCTATCTCTATATATATATATATATATATATATATATATATATATATATATATATATATATATCGCTATTAAAAAAAGTAGTCTAACACATTTACGTTTGTTGAATATTTTAAATTATTTGAGTACTTATTTTTAAAAATTAAATTGGTAGAAATAAAATGATTATTATCTTAATTTTTTTGAGGAAATCTTAATTTTAAAAAATTGTCGGTAAACTAAAATGCAACATTTTCTCTTCAAGGGTAGAACAAAAAAACCAAAATTTGGTATCTAAAGAAATAAAAAGCAGAGAAAACTGAATTATAAACACATAATTGCTGAAACCCTCCTCCAAGGTTCTACAATATATTAAGATGTTATTATCTGTTCACATGAAACGAAAACAAAACCTTAATTTTTGTTTAGTATGCAATCTTAATTTGAAAATCTCAAGCAAACAAAAAATCGAATAAATATTTATCGATTATATTTTCTGATAAAACATTTTTGAAAAGAGATTATGTCTCCATGATTCCCATTGTGATAGAAAAATTCTTTACACCATTATTACTTATTTTTAAGTACCGATTGTCTAATATTACTTCAAAATTTATACATGTCGAACACATTGTACATATTTTATTTTTTTGAAGGATTGTGCATATTTTCTATATAACATATATTCTCAAGTTTTTACGCAAATATATTCTCAAGGATAACGTTAGAACATAATTTTCATTTCAATCTCCTTGTGTACAAATTAGAATTACATTATAAATTAATCTATAAAAATACATGGAAATATAGGCTACGGATAAATAAATATGTTACCTGTAGTGAACAAAAAAGCAATGCATAGAGTTGCAATGAAAAATTGTAGACGGTTGATGCCGATTGCCATGTTCTGTTCAAATGTGACTCAACAAATAATTCCTAGAAGAAGCTATTTATTTTTTTTGACAAAGAAGAAGCTATTTATTAAGTTTTCTACATAAATTACTATAATAATTTTGTTTGACTAAATTAAAATTATTTACCTGAATTGCTGTATTAATTTTGTTTGGTCATAACTCATTAAAATACCTTTCTTTAATTGTAATAAATATGTTTGATTAGTTTTGTTAATAAAATTATATAGTCAACCTTGATTTTATTTCCTTCCAAAAAAAACCTTGAAGTTTTTATTTGTTTTGAAGAAATCTTGAAGTTTTTTTTTTTAGGGAAAAGAAATCTTGAAGTTAATGAGATCATATCATTTTAAATATTTATATCTATATCATAAATTTGAGACCTTTTCTCAAATGTATTTATGGGAATGTAAATCATCTAAGTTTGCTCATGACATGAGGCACTATAAATCTTCCAAGCTTGCTCATGAATTTGACATTTAATACTATTAATTTTATTTTTATTTGAATTTTATAAAATTATTCTTTAATTTGATGTGCTGCTATTGATGGAATATTAAGGCTGTGTTTGGTAACACAAATAAGCTAGCTTATAGCTTGTTGGATTAGCTTATAAGCTCGTTGGATGAAAACGTGACGTGTTTGGTAACAAGCTTTTCTCATGAGCTTATAGCTTTTTGTGAAAAGCTATTTCAAGTAGCTTTTTAGCTTATAGCCGATAGCTTTTAATATTTTCTTCCATTTTTAACCTCATTAATTTAATTTTATTATATTTTTAATAAAAAAAACAACCCACAATCATATATAACTACCCACTTTTAGTGAGAAAAAAAAAAACATAACTACCCACTTTTTATATTTAGGTGCAACCAGGATGTTGTCTTGCTCTATTTTCCTTCATGTTGTAGTTTTTTATATTTTTCTGATTACCTTGCTCTTAATTCATGCAATATAATTATAATTTAAAATAAAATATACAATAAATAGTGAAGCAAATGTTTAGTAAAAATAATGTTAATTGAATTCATAAAACACATTTATCATTTTCGGGATGAAAGTAATTTGAAATAAATTTAAATATTTAAAAAGAAATAAATTAAGTAATTTTTTTATGTATATACTTTATATAATATAATAATGTCCTTTTATGTCATTTTGTACTTATCAGCCACTTCAACAACTAATTTTACCAAACACATTATTTTTAATAAGCGAGTTTTTCAGCTACAAGCTATCAGTTATCAGTCATCAGCTATAAACTAGTTTTTCAGCTATCAGCTAGCTTATAGCTTCTTTTTACCAAATAGAGCCAGAGCCATAACATTGTTTTAAATGTTAAATAAGCGTAATTAGGAATTTTGACCCTCATTTTGCGCCACAATTTACCCTTGCAGGGTACAGCTTAGGCGCTTTGATTTTTTTTAGAAGACCGGCTGCATAGTTAAGCAGTATTTCATTGCTACATTACTATATCAAAAATCTTAAGACAAAAAATCACAATTTAGAAAACAAAAAGCTAAATCACATCTTTTGTTTTTTGACATGATTGCACTTTTGGTCCCTATTTCATAAAAAAAAGTCCCCTTTTATAAAATTGATCTTTATGTTCCTCTATTTTCATATTTCTTGTAACTTTGATCTCAAACCTTGTTTTTGGCCAAAAATTTGATTTTTAGCATTAATAAAGGTGTTGAATCTAATCACAAAATATCACTTTTAAAATCAAAATTCACCTTTTTAGCCCCAAAATCACCCTTTTTAAATAAAAAAATGTGCCTTTAGAGCAAAATTAAAAGAAATGCGAAATAGACGTAGATTAAAGTTCAATTAAAAAAAACGGTGATATTTCCGTGAGCTAAATTAAACAACAATCTTTTTTCTTCTTCAAGATATTGATAGATTATGGAAAATTAATATATTAAGAAACATAATCACATTCTATCAAAAAATAAATAAATCAAATTGAATCACAGAGAAACAGTAAGAACAGTAGTTTATTTTCTTGAAACAGTAACAGCGGAATCAAGAAAGAAATGGAAAATTGCGGTGAAATTTTACCTTAGCAGAAGAATGTGCAGTGAGAAAAAGAACAAAAAGGCGAAGCAGAGAAGAGATGTAACGCTCTATTTTATTATTTATTTATTTTATCGAGTTTAGTGTCTTTTTGTATATTTTATTTGAATAACTGCGATGTGTGATTTTTGGTAATTATTAGTTGGTAATTATTAGTAGTTTATTACGACATTATTAGTGAATGAATATAATTAAATTAGATTAATGAGGCATAATGGCAGTTTAGGAATAATGGGAATTTGTTAGGTTAAGAATAGGAGATGTTAGGAATAGAAGGTCAAAACACGTAAAACACAGTTTTGGGAGAAAACAGAGAAAACTTGTAAAAACGGTTTTTGGGAGAAAAAAGGAAGCTTGTAGAATTCAGAAATTCAACCAATATAAGGTAAGGGTGAGACTAACATTTTTTAATCATAAGTATATAATTCTGAAGAAAAAAAAGGGTTTAATCTTATTGTTGTTGAATTTTTGATGTTATAGAAGTTATGTTTTGAATTCAATTAGATTGTTGAAAGTATAGGTAATCCCATAAATTAATGTGAAGAAATTGATGTTCAGGTTGTAGAATAACAGTAGGTAATGTTTCCTATCATTTTTGGGATTTGAGTTGTCGAAATTGGGGTTTTTGGGTGAAAATTGATGTATGTTCGTAAAGCTGTCTATCGTCACTCGCAATGGCAAGTAATCTTACTCGCCTAGCGAGTAGAGGTCAACTCGCCACAGCGAGTGACTCATATGTCAACTCGCCACAGCGAGTGTTTCCCTCGCCTCGCAAATTATTCGGTGGCAGATTGCCCTGTTTCGCGTTCTTGTGTCTTTTTCACACGTTTCTGTTTTGAGTTGTGTCATACCCCATTTTTTGACCACTTTTGAAAATTTTACTCGTTTTTAAAAGCTGAGAAGTTTTGTCGTCTCAGACGAAATTTCAGCAGAGAGGTATTTTAAAATACCTCATTTTTGGTTCCGAAAGGGACATTTTTTATTTAGTCATGATTGTTATTTCTTTTTATTATTTGTTTTAATTTTCATTTTTATTTATTTACTTATTTATTTATTTGATTTTTTTTTATTATTTAGTCTTTTAGTCCAAGTTGTTTTGTCCTGTCCATGTGTCACTTTGTTATTGGTCCTGGTCCAACTTTTTCTCCAAGTTTCAGTCAGGGGCATTTTGGTCATTCCAATGTATCAGAGAACTTTACAATTTAACACTGTTCACGCGTCAGAAAAAAGGCCCAGAGTCAGAAAAATCAGAAAAGGCATCAATCAAACAAAAAACACATTTTCCACTTTCTCTTTCCAACTTTCCAAATCAAAGTCACAAAAAAATCAAAAAACTCATGAACATGAAGAACACTCATGAACTCAAAATCAATTCAAACAATTGAACCCTTCTTTCTCTTTCGGCCATAACCGAATCATCCACACATACACATAACCGGAATAAAATCCAGCCATAACAACATCACCTACACTAATTTCGGCCTCAATCTCTCTCAAACAACAACAAACCGAAGTCAAAACAAGAGGAAGAAAGTTCGGAATTGGAACAAACGAAGCAAACCAACATAAATCCAACCGAATCAAACCGAAATCGAAGTAAAGAAGTAAAAAAATTTCGAAATTTAAATTCAAGATCTAGGCTTTGTGTTCATTCTTTTGTCATTTTTGAGTTGATATTTGAAAAGAAGAGTAGAAAATGAAGCTTGGGATGTAAAAATTAAAAAAATTAAAAATAAATAAAACTCCGGCGCGGCGGCGCTACGGCCGACCACCGCGCCGGAGGAACTCCGGCCACCCACCTTCATCTTCTACGGCCAACTGTTTTAGAGAGAAGGGAGAGAAGCTTTTTTTAAAAAATTTAGAGAGAAGGTGTAAAGAAGGAAATGAAAGGAAAAAACCAGCATGGGCTCTTTTATACTCCCTCAATTTCTGCGGCCCAATCCTTTTTTCTTGCTGAAACTGTTTTTGCTTTTTCTACCCCCTTAACTACTTGCTATACCCCCCTCTCTCAAGCCCATATTCTCTTCCCTTGAGCCCAGTTCGTTTGCTGTTGGTCCTCCTGCTTGCTATTTGAACCTCCCAGTTTTGCTACCTGCATTTCCTTTTTTTAGTAACTCTGTTAAAATAAACTCATGCATCTTTTAAACTAATATTTTCTTTTTAACTATGTGTCATACATTCTTAAATGCCTTAGTCCTCATAACATGCATCTTTTAATTAATTTTGTTTTAATGTTTGTTTTCAAAACTTATGTTTCATACATTTTTGAATATACTTAATGTCAGGTATTTTATTTGGTAATTATTTTCGTATGTGATGTTCTTCTTAATTTTTCTTGATTCATGATTTAATATTTCAGTACATTTCGTTTTGCATCATCTCTAGTATAATCTCATGCATCTTTTAATTTTTGTCATGTAATTTATTTTTATCCTCTTTAGTGTGTATAATTAGGGAAATGATGTAATTTATTTTTGCGCATTTTTATTTCTCGCCATCATATTTCTCTTGAGACCTTAGAATGTATTTTGGGTATGTAATATGTAACCGACACAAGCACTGACACACGCACCGACACTTCACCATTTTTATTTACCGCTTTACGTTCATTTATTTTTTCGCCATTACGCTAGTTCACCGTTAGTTTAGAAAAATATTTTTACCTCAAAAATAAAAAAGGTCAAACTTTAAATTTCTTTAAAATAAACCTTGGCTTGTAACCCAAGTGTTTTCCTTTTATTTTTCTTAATCAAATGTTTAATCAATTTAATATCCACATTAGACATGAATTTTTTGCAATTAAAATTAACCAACTTCACCGTATTTTTTCTCTCATGCCTTGAGGCCTCTTATCTCTTCTTAAAATCCTTTTTTCAAAATGTTAAAATCAATTCAACCCACCAAAGAAGTTCTTTAGACGAACTACTTGATTTTGATCCCGATTTATTTGAGTAAGTAGGCAGAGGGCTTTGGCCTTTCCAAATCAATAAAAATAACCAAAAACATGCTTCATCTTCCTCCATTCTTTCATTTAAACTCTTAAACAATAATTTTCAAATAAGTAAAAATAATTTAGCGCGAGATTAAGAATAGGTAAAAGGTTCCTATGGGATACCATAGTCGATTTGGGTGCTTAACACCTTCCCTAATCGAAACCAACCCCCGGATTCAGGTCTTATAAGGGTTTTTACTCACTTTTTCCCTTCCCACGAATAAAAGTTGAGAGTTCAAAGATTAAAGGTCCAAATCCGATTAATGGTTTGGTACCCGAAAATCGAGAGCACAAGTTGGTCTTTGGTTTAAATATGAAAATTGTTGATAATTGTGTTATCTATCCAGTGGTCTTGGTTTGACGTAAAAATCTTTTGTGGATGATTTAACATGTTTATATGATGTTACTGTTGCTGCTTTTTAAGTTGTGTCATTGCATAAACATTGTTAAGCGAAGGAGGCTGTAGCCTGTCAAGCCGATTTACGACATTAGCGAAGGGAGCTGTAGCTCTGTTGATTCTTTAGCAAAGGGGGATGTAGCCTGTCAAGCCGAATTACGGCATTAGCGAAGGGAGTTGTAGCTCTTTTGGTACCATATGCATAATTACATTGCATTTGTTGAGTTGTTGTTGTTGCATTGTTGAACGAAGTTAATTGATGATTGTAGTTGAAATTGTATGAAGCATTGTTGATGATGACTTGTTGCTTATTATTATCGAATGTGAAATCTCACCCCTTCTGTTTCAATGTTGCCTCTACGTGGGTAACGTGCGGATATCCAGGAGTAACCGCTGATGTGAGTTGAATTCTCGTGTCGTCTTAGGAGTCATGCTCTGATACGTAACAGGACGAGGATTCTTATGTGTTTTATTTTCCATTGTTACATATCTTCTTATAATTTGATGTTAGACCACTTTTAGGACATTATTTTGAATTATTGAAAGCAGTTGTTTAAATAAATAGTGAATTTAACTCTATTTGTGTTAAATGATATTTTGAAGAACGAAATGTGAATGACATCCGGCCTAACAATTTCGGCATTTTGCCAGTTGAGCTAGGACTTGTGGGTCAAAAATAAATAAATAAATAAAATATTTATATGGGTTGAGTATACAGGTCATGGGCCGAAAATGTGTTATATGGGTTGTCCAACCCAAATAGTGTCGATGAGTTAGGTTTTTTTAACCGTTAAACACCCTAAATTAAAACTTGTATAAATAAATTTAATAATAGAAATATGTTTTTAATTTATATTTTGTTAAATTTTTTTATTTTTTTGGGGATTGATTTTTAGAACTACACAATTTCATTACAAAATACAAATGTTGAATTTTTTTTTTCTTTAATTGAACTTTTGGTCCCCATTTCCTCAAAATGCCCCTTTTATAAAATCTATCATCCCGGTCTTCTATTTTCACATTTCTTGTAAATTTGGTCCCAAACCATGTTTTCGCCCAATTGTTGAATGTTTAATCTAATAAAAAAATATCACCTTTAAAACCAAAATTCACAATTTTTGCGCCAAAAGCCACCATTTTTAAACAAAAAGGTGCCTTTCTACCAAAATTAAAAGAAATGTGATAATAGAGGATATTAAAGTTAATTTTTTTCAAAGTACTATCTTTTATAATCTATTTAAGTTCAATCTTTTTTTTCAAGATATTAATAGATTATGGAAAATTAATTATATATTAAGAAACATAATCACATTCTATCAAAAAATAAACAAATCAAATAGAATCACAAAGAAACGGTAAGAACAATAGTTGATTTTCATGAAATTAGATTCATCACATATGATTGATTAAAACTTCATTTTCTTGAAACAGTAACAACAAAATCAAGAAAGAAATGGAAAATGGTGGTGAAATTTCATCAAGAGCTTCCTGCTCTGGTGGCCTCGGCACCTGAACATCCTGGTTTGGAAGAATCATGCGTGGATGAGAGACAAGATAAAACCATCTGATGCATCCCGCTGAAGCCTCCACACCCTGAATAGCAGGTTGGCCCAACTCCGGAGCTCTCAGCACATGATCAACATTGTGCGCATAGTGGTAGCTGATCTCACTTAATGTCATCTCAACAGGTGCACTATCATGTGGAGATCTGGGAACTGTCTGCGTGTACCCAAAATAACGAAGCACCCGCTCCGGTAGATATATGACCTTGCGGCTATCATATTTGAGCCATTCAGAGTAAAGGCTCACCTCCTCAAATGGACATACAACACGATGCTCATCATATGGAGACATGAAAACACTTGCCAGATCTAGCTGATTCTGGTGCAGACATACCGCTGAGCGGTAGAAACATCATGGCACGTGGATGCACATGATCCCGATACCCACCCCATACATCCTTGATACCCATACCGCTCAATTTTAATATTTAGCATTATACTTTTTAGAGAGTTTGATTATATATGATGTCATATTTCAATCCTAATTTATAATAATACATTTAAATATATGAAATTAATATAGACTATAATAAGCTTAACCCGATAAAAATCCTAGCAAATTTATAATTTAATCTAATATACAAATTCTAGTATAATCATAGTAATATTTTTATTCATATTTGCTTAATTAGACTAACTTGGTTATCTTAAAAGATTTTCGATGACATGTAGTTTGACTTTGTTAGTTAAATGAACTTATAAAAATGTCTTAAAATTCTCTATTTAAGAAACGGTTTAACATAAAGTTTGTGGCTCGTTCTCTGTCGGTTTGGCATATTCTCACCTCCCAAGTGTAATATGAGGTTAATTGAATTGTAGTCTCTTCAAAATAAGTTGATTTCATTCCTATATGAGATTTAATTCTTGATAAAATCTGACTTTGCAATATAATGATGGTGTAACATTTTGAAGTGTCAAAACAACGTTGTCATTTTAATTACCATGCCATTATCGTTTTTTCTTTCTTTTTTTGTGTTTGTCAAAAAAAAGAAAAAAAATCTAAAATCATTTACGGTTCATATTTGATGTGTTTGTTTTTTCATTCTTTTTCTACGAATCAATGTCGATTGACCTTAACTTTCTGTGTAATCTCAATCATCTCAGTGTCAGATACATAAATTTTTTGTTGTGGGGGAAACCTATATTATATAAATTTGTGGCATGAAAATATATAATATTTCATGTTTTAAACATAAATATATATTTTAATTATTCTCTAATATTTTATACATGGCATATTCTATGGTTTGCTTTGTTACTTATGTATTGGTTCGGTAAGGATAAACCAACTTTCCTTCAACAAGTATAATAATCAATAGTCATGAAATGCTTATGAACAAAAACTAATATTATAGTGAGGGCACTAGCCCACACATCTTTGCACATAAATCCGTCCTAGCATCTTCCTATACAATTAAGTTTTTTTTTTTATTCCTAGCCATTACCACTCCATCAATACTATCGCGTCATTTTTCGGAGATCAAGGCTATTTGATTAGCGTTTGACTCACTATTTTATTTTACGACTGAACTTTTTATTTTTTAAAGAAAGTGGGGAAAAGTTCAAATTACCACTTTAAAAGATTTAGGGTTCGAGGGTTAGTTACATAAAGGGAAGGTATTAGCACCCTTTATGTCCGTAGTACCCTACGGGAACCTCTTGGTTTTATTTAATTTTTGTGCTATAAACTTGCTTGCTTTTGAAAATGGATTTAAAATGTCTAAGAAAACAAAGACCTAATTATCTACATTTTTTATTGATTTGATAGGACAATGTTCTTTGCCTACGTACCCGTGAGGGATCAAAACCTCGTAGTTCGGAGTAGAAATTGACGTTTGATTTGTTTTGTGTTTTTTATTAGTTTTGAAAAATGTTTTGAAATAAAAAGCCAAATAGCAAAAATAATTTGTTATTGAAAACTGCGGACGAAGTAAAACAATGGAGTAGGAACTTCACTCTCAGTGTATATGAAAACTGCGGACGAAGTAAATACTCGAGTAGTATAATACGAAAGATAAAATAAAATAAAATAAATTATACATGAGTTGAGTATACGGCTGAAAATGTGTTATATGGGTTGTCCAACCAAAATAGGGTTGATGAATTAGGATTTTCTTTTCTTCTCTTGGTGCCGGGTCTCGAACCAAGTACCTCTAGGTTGCAGGACAAACCTTTCAACCAAGTGACTTCTCAGGAGACAGGCGATGAATTAGGATTTTCTGAACCATTAAACACGCTTAATTAAAACTTGTATAAATAAATTTACTAACATAAATATGTTTTTAATTTATATTTTGTTAAAAAAATTATTTATTTGGGGATTGATTTTTACAACTACAAAATTTCATTAAAAAATACAAATGTTGAGTATTTTTTTTTAATTTAATTGAACTTTTGGTTCCCATTTCATAAAAAATACCCCTTTTATAAAATCTATCATTCCGGTCTTCTAATTTCACATTTCTTGTAAATTTGGTCCCAAACCATGTTTTCGCCCAAAGGATTTAATGTTTGGTGCTAAAAAAAGTGATAAATTGCTTAATGTTTAATCTAATCAAATTTCACCATTTTTGCGCCAAAAGCCATCATTTTTAAACAAAAAAGGTGTCTTTCTACCAAAATTAAAATAAATGTGATAATAGAGTGTTATTAAAGTTCAATATTTTTTTTAAAGTACTATTTCCATAATCTATTAAAGTTCAATCCTTTTTTTCAAGATATTGATAGGTTATGGAAAATTAATTAAATATTAAGAATTCTATCAAAATATAAATAAATCAAATAGAATCAGAGAAACAGTAAGAACAATAGTTGATTTTCTTGAAATTAGATTCATCACATATGATAGATTAAAACTTAACTTTCTTGAAATAGTAACAATAGAATCAAGAAAGAAATGGAAAATGGTGGTGAAATTTTAGTTAGGAGAAGAATGCACAGTGAGAAAGCAGAGAAGAGACGTGACCACCTGAGAAGAAGAACATCATCGGGAACGGAAAGGAACGGGACCGAGAATTGTGGTAGGAACGGAAATAGCAGACGTAATTAAACAATGGAGTAAGAAGAGACTTTTAAGTATGAAAACTGAAACCAAAACGTTACTTTCAAACTTTGGGTTTTATATACTCGAGTAGTATAACAAGGAAGATAAAATAAAATAAAATAATCAAAAAAATTAAAAGAGATTAATTGGTGCCAGGTTCATGGCTGGTTGGTGTTTCTCAACTCCAAAGGTGGTTTGTTCCATGACACAATATGGGTCTGGGAAATGATCAGCTAAGAGAGTGTTTGAGGAATCCATGGATGGTATTGTGGAGCCTTTTGCTTTGGTAGGAAAACTACCAGCAAGAACAAGCAAGAAAAATTATACTAGTAACATGGTGAGTTGTTGTGGCATCATTTCTAGTATATTAAGGTAGTGATGTTTGTTTCTTCAATTTGGTGGAAATAGAATTAATGGTCTTGTTGCATATATAGGTTGTAATGTATTTTAATGTGATTTTTGTTTCTAGATAGACAAGTGAGAAGATCGATGTAAGTTTAAATTCATGCCAAATTACTGAGTAGAAGTGGTTGTTGGTACCACATACAAGTTTCATTTCATGTACTCTCCAATTTTCACTTAGATATGAATAAACAAATAATTTAACACGGGCCACATTTATTTATTTGAACTAACGAAAACAACTAAAAAAATAAGTAACAAAAAAAAAAAAGATTACAGTTAAAACCCCTGAAATTTAAATAAAAATGTCCTGAATTGGGTGTTTTCAAGTGTTAAAAAGTTTTTTTTGGCCGGTATTAATAATTTATTTTTTAGATTTATAAATGTTCAAGTAAAAAAAATTGTCCATATAACATTTTAAATTGACACCCCAAATCCTTTTTTTCCACATGTCAACAATGATATCTTGACACCCTTAACTACTAAACATTCATTCAAGATCTCATTTTTTTCTATCTTTCTCTTTAGCTCACATTATTAACATGTTATATCTATCACATAGTTCAAATTACTCATTCTATCTCTTAATCTCTCAAAACGTATGAAATATGAATGTCCACAAAACATTTTTTTTTGCATAATGCACAACTCTCAAACCTTGTTTGTGGCCAAAAATTTGATTTTTGGCATTAAAAAAGTTGTTGTATCTAATCATAAAATTTCACTTTTAAAACCAAAATTCACCTTTTTAGCACCAAAATCACCATTTTTAAATAAAATAATGTGTCTTTAGAGAAAAATTATAAGAAATGCGAAATAGAGGAAGATTAAATAATCCGAAAGTCCAATCTCAAATATATTTCTTACTTTTCTCATCCTAAGATATTCTCGCGTGCCCTATTTTTTTTTCTTCCAAAATACTCTTTGTTCGGATTATATAATCTGAACCACGTTTGGATTATATAATTCAAATTTTTACAACACTTTTGTAACCTGGAGCACCCTGAAGCATCTTGAAGTTGAAATGCATAAAATAGGTTAGGATTATATATTTCGAAAATATTTAAGCCAGTTTGGATTATAAAATCCGAAACGTGTCAAACACCCCATGGTAAGTCAACAATTTGAGGGGAAAATAGGGTGTTTCGGATTATATAATCTGAAATGTATCAGGCCACAAATAGACAAGGTCTCTTTTGGGTGACACGTGCATTAGGCACCTTAAATCGGTTCTAAACGATATAAACATGCATTGTTCAGATGTTCAAATTTAAAATTCAATCAAAAACAGAAATTAACAACATAACATAAATTTAAAATATTAGATTAAAAATACAAATTATCCAAAGGTTACAAACCAATTGTTCAAACATAACATTAAAATGAAAATAAAAAGTATCCATCGGTTACAACACCATAAAAAAAAATCAGCCCCTTCCCCTGCGCCCCTGCCACTCTCAACATTAAGCCTACGACGGTAAACTCGTCCTCTATGAACCTCTCCCAAGACTTCTTTCAAATGAACTCATTTAGGAGACCCTTATGCATTCACACCATTGGACATCACAACATAACATGATCTCTGATATGGCCCAACCTTCCAGTTAGATCCAAGTACCCCTGATCTCCATCCTCCTCAGCAGCAATGTCATCAAGGGCCTCCTGCTCTGGTGGCCTCGGCACCTGAACATCCTGGTTTGGAAGAATCATGCGTGGATGAGAGACAAGATAAAACCATCTGATGCACCCCGGCGAAGCTTCCACACCTTGAATAGCAAGTTGGCCCAACTCCGGAGCTTTCAGCACATGATCAACATTGTGCGCATAGTGGTAGTTGATCTCACTTAATGTCATCTCAACAGGTGCGTTGTTATGTGGAGATCTGGGGACTGTCTGCGTGTACCCAAAATAGCGAAGCACCCGCTCCGGTAGATATCTGACCTTGCGGCTATCAAATTTGAGCCATCCAGAGTAAATGTTGACCTCCTCAAACGGACATACAACACGATGCTCGTGATATGAGCACATGAAAACACTTGCCAGATCTAGCTGATCCAGATGGTGTATGTACGTGTCTGGTGCAGACATACCCCTGAGCGGTACAAACATCATGGCACGTGGGTGCACATGATCCCGATACCCACCCCATACATCCTTGATACCCATACCGCTCAATTTTAATATTTAGCATTATATTTTTTTAGAGAGTTTGATTATATATGATGTCATATTTCAATACTAATTTATAATAATACATTTAAATATATGAAATCAATATAGACTATAATAAGCTTAACCCGATAAAAATCCTAGCAAATTTATAATTTAATCTAATATACAAATTCTAGTATAATCATGATAATATTCTTATTCATATTTACTTAATTAGACCAACTTAGTTAGCTTAAAAGATTTTCGATGACATGTAGTTAAATGAACTTATAAAAATGTCTTAAAATTCTCTATTTAAGGAACGGTTTAACATAAAGTTTGTGACCCGTTCTCTGTCGGTTTGGCATAATCTCAACCCTAAGTGTAATATGGGGGTTAATTGAATTGTAGTCAATTCAAAATAAGTTGATTTCATTCCTATATGAGATTTAATTCTTGATGAAATATGACTTTGCAATATAATGATGGTGTAGCATTTTTAAGTGTCAAAACAACGTTGTCATTTTAATTACCATACCATTATTGTTTTAATTGTAAAAATAAAATGGTAGAAAAGAAAGAAAAAGAAAATCTAAAATCATTTACGGTTCATATTTGGTGTGTTTGTTTTTTCATTCTTTTTCTACAAATCAATGTTGGTTTGACCTTAACTTTCTGTGTAATCTCAATCATCTCAGCGACATATACATAAATTTTTTGTTGTGGGGGCAACATATATTATATATTTGTGGCATGAAAATATATAATATTTTATGTTTTAAACATGAATATATATTTTAATTATTCTCTATAATATTTTATACATGGCATATTCTATGATTTGCTTTATTACTTATGTATTGGTTCGGTAAGGTTAAACCAACTTTCCTTCAACAAGTATAATAATCGATAGTCATGACATGCTTATGAACAAAAACTAATATTATAGTGAGGGCACTAGCCCACACATCTTTGCACATAAATCCGTCCTAGCATCTTCCTATACAATTAATATTTTTTTCATTCATTCCTAGCCATTACCACTCCATCAATACCATTAATTCAAACATAGTTTTATTGCTCATAAGTTATAATATTTTATGTTGAGTAAACGTTGAAAATATCACTAGTAAAAGACACCTTTTTTTTCTATCCTTATGTACAAGTGTGTTTCTCGATTACGTTCTGTTACTCGAACATATTCACTACTTGGAGTAATCATTTCCATAAGTCTATATAGTTAAATCTCACTAAACTCAAGAAAAAATATTCACAAAATTATCCTAGCGCAGAATAAAATCATGTAACATGTATATTTACTATATACATCAATTTTTACCTTGATAAACAAACACATATTTATTAGCGATAACAAAGACATGAATACATATACTTCTATAAAGAAAAGCACATAAAAATTTGCATGAATACATAGGGGTGTTTGCGGTACGGTTTGGTTCGGTTTTAAGCATAAAAGTCATCCAAACCGTGAGATAAAAAAACATGTGGTTTGGTTTGGTTCGGTTGATTTTTAGAAAGTCATCCAAACCAAACCAATGCGGTTTGGATTGATTCGGTTGGTGCGGTTTATCGCGAGATAAAAAAATATTACATTAACTCTAATATTACCAACTTGTTACAAAATAAACATAGCACATTTTATTTTGTTGTTTACATGATAAAATATGGCTATACATGAATTGCATAGATCCTAAACTTTTATCGTCAATACCAACAGTATAATATTCTTCTGCCTTAATATAGTCATGTATTACATGCGTCATAAACTGGCAGAACATACCACCAAAGTCATATAGCTGATCAAAATAGATAAAATTATAACTAACCAGATTAAAATCAAACAAAACTTATATCAAAATAGGTAAAATTAAGAAGAAACATAAGAATGAAACAAATTATTATGAAGAAAAGGAAACAAATTATTATGAAGAAAAAGAAACAAATTCATCATTGAAAATGAATTGAAGGAGATGGAAAGGAATTAGAATCAAACATGATGGTGCAACAATGGAAAAATCGAGTCAAAGAGAGATTATTTTTGGGTTATGTAATTGGGCTATTACAAGTTTAAGTAATATAGATTATTCTTACGGTTTGGTTTGGTTCGATTGTTGAGATACAAACCGCAAACCAAACCAAACCAAACTGTGCGGTTCAGTGCAAAAGTCATCTGAATTCATATGAACCAAGTGCAGTTTTTTGCGGTTTCGGTTTGGATTGGTTTGGTTTACGGTTTTTCTATTGGGTTGGTTCGGTTTTGAACACCCCTATGAATACATATACTTTTACTATGAAGAGAAGCACATAAAAATTTACTAAACCACTAGAGATTTGATCATTCTTATAGGTGTTGAACATTAAAATGAAATATGGCAACATGACGGTATAAATATTGACCAAAATGCTTGTTCTTCTATAATGATGTTTATGTATTGAATATTTGTAGGACAATCAAAGAACATAAGTTTAATATAATAATAATGTCTTGTTTTCGTATTTAAAAATCAGATTTTACTACCAAGGGAATTACCAGGTTGAGTTACAATCAGGTTGCTCTCTTTAAGACGTTTCGCGGCACTACCGAAGTTTGTGCAAGGTATACTAACAACCGTGCCGCCTCCAGGATAAAACACCCAGATCACTGTTCAATTACGTATTGCACAGTATGTAATTGTTCGAGAATATACACCTCAAAAATATGGTTAATCGTTTGATTAACACCACTCGTTACGGTACGTAGCCGCTCTTATCGAAACCAAAGAAAAGAGTAGAAGAAGAAGAAACTCGTTAACACAAGTCGAAGGGAGAAGAGAGGAAAGGCATATGAATCATCGACTGTGAATTTCAGTGTGAATAATGAGTGGGGCGAGCTCTGCTTTTATAGGGAGAGTTCGTAACCTAAAACCGAGTAGCTTAGGGATTAAGTCAACTTGATCCGCAAGTTTATGTTTCTTAGTTGGATACGCGTTTTGGATCCGGTCGGGTCGCAACAAATTAATTTGTTACGCGTAGCGCTTTTCGTCGTTATTAATTAATTCTTCATTTTCAAGTGATAAAAAATAAATATCTTTTTGGCCCAAACCCAAGCCCGGTCCAACCCGACCCGGCAAAAAGGAATGGGACCAACAATTGTGGCGGGAACGGAAATGACGTACGAAATTAAACAATGGAGTAAGAAGAGACTTTTGAGTATGAAAATTGAAACCGAACGTTACCTTCAAACTTTGGGTTTTAAATACTCGAGTAGTATAATAGGGAAGATAAAATAAAATAAATTATCAAAAAAATTAAAAGAGATTACCTGGTGACAAGTTCATGGCTGATTGGTGTTTCTCAAATCCAAAGGAGGTTTGTTCCATGACACAATATGGGTCTAAGAGGGTTTGGGGAATCCATGGATGGTATTGAGGAGCCTTTTTCTTTGGTAGGAAAACTAATAGCAAAGAACCGTTGAATATTTTGGATTTACTTTAATTAATTATTAAAATATAAATGAAATATATAGTATTAAATATTTAATGTTATTGTACTTATATTGGACTTATTGTAAACGGACCGTGATGGATTAAACCGTTCTAATTAGTCAGCCCATTTGAGAGGTCCCTGCCTTCACTGATGAGTATATAATTTAACTATGAGTATATAATTTAACTATCCCATCAGGTTAGACATAATGAAAAACAAAACTAAAGAACTATCTATCAGTAAGGCGGCAGAAAACAAAACTAAAGAACGGGCTTCTCTAACAGGATTTTACTGGTCAATCATCAATTAACTAAATCAGTACACATCTATACTATTTCTTCAATATGCCATAATTTGTGTCTATGGTCTTGGCTATTTGTTAAATCACAACACCGATTCTATTTTGTTATTTACTTTCGTAGACAGGGGCAGTTCTATGGCTTGGCAACCCCGGGCACTCGTCTGGGCTTCGGGCCAATTTTTTTGCATTTTCGTATGTAAATCCCTATGAATTTCTTATATAAACCTCTAAATTGGGCAATTTCTTTAGATTTTTTGATTATTTGCTTGCAATTTCATATATAAACACCTATAAATGTGTTGCAAATTTTTTTTGCCCGAGCTTTACAATTCTGGCTCCGCCGCTGCTCATAGATAGATGATTCTTGTTTGTGATTATATGCGTCATATATTGTTTTTTGTTGCAAGATCATAAAGCTTTCTTATGCCTTTTATTTAAACTGTTACGATGCACAATAATCTATATATGATCATGTGTTTGTGGACCAAATCCTAATGTTTGTTTTCTGCTGCCATGTTGTTATTTCCATTCACAATTTTAAAATAAAGTGTAAGCCACTTATTTTCGAAAGTTCTTGGTAGCTTTATTTCCTTGATGCCATATAAACAGCATGCTCAGATTCAAA
Organism: Medicago arabica; assembly: GCA_946800305.1. Classification (NCBI taxonomy): domain Eukaryota; kingdom Viridiplantae; phylum Streptophyta; class Magnoliopsida; order Fabales; family Fabaceae; genus Medicago; species Medicago arabica. The sequence continues at coordinate 41,345,625 of OX326971.1, read as the reverse complement.
CATGTGAATTGTGAAAAGTCTATCCTTCAATTTTCGGTTTTTTGCAAAAGCCCTAATTTTCCTAATTTTTGGATTTTCGTTTCAAAGCCCTTTAATTTTGTTGTGTTTCGTTCTGTATCGAGCGAGATTCAATCGGGGTTTATTTCTGTTTTCTCGCAAAGAAGAACCGCTTAAAAATAATAATAATAATAATAATAATAACTGCATTAATCAACACGCGCATTAGGCGCATGAGTTGCAAAAATTCCGAATTTTATTTCCTATACATGCCAAATAATTATTATTTACTCTTATAATTTTGGCACACTAATTATGAAATTTTTTGACACGTATTTTAATATGTTATTATTTGGCAATAATTAATTTATATTTCTAAAATATCATATGTTCTAAATTTTGTGTAAAAGATTTCTTATTCTTTTATGGCACTTACGAGAAATCTTATTCCCACACTCTCAACATTGAAATTGATGTGTGGATTATTTATCCCCAAATTAACTAGTAAATATTCTATTATTTTATGATAAAAATATAATTTCTCATGTACACAAAATACTCGGAAGATTTGATTTATTCCATACCTTTAAAATTTGAGATTTAAATTACTCTAGGAAATCTCTAAATATTTGATGTAAATTAATATGAGAATCGTATACTCTTTTAAATTATATATTCTTTATATTTCAGTCTAAAATATTTCATGTGAAAATATTTTATATAGTAACACTTAGGTAAAGTGTTTTTTTGGGTGTTATAATTGTGAAAATTCTTAGAATCGAGACTTACATTCTTGCATCAAATATTCTATATTAATATATATTTTGAGATTTGTTGATACTCAAAATTATTTGTCCTGTCAAAATGACTTCACTATTATAGTATATATATTCTTGATTTGTGGATTTCAAAATTTTGTCAAATCTTGAAAATATCTTATCAATTAAATTGAGAATAATTTATTTCAAATCATATATTCTCAATATTTAAGCCTAAATTGTTTTGAAAAAGAAAAAAAACCTATCTTATTTCAAATCATATATTCTTTTATAGAAGGCTAAATTTTATTAATTTTAATGTCAAATATAATTTTTAATTTTTACGATTTTAAATATTTTGGAATTATAAATATTTTAATATAATATATTCTTTAATTCATATTGTCTTAGCATAAAGATCCAAAGTTTACTAATTGATCATTCTTTTGTTGAAATATTTAAACTTACACTTGTCTCTGATTCTTGTCACAAATTGATTTAAAGGGTCCTAATAATATTTTGTTTTCAAAATGAGTATAGTGAGTTGTATATTATATATGGTGAGTTGTATATTATATATGTCATTCATATTAATTGAATCTAAAATTGGCATATTTCTCTAAAATTGGCATATTTCCCTAACCAGACATGTAATTTATTACTCTAAACTTTGTGACAAACACTGTTAACTATCCAACTATGTGTCTTGCCGCAATTAAATATTTTGGATCACATTAATCTTAAACTATAGTGAATAATGCATTGTTGCATTTTTTATGCTAAAATTCCAATTATGAATTAAAATTTGCACGCCTCTTTGTTGTTTATCACTTAAATGTTATCAAAACAACTTATTCAAAATTGGGGTAATTTTAAAACAAATATCATCCTTACGTCTAAATTCTTATATAAATCATATTGATTTATAATTAAAGTCTCATATATGTTTATTTATAATTGCTTATTCTGTATTCATGAATATTTTGAGATGACTATATTATAAGATATTCTTGTTAAGTCATAAAAAATCATTGACTATAAGTTTAAGGATGAATGTCACACTCTGTGAAGTAAGTCATGATTTAGTTTTTTTTTATCCTCTTGTGACTTATCATATATTATTGCACATATGAATAAATTTATTTATTCCTTCTTCTTTTTCGTTTTGTTGTGCAACTATGATATCCTATATAAAAGTGAAATCACTTTTACATAATATTATAAACATAACTCTAAGGTCATATTTATGAAGTGCCCATTTAAAATATTTAAGAATATTGTTTATGCATGATATTATTTTATCATATTCTCTTGAGCATAAGCATAATTGATTTGTATAATTGTAGTCTCACCTATTGTGGATACAATTATGCAAATTTTGTTAAATAGATTAACATTATGTTGGTAACAATCATACTCTATCGGTGTGTTGTTATTAATATAATTTTGCTATAACTCAATGTACCTTAACTTTTTTTTATTATACTTATGTCAAATATAATTAGAGTACCCTATCAATATTTAAATTTTTTAAGACATAAAAACTGGACATTGTGAGATTGTGATGATGATATAGTTCTTACTTATTATCCTTGAGGTCCTCGAATGAGATTACAATAAATAAGTTACTCTATTAAAAGACATGTAGCAAACTGTATAAATTTTGCAATCCAATATTATTATAGTTTTGAATTAAATTTCTACCAATTTTTTTTTTTATATATATAAATATTTTGGATTGCTACTATCTCTTTGTTATGTAAGTGTCAGACATAGCTATCGGTGTGACGTTACTTAACATGATTATTTTGTGATAGAGAAATAGTTGAATATTTTATTTAAAATATCTTTCAAACTTTTTAATTCATTCAACTATCATTTTCTATTCTCTATCAAGTGGGAGAATCATTGCTATGTATTGTGTAACGTGATAGACATACCTATCGGTATGACATTACTTAACATAATCATCCTTTGTGGTTAAGAAAAATACTTTATTAATTTAACTATCATTCTCTACCAAGTGGAGAACGTATAATTCTCCAAGCGAGGGAAAATTCTACATGTCAATTAATTATATCTCATAAACAAATATATTTATTTGTTAGATATAAAATTATTGTTGAGACTTATATTGAGGATATCAATTATATTATTTTCTCATAAATTATTACATACTTTCATATCTTTTTATATTATTGTAAACTTATTTTGGAAAAGCAATACGTCATTGAGAAAATTTTATTTATATCATTATTCTAAATGATTATAAATGGTATATTTGAGATATTTAATTTTACCAGTTTCAGTATATTTTGACATATTTTATGCTATTTCTATTCTTAAATAGTTATGGAAGCCTATGACTATTATCTCTTGTATCCTCAAAAATAATAATAAAATATAAGTCTTATGTAAATGTGTTTAAGTATAATTGCAACATTTGAGTTTTGAGTGAGTTACTAAAATTGTGAATAGAGTCTCATATCTTAGTTATAGTACTAGAGACTTATCTAACTCATATGATGATAAACCTTTTTTATAATCATCATACTTTGTCATATAAAGGTTACTTCTTTAAATTTTAATTGTGAAAAAGAGATCTTGTGTTAACAAATTCTTAAATGAAAATTTACATTCTCCTTAATTCTAAATGCAGCAGAATATGTGGTTAACCAGGAAACTCAATTCTTGATAATGTCTGCCATTGATAAAACATATATTTTCATACTATCATTGATTTCATGAAACTCTATTAGTTAAAATTACATAACCACTTGTGTTGATAATCTTGCACTAGTAATCAGGTATCCTGTTGAAATTGAATATTACATTATTAAACTATATACCAGTGATCACTAATGAGATGAGAATCCCACTTATTCTTGTTTATATATGTGGGAACTCTTGTTTATAAATATGTGAGATCAAGATAAATGTGTACACAATATTATATACATACAATTTAAAATTCTTATCATTGTCATATACTTTTGTGCACACTACAAAATATGACATAACTTAAGAAACTTTCAACTTTAGTCGCATTATATTATATATTATATTGAGATATAGATATATATTAAAGTTCTTTTAAATCTCAATAAGCATTATAATTGGATGCTTAAGTCAATTTTGTTGGAATATGCACAATAACTTGTTAGCATGCAAGTATATACTGTGCTCCTCTTTAACCAACATTCCACATTTTACGGGGTCTTTAAAATAAGTTCAATATGTAATATGAATACTCCTATCGAGTATGATATTGTGTTATTGAAGTACTTATAAACTCATATAATCATAAATGTTCTTTCATTATTGACATTCTAGTGATTACATTAATCCACACCTTTTTTCCTCCTTTAAACTAAGTGTCTATGTTAATCCAATTTGAAGATTCTTGAATTTCATATTTATATTTTATTTTTATGGATTTTCATAGTTACACTTTTGCTAAAACTTGGATTAATTGAATATCGTAGAATATTTATTGATTTTGACTATATGTAATTATCCATATAAGTAATTACTATTTTTATACCTATGTGGATATATAACTTCTATAAGATTAAACTCATTGGTAGAACTACTAACCACAGACTTATATATATGAGTGAGAGTTTATTATAGCATTTTATATGTATGGACCTTTATTGGATTACAAATTCTCAATTTATAATGTTAATCCATATTCTTTATTCTATGTGAAATGTAAGGTTTAACATGTATGATTTTGTTTGCCCTATCAAATTCAACTTCAACATTGTTGAATTTTGTGTTTCTTATACTTCTACTATCATTCTTATATTATTTTTGATATTTTAATTAAAGTAATCCAAGTGGGAGATTGTTGAATATTTTGGATTTACTTAAATTAATTATTAAAATATAAATGAAATATATAGTATTAAATATTTAATGTTATTGTACTTGGTATTTAAACTGGGCTTATTGTGAACGGACCGTGATGGGTTGGACCGTTCTAATTAGTCAGCCCATTTGAGAGGTTTCTGCCTTCACTGATAGTATACAATCTAACTATCCCATCAAGTTAGACATACTGAAAAACAAAACTAAAGAACGCTTTATCAATTATCAGTAAGGCAGCAGAAACATCTTTCAACCCTAACCTCCTTTAAGGGCTTCTCTAACGGGATTTTACTGTCAATCATCAACTAAAACTAAATCAGATACACATCTATTATGTTTCTTCAATATGCCATAATTTGTGTCTATGATCTTGGCTATTTATGTTAAACTTTTTTCAAATCCAAAGAGATTAACTGGTGAAAGGTTCATGGCTGATTGGTGTTTCTCAAATCCAAAGGAGGTTTGTTCCATGACATAATATGGGTCTAAGAGGGTTTGGGGAATCCATAGATGGTATCGAGGAGCCTTTTTCTTTGGTAGGAAAACTACCAGCAAAGAACAAGCAATAAAAATTATACTAGTAACATGGTGAGTTGTTGTGGCCTTATTTCTAGTATATTAAGGTAGTGATGTTTGTTTCTTCAATTCGGTGGAAATAGAATTACTGGTCTTGTTGCATATATATATATATATATATATATATATATATATATAGGGAGTGAGAAGATAGATGTAAGTTTAAATTCATGCCAAATTTCTGAGCAGAAGTGGTTGTTGGTACCACATACAAGTTTAATTTCATGTACTCTCCAATTTTCACTTAGATATGAATAAACAAATAATTTAACACGGTTCACATTTATTTATTTGAACTAACGAAAACAACTAAAAAAATAAGTAACAACGAAAATAAGATTATAGTTAAAACCCCTGAAATTGAAATAAAAATGTCCTGAATTGGGTGTTTTCAAGTTTAAAAGAGTTTTTTTTGGGCGGTATTAATAATTTATTTTTTAGATTTATAAATGTTCAAGTAAAAAAAATTGTCCATATAACATTTTAATTGACATCCATAATCTTTTTTTTTTTCCGCATGTCAACAATGATATCTAGACACACTAAACATTCATTCAACATCTTATTTTCTCTATCTTTGTCTCTATCTCACATTATTAACATGTTATATCTATCACATGATTTCTCTAGAAAAAAAAAAACTATCACATGATTCAAATTACTCATTCTATCTCTTAATCTCTCAAAACATGTGAATATGATGATATCGATGTCTACACAACATTTTCTTTTACATAATGCATAACTCTCAAACCTTGTTTTTGCCAAAATTTTGATTTCTGGCACTAAAAAAGGTGTTGAATCTAATCACTAAATATCACTTTTAAAACCAAAATTCACCTTTTTAGCGCCAAAATCACCATTTTTGAATTAAAAAAACGTGCCTTTAGAGAAAAATTAAAAGAAATGCAAAATAGAGGAAGGTTAAGTTTCAATTAAAAAAAAGGTATTATTTCCTTGCGCTTAGTTAAACAATTTTTTTTTTCCTTTCTTCAAGAAACAGAATTACATTCTATCAAAAAATAAATAAATCAAATAGAATCACAAAGAAACAGTAAGAACAATAGTTGATTTTTATGAAATTAGATTCATCACATATGATCAGCGATGAGTTAGGATTTTCTGAACCGTTAAACACCCTTGATTAAAACTTGTATAAATAGATTTACTAAAAGAAATATGTTTTTAATTTATATTTTGTTAAAAAATTCTATATTTCTAGGATTGATTTTTACAACTACACAGTTTCATTAAAAAAATACAAACGTTAGACACGATTCTTCTTCAAAATCAAATGTTAGACCAAAAATATATTTAACCCTTTTTTTTATTATGGGTTTATATAATCACGTGTTTTAAATTTTAAACAAAATTTCATGATAAAATCAATTTAAAATTTAGTTAAAAAATATTTCAAATCAATGTTTAATGATCCACTTGTGAACCCATTTAGGGTTGGCCTAGTGGTTGACTTGGGATCTTGGAGTGTGCTCCTCTCAAGGTCTCAGGTTCGATTCCCTTTGATGGGCAAGTCATATGGAGCTTTGCTTTAGCTTAGAACGCGCCCTCACAAATGGACGATGAGATTGGTCATCTCAAATTAATCGGTCCTTGGATCGGATACCGAGTTTTAAAAAAAATGATCGACTTGTGAAGGAGTAATGATAGGTGACTTATCTCAAAGAGGGCGAAAGCCCAATCTCAAATATATTTCTTATTCATCAAATAGATATTGTTGGCTCTTTTTTTTTGTTACAAATAGATTTTTTTAAAAAAAAAAAAATGATATTCATTCATTCAAATTGATAGAGGATATTGATACAATACAAAATTCGCTAAACACAAAAATGATGAATCTGCAAACAAACTAACAATATCCATTTTAGTAGCATAAAGCGGCAAAGTACCAAAGCTTATACATATGACTATTTTCAAGTCTATGGAATACACATGTCTTCGGATCTACAACGTGAACGACGTCAAAATCATTGATTGGATCTGCACTAGAACCGAACAAATATCTGAACAAAACGAGAAAGACAAACAATGATGCACAAAAACGACGAACAAACCAACTTCGCACTAACTAAGACAACAAACAAACCAAGTTTGCACTAATTAAGACGACGAAATCACATAATAAAAAACGAAATAGATGTAAAAACACTTATTTTAATAAAAGGGTAAGAAAAAAACGAATTAGAGGGATGATTGTGAGTTAAAATTTGACCCTATATCACCCCTCTTTAGTGTATGAAAGAGTAAAACTAGAATTTTGATGACAATTCACACAGGATAGAGAAATGAGAAATGGAAAAGAGATTGTTACATATAGATATTGTTGGCATGAGAGTCATAAATTAATATATTTTGCACTTTTTTTTTTCAACGTGATATTGGTCCATTTAACTTTTCAAACCTTTGATGAGTCAATTTTGACACAAGATACTACACTCTTTTTTCTTGACTAAAAAAATTATAATGTTTTTTTTTCCTTCAATTTATTAATAAATTTGTTAAGAGTCTTATGTTAAGTTGGACGAGATGTATGGAAAATGTTAACTGATGTCTTAGAACACTCTATAGAAATTATAAACAGAAATATTTTATTAAAAGTTGTGTATTCTATTTCTATTTTTTAATAGTTAAAAAATTGCTCTTTTCAATGTAAATCATGACTTTTCTACTTTTAGTTTTTAAATTGGTGCTCCCGAGACACGATTAGCAAAACTCATTCTAAAATTGTGTTTATAAATGAGAGGTATCGCTCACCTTACAAGTCCATTTTGATAGTATCATATTAACTCCCATTCAAATTCGAAAACGGTATTAACACGTCAATAAAGTTTAGAGGCATCTCTCACCATAAAATCTAAAAATATATTTAAATTTTCCTATATTTTATTTGATGAGATATGATCGAAAAATGTATTTAAAGTTTGGAGGAGTCTCTCACCATACAATCATGGTGTTGTAAAATTCAGTTATATCTATCCTAAAATTCTAAGATAAGTAGTTGAGGAAGTTATTCTTAAGTTGGCTTGGTCTACTGTTGGTCTAATCTTATGTCGATTACATGTGACATTGTTTGAGATTTTAACGTGCCATCACTATCACTTAGCATGCTCACACTCAACCATCTCATGTGCCTCACCCAATGTAGGTCGAAGATTTTGGATTCATTAAAAAACAATGATTTGTGTTTTTAGAGCAGTCACCATCTACTCCTAGATTTGTCTAATGTATATACAATTTAAATTAAATATAGAAGTTAATTTATTTTTTTGTTATATAAAATATGATGTGTACAATTATTTATTTTATGGTATTGAAGTTTATCTAAAAGTTGTCTATAAAAATAGTAAACTTTATGATTAATCATCTACGCGCACACTCCTTCGACTTTAACTATAAGCAAAAAAGTATATGGATTTGTTCGTTATATATATATATATATATAATGTCATTGTGCCAAACAAATCGTAAATTAAGTACTAAATGTTGTGATGAAGACCATTACAATGATGGATAAGTCCATGAATTTATTTCTTTTTTACTTGAAATAAGAAATATACAAATATTGAACTATAATCCTTAATTAATAAGTTGAAAGTAAGTTCTTGCCTATGATTAAGGTTGGAGGAAGTAATTAAGTAACTCAAACTACTTCACATTGGTTAGGTCATCGTGATATTTTTTATTTTTTTTGAAGAAGTTAAATTAGCCCATTCAAATCATCGTGATACTAATACAATTCTTACATTCAAAATTAAATTTTAAAATAAACGACTCTTTCATAATTTTACTCTAAATTTTATACTATAATATTAAATATGAAAAAATTAATTATGGATAAACAATGAAAGTACAATTTTGTTTACCAAATTGACTGACTATTAGAGGAGCTGAATCATCATAAGTACATTAATGACAATAAGTCATGAGCTGGAAGGAGATACCGTGTGATGGATGGAAATTGAGCTGTAACAGAGAGTTTCTCCTCAATTTCCCTTCTCTTCTTACTGTCATATAGTACTTTCACTTTCATTCTCTCTCTCTCTCTATATATATATCTCAACTTGTTCAACTTGTTTTTGTCTCACTCTTAATCTTCTTTCACATAGTTACCTATTACAAGCCATTCACTTTATGTGTACATGAAATTTAACACCTTGTTTTGCATGTTTGCTACTCTACTCTTCACTGTTCTGTTCTAGTCACACCTCAAAATCAAATCCTTCATTTCAAACACTACTATACTAGAAATCTTTCAAATGTGTTCTCAATATTTTCACCTATTCGCGCGCGCACACATGCACTTTCATTGTTTATTCTTTTCGAATTTGCAACTAGTTCATATGATGGTTTCTTCCATTCTTTGTTTGATCATTCCTTTCAAATGGCCATCATGTGAGTACTAGTTAATTTTTTTGAAAATAATGAACCAATGTTTTAAAAGCTGAACCGAACTAGACCGTTCAATAGCTGGCTCGATTATTTGAGCGGTTTGGTACCGGTTCATGCTGGTTCAAGCAGTTTAAAACAGTCGAACTATGATTTAGAGGTCTCGCTGGTTCAATATTGAAATGAACAACGTAAGTATGAAACATTTTATTTGAAGGTCAGTCCATGGAGTCATATAATTTAAGTACCGGGGTTTGAATGAAGGATTCAATGAATGAAGTTCTTGAACAGAACAATGAAGAGAAAAGGAGCACACAAACAAAACATGGTGCTTATTTCTAACTTTAGTATTTAATGTGAGTGGCTGGTAATAGTTGAATATGTAAGAAGAAAAATTGGTGATATCTGAAGTTATCTCAGCAAAGTTTCTCCAATGACTAAACTATTTGATAATTTTAGAATTCGAGTTGGTCATGACTCAACCCTGTAATAAACTCTGCTTGTATGATAAGATATACTTATGGCTTATAAACATATTTTTAGGTCGTATCTCATGCAATGCAAAGCAGGACTCACAACAGATAATTTATCAGGTACTTGAAATTTTGGTTATTATGTTTCTTATTATTGTGAAATTAAAAATACCGCTTTGTGTGTAGTTGATTCTTGGTGATGCCAATGCCAATAGGCAAAAACATTGCAATTTTAGTGAATAGCATTTCTTCAAAAGACATGACAGGAAAGATCCTCTGAAATGTGAATTAGCTTATGTTTGGAAACCATCTTCTTCGCAGAGGCGTCATGTCTCAATGTCATTCTAGGGTGACTTCAAAAAGCTACAAACTTGATCTTCAAGCATGCCGCGCGTTCAAGATCCATTCACTGTGTAAAGAAAACAAACATGCACTTTTTTATATTGCATCTTGTCATATTGATCACCTATGCTTGAACCAAAGTACTTGGTGCAATAAGGACATTCCATAAATACTTCTTTTTTTGGTGGTGTATTCCATAAATAGTTTAATTTTAAGCAGAAGTGCTTGAAGATTCAAATTAATGTTCTGCTATAAATTATGTATTCTATTGGTTTTTGAGTGGGTTAAGATTTTAAATAATTGAAGATACATCATTGTAAATTGTGCCAGTTTTGAAAGCTGGACTAAATTCCATTTATTAAGTGTTACCATGGTGATAATAAAATGCTTCCCAGATCCCTATTTTTTTGTCTCCTAAGCCAGGGCCTCATTTCTTTGAAGAATGGAATTTAGGAATATGGAAACTAATTTGACAAACAATTAACTAGTGAGTTCCTGAATGCCTCTCAGAAGGAAGTACTGGTATATCAAATTCAAAGTTCAGCTGAATTGGTAAAACCGAAAGCAACTTAGATCAGAAGTATTTTGTCTCTACAAACAATCACGAGTCTTTTCAGCATACTTTGTCCTCAATCACACGCTTTCTAGAAAATTTTCATAAGATTGCCCATCCAAAATTTCTCCAAGGCAAACACGTTTAGCTACGAAGTTTATATGTTAAGGCTATCAAAATGAAGATGCATCTGGTTGGTATAAGTATTGCGATTCCATTTTTATAAGTCTTGCTGTATAGTTCCATACCTGCACGCCCTCTGGTTTCCTCTCATTCCAAAGCGAATTTGGTTCAATCATTTGACACTTTGCCTAAAAGCATGTTAGAAGCCGCTCATTGAACATGCCTCATGAACCGGCAATCACTCCCAACCCTCATCCTCATCCTTGGGATTCACACAATCAAATGTGATCCATCTACATTTTAGGTTCTGTTATTCTTCCATCTGGTTCATTTAAGAATTTAAGATGCCAAGTATGAATACTGATACAAAGTTATACCGACACAGATTTCCTTCTATTTTTTCTTGTTGTAACACAATTCAATCATCAGTAAACTTATCATTACAATGTAAAACAGGATACCGTAAGATTTTAAATTACATTCTAATCAATAACATTCTTAAATTTTGCATTGCTATGATGTAGTAAAACAATACACTAGATACATTAAACAGTTGCAACACAAATATTCGTATCGAGTTTTGAAAATCTTCAGGAACTACTGATATCAGAAAATTCTATCCTGCAATTGTTAGAACGCTTTGGTAATGAGAGTATCTGCTCCTTAACCTTTTCCAAATCAATATCTGCATATCGCAGCCAAAATGCCACTGATATCATCAACTTCTCCAACATTGCTGCATTTTCCAACATGAATTTAACCAAACCAAGATCATACTCGTTCGCATTAAATGCTTTAAACTGAAATACTTTGAAACTTGACAGAAAGCAGTGAGGTGATATTGCAGAAGTGAAGACATCTTTATGCAAATCAGCTACTCCCTGAAATTTTGTGTATCATGAGTTATCTATCATCGGCATTATTTTGTTATATGTAATAAAGACCCTGATTGGAAAAACAACATAATTCAGCGTTTATAGTACAAGCACTTATGACGTAAGTGCTTACGTATCAGTGGTTTCGGAAACAAAAAATAAAATTAAGTCTAACTTTTTTCATATACTAAGCTATAATCGGTTATTGTATGATACTCTAGAGAACTTATGGAAATAAGCTGAAAATAGCTTATGGACATGTCATAAGTTGTTTTTATAAGTTTTTTCAAACAGTCGCACAAGTGTTTATACCGATAGATAAGTTCAAATAAGTCAATCCTAACAAGACTTTAAATTTCTTTGAACAAAAGGCAAGAGTACCTAAACTTACATTAAGTAAAACAAGAGTATTAAGAATAGGGGAATTGTGGAGTAATTGCAACAAAGCTTCAGCAGTGACCTCATTTAGTTGCAGATAAGTTAACCTTCCAAACACAGGCAGATTGCTGAAAATATCTTTAGCATGCCTTAGAACCTGAGGACAAGGAAAATTTTATTCAAATTCTGAGAAAAAGAATTAGCATTCCGAATGCAACTTATGCAAGAGAAAAAGAATTAGCATTTTAGAATTATACTTAATGAGTAAAACATCTAATATTGAAGTTTATATGTTTAGATAATATTTCCTCAAAAATAAAAATGTTTGGATAATATCAACCTTTGTACGTAGCAAAGAAACAAGCATATAAGGTATACGAGTTCTTGTAAAGGAATGGGCAGTTGTGAACAACCTTTGAGGAACAAGCATACCTTGTAAAACAATAATTTCAGTCGTTCCACTTCATCGATTTGTCTTAAAAGATTATATGCTCGAAAACCAAGTTCATCCATTCTGTCCTTTTTATCTTCATCAGCAACAATCACAACATAAGCATTACGAACAGACGATGAATCACACAGAATGATATCCTGTTCAAGATCACCCTCATAAAAGAAATCCGTTAGGCATGGACTATAAATTTTGAAGGCAAATTTACACGATTCATTTGAACGACGGTTCCATATTGCTATGGAAAACTTCTCAAGTAAAGGTACTTGTAAACTAATGTTTTGTGTTGTTGGCCATTCGCACCCTCTAGCTTCAAACACTTTGAGAATTGGAAAGTTAAGAGTTATATCTTTTAAACAAGTGGATGAATCACTCACTAATTTAATCCCAGAAATGCTAAGCTTTTGAAGGTTTTGAAGACAAACAGATATGGGAAGAGTAAGAGTACATCTCATTTGAAGCATCAAATCGACAAGAGAATTGCAGCGAAAAAGTGAATCAGAAGGAAGGAAAACTTTATCAGCATACTGAATATGAAGCTTTTGAACTCTCCTTTCTAAGATAAAGGAAATCCATTCACTTAACTTAGATGCATCATATTGATGACTAGTTAAGCAAAGAGATAAACTTTGGATGCTCGAGTTAGTGAAATGAATAAGCACTTTATCAACAAAATTCACAAACTGTTCCTTTTGCATCTTTTTCTTCCTATAACCGAGCAAACTATCATCAAGCTTTAGATTGGTTATGGATGTCCAAACTTCAATCCATCTTTTTGATAAGACGCTAGTGCTAACCGCGTCTACGATTGGAATGAAAGATAGGATTTGATCAAGAATGCTTTCATGTAAAGTGCTAATCATGTCTCTTTCTCCTACTGCTGTTTCCCCTGATGGAAGGTGTTTTGTTTCTTCTTCCATAGTTGCATTGTTCGAATCCATGACCACCTACAAAAGCATCTGATACACAATAAATGACAGTGTTCAGCTACTATGTTGTAATGAAACAAATCTATTATATCATATGTAACCATAAGTCCATAACCTAAACAAGTAGTTTGGGCTCAGGTGGTTAAAGAGATTTAGTTAACGACGAATCGTTCAAAAGAAACGCGAGTCCTGATCCTTGCTGGAACAATCCATGGCCAAAATTTACTTACCTTCTGGTCGAACTCCAGATTACGGGAGTCCATTTACCGTGGAAACCAAAGCATAAAACCAAAAGAAAAATAAAAAATAATATATGTGCCCTGAAAGTCTCACATCGAATAATCATATGAGCTGAACAATGATTATAAGTGATGAGCAACCTTCATCTAATAAGTTTGGAGATTTGTTAAAGTTAAAGATAAGATAAAAACTTTCTTAACTAACTTTAATTGTCTGACTCTCTTTTTTAGATTAAAGGTCTGTTTGTTTTAGCATGCATGTCAAGAAAGAGTTAGACAAAGAATGGGAAAAGAAAAAAAATGAAGATTCAAGATACAACTTGCATTCAACATTAGTCAAAAAAGTAAACTTCCATTCAACAAAAATTCAGTTTCTAGCAGCTAACATAAAATTTTCCAAATTAAATATTAAGAATAAGAACAAACCTTAACAATGTGATTTAAAGAAGTTTATGTGGCATATGAATGAAGGATTATTGAGTCCCACATCTTGGACTTGAAAAAGAGAGAGCTTTGAGTCCCCTTTTCAATGAGAAATGGTATGTGGTCCCATCAGTTAATACCAATAAAAGTGGTTATCACGTTGAAAATCATTTTTGTTTTCGACAAAACGGTTGAAAATCTATTTTCAGCAAATGAATACTTTACTTAAAAAAAAGCTTAAATTTTAATTTAATAAAAAAAAAACTCAAATCTCGTGAGTAAGTGAAGTGTCAATCCTGACATCTACCTATATAACCCAATATTTTTAAGTTTACATGAACTTTATAAATGTGACCAAAGAGAGTATATAATATTCTTTTACAACTTAAGTTTACATGAACCTTATAAATGTGACCAAAGAGAGTATATAATATTCTTTTACAACGTCAAATTTAAATTTTTTCGTTTTATTAATAATTATCTACGAAACAAATTACCAACAAATTAATTTAATAAGGTGTTGGGGGAGCCACGACAATGAGGTGAGAGTTGACAGAATTGTTAAAGGTGTGTGACTACTATGCAATGAAATGACGGTTAAGGTTAACAAGCATGGAGCATTGCGTCACCCACCTTTTAGATGCGGTTTCTTTAACTACCATCAAATGTATTCTAGTGGGATTTGGAAGAAGTTTTTAGGTTTTTTTAATGATGAAAAAGTCTTGTAGTATATAAAAACTTTTGTTTGTTAAAAATAAGTTTAGTGGCATTTAATTAGAATTTTCTAAGCTTTTAGATATAGCAAAATGCTAAAGAGTGTTTTTAAGGTATTGATTCAAATCATATATTAAAAATATAATAGAAAACAAAATAGAATAATAGTGACAACAATAAAGTTTTAATAACGTTTCTAAAAAAAATATAACGTTGTTTTCAATGTAAAACTATTATTTTTGACCTCTTTAACTAGTACATCTCGGACAATAGTTAGCATGACCACTAATATAAGTATATAAATTTTGAGGTATTCAATCAATTTTTTTTTACAATTTATAAAAAATTATGTGGTATTCAAACAATCTCCAACTTCGATGGATTGTTGAAAAAAAAAAGATTTTAATGGATTCTCATTTCTTTTATAAAGTTGAGGTTGAGGGTTTTATTATTCAGCTCAAAGAACTTAGGTCACATCATGACTATTTGATCATTTTAGAATTTAAGTTGAACCTTACTCAACCCTATAAAATACGCTTGTAAAATAAGGGATACCTCCGAAACATATTTTCAAGTCATACATAGTTCAACAGGGGACTCTGAACAAATAATTCATTATGTACATGAAATTTTGGTTATTCTGTTTCTATTAATATGACATTAAAAGAAACTGGATTTTTATATAGTTGATACTTGGTGATAGTGATACCATACCAATATGCAAACGTTCAAGGAAGAGCCTTTCTTGAAAAGAGATGAGAGGAAATAATCTCTGAAGTCAATAGTGTGAGATTTGATTTTGGTTTCTGTTTGGAAACCAACTTCTTCACGGTGGTGCTACGTCACAATGCCACTCTACTTGACTTCGACAAACCTACAAACTCGAGCTTCGACCTTGCTGCATGTTCAAGATCCTATTTGTTTTTGGATTGACAAATGTTAGCATATCACATGTTATATTAGTAATTTTTCCTTATTAGGGTCAGATTATCGGTCCTTTAACTTCTTCAACTTGTTTAACTCTTATCTTGTGTTAATGATTTATTTACTACATAGAAAAAGAGAAACCTCTTACATTTTGCAATGCTATAATGAAGTAAAGCAACACACTAAAACTCGATACATTAAACATTTGCGTCACAAATATCCGTTTTGTGTTGTGAACATCTTCAGGATCTACAGATATCAGAAAATTCCATCTTGCAGTTGTTAGAACACTTTGGTAATGAGAGTATTTGCTCCTTAACTTTTTCCAAATCAATATCTGCATATCGCAGCCAAAAAGCCGGTGATACCATCATCTTCTCCAAGATTGCTGCATTTGCCAACACTAATTTCACCGGACAAAGATCGTGCTCGTTCGCATTAAATCCTTTAAACTGAAATAATTTGAAGATTGACAGAAAGCAGTGAGGCACCATTGCAGAAGTAAATACATCTTTGTCTAAATCAGCAACTCCCTGAAATTTTTGTGTGTCTAACAGATTAAAGACACTGTTTGGATAAAAAAGCTTAATTTGTTTTTTTATAAGCCAAGAGCAACATGACATCAAAAAGATTAGTGTCCAACTAGGATGTGACCCTACTCTTTTTTTGATAAAAAAGCTTAATTAAGCGCTTATAACAAATATGTTTATGTATAAGTTACTTCTATTACAAAATATAAATTAAGTTAACTTTTTTCATATCAGCTATAAATTATTTTCATAAACTATCCTTGAGAGCTTATGAAAATAAGCTGAAAACAACTTATGGACATGTCATAACTTGTTTCTATAAGTTCAAATGTTTCAATCTAAACAACACTAAACACAAACAAGACTTTGAATTTCTATGAACAAAATGCAAGAGTAACTAAACTTACATTAAGTGAAACAAGAGTGGTAAGAATTGGGGAATTGCGGAGTAATTGCAACAAAGGTTCGCCAGTGACCTCACTTGCTTCCAAAGACAGGCAGATTGGTGAAAATATCTTTACCATGCCTTGAAACCTGTAGAACAAAGAAAAAAATCGTTCAAATTCTGCGATTTTTTTTTTTTTCAATTTGCATTTTGGATGCAAGATAAGCTTATTAAGTCAAGGAGTTGTGCTAGAGAAATAGGAAAAATTGAGCAAGGTTTTAAATCACGGTAATTGTTGCGTTGTGATTCTTGATATTACAAAGAATCACAATCAAATTCCGCAATCAGAGGGCTTTTCAAGCTTAATTTACTATCCAACTACATAGCTTTATTATCACAACATGTTTTTATTATACAAAACTATTTCCGTTCATGTATCGCAAAAGAAAAACATACCTTGTAAAATAATAACTTTAGCTGTTCCACGTTATCAATTTGTTTGAGAAGATTACGTGCTTGAAATCCTACTTTTTCCATTCTATCGTTTTTATCTTCAACAACAACAATCACAACAGAAGCATTACAAATTGACAACGAATCATATAGAACAATGTCTTGTTCGAGATCACCCTCATAAGAGAAATCTGTTAGGCATCGACTATAAACCTTGATGGCATATTTACATGATTCATTTGAATGATGGTTCCATATTGCTATCAAAAACTTCTCAAGTAAAGGTACTTGTAAACTAATGTTCTGAGTTGTTGGCCATTCGCACCCTCTAGCTTCAAACACTTTGAGAATCAGGAAATTAAGAGTTATATCTTTTGAAAAAATGGACGAATCACTCACTAATAGTACATCTCATTTGAAGGTATTGGAGACAAACAGATATGGGAAGACTAAGAGTACATCTCATTTGAAGCGTCAATTCGACTAAAGAATCGCAGCTAAAAAGTGAATTTGAAGGAAGGAAAACGTTATCAGCATACTGAATATGAAGCTTTTGAACTCTCCTTTCTAAGATAAATGAAATCCATTCACTTATCTGAGATGCATCATATTGATGATTAGTTAAGCCAAGAGAGAAACTTTGGATGCTTCAGTTAGTGAAGTGAATAAGCACTTTTTCAAAAAATATCACAAACTGTTCTTTTTGCATCTTTTTCTTCTTAGAACCAATCAAACTATCATCAAACTTTAAGTTGGTTATGGCTGTCGAAACTTCAATCCATCTTCTTGATAAGACGCTAGTGCTAACCGCGTCTACAATTGGAATGAAAGACAGGATGTGACCAAGAATGCTTTTATGTAAAGTGTTAATCATGTCTCTTTCTCCTACTGTTGTTTCCCCTGATGGAAGGTGTTTTGTTGCTTCTTCCATAGTTGCATTGTTCAAATCCATGACTATAAAAAATAGTTGCACCTGGTACACAATAATTGACAGCGTTCAGCTACTATGCTGTAATGAAACAAATCTATTGTATCATATGTAACAATAAGTCCATAACCTAAACAAGCAGTTTAGGTTCAAGTGATTAATGATATTTAGTTAATGACGAATCTTTCGAAAGAAACACGAGTTCGGATCCTTGTTAGAACAACCTATGGCCAGAATTTACATAACTCCTAGCCGAACTCCAAATTATCGGAGCCCTTTCCGTGGAGACTAAAGCTATAAGACAAAAAATAAATATATATGTACCCATAACCCCAAGTTTGCATTGCTGAAAGTCCCACATCTAACTATTATATGAGTTGAACAATAATTATAAGTGAGGAGCAACCTTCCTTGATGAGTTGGAGATTGTTAAGGTTACGGCAAATGTTAACTTGTGCCTTTATGGGCGCATGTTAAGAAACTAATTAAAGAAGTGTGTATATTAAAAGTCGTGCATTAAATAACTTTAGTTGTCTCACATAATTCACTTTCTATTTTATTAAGTTAGCATTTTTAATCCAAATTATAAACCGGTATCAAACTTAGGCCTTAGAATTTATTGGTTGATGTTCAAATTTGTCTCTAAAGCTCCTATCGTGAATGTATTTAAAATTGAATACATAATGTTATGAGAAAACACTCTTGAATTTCCATTCTTAGCATGCATGGCAAGAAGGAGCTAGACATTGAATGGGTGAGAATAACAATAAATAATAAATTCTAATAGATTACGAAAAGAAAAAGACGAAGATACTCATACTACTTCCATTCAACATTTGTCATAAAAACCACGCTTAACTTTAAATTTAATAAAAAAAAACTCAAATCTTTGAATAATATCTTAAAAAAAATCTTACTTGCACCCTTTAATATACATTTTTCTTTTTTCAGGCATAATAATATACATTTTTCATTTTTCAAGCATAATAATATATTGTGAATCAAGCGGTTGCTTTACCAACCCTAACTGATGCAGATGAGCCTGATGTTATGGGATGGGAAGACACTAATACTCATTTGTTTACCATTCAAAGTTCTTATACGTTGCAACATAGAGATATTCATGCCTTAGAAGGAGACTTAAATTCTTTGTGGCTGGAAAGGACCTCATCGTATTCAAACTTTTATCTGGCTTGCAGCTCAAGAGCGCATCCGTACCAATTTTCGTAGAAGCAAGTGGGGAGTGGGCATATCTCCACTTTGTTCTAAATGTGGGAGGGAAGATGAAACTACCATTCATGTGCTCCGGGATTGTGTCTATGCAACTCAACGATTGGATTTTCAACAACCTCGGCAAGCGGGGCATATGTGTAACTACTAAGAACCGGAAGACCATTTTCATTACATTTTGTTGGTTCTTATGGACGTGGAGAAACAAAGCTATCTTTGAAAATGATTTTCACCAGCCAAACAACCATGTCATGGTGATCCAAAACATTATTAGATAGATAGACCTTTGTTCAACCATCCTGCCTCATCGCAATCTTCAATGAAAAGTGACGATCTACGTGGGTTGGGATAAACCCCCTGAAGGTTGGATAACATTCAACAGTGATGGTGCTTAAAAAGATGGTGGGGAAAGTTCAGGTTATGGTGGCCTTTTTACAGCTCAGATGGAAGATGGTTGAAAGGCTACATTAGAAAGGTTGGAGTGTATGATGCATTTCACGCCGAATTGTGGGGCATGTACCTTGTTTTGGATATAGCTTAGCGAGAACATATTCCACAACTCATTGTGGAAAGCGACTCTAAAAATCTTATTGATATGGTTATTGGTAGTTGTAAGTTTAGTGGAGTCATTCCCACGTTGGTGCGGCGTATTCGCAACCTTTTGGCTTCAGATTGGCATGTCCAGTTTCACCATACTTGAAGGGAGGGTAATCGTTGTGCTGATCGGCTGGCAACCATTAGCCTTTCTTTAGACTCTTTTGTTGTTAGTAGATTGAAGTATCCACCTAGTGAGCTTCATAGGTTTCTTTTTAATGATATTTCTGAGACTTTTTTTTTAAGCATGTTCAATTAGCTATTTAGATTTATGCCGGATCTTTGGTCCTATTTTGTACCAAAAAAATATATTCCTCTTAAAAAAGCATAATAATATATTTTTCTTCCCCCCTAAAAAAAGAAATTTCTATTTCTTGAAAAAATATATCTTTTTTAATATATTTAAAAGAGAAATGCTAACAAGTGACTTTGGGGCACTTGTAAAGAAGCTTAAAAGAGAAAGTTTATGTTGGGAATTATGTATTCAACACCTTGAAACTTTTTAAAATGTAAATTTATAATATATAATTTATTTTTATTATTTTTGACTTCTTAACTAGTACCCTAAGACACTTGTTAGTATGTATTTTCTTAATTTATTTAAAGAATTAATTTTTTTTTGTACAGTAGAATAATTGAGCTTTTGGTACAAGAGAAGAATCAATTAATAGTGCATAATATATGTAGATGTTGAGGTTCAAACACCAGATACCTCACTTAAAGATGAATTTCTGACCATAAAACTACTTGACAAAATAACTTTATTTTTAAATTAAATGAAATAAAAGTTCAATTAATATAATATTACGATGTCAAATTATCCTCTTATTTTGTTGTTTATCTACAAAACAAATTACCAACAAGTCAATTTAATAAGGTGTGGGGGGAGCCACGACAATGAGGTGAGAGTTGACTGAATTGTCGAAGGTAGGTGTATTGTGTGACTACCTTGCAATGAAATGGCAGTTAAAGTCAACAAGCATTGAAGCATGCATCATTGTATATCACCCACCTTTTAGGTGTGGTTTCCTTAACTACCATTAGAATTTAGATGTATTCTATTGGGATTTGGAAGAATTTGAAAAGATTTTTTAATGATGAAAAAGTCGGTTGTATATAAAAACTTTTGTTTAATTAAAGTAAGTTTGTGGCATTCAATTAGAATTTTTTTTTAAGCTTTTAAATATAAGAAAATGTTTAAAAGTCTCCTTAAGGTATTGATTAAAAAAAATATATTAAAAATATAATAGAAAACAAAATAAAATAATAGTGACAACAAATAAAGTTTTAAGTTTTCAATGTAAAACTATTATTTTTAACTAGTACATCTCGGACAATAGTTAACATGACAATAATATAAGTATAGAAATTTTGTAATATTCAATCAAAACTTTTTTAGAAATTATAAAAAGTTATGTTGTACTCCTTCAAAAAATCTCCAACTTTAATGGATTGTTGAAAAAAATGAGATTTTAATAGATTCTCATTTCTTTTATAAAGTTGTCGTCGAGGGTATTATTAATCAGCTCAAAGAGCTTAGGTACCCTACTCGCTTGTAAAATAAGGGATACCTCGTAAACATATTTTCAAGATCCTGCGTGTTCAAGATCCTATTTGTTTTTGGATTGAAATTTGTAAGCATATCAACTGTTATATTAGTAATTTTTCCTTATTAGGGCTAACTCTCGGTCCTTTAACTGCTTCAACTCGTTTAACTCTTATATTGTGCTAAAAGATTTATTCACTACATAGAAAAAGAGAAACCTCTTACATTTTGCAATACTATAACGAAGTAAAGCAACACACTAAAACTCGATACATTAAACAGCTGCGTCAAAAATATCCATGTCGTGTTTTGAACATCTTCAGGATCTACTGGTATCAGAAAATTCTATCTTGCAGTTGTTAGAACACTTTGGTAATGAGAGTATCTGCTCCTTAACTTTTTCCAAATCAATATCAGCATATCGTAGCCAAAAAGCCGGTGATATCGTTATCTTCTCCAAGATTGCTGCATTTTCCAACACAAATTTCACTAGACAAAGATCGTGCTCGTTCGCATTAAATCCTTTAAAATGAAATACTTTGAAGCTTGACAGAAAGCAGCGAGGCACCATTGCAGAAGTAAAGACATCTTTGTCTAAATCAGCTACTCCCTGAAATTTTTGCGTGTCATAAGTTACTTCTATAATAAAAGATAAATTCAGTTAAAACTGTTTTCACATCAGCGATAAATTGTTTTCATAAACTATCCTAGAGAGCTTATACCAGTAGATAAGCTCAAATGTTTCAATCTAAACAACACTAAACACATAAACAAGACATTGAATTTTTTAGAACAAAAGGAAAGAGTTACTAAACTTACATTAAGTAAAACAAGAGTGTTAAGAATTGGAGAATTGTGGAGTAATTGCAACAAAGCTTCACCAGTGACCTCATTTAGTTGCAGATAACTTAACCTTCCAAAGATAGGCAGATTGGTGAAAATATCTTTACCATGCCTTAAAACCTGTAGGACAAGAAAAAAATTATTCAAATTCTGCGATTATTTTTTTTTCAATTATTACAACATGTTTTTGTTATACAAATCTATTTTCGGTCATCTATCGTAAAAGAAAAACATACCCTGTAAAACAATAACTTTAGCTGTTCCACGTTATCGATTTGTTTGAGAAGATTACGTGCTTGAAATCCTACTTTTTCCATTCTATCCTTTTTATCTTCATCAACAACAATCACAACGGAAGCATTACGAATTGATGACGAATCACACAGGACGATATTATGTTCAAGATCACCCTCATAAGAGAAATCTGTTAGGCATCGGCTATACACCTTAATGGCATATTTACATGATTTATTTGAATGATGGTTCCATATTGCTATTGAAAACTTCTCAAGTAAAGGTACTTGTAAACTAATGTTCTGTGTTGTTGGCCATTTACACCCTCTAGCTTCAAACACTTTGAGAATTGGGAAATTGAGAGTTATATCTTTTGAACAAGTGGACGAATCACTCACTAATTTAACCCCAGACATGCTAAATTTTTCAAGGTTTTGGAGACAAACAGATATGGGAAGACTAAGAGTGCATGTCATTTGAATCGTCAATTCGACTAAAGAATTGCAGCGAAAAAGTGAATCGGAAGGTAGGAAAACTTTATCAGCATATTGAATATGAAGCTTTTGAACTCTCCTTTCTAAGATAAAGGAAATCCATTCACTTAACTTAGATGCGTCATATTGATGACTTGTTAAGCAAAGAGAGAAACTTTGGATGCTCGAGTTAGTGAAGTGAATAAGCACTTTTTCAACAAAATTCACAAATTGTTCCTTTTGCATCTTTTTCTTCTTAGAACCAAACAAACTATCATCAAAATTTAGATCGGTTATGCATTTCCAAACTTCAATCCATCTTTTTGATAAGACGCTAGTGCTAACCGCGTCTACGATTGGAATGAAAGACATGATCTGACTAAGAATGCTTTCATGTAATGTGCTAATCAAATCTCTTTCTCCTACTGTTGTTTCCCTTGTTGAATCCATGACTACCTACAAAAGCACCTGGTACACATAATAAATGACAGTGTTCAACAACTATGTTGTAGCAAAAAAATCTATTGTATCATATGTAACCATAAGTCCATAACTTAAGCACGTGGTTCGGCTCAAATGATTGATGAGATTCAATTAAGACATGCAAGTTCGAATCCTTGCTCGAACAATCTTTGGCCAGGATTATTCACTCATATTATCCTAACCAAAGTTTGTTAAGACCAGAAAGAATATGTGACCATAACCTCAAGCTTGCATTGCTCAAAGTACCACATCGAATAATTAATAATATGGCATGAACAATAAATATAATTCAAGAGCAAACTTTGATTAATTCGTTGTTTATGAATAAAGTTAGTTGTAAATTTGTTAGGAAAAATATCCTAAACTTTATGTAATCTTCAACTTTTTCTTACACTTATTTCACAAACTAGCTTTTTAATATTAAGTTAGGCTTTAAGCATGCATAGATTAAGATACAACTACCATTCAATATAAACTCGGTTTCTAGTAGCTAACAGAAAATGTTTAACAGTTTAATAATGAGATTAAGAATAAGAACAAAACCTTAACAATGTGATTTGCAGTAGTTGAATGAGAACTTATTGAGCCTCTCAAAATGAATATAAGCTAGAGCTTCACAAATAATTCGCTCATCTTGACTTGAAAGAGAACTTTGAGTCTCCTTTTCAATGAAAAAATGCTACGTGGTCCACATCAATCAATCAATACCTGTAAAAATTGGTTGTGACGTTGAAAATCATTTTAGTTTTGACAACTAGTTTTTTTTTTTCAAGAAAGTTTTGACAAATAGTTGAAAATCTATTTTCTACAAATGAATATTTACTTAAAGAAACACGATTCTTGTATTTAAATTTAATAAAAAAGAATTCTTTGAATAATATCCTCACGCACTTTTTTTTTTTAAGGAACACACTTTAAATATTCAAAAATAGAAAATTACGAGTTTGAATACATGTAACGACATATGAAATATACTTATTATGAAACTAATATTATTTCTTTAATATACCCTAAAAAAATATTTTCTTTAATATGTTTTAAATAAGATAAATGTTATAAAGTTATGTAAAAACATTTGTTGTTGAAGAAATTAAAATAGAAATATTTTTTTGAGAAAGTGTATATCCAACTTTGACTATTCAAAAGCCGTTGTTTTTACCCTTCAAACAAAAAAGAAGTTGTTGTGTTCAATAAATTTTACTTTTTACTTTTTTTTAACGAGTGTTCCAAAAATATTTATTAATAATTATTTTAAGAGAATATATTAAAGAAAACAATTATTTTAAAACGGACGGAGTAACAACCGATAATTTTTTTTTGTGGTGCCTGAAGTTTAAACTCCGATGCAAATCTCTATTCATTAAATTAAGTTCATAAGACAAATAGTCAATATTAGCAAGGTGTAAGTGTAGCCACGATGCTAAGGCCAAGTTGTGACAAATCATTGAAATTCCGTATGGGTTGGAGGAAGGTGGTAGGTAAATCATGTGACTACCGTGCACTGAAAGGCGCGGAATGGCTGGCTGAAAAGATACCAACACGTAAGTTATGTAAATAGATAGGTCACGAAATCTAAAATGATATTTCTAGACACTATCAAAATACTAATTATCATTTCAAAAATATAATCAACCAAATACATTACTTTTTATATAAAATTATAAATAATTTTTTTATTTTAAATATATTTATTGCTATAAATCAAACATCTTATATGCTAATATTTTTCCTAAAAAAAAAAATCTTATATGCTAATATTTATATGAATTAATAGTGTTTTTCACCTGTAAAATAAGACATTTTCGGTTTATCCCTAAGAAATTTTTGGTTTGAAATTCGTTCTTGTAAAAAAACAATCTGGAATACCCTTAATAGGCCATTTAAAAACAAAAATTTTGAAAGAAAAAAAAATCTGAAAAATGGCCTATTAAGGGGTATTCTGGAAAAAAAATTACAAGGATGAATTCCAAATCGAAAAGTTTTTAGGGGGTAAACTGGAAACGGCATATTTTACAGGGGAAAAAATATATTACTGATTCTTGGCAGTGGCTTTTGGATCCGACTGAGGGTTATTCTATTCGTGCGGTTTATGACTTGTTGACATCTCAAGAGAATCCTCAAATACATCATCATCATCTGGACCTCATTTGGCACAACAAGGTCCCTTTGAAAGTTTTGATCTTTGCTGGAGACTTCTTCGTGACAGACTTCCTACTAGATCCAACATGGCTATCCGTGGCATTATCACTACAGAGGCGCGATTGTGTGTGGAGGGTTGCGGTCACGTCGAGGATTCTAATCACTTGTTTTTTACGTGCCCTTCTTTCGGTGTTATTTGGCCGTTGGTGCAATTTATTAATTATATAGGTGGTCTGAAGGTGTGGTGCTTCTTTTTACATATGATTTGGCTTTTATGTGTTTGGATTATATGGAACGAACGCAACTGCAGGCTATTTAAAAATAAGGAACGTTCCATATTTCAGTTGGGAGATAAAATTAAGTCTCAATCGTTATGGTGGCTGAAAGCTTGTAAGGTTAACTTTGTATTCGGGACTCATCTTTGGTGGTCAAGCCCTATTCAGTGTTTGGGCATTGGCTAACCTGTTGTTTTCTTTCTGACAGATTTTTGTATATTCCGTGGTTAATTTGGCACGCCTTGTGCTGAAGTGATCACGTTGTCAGTGTTAATATAATTTATTTTGGCTTGTTAAAAAAAAACATTTCGTTTTAGTCCCTCTAAAAAATTTCTTCGAATTTTTATCCCTATAACATTTTTCAAACGAAACTTTTGGTCCCTATTTTTAAGTCAACTCATCTATTTTATAATGAAATTTCTGAGAAAAAATGTGTAGAATATTGTAAAAATCTCTCCTGAAAAAATTAATTTTTTTAACAAAATATGAATTAAATATGAATTTAAAACCACCAATAATATCAAAATTTCATTTCTTTTTCATGTTTTGTTAAAAAATTCTAATTTTTTTTAGAAGAGATTCTTATA
Organism: Medicago arabica; assembly: GCA_946800305.1. Taxonomy (NCBI): domain Eukaryota; kingdom Viridiplantae; phylum Streptophyta; class Magnoliopsida; order Fabales; family Fabaceae; genus Medicago; species Medicago arabica. The sequence goes on along the minus strand of OX326971.1, from coordinate 41,318,890 downwards.
ATTTCATAAAATTTTATTCAAAAATATGAATTTACTTAAAGGAGGACCAAAAGTGAAGATAGAAATTTTTTGGAGGACTAAACGTTGAAGAAAAATTTTAATTTTTTTTTTGATAAGGCCAAGCGAAAGGTGAGGCATCCGGGAGAATCTGAAGCATCCCAACTAGGTTGGCACCCAACAGAAGCCCCCATCCTTTGCCGCCTTTCTGATACGTAGATTTATTAAAAAAAAAAGGAAAAATAAATACAAGAGGAGGGACTAGGCCAAAACCCTCAACAACGGAAGAAAAGAAAACAGAAAAAAGGAAACAGAAACAGAAAGTCTAAGGAAATCTATAATTAGGTAAACCATTTCTGTCTCTAGGAAAATCTACCAATAATGAAGATGGCAGAATAGAGAACCAAGTAGTGTCTGTCTGTGCATGTCCCAAATTTTGCAAAACCATCCGCACAACAATTTCCTTCACGTAAAATATGGGAGCAAATCACCATAAGACCATTATGAATGCAATTGTGCCAACGATTTCAGAGACCCATAGGAATAAGAGAAGATTTATGAAAGGCCTGAACCGCACTAGATGAGTCACTTTCGAGCCAAAGCCGAGGCCAATTATTTGCCGCTGCAAATTCCATTGCCAACATGAGATCGTGAATTTTTGCTTCAAAGACGGATCCTGCACCAATTTTACTAGCGAATCTTCCAAGGAAAGTTCCCCTGAAATCGCGAAAGATCCCTCCACACGAGGTAAGAGAATTCCGGGCTGAGCCATCTATATTAGCCTTCACCCAAGTGATGGTCGGAGCTTTCCACACTATCGGAATGATGTCTCGGATACGCCTATGAAGAGGAGCAATAAACAAATTTTCCAGAACAGCAACATCAGCAAGTAAACAATTACCTTTGGAAACAGTACCGGACATGGCAATCAATGACGTAATTTTAGCAAGCGTAGCATGAAAAGAGACCGCAGCAGAGTTGAATCTGATAGCATTCCTTGCCAGCCAAATGGAGTAAACAGTGTGCACCACAGCAGCGACCAAAACATCTCGAACTTGGGAGCTGCACCGTTGCGGAACACACTCCAGCAGCGTGCTTGCCGAGTTAATGGAAATGGCTCTATTAATTTGCACACCTAACCAGCCCCAAATAGCTCTCGCAAAGTCACAATGAAGGAATAAATAAGCTGAATTTTCCTCCTGCTTGTAACAGAGAACACAGACAGAGACCAAGGTACATCCACGCCTTTTCAAATTGTCATCCGTGGGAATTTTGGACAGCATGAGTCTCCAAAAAACAAAAGAATGGGACGGTGGTATGCAGGGACGCCAAATAGCAGAGGCCCACTCTATCTTCGCCGGAGGAGGATTAAGAAATTGAAAGGCAAGTTTGGCCGTGAGATTACCATCCAAAGAGTGAATCCAAACACGCTGATCCTCTAAAGGGGTTTTCAGAAGCGTGATTTGCATTATGCGGGCAGCCACCAAAGGGAAATCAAGGATGAATCTAGGGATCTGCCATTTACGATCTACAATAATAGCATCGAGTTTTGCAGTCAAGGAAGAGTACACAGACAGCGGTAGCTGGAGAATGGAAACCAGAGATCCTCCCAACCAATTATCCAGCCATAAATGAATGTTGGAACCATTGCCCACAATCCAACGAGTATTGTCAAACACCGTAGGCAGTTGCTCTTTCACGCCTGGCCATATGGAGGACTTAAAGTATCTGCTCAGAGGAACCGTGCTTTAAAAAGGTCCAAGCATTGCGAGTTTTGAGTAAAAAGCTTCCAACACAAATGGAGAATTAGTGACTCATTAATAGAACGAGTGGATTTTAGATCAAGACCGCCGACATCCCAAGGAAGGCAAACTTGGGTCCAAGAGACTGTACAAATTTTGCAAGTTTCAATATCACCACTCCAAACAAATTTTTTAATCCACCTATCCAAAATTTTCAGCAACCGAGATGAACATCGATAGATATGAAAAGAATATACTAATATACCATGAACGATAGATTTTACCAATTGAATCCGACCCAGGATAGATAGAAGTACACCCTTCCAAGTAGCTAACTTCACCTTAATGCGATCAACGATTGGTTGGAAATGAATGCCTTTCGGCTTACCTTGGAAAATTGGGCAGCCTAAATATTGGAACGGAATGGTGCCAATCGTGAACCCCGATAGCTGAGCAAGCAAGTTTCTCCTAGCAACCGACATAGCACCGGTGTAAAGCTTGCTTTTGTCAAAATTAACCATTTGTTCGGATACCGCTGAATAGTCATGGAAAACCCGGAGCAGACAACGAATGTTCTTCCGAGAGCCAACACAACAAATAAAAACATCATCGGCATAAAGAATGTGAGTCGGCAACGACACACCCGACAATAAGACATAGGCTGAAGAGACCCAACAACACGATCCAACTCAAGATCTCTACTGAGAACCTCCTTCGCATAACAAAAGAGAAGAGGGGAGAGGGGGTCCCCTTGGCGGACACCTCTGTCACACACGAAGTATCCTTGGAAGCAGCCTTGCCATTTACAAGAACAGAAAGATGTGCAGAACGAAGAATGGCAAGGATCCAGTCACAAAATAAATTGCTGAACCCAAAACGAGTCAACACCGCAGTCAAAAACTTCCAATCCAGCGTGTCAAATGCTTTACGAATATCAACCTGTATAGCTATGTTGCCACCAAACTGCTTCTTGGTTAACAAATTAATCATCTCAGAGGTTAATATCACACAATCAGATATATTACGGTCACAGACAAAACCTCTCTGCTCAGGGGAAATGATGCGCATGCAAATAGTAGCTAGCCTTTCTGCCAAAATTTTCGTTACAATTTTAAATTGAAAATTGGCTAAGGCAATAGGCCGGAACTCACCCATGGAAGCAGCCCCCGGGACCTTAGGAATCAGCACTAAAATATTTGCGTTTAAATTTGGAATGATGACACCTGTATAAAAAAAACTCTTGAATCCATCTGGACTAGGGGCGCCATCCGCGTTCATAGCAAACACTGCTGTTTTAATTTCATCATACAACGGCATAGCAGTCAATGACGCATTATCCTCCTCAGAAACCAGCTGTGGAATAACTTTCGCCACAACCATTGGAGATACAATTATTATTACTACCAAAAATTCCTTGAAAATAATTCACCACATGATTTTCTAGCTCCCTAGGGTCTGTTATGCGCACCTGGCCATCCATTAGAGAAGAGATATTTTTTGCGGCTGATTTAATACGAGAAATCCGATGAAAATAGGCTGTATTGCGGTCTCCGTGAATAAAACTCTGATTTCTCGCCTTCTCCCGCCAAAATTGGTCTTGGCAATTCATGGCTTTAGTCAAGGTTAATTGAGCCTGCGATTCAAGCGTATGCAAGTTTTCATCCACGCCTGAAACATCAATTAAATTTTGTATGCGCATCACCTCATCGGAAGCAAGGCACACTTGCCTCGTAACGTCCCCAAAAACGAATTTATTCCAAACTCTAAATGCATCTTTAACTCGCAGAAACTTTGACTGTAACCTATGCATTCCAGAGCCAATAACCTCTTTTTTCCAGATACTCAAGAGAAGCGGTCTACAATCATCATGAGCAGTCCAAGTATTAAACAATTTAAAAGAACCTGTCTTCCGAATAAGAGAGAAGGCTGAATGTAAAAGCAAAGGATGATGATCTGAATGAGTTCTCATAAGATCCGTACATGAAGTAATCCCCCAAAAATCAGTCCAAGCCTCGTTACATATAGCTCGGTTGAGCCGAAGAAAACCCGAGTTGGAATCCATTCTGCCGTTATTCTAGGTATAGTGAACCCCATTAGTGTTCAGGTGTAACAATAAATTAGCATTTGTCCATGATAAAAAATCTGTACAAGAAATAGAAGGCGGTAGACGGCGTCCCCTTTTTTCATGTGCACCCAAGACAACATTAAAATCCCCTATAAAAATCTACGGACCCAAGAAATAATTTTGTAGCATGGTCAGATCTGCCCAAAGGTGTCTTCTCAATAAATAGGACGTGCTTGCATGAATACCGACAATATAAATTTTTGTACCGTTGACAACAGACTCCAGCACCAGATATTGAGAGGAAATAAAGATTACTGTGAATGCAACATCGGAGCCCCACACTGCCCATAAATTAGGAATGAGAGGATCCCTTTTATTTAAGCAATATTTTGTAACATTAACATTACGCCAAAACCAATTCGGAACAGAATCATAAGCCACCATTGGTTCCGCAATAAAAACCAACGACGGATTGTGCAGATGACATATATCACTGAAAGCAACACGGGAGTCGTTATTTCCAATCCCCCTAATATTCCAATATATAATATTCATTGGGGAAGTGAGCTTCGACCCTTAGAGCGGGTATTGTAATCATCTTTTAGGAGTTTCTTTTTCTGAGACTTGGATGTTACTTGAATAAAAGGCGCATCATTGACAGCGGCTTTTGCCAGCCAACCGTGCATAAAATCAATGTCCTTTTGTAGTGCTTTATTAACTGGTGCGCCCTCCGGCGCGACAATGCTACTGATACCAGGGATGGTTTGTTGGACCAGAGATAAAACATGTGTCTGAGTCTCATCCATATTACCTCTAACTATGTCAACAGATAAATTATGAGATGCAGTGCCAGAAATATTACCGGTAATTATGGGGCTGCTATGGACTTCTGCAGGAGTAGTTTATGAGCCCATAATATCTTCTGCCTCATTAGATGTTGTGCCATTAGCAAGTGCAGCAGTAGCTGCCTCGTTCTCAGGTGTAGCAAGCTCAAAGGTAGCTGCTTCGGCCTCCAGAGCAACTGTATCTAACTGGGTATCATTAGCTTGCTGATTTTCAATAGGGAGTTGTTGGTAGGGAGCATGTTCTGTTGCTGCCATGTGATCCTTATCTGTTGCCGATGCAGATACGGCGGCCCCAAAGTGTTCTTCATAACCGGGATCTTTTTCTTTCCTTGAGCAATATTTTCCTTAGGTGTAAATGTTTCCTTGCGTGGGTATAACCGTCTACAAGCCGAGACATCACGTCCTACATTCTGACAGTGGGTGCAATATTCCGGTAACCATTCATAAGCTACCTCCAAGGTGAAGGTGTATCCTTCTCTCTCTACCACAATCTAATGAAACAATTTTCGAGAGAAGTCCATGTCTACAAGGATTCTGGCATAATGGCCAAACAAACGCTTAGTCGTTGCATTGTCTATTAAAAGCGGTGTGCCCACCGCACTTGCTATCTCACGGAGGGTCCTCTCCATCCAATACTCTTGAGGCAGTTCCAATAATCTGATCCAGACCTGAGCATGTGAATTGTGTTGCTTGTGCATGTTAAAATCCTTTGCCCATTCAAAAAGCCGTAAGACACCTGGTTTCAAATTAACGGTGCCCGCAACCAAAACATTTCTCTTATCAGTCTCGTTTGAAAAGAAAAATTCATAATAACCTCGGCCTAACGACATCATGCTCCATGGGACTGTTGTCTTCCAAATTTTCTGTAGCTTCATCTGAATATCGTATTTGGAGTAAGGCTTATCGCCTTTGTTCAAAATCAATCGTCCCCTCAGGTTCCGTTTGTATACGTATGTTCCTTTTTCATAAACATCCTGAGTAATTTTAATGCTAACTTGTTCTCCATGAATTGAGGGTAGGGGCAGATTGTCGTTGGAGGACTTTTTGGTGGCACCCGTCAAAGCCTGTGCGAAGGAGACAGGCTGCGTGACGACCGGCAGTGGTGGAGAAACCCTCGCCGCTGTGGGAATGGGAGCCGGGAGGGACAGCTCAGCCTGCCAGTCAAACATGGCCGCTGAGATCGCGCAAACCAGCAAGGGTAAAAAGTCTGAAGCGTGAGAGGTTATATATATATATGGACAAAAAATATATTTAACCCTTGTATTTAATTAACCATTAATACAAAAAGGGTTAAATATGTTTTTACTCGCAATAAAAAATCAACTTTTCGTTTTAGTCCCTCTAAAAAATTTATTCGACATTTAGTCCCCCATAAATTTTTCATTCTCTTGTCAAAAAAAAAGTCTTTCATTCTGAATTTTGGTCTCTCATTATAAGTAAACTCATATGTTAAATTCATATTTTTGAATAAAATTTTGCAGAAAAGTTTTTTTTTGTGGTGTGCATATATTATGCATTGTCCATACTAACTGAGCTAAACTCACGAGGACTTGCAATTTTTTTTATAATATTATAAGAATCTCTCCCAAAAAAATTTATAATTTTTTAACAAAACATGAAATAAATATAAATTTTTATATTTTTGGCGGTTAAAAATTTATGAATTGTTAAAACAACTCTAATTTTTTTGTCAGATATTTTACAATATTATACACATTTCTGCACAATATCATTAAAAAATACGCAAGTTAACTTAAAAATAGGGACCAAAAGTGGTGATTGAAAATATTATATGGGCTAAAAGTCGAAGGAATATTTTAGAGGGACTAAGACAAAAATTTGATATATATACTCTATATAAAGAAAACCACCCCTTTCAGCACTTTTGGGTTAGACTTTTCTTTCCAAAAATACCCTTAATTTTATATACAAATAATACATGTAACAAATAGATAAGACTAAATTTAATTTAAATATTAAAATAAATGGAAAAACGTGAGCAAAAAATAATGTTAAAGATTGGACTTTAAATCCTCTAAAAAATATTAGTTACCAACATGAGCAAAAAATAATGTTAAAGATAGAACTTTAAATCCTCCAAAAATACAGATTAGTAACAAACGTGAGCAAAATATATTGTTAAAGATTGAATTTTAAATCCTCTAAAAAAAAGATTAGTAACAAACGTGAACAAAAAATATTATTAAAGATTGGACTTTAAATCCTCTAAAAGAAATATTAGTAACAAACGTGAGCAAAATATATTGTTAAAGATTGAACTTTAAATCCTCTAAAAAAATATTAGTAACAAACTTAAGAAAAAATATTGTTGAAGATTTGACTTTAAATCCTCTAAAAAACATATTAGTAACAAACGTGAGGAAAAAATATTGTTAAAGATTGGACTTTAAATCCTCTAAAAAAAATATTAGTAACAAACGTGAGAAAAAAATATTGTTAAAGATTGGACTTTGAATCCTCTAAAAAAATATTAGTAACAAACGTGAACAAAAACTAATGTTAAAGATTTGACTTTAAATCCTCTAACGTTATGAATGACATTGATCGTAAACAGAGTCAAGTGCTTTTTGTTGATAGTCCAGACGGAACAGGTAAAACATTCCTTTATAGAGCATTAATGGCAACTTTGAGAAATAGAGGAAAAATTGGCTTGGCAACCTCATTATTACTAGATGGTAGAACTGCACACTCCCGATTTAACTTACCTTTTGATGTACAACCAAATTTCATCTGCAATATAAAAAAGCAAAAAGATCTTGCAAAGCTTATTAGAGTAGTAGCTGCCATAATTTGGGATAAAGCCCCAATGACAAACATATATTGTTTAGAAGCATTAAATCGAACACTAAAATATATTTTAGACTGTGATGCTCCATTTGGTGGAAAAATTATGATCATGAATGGAGATTTTCGTCAAGTACTTCCAGTTATTCAGAAAGGTAGTAAGGCACAAATGATATCTGCATGTATTATTAGGTCTTATTTGCGGGCTAATACCAAGGTCCTACATTTGGTACAAAATATGCAATCAATGAATGATCATGAATTTGCACAATTTCTAATGCGAATTGGTGACGGTGTTGAACCTACCAACCCAATGATATGGTGAAGATACCTCCTCAAATTGCATTACCACGGGAAGGAGAACAGTCAATACAAACTCTTATTGATCATATTTTTCCACAATTAGATTTGCATAGATGTGATGCATCGTATATGGTCGAAAGAACCATAATTACACCTATAAATGATGATGTTCAAAAATTTGACTGACATAATTATCAATCTTCCAAGAGACGAACATAATTTGTTGTCATTTGATGAGGTTGAAGGGGATACTCATAACTTATATCAACATGAATTCTTAAACTCAATTGCTCAAGGAAGTATCCCACCACATATTTTAAAGGTAAAAAAAGGTGCACATTTGATGTTGTTGCAAAACATAGACCCTAGATATGGCCTGTGTAATGGGACACAGTTGTTATGTCGTGGTTTATTTAAAAATATGTTGGATGTGGAAATCCTAAAAGGAAGCAATGTTGGAAAAAAAAACATTCTTGTTTATAATTAAATTAGGGTTAATAGGTCTTTACCACCTGTAATATAGGTCATTTCCGGTTTTACACCCTGTAAATTTTTTTTTGATTTACCTCCTGTAAATTTTATTTTTTTGATTTACCCCCCTAATATGCCAAACAAAAACGAAAATTTCATGAAAAAATAAAATAAAATTGGTTTTTGTTTGGCCTATTAGGGTGGTAAATCGGAAAAAAAAATTACAGGGGGGAAAACCGGAAATGACCTATATTACAGGGGGTAAAAGCCTGTTAACCCAAATTAAAAACAAATGTGAATCTATCTTCTTCCATGATATGTCTTCAGTCATGATCAATTATATGTTGCTTTATCAAGAGAGGTTTCTCAAAATTCAACAAAAGTTATCATTAAAGAAGAGAAAATAGAAGGAGAAGATGTAGACTTTACGAAAAATGTAGTTTTTAAAGATATTCTTTTATCGCAATTATAACAATGTTTCTTTTACATAACATGTCATTTATACATTTATGTTACGATGTACTTACTATTAGAATAAACAATAAATGATCATTATTTTATATGTAGACAAACTAAAATATGTTGAGTTCATAAATAATTTTGTTATATGCCTTGACAATATTTTGTTTATAATTCAATATATCAATAATTTCCATTAATATTTTAAAATTTAAAATTTTTAATCAAAATTATACAAACAAACATACTAAAATAATCATATGCATTAGCGTAGTAGAAAAAGCGGACAGACGGGCATGATAGTGTCCATCTTTCCGTTAGTATTTATAGGGATAATAAATATATTTAACCCATAAAAAATTATGGTCAACGTAAGTTATTTAAATCATGCATATTTTTAAATTGTGACATGTATTTTGTAACGTATAGAATAATTTTATATTTTATTTTCTTAATTATTTTAAAAATAAAAAATAAATATGTTTTGTTTTTTTAATTAATGTTGAACTTGTAATCGTAGTCTTGTGACTATGAAAGACTTGTATACTCTTTCATAGTAAAAATAAACCCAACAACATAAGTGTTGATGACACCTCATCATAAGATGTTTTTTTAAAGGTTTTAGAGTGAGTTACTCATTGTTTGTTTGACAATGATTTTGTAATATGTTTGTTTTGAGTCATTGTATTTTTATTTGGGAAGCAGAAAGACCAAGTGTAATGAAGATTTGAAGACCAAACAACTTGGGAATTTTTCTTACCAAGTTCCAACCTCATATCAAGGATGAACATCACATGAAAAATAAAGAAAAACAAGGAAATTGGCCTTTGGTCCATGCGCCACAATGCAAAAGTTGCCTATTTTAAGAGCAATATGAAGTTGAAAAAAACACAAGAAATGTGGGGTTGAATTGTGTTGATTTCTTTTCGCTTTTGTAACTATTTCCCAAAGGTAAAATATAGTGTGATTGCAGGAATGTAGTAAGGGGACGACAATTGACACAGCTATTTATCTTGTTTCACCCCAAAACTCAGGATTACGTTCAGTCTCCTTACATTTGAGATATTTTTTCACTATAATCCAACCTGATTACAAAAATTACTAAGACATATAGTTATGGGTTTCCTTGCCTTAAACTAGATGACTTCCTAAAGTCAAACTAGAGAAATACAAGATTTACAAAAGAATACTTGATTGATTATACAAACTTAGATAATAGTAAACTAATTGAGCGTAGTACAATTGAATTTCATCTCTTTGATAATTTGTTTGATGTTTTACGACAAGGTAGGTTCTTAAGTATGTATATGCTTAAGTTTGATAGGAGATTTGAATTAAGTATGTTTCTGGAGAATCCTTGTCCATTAATGCTTGGCCATTGTCTGAAATTTTTGTCTTGATTAAAGTTGATGAATCTTTGCGTTAAACTTCACCATTGATGCACTTGAATTTTATTTCATCATATATGTAGATCAATGCTTGTTTTTCTTATTTATAGAAATATCTATCGCATCACTTTGAAGTACATAGTATAACCATAGTCCAGAAGATCGCTTGATCTAAACATTAGAGGAACAACTTTGTATATATTTTCTTACACACTTGAATAAACATCAGAGTATCTAATTCTTTTCAAATGTTTTTTATCATCAAAACTTAAAGGTGTTGTTCTTTGACCCACTTTGGTTTAACGATTTTCCCTTTTTAATGATGGCAAACATATGTATTTTGATGAATAATTGATAATTAACAAAGGGTGAAGTTCGTAAGACCCCCTTGAGTTTAAGCCAGGTAAAAATAATATTTAAAATAAAGACAAACAGAAAGTAAGAACAACCAAGTTATCAAAATAAGTAATAGTTTATTTCCATTACTCCTCCATTGGTATAAACAAAAATAATTTCATTAACGATAGAAAAGAAAGTAAGAAAGAAAAAACATATAAAATCCTAATTGATCTTAGAAGCTAGGGTCCTAAGATTTTCTTTGATAGACTAAAGATGAGATCTTTATCCTTACGCACTTTTATAAGATTTTAGTTACATACTTTCTTATGGTAAAACCTTGACTCCACTTTATTCTTTTCCATAACTTCGACTACTTCACCGACAAGTGAAGTTTTCCATTATGAATGGACCTACACTTTGTTCCTGTCTATCACTTTTGACAAAACATCAATTTGAGCTTGATATGGAAAGTCCAGAATTCCTTGGTCAGGTACTAGAGGACTGAACCATGCACATGACTCACATTTTCAAGGACTGATTCCCATTTTTGAAAGAGTATAGCAAGACATGGGTTGAATCCTTTTTCAGCCGTGTTTTCTTAGAGGGTCCGTAGAGGATCTTTTAATAGCTCGTTTTTAGCTAGGATTATTTTATTTATTATTTACATGTGTTTAATTGCCTGTTTGTGAATTTGTCTTGGGATTAGTGGATTTTTAGTCTAAAAGGATATTTTGGTCATTTTTAAGACTGAGGGCATTTTGATGATTTGTGGAGTAAGGGTATTTAGTAATTTTAGAATAAGGATTTATTTTGGTATTTTGAGGTGAATAGTTATTTTACTAAGTTAGAGGTAACTAGTAGTAATAATTTTTTAAGATGGTAATAATTAGAAATTTTACTAAGTTAAGTGAGTAGAAACATTTCTAATTAGATGGTAAGGGTGATAGGCCCAATATGAGGAAATTTAACCTAGCCCAATTAAGTGGTGACTATATGAGCTTAACATGAATAAAAACTAGGTTAGAATTTCATTTCATTTTATCATAAACAAAAGAAATGTTATAGAAATAGAGAGAAGAACAGAGAGGAGGTGACCCAAATGGAGATTCAAAGAGGATTCAAACTAGGAGCTAGAAGGAGTGAAGATTTGCTTAGGATTGTGAAGAAAAGAGGTAAGGGGGATAGTCTATACCATAAATAAGCTATAATTCTACTTTTCAATTATGGGTCATAAGTGTTTATGAAATTAAATGTTAATTTTTGTGCTCATTATTGAATGTTGATTATGGGTATGTTAAATTTAAGATAAACTTGTTGTTGTTGCTTATTCTTCGTTGTTGAAACATGTTGAAATGAATACTTTGTGGTTTTAGCTTAAATTGATGAGAAGTGATGTTGTTGTTAAGAATTGTTGGTGAAATCACGATTATATGATATAAATGGTTTTGAGTTATGTTAGTGATGATAATTTTTGTTTTGGTTGTTGTTAAATGTGTTATTGTGATTTAGGTTGTGATGTTTAATGAGTATTGTGAAAATGGGTAAAAATGGAGAAGTTTGATTTTGGTGAAATCAAGATAATTGATGACATTGTTGGGTTGAAGTAACATGATTAGAATTTCTATTTTGAACTATGAGTTTTGTGTGTTGGATTGTTTGGAAGAAAATGTGATTTTCGAGTAAAAGTCGTTTTAAGTGTTTTTGTGAAATAAGTGATTTTGGAGAAATTATATTAAGATGATTTGGGATGAGAAAACATGATTTTACAATAGAATGTGATAGGTTTAAGTGATTGGAATGCGTAGGAGAAAACAAAATCGAAAACGGATCAACGATCGAAATTTTATGCGCGAAATGGCGAAAACGAAAAAATTGGAAAATATGTGCTACCAGAGTGGCACGACTGTGCACCCATGTGGCACGGCCGTGCACAAACTCACGACATTGGGTGGCACGACCGTACGCCCTGTAGGCACGACCGTGCCAACCCTGCAGGCACCTGAAAACTCAATTTTTCGCATTTTCGCGGACTTTAAGTATCCATATGAGTTCCAAACACCTAACCTAATATCATTGAAGTGTAATTGGACTTCTAAGAGTGTCTAAACTTGGTTTTGCTTTGGATTTGTTTGGTTTTGAATCATGGATTAAAAATAGACGAACTTTGAGTTTTTGAGAGAAATCAAGGAACTTTGTAAAACCAAATACTTTAATTGATTACCCTAGATGTTAGATGATATGTAAAGATGCTTTGATGATGTGTAAGAACATTGAAACCTTATTTTGTTGATAAAATTGAAAATAGACAATTTTTGTGAAAATAGTCGAACTTTGTCAAAACGTCGGAAAATGAATTGATGAGCTGCAAATGAACTTGTATAGATGATAACATGATGAAATAGGATTGAATCAATGCTTGATATTTTTGTATTATGTGGGTTATAATGATGCGAACGATTGTCAGTTTATTATTAGAATTGTGAATTATGAAACGAAAGTGTTTCTCTTTGATGATGACTATTTGTTGAACGTTTGTTGGTGAATATGATGATGTTTTGATGATGATTTAAATGATAATGATTTATTAACGATGATGAGTGCTTACATGATAAGCAATGATGTTATTGATGATGAGTGCATGTATGCAAAGTGACGATGTTAATTGTAACACCCCGAAAATCCCGACTTTAAAATTTCATTCATATAATCAGAGTATAACACATAAATCAGGATGTCACATTTCATAAAATCTTTTAAATCAAATCGAATAATAATTTATTCTGAAACAATATTCAAACATAGCAGCGGAATTCATAAACGTCTCAAAATCTTAAATAAATTATTCTTGGCACAAAAGCCTCATAAAACATCTCAAATCAAGTTATGTCGCAAACATCATAATAAATCAACATGATACATAAAAGGAATAGAAATAATAATAATCCTCATCCCGTTACGTATCAGAGCCCCTAAGACTCCACAAGAACCTCTCACATCGACGAACCTAAGCTTGGTCACCTGCACTTGCCCACAAGGCGGCAATTCCAACAGAAGGGGTGAGATTCACAACAATTATATTAACATATAATTCAAATAATTATGCCTAACAACAACAACAATATTCATCACATAAAACAGGAACGTCTCAAACATCCAAATATACAAATCATCTTAAAACATCTTCATAAACAACCGTCTCAAAACATCTCAGACACATGACTCGACAATGCAACTCTAACATCTTAACATCATGCATGTGGTACCAATATTTTAGCTTTAATAAGCTTCACCGTCGCTTTGAGCATAAGCTCCACCGTCTCAAAATATGCAAATGCATGGACTCGACTCTTTAATTCTTAAACAAGATATCACAACGTCTTAACATCAAATACGACTCTTTATCGACACATGCAATTATACAATACATGGCAGCAGCTCAACACACTTAGCATATATATTTACAGCACATAGTTATCATCACAAACATCATTTATACTTCGTTCATAAACCTCACTTAATAATCATTTAATCATAGATTAACGCCAACGTCTTAAAATCATCTTACAGCGTCATTACAGGTTCTAATTTAGGTCTTAAACATCTCTAATACTATCCAAAGGTCTACCCTCAAAGCCTCGCTCAAAACAGAGTTCTAAAACTCAAGTTATAGTGGTCTGAGACCACGTTGCTCGCTGTGGCGAGTGGGACTGCTCGCCACGGCGAGCTACTTAAATTGTGTTCTGCCACTTGCTCGCCACGGCGAGTGATGTTGCTCGCCTCGCGAGTGAAACTGTTCTGCTCGCCACGGCGAGTAGGTCTGCTCGCCACGGCGAGCGGTCGCAGAACAGGCTGCGGGTTCGCTCATAACCTCGCCAAAACTCGTCCAATTCATCATGTTATGCTTCTAATCTCTCAGAATTATAGTCCTAGTGATTAATCTAGGTTCTGTAACAAGTTTCTACATCAATTCACGTCATTCTCTCATCAATTCATCATAAACCCTACAAAACCCTAACTTATGAAATCTCTCAAACTCTCTCTCAATTCCTATGTTAATCACAACTAGATGAATTACAGTAAATACAATTGAAGTTAGGCTCACCCTTACCTGGTAATATTGCAGAATTGGGGTTCCCTCTTCTCTAGCCACTTTCTCCCTTCTTGCCAAACGTCTGTAACGTACTGACTGTTTCTCTCTAAACCTAATTTCCTTTTATAATTCTTTCTATTCTCACTTATCCCCACAACTCTATCTTATTTATGAAAACAACCCCATCTCTCAAAATATTTGTTATTCTATCTCATCTTAATTTCCATCACATATTTTATTTTATTAAACAATAAAATAAACGCCACACCACAACATCGTCTCATACGTCACAAACATCATTAAAATCATATAATATATAATAATATACTATATACTCTAATAAAATAATTAAATAAATAAAGTGGGCGTTACAACTCTCCCCCACTTAAAGGATTTTCGTCCTCGAAAATCTTACCTCGATTAAACAACTCTGGATATGACTCTAGCATCTTACTTTCAAGCTCCCAAGTTAAGCTTTCACCAGTCGCTCCACTCCAAACAACTCTCACCAGAGGTATCTCCTTGCCTCTCAACAACTTCACTTTGTGATCATCGATCCTCAAGGGTAGAGTCTCAACCGTAAGGTTGTCCCTCACTTGTACATCGTCACTTTGGATCACATGAGATGGATCCGGAACGTACTTCCTCAGCTGCGACACATGAAAAACATCGTGCAAATTCGATAAATGCGGTGGTAATCCAACACGATAAGCCACCGTCCCAATCCTCTCTGATATCTGATATGGACCAATAAACTTTGGAGTCAACTTCTTCGACTTCAAGGCACGACCTACACCGGTCATTGGAGTAACTCGTAAAAACACATGATCTCCCTCTTGGAACTCAAGGTCCTTCCTACGCTTGTCATGATAACTCTTTTGTCGACTCTGCGACGCTTTCATATTCTCTTGGATCATTCTTACTTTCTCAGTGGTTTGTTGCACAATCTCTGGTCCTAAAACCACACTTTCACCCAACTCAAACCAACACAACGGGGTTCTACATCTTCTTCCATACAAAGCCTCGAAAGGTGCCATTCCAATACTAGAATGGTAACTGTTATTGTAAGTGAATTCTATCAACGGGAGGTGATTATCCCAAGCTCCTCCTTGTTCGAGTACACACACCCTTAACAAATCTTCCAATGATTGAATCGTCCTCTCGGATTGACCATCTGTCTGTGGATGATACGCCGAGCTCAGCTTTAACTGAGACCCTAGGGCTTCTTGCAAACTTTTCCAAAATCTAGAAGTAAATCTCGGATCTCTATCTGACACAATGCTCGAAGGAACACTATGCAATCTTACTATCTCTTGAATGTAAATCTCTGCTAACCGAACCATAGGAAAAGTGATATTGATCGGTAGAAAAAGAACTGACTTGGTTAACCTATCAACAATCACCCAAATAGCATCGTTCCCTCTTGGAGTAGTCGGCAAACTCGTCACAAAATCCATGGATATGCTATCCCATTTCCACTCTGGCACATCCAACGGTACCATCATACCAGCAGGTTTCTGATGTTCTATCTTCGATTTCTGACAAACTAAACAAGAATATACAAACTGTGCCACATCACGTTTTAATCCAGACCACCAAAACAACTTCTTCAAATCATGATACATCTTCGTAGCTCCTGGGTGAATACTCAAGCTACTTCTATGGCTCTCTTCAAGGATTGCCTTCTTCATCTCATCGTTGTCCGAAATACAGATTCTACCTCGGAACCTCAACACACCGTGATCATCGACTCTAAAGTCACCATCTGCAGTCTGGTTACTTGCAACAAGCAAATCTACAAACTTAACATCTTCTTTCTGCGCTTCCTTAATATTTTTGAGAAACTCGTTGTCAATCTTCAACATTCCTAGCTTTACACTCTGATGTGATCTTTCACAAACCAAGCTCAAATCTCTGAATTGTTCCAATAGTTCGAACTCTTCCGCCATCATAGCAGACATATGCAACGTTTTCCTACTCAAGGCATCCGCAACTACATTAGCCTTACCCGGATGGTAACTCAAATCAAAATCATAATCCTTCAATAACTCGAGCCATCTCCTCTGTCTCATATTTAACTCTTTCTGATCAAACAGGTACTTCAAGCTCTTGTGATCACTAAACACTTCAAACCTCGAACCATACAAATAGTGTCTCCAAATTTTCAACACAAACACCACTGCAGCCAACTCAAGATCATGGGTGGGATAATTTCTTTCATGAATCCTCAACTGCCTGGATGCATAAGCAACCACTTTACCGTCTTGCATCAGTACACCACCTAAACCCAACTTAGACGCATCACAATACACCACAAAAGGTACTTCAGGCTTTGGCAAAATTAAAACTGGAGCTGTCGTCAACCGCTTCTTCAACTCATTGAAGCTACTCTCACAATGAGCATCCCACACAAAGGCTTTACCTTTACACGTCAACTGCGTTAACGGAAGTGCCAATTTAGAAAATCCTTCTATAAACCTTCTATAGTAACCTGCCAATCCCAAAAAGCTTCTAATCTCGGTAACCGACCTTGGAGTCTCCCATTGCGACACTGCTTCAACTTTAGACGGATCAACCGCTATACCGTCACCGGAAATAATATGACCGAGAAAACTAACTTCCTTCAACCAGAACTCACACTTAGACAATTTAGCATACAACTTCTTTTCTTTCAATACTTGCAAGACAATCTTCAAATGTTCAACATGTTCTTCTTCGGATTTGGAATATATCAAAATGTCGTCAATAAACACCACCACAAAACGATCAAAAAATGCCTGGAAGGTCCGATTCATATACTCCATAAATACTCCTGGCGCGTTCGTAACACCGAAAGGCATCACTTTATACTCATAATGACCATATCGAGTTCTAAAGGCCGTCTTCTGCATATCTTCATCTTTCACTTTTATCTGATGATAACCCGACCTTAAGTCAATCTTGCTAAACACACATGCACCCACTAACTGATCCATCAAATCATCAATTCTCGGAAGTGGATACCTATTCTTTATAGTTACCTTGTTCAACTGACGGTAGTCAATACACAACCTCATACTCCCATCTTTCTTCTTCACTAGCAATACAGGCGCTCCCCAAGGTGAAACACTTGGTCTTATAAACTTCTTCTCAAGCAGATCCTCCAATTGCTTCTTTAACTCAGCTAACTCAGAAGCTGACATACGGTAAGGTGTCATAGACACCGGCTTCGTTCCAGGAACAAGATCAATCACAAACTCAACTTCTCTTTCAGGAGGCACATCAGGAATTTCATCAGGAAATACTTCAGGAAACTCGCACACCACTTGCAGTTCGTCAATCTTCTCTTGATTCTCAATAGATAAGGATGCCATCAGAGAAAACATCAAAACTCCATCTCGTCCTAATTGTTTCAGCTGCTTGGTAGATAAAAATTATGCTCCACTTTCTTCCTCTTCAGACAAGAAATACACCGTCTTGCGAAAACAGTTGATAAGCACACGGTTGTACTCTAACCAATTCATCCCGAGAATTACATCCATACCGGTCAAAGGTAGGCAGACTAAATCCATCTCAAAATTACGATCGAACATAGACAACGGACAACTTAAACACACACGAGAAGTAGTCACCGAACCCTTAGCTGGAGTTTCGACAACCATCTCTCCATTCATATCAGACATAACAAGACCCAACTTAACAGCACAATCATAAGCAACAAAACAATGTGTAGCGCCAGTATCAATAATAGCAACTAAAGGTATATCATTAATATAGCAAGTACCTCTGATCAAGCGATCCTCACTCTCAGACTGAGTGCCGGTCAACGCGAAAACCCTTCCAGTAGTCCTAACTTTCTTTGGCTTCTTGCACTGCGAGCCAATATGTCCTTGCTCATCACAGTTGAAACACACAACATCATCAAACTTGCAGTCTGCGGTAATATGCCCTCTCTGCCCGCATCGGTAACACTTCTTCACATCAACAGGACACGCATTACTCTTGTGGCCTTTCTGCCCGCAATTATAACAAGTAATCTCAGCAGGAGCATCCTTCTTCAGTGGTCGCCTCTCATCATTCACTCTTTGCTTACCCTTATCTCTGGGAGCATCATAAGGTTTGGGACGACTCTGCTGACCCTTAGCTTTCCTATCATTCACTACCTTGTAGTGAGCCTTGGTATCCTCCTCATAAATTCTGCAACTACTCACCAGCTCAGAGAAATTTCGAATCTTCTGGTAACCAATTGCCCTCTTAATCTCAGGACGCAAGCCATTCTCAAACTTGATGCACTTGGAAAAATCAGCATTCTCAGCTGTATAATGGGGGTAGAACTTTGCCAGTTCCACAAACTTCGACGCATACTCCGTCACAGACATATTTCCTTGCTTCAGCTCAAGAAACTCGATCTCCTTCTTTCCCCGGACATCCTCAGGAAAGTAACGGTTCAGGAATTCTCTCCTAAACACAGCCCAAGTCACAATAGCACCTCCTTCCTCTAGGATAGGTCGAATACCAACCCACCAGTCATCAGCCTCCTCCGCCAACATATGGGTACCAAACCGTACCATCTGACCATCTTCGCACTGCATCACTCTAAAGATCCGCTCAACTTCCTTGAGCCACGTCTGAGCCCCGTCAGGATCATATCGCCCTTTGAAGGTAGGCGGGTGGTTCCTCAGAAAAGTTTCCAACATCCTCGTCCCATCGTTTCCACCAGCGTTGTTTTGATTTCCCACAGCTTGGGCCATTGCTTGCAAAGCAGCAGCAAGAGCAGCATCATTCCTTCCAGCCATCTTATTCCTCTACAAGGCAAACATGAGTTAGAATAATTATAACCATAATATTCTAACTCTAAGACACCGTCACTCGACTCTCTAATTGGCCGGACGGACCGACCTGCTCTGATACCAATTGTAACAACCCGAAAATCCCGACTTTAAAATTTCATTCATATAATCAGAGTATAACACATAAATCAGGATGTCACATTTCATAAAATCTTTTAAATCAAATCGAATAATAATTTATTCTGAAACAATATTCAAACATAGCAGCGGAATTCATAAACGTCTCAAAATCTTAAATAAATTATTCTTGGCACAAAAGCCTCATAAAACATCTCAAATCAAGTTATGTCGCAAACATCATAATAAATCAACATGATACATAAAAGGAATAGAAATAATAATAATCCTCATCCCGTTACGTATCAGAGCCCCTAAGACTCCACAAGAACCTCTCACATCGACGAACCTAAGCTTGGTCACCTGCACTTGCCCACAAGGCGGCAATTCCAACAGAAGGGGTGAGATTCACAACAATTATATTAACATATAATTCAAATAATTATGCCTAACAACAACAACAATATTCATCACATAAAACAGGAACGTCTCAAACATCCAAATATACAAATCATCTTAAAACATCTTCATAAACAACCGTCTCAAAACATCTCAGACACATGACTCGACAATGCAACTCTAACATCTTAACATCATGCATGTGGTACCAATATTTTAGCTTTAATAAGCTTCACCGTCGCTTTGAGCATAAGCTCCACCGTCTCAAAATATGCAAATGCATGGACTCGACTCTTTAATTCTTAAACAAGATATCACAACGTCTTAACATCAAATACGACTCTTTATCGACACATGCAATTATACAATACATGGCAGCAGCTCAACACACTTAGCATATATATTTACAGCACATAGTTATCATCACAAACATCATTTATACTTCGTTCATAAACCTCACTTAATAATCATTTAATCATAGATTAAAGCCAACGTCTTAAAATCATCTTACAGCGTCATTACAGGTTCTAATTTAGGTCTTAAACATCTCTAATACTATCCAAAGGTCTACCCTCAAAGCCTCGCTCAAAACAGAGTTCTAAAACTCAAGTTATAGTGGTCTGAGACCACGTTGCTCGCTGTGGCGAGTGGGACTGCTCGCCACGGCGAGCTACTTAAATTGTGTTCTGCCACTTGCTCGCTACGGCGAGTGATGTTGCTCGCCTCGCGAGCACTAAAGGGTTGCTCGCCACGGCGAGTGATGTTGCTCGCCTCGCGAGTGAAACTGTTCTGCTCGCCACGGCGAGTAGGTCTGCTCGCCACGGCGAGCGGTCGCAGAACAGGCTGCAGGTTCGCTCATAACCTCGCCAAAACTCGTCCAATTCATCATGTTATGCTTCTAATCTCTCAGAATTATAGTCCTAGTGATTAATCTAGGTTCTGTAACAAGTTTCTACATCAATTCACGTCATTCTCTCATCAATTCATCATAAACCCTACAAAACCCTAACTTATGAAATCTTTCAAACTCTCTCTCTCAATTCCTATGTTAATCACAACTAGATGAATTACAGTAAATACAATTGAAGTTAGGCTCACCCTTACCTGGTAATATTGCAGAATTGGGGTTCCCTCTTCTCTAGCCACTTTCTCCCTTCTTGCCAAACGTCTGTAACGTACTGACTGTTTCTCTCTAAACCTAATTTCCTTTTATAATTCTTTCTATTCTCACTTATCCCCACAACTCTATCTTATTTATGAAAACAACCCCATCTCTCAAAATATTTGTTATTCTATCTCATCTTAATTTCCATCACATATTTTATTTTATTAAACAATAAAATAAACGCCACACCACAACATCGTCTCATACGTCACAAACATCATTAAAATCATATAATATATAATAATATACTATATACTCTAATAAAATAATTAAATAAATAAAGTGGGCGTTATATTAATGATGATGAATTATGGTGTGAACGTATGCATTATCGAGTCAAAAGATCATGCATTCTTAAGTTGTTGAGTTAGGATATTTATATCCATTGACGTGATTAGAATAATTTTGTATTCAGTGACAAGATTTATGATATGGTTGTATCAAGTGACGAGATTGGTACCACATGTATGTAGTAGAGTCTAAGAACATTGCATGCACTTGTACATTGGTGAATGAGTCATACTTGCTTATGTGAATTTGTGAATACGTGCATTGAAGTGATTTGGTGAATGTTGTGTTTGTGTGAAATGTGGACTTGTATATGTTGATTGATATGATATGATGGTCGTGTGATAATATTCATTTAGAGATATTCTCCTAGGAATGTTTAATTTGTACTTGCTTACTTGTTTGAATTTCTTGAACATTTTTAATTGATTATGTTTATTTGTGGAATATTAACTAACCTCCAGTGGTCGTTCGGTTGACCACCACATCATTTCTTTGAATGACATAGGTGATTTGCATGATTGATGTGATTTCTTATCTTTGATGCTTGTGGACTAGCAATGATGCTTCCTCGTTTATTTTTTGCATATAGTCTAGATAGGCTTTGATATAGGAGTGTCGGTCTCATGACCTTGACGTTTGATACCTTTTTATGTTTTGCATTATTTATATGATGAGAATATAGTATCATGGTGATGTATTTATGCGAGGTGACACATGGCATGTTGAGATTTATTGTTCTAGATCTTGAGGATTATTACTTGGTGAAGAGATATTATATATGTAGATTGTCTTCCGTTGCGAATTTTTAAGAAAACCAAGTTATGCATGTTTTGAGAAAAATGTAGATGTGACATCTAAGCTCTTGAATTAATTAATTTATTGAATTATTTCATGATTATGGCTTTTCGGGGTTTAGAGTTTTACAATCTTGAACAACTTTTAACCTTTTAAAAATCAAAATTTTCAATGATTCACTCATTGCATAGAACATGACATCAATTGATGAAGGTTAAAGGTAGGGCGATGATTTCTAAGTGACATTAGAAAGAAATCATCATATGAGTTTTGAAAGAGTGAAAGTGAACGATAACTTGGAAGATGTGTGTGTAATTAGCGAAGTGTGATTTATATAGATTTTCAAGACAAGTGGATAATCAAGTGCGAAGAGAAAAGTTGGATTGGAAACATAAGTAATTAATGATAAAGGGGGCGCGGATAGTGTAGAATGTAACCTACTTTTTTATTGTCCTTTAAGGACATGGAAACGATCTGATACATGAATAAGAAAGGGAGACATGTCAAAAGAAAACTTACCACATGTTCCAGCACAACACGCTTACTACATAAGTTCTAAAAATCTTATATGTATCAGTACAAATGATTAATTGTACCAAAGGTTGAAACTACCCACATAGTTGTTTCGACCATAGGTTTAAACTCGCCAGAGGATTATTTGTCCCAGAAGGTTAAACTGTTAACATGATTGTTTGAACTAGAGGTTCAGTTTTCATGATATTTTGTAATAAAACATTTCTTTTTTGACTAAAAATAAACAATATTCATTCATTCAAATTAATAGAGTATATCGATGCAATATAAATTCACCTAAAAGAAAAAAGATGATGAATTTTCTAACAAACTAACAACATCCATTTTAATAAAACGACAAAGTACAAAAGTCTACAAATATGACTATATCCACGTCTCCGGAATACCATGTCTTCAGATCTACAACATTGACAAAGTCAAAGTCATTAATTGGATCTGCATAGGATTGAAGCAGATCAAACAATTTAAACCGAACAAACTCCTGAACAAGATGAAAAAGACAAATAACGTTACATATAGACGACAAACAAAACAATGTCGCACTAAGGCGACAAAATCACGAAAGAAAAAACTAAACTTTATTCATTTATAAAATGCATATTTAATTATTTTTTTAATAAAACTGAATTTATCCTCAGCTATAGATTTTCTAAAGATATCATGCCATTGGTTGTCTATATCAATGAATTTTATATCAAAAATCTCTTTTTAAACATAGTTTCTAATGAATGTGTTTTATTTCAAATGATTAACTTTAAAATGTAAGATATGATTTTTAGATAACAGATTGCAACAATATTATCACAGAAGATAAGAACATTACTTTCACTTTGGTGATAATCTTCATGTTGATATATTTTGTCTCTTCCGAAAACCAGACAATTTCATAATTCTCTTCCCTAAACTAGACACCTCATGGAATTTTTGAAACACGTGGAATGAAGATTCTCAAGTTTC
This sequence comes from Medicago arabica, assembly GCA_946800305.1. Classification (NCBI taxonomy): domain Eukaryota; kingdom Viridiplantae; phylum Streptophyta; class Magnoliopsida; order Fabales; family Fabaceae; genus Medicago; species Medicago arabica. Next base: position 41,295,359 of record OX326971.1, on the reverse strand, counting down.
ATTAAGACTTTGAAGAAATTACAAGTTGGTAAAATTATATCAGAAGTCTCAAAAACAGGTCGGAGAAGGAAAACGCTAAAAGAACAGTGAAAAAATGCAAAATCCACACCTACTGTTGAGGCCACATGTCCCACGCTTATCACACACATTGGAAATAACGCACTTAATCGATATTATCATCCATATTCCCCACGCATGGGTCACGCGCTCCGTGCATGCTGTTTTGTAAAAAAACAAACAACAATTTGCTATTTTTTTTCCATACGAGTTGGGGGGAAAAGCCCATAATTTCAACCCAAACCCAACTGAAAATATGAAGATATAAATATAGTTCATTTCACACAAAAATATTCATTAAAAATTTGGCGGTTCAAGCTGAAGTCAAACATTTTTAGCATCAAAGAAGAGTCTCACACCTCCTCCATTTTTTCTTCAAGAGTGTTTTTTTTTATTTTTTTATTCTGTATTTTGTTACCATGAGTAACTAAACACCTTCTGATTAAGGTTATATGATGAACCTCTATTTATTTGTTGGGTTTTATTAATGCAAGTTGTTTGTTCATGTATAGTCTGAGTTATATTTGATTTCCATATGTTTCGTGCATTAATGCTTTCTTGCACTAGGGAGTGTGGCATATCTATGTTTTAGTTTGAACTTAGATTAGGGTTTAAGATCGGAGTCTTGCTTTAATCAGACTCGTTGTATATGAATTTCATTCTAAGGTCTTTCATTTATTAGATATCATTATGGTATGTGGTTAGGTTCTAAGATTTATGTGCAATATGGTTCTTTTAAATGACAATTTAGGAATTTGACCATTTGTCTTGTTTCAATTACCCATGAGAGTGTAAGTACTCACCTTAATAACTGTACCAATGTGTATGGAACCTTAAAGGAGTGATTCCCCTTTACCGTATTGCACGTGTGACCTTTAGAGTAACGAGGAACAATACGACATTTGGATGGATTTTATCCCACGAAGTAAACCATTTTTATATAGTCCTTAGTTCATAATTGATAGACGCATTTGCATTATTCCAACAAATAGGTAACGAGGATTCAAAGAATCATAATCGCTACCAATAATATGAATCAATAACCTTGTATTATTTATGCAATCAAATCAACATGTTTTGCACAATCAAATCAAATTTGCAACCTCCTCCAATTTTATTGCTTTAATTCATAAGTTCAGCAAATCCTCTAGTTGAAACAACAATCATTGTGGAGACAATAGCTTACTTCATTATTACTTGGAACAGTTTAGTTCACTTGTCAAATTTGTCGTCATGTTATTACACTGTTACCGGAGATCTTGATTTTCAACAAGGCAATTGCCGTTACTTATCTTGTTTCTCTTTTGCTCTATAACTATTTATTTTAGTTTTAGTTTATTAGATAGTAGTTTTTAGTAGCATCTTTCTTTATTCGTTTTGTTTCTAAAATACCAAAAAAAATTCTTTGTTTATGATGCTCATGGGTAGTGCTACTAAAAGTTTTCTTGTTTGAGTTTTTTTTTTTATGCAAGGTGCATATCCAGGAACCTTACTTTTGGACTCAGAAGTAGAAAGAGCTCTTAGGAAAATTCAAAAATTTGTTCGACTATCCAAAGAAGAAGCTACCAGAGTGGCAGCTACCCCACTCCCCGGATGATAGTGATTTTTCATCCGACGAATTCAAGATGGGAGATATCCAACACATCACTTTAGGAGATTATGGAAGGCTCAACAACTTGGAAGAGATGTCTCTGGGTTTTTAACTGGTGAATCTCGTGGCATTTGATATCAATGACTACAACCTCAACTTCCTAAAGGACAATCAGTTCACAAGGAAGAACTTAGAAGATTGCATGGCGGATCTGGAGCATTTCTTGGAAGTTTGCAGCACTATAAATCCACAAGGAATCTCCGAATTTGATAAAAGACTTAGATTGCTTGTCTACTTGTCGATTGGCCGCGCGAAAGATTGGGTCAATGCATTTTCAAGTGGTTCCTTTTGAACCTAAATTTAATTTCAATAAATTGGAGAGGAAACAAGAGTGAGTTTATACAAAAGAAGTAGCTGAAATCACCCGTCTTGTTGCTAGAGTGGCTCCTCTAAAGTGGTTCCTTTAGAGTGATTCCTCGTGTCTTGTTGGATGAAACTCATTTGCTCCTTTAAAGAAATGGTTTGATGCACTTGCCAAATTTGTCATCACACAAAATAAGACTCATCTTGAAATTTCACCCGAGTCCATCTGCTAAAGTCATCAACTTACCGAGACGTTGCTAACTTGCCCAAACAAATCAATGGTCTAGAGATAGAAACACTATTTTTAGCTTTAAAAGAGGTTTCAACTTTTCCGTTTTGACATGTCTCATAAAGAGCATTTGAATGATAATTCAGATCAGGTAGGTCTTTGGCATGTTTTAACTTGCTAAGTTTAGATATTAACCTCCAACTAACACGTCCTAATCATGTGTGCCTTATCCACTTCTCTTTCGTCTATAGACAAGAGGCATATAACATTTTATTCAACCAGATCAAAAAGAGGTTCTAACAATGTTTTTACCCTTCTCCATCAACGAAAAATATGCTTCTTTTGGGTTCATAATCATTTTATGTCTCATTGTTGGTTGTGAGGAGCATAACTTTCAGTCCCAACATCAACAAAGAATGTAGCTTTGATAATAAAAAAAAATTAAGTCTATTTTGGTTTGCTGATTCTATTAGCTTGTGATAATTTCATATACTCAATAGGACTTTTATATCTTCCTGTTTCCATTTATTCACTTATTTGTGCATCACAACTTGCTTTCAATGCTTTATTTTCATTTTTTATCAATTCTCAAAAATTCACTTTTTTAAACTAAACATTGTGTTTCTCTTAACCTTATCAGCTTCACTTATAGCACTTCATTCTGATTCCTCAGAGAATTATAAAAGAAAAGAAATTAACTTTACTAAGATAAAGCACATGATTGGTTTTTGGTGTACTTTTGGTACATCAGCATGGTATGCACTTTTACTATGTTTAATGCAACTATCATTTGAAAAGGTTTTAAAGAAGGAAAGTTTTTCTATTGTTATGGAAATGCTAATTTGGTCATGTTTTATTGCATCATGTGTTAGTTTGATTGGTTTGTTTGCAATTGGTTAAGTGAATGTTGGTTTGTTTGCAATTGGTTAAGTGAGTGGTTTGAAAGATGAAATGAGGAATTTTAAAGCAGGAAAAGTGGTTTATATATTGACTTTGGTTGGAACATGTTTGGAGTAATCAATTATTGTATAAGTTACTATATATTTTTTATAAATATTATAAAGATCAAGTTCTCTGTTAACAAGAAAAATATGCACATTGAGTGTGTGTACGCTGAGTATGTAATGATTATTATTGACTTTAAGAACCTTATTTTTTTCTAGAACCTTATTTAATTATATACTAAGTTTATGATTATTAGTCCCCTCTCTATTATCCTCATAATCAAGTGGATTAAAAGAATAACCAAATTACCAACAATAGATTTGTTTAAGTGGTCAGAGTTCAATCTTTGGCTCTTGTATAAGGAGAAAATTCGGTTGAAAGAAGATAACTTATCTAGTGTACTCTACAGATTTTTCGATGAAGATTAGTCGCTGATAAATAACAATTGAAACTTTACACTAATAATATGATAACTAAATAAAACCAAATTAGCTTCACTCTTCTGAATCATCTTAATTGCAACCTTAGAATCTGAATTGTGTGATAACGTCTGTCCCAAGCAATATACAAAGTATGCCTAATGCTTCACAACTCACTCCTTGAACCTGTGCAATAAGCTATTGTTTGAAAGATTTTTTAAAGTCTTGAATACATTTTGAAAATTTTCTCCAAAATTCCAAATCTACTGTGTGTTTCTCATTCCAAGTACAATCTAATCATTATTAATTTTTTTGAGGGGATCTAATTATTATTAATAAAATTCTAATCTAGTCAAAATTAATAAATAACTTCTATTAAAATAAGTCATCCACGTGTAACTTACTAATACTATTGCAGTCTAATTTGAAAAGGTAAAGAATAATCCAAAATTGACCCCAAAAAATATACCCTCTAATAGATAACTTATATACCAAGGGCACAAAATTAAATAAATAAATTAATTAAGGTGTGAAGTTGTATTAGTAAAAATTAGGGTGCAAATAGCAGCACCCCAAGGGATTAGTACATAATAGCCAAACTTCATATCAGGTGTGTATGTTTGAATCAGTCTTTGCCCATTTCACCTAACATATTGCATATTCAGGGTGTGTAGGACCGTGTAGGTGTAGCCAACACAATGAATGTCTTTCTTGGTTTCTTTTGTTTTACATGCAAAAGAATAAGTAGTTAATTAGTTTCAACTGTTGTTGGTTTGAGAACTTGGAATATGCTTTTATCAAAGTTTCAGATTCGATTCTCCCTTAATGTTAATTTCGATAGGTTTATTTGGTTTCTTAAAAAAATCAAAGAAAAGGATAAGTACTTAATATAAATTAGTTTAACGAGTCGAAAATTTATCAAACATTACGAATTCAATCAGATAATCTATCTACTATCAACAATTATTTGTTGTATGTTGATCCTTTATAAACTAATTTATTAATATATTTACCAAAATAGAGCCTAAAATAAACAAGAAAACTTTATATCTTAATTTTGACAGTGAGGTAATCTTATACTATTCATTCAACTTGTCTTGTTAGGATGAATTACACTTAATGAATTCACAACCTTGAGCACCAGTTAAACAAAGACAGGTGGTGAAGAAAATATGGTGACACCATAGTCATTCACATGAACATTAAATATTACAAAACTTTTACCACCTATGGAACACACCCACCATGCTACTTTTTTCTATGTCGGTTTCAAATTTTTCTCTTTTAAACTTTAACAGCTAGGAACATTCTTATCTTATCATTGAAATAATTTGGTAAGGAATGGTGATAAAGTTCATTCACATTTGAGGCAAAAAATTGCATTGCCAGTTAGATAAATAACCATCAAAGTCCAAGTGTTTTCACACACAAAATAGTTAGAGATTACATTTTTGGTAGGTTTATCCGGACCAGAATTCCATGCATTTACAAATACAAACACTTGCATGCATTACTTAATCAAAAAATAAATTTTTGTTGGTAGGCCTAAAACGAAGATTTTAGTTATCTTGCTATTGATCCGATCTTGCTGATTTAAGATCGGTCAGCTTAAATTACATTTCATTAAATCATCATTAAATAATTTGTCGTTGATTTAAAATCAGACCATCAAAAGTAGAAGAAAAAAACTTATATATGATTTACATTAAAAGCATGTTAAATGGGTGATTTGTCACAATATGAAGGACAGACAAAATAGAAGGTAGACCCTCTTCATGTCAAACTCTATATGATTACAAGTGCCTAATTTTCAAAAAGCAGCTTTATACATTTTCCATTTTCTTATGATTATCATTTCTATGATCTTTCTTCTTGGTCTTGCTCTTTAACATATGTTTCAAACTATATCATTTACTTGAATAGTGTTGAAAATGAAGTTGTGAACAGTTAAAATGAACAAAGTTTGCATTATTGCATATGATGTACAAATACATTTCAGTGTTTGAAGATTGCATCTATGTTCATCCTCTTACATCAGAATACTACTCAGAATCACTGTAAGATTACCCTTTCCTTTCTTTGAATTAGTTTTTGTTTCTGTTAAGAAGAAAAAAATGCTAATTTTCCAAATTTCATGCTGCAAGTAATGATGATCCTTGGTTTTCATGTGTTTTCAGGTGCTTAAATTTTCAACATCAATTTGTAGCAGTATATGATGAAATCCCTGATTATAGCTGTTTCCATAACCATATGCGTCATTGCTTTTGTCATATCTAAGATTTTTATCTCAATCCTCCTCTACAAAAGATGGAGAAGAAAGCATATGATTTATGAAGAAGGTTATACAGGTATGTATGCATACAAAAATGAGTTCTCCTGCTTTTGTTCTTTCTGAGAGAAAATTAAGATGTATAGGTTTTGTAGCAGTGATACTTTTGATTGAAGGAGTGTTCCAGTGTCCGACATATACCAGTGTGTGTGATAGGATAATTAAAATAATGAGCACTCATGTGGTGACTCACCTAGTTCTAGAAGCAAAGATGACTCACCTTAATCTAGAACTAGAAGGATCTAATATAGAAAGTAATATTAAGTATGTTATGATGCACTTGTCTTATTGTGGGTGTGCATTTACCTATAAAAGCATTGTATGACCTTATAATGAATCAATGAAGAATTCCGGTATTATCTTTGGTTTGTTATATAGGAGTAGTTAGAGTAATTTAGTACTTGTGATATTCATCACCTATCAGTGTGACTTTGACACGACACTAACACGTGATTATATTAAATTGTCATTTTTTCAAAATTGTATCGGTGTCAACTTGTTAGTGCATGTGCTTCATAGTAATAGGTTGTGTTTGGATAAATAGTTTAATTAGGTGATCATAGCATACAAACTTATTACATGATTGTTTATGTATAAACTATTTCTTTAACAAAAATAAAATAAAGTCGAACTATTTTCATATAAGTTATAAGCTATCTTGAAGTAAATAAGCTGAAAACAACTTATGGACATGTCATAAATTGTTTCTATAAGCTCACACAAACAAGCTGATAACATAAATTGATTGGATGATACAGGAGGGAAGATGGTGATATTTAGGTCTTCAATCCTTAAATCTTTAACAACAGATATGGTGTTAAAGAAGACACAGAAACTGAACAACAAAGACATCATTGGTTCTGGTGGTTATGGTGTGGTTTATGAACTAAAAGTTGACGATTCCGCGGCCTTTGCTGTGAAAAGGTTGAACCGCGGAACTGCTGAGAGAGATAAAGGTTTCGAGAGAGAGTTGCAAGCAATGGCCGACATAAAACATCGCAATGTTGTGACTCTTCATGGATATTACACTGCACCACACTACAATCTTCTCATATATGAGTTAATGCCTAATGGAAGTTTGGATTCCTTTTTGCATGGTATGTATTTTTCAATTGCTAACATTATAAATTCTATGATTTCTTGAATCATGGATAAACAGCTTAATCAAGTGTTTATATATAAGCTATTTCTATAACAACAGATCATTTTAAGTCAAACAGTTTTCATACAAGTTATAAGCCTTTTTCGTAAGCTATTCTAGAGAGCTTAATGAAATAAGCTGAAAACAGCTTATGATGTAAAAAACTGAAGTAAAAAACTTACCTTATGTTACTCAGTGCATCACCATTCCTTCAACATCTGATCGACAGACAGAAACAAAAGCTTCTTGTTATGATGATTTAAGGAACTATATAGTGATCATTGAATTGTGTTTTCTAATATCAAAGTTGAAAATAATGCAGGAAGATCGATGAACAAGAAGGTTTTGGATTGGCCAACAAGACAGAGAATAGCTTTAGGTGCAGCTAGAGGAATATCATATCTTCACCATGATTGTATCCCTCACATTATCCACAGAGACATCAAGTCAAGTAATATATTGTTGGATCAAAATATGGAAGCCCGAGTTTCGGATTTCGGATTAGCCACATTGATGGAACCAAACAAAACTCATGTTTCAACAATTGTTGCCGGAACTTTTGGATACTTGGCTCCAGGTATAAATACAACCCGATTGGCTTATTATAGTTTTTCACTTTCACAATACTTGTGTGACAAATTCATGATTGTTTGCATGCAGAATATTTTGATACAGGAAGAGCAACAGTCAAAGGGGATGTTTACAGTTTTGGAGTTGTGTTACTGGAGCTTTTAACTGGAAAGAAACCTAGCGATGAATCATTCATGGAAGAGGGAACCAAGCTTGTCACATGGGTAAGACATGATTCGTAGGATATTATTGCGTTCTTTGATCTCAAATAAGAATTGTAAAGCATGAATCTATAGAGCTTGATCGGAATAAAATCAATTTGAGAGGAACTTTTCTCATCCCTCAAAATCACTTTCGATATACACATCCATAAAAGCACAGTTTTCATGTCGTCCGAAAGTACACTTCAAAGTCATGTGAAGGGTAGAGAAAGTTGCACTTATCCACTTTTGTTGATTCTACGCGTAACTTAATTCCGGAGGAGCAATAATACATATTGCATTGACAATTAAAATTGAACAATGTTGCAATTTTCATAAAGCTACCAGCCACTTACTTTCTTGTTATTAATGGAACAGGTGAAATCTGTTGTTCAAGAGAGGAAGGAGGAGTTAGTTCTTGATAGTAGCTTAAGGTCACGTTGTCCAATGCATGAGGTCAACAAGGTGTTTAACATTGCAATGATGTGTCTTGAACCAGACCCTTTGAACAGACCAACCATGGCTGAGGTTGTCAACTTGCTCGAGAAAACACAGACGGATAGACTTGTTACAGCATCCTGATGTTCATTCAAAACCCCTCAGCTAAAGCTTCTCAAAAACCAGCCGCGGAAGAGTTCAAACAAATATTAATGTTTGGAGAAGCCATATTCAACAACAGCAACGATGACAAAAGCACTTTTCCTCCTGAGCAGAAGAAATCATGCTCTAGAGCGGAAAAACTAAAAAGAAATGAAAAATTACAGAAATGTACGGGAAAATATGTGGGGATTTTGAGATATAGAGAGCAGTTAATATGCACTTTGATATGATTACATTGCTATCAAGCAAGTTGAATATGTCAGAATTAGGACAAGCCAAAAATAGATGTAGCATTGGTCTACAAATAACGTGCAGCATGAGTGTTTCTTTCTAACAGAAATAATACATCCAAATAGGTCAACTACATTTTAAAAGTTGTATATTATTGGCCAAATCAAATATTTTATATCATTAGAAAATAAGTACTTGAACCAAGTTCCGATAACTAGAAAATAAACACTAGAACTAAGTGATAGCTTACTATTATACATACAGCATACAATGGCAGACCATAGAGCTTAACTGCAGTAACACATTCAAAGATTGAACGATTTGAAGTAAACATTGATGCATGACATTTTCCCAGAGACGATATTATTTATATTTTTACTCGAGTACTTTTGACAAGCTTTGAGCAACTGAAGCTTTCAAGGAGGGAGATACAGGACTGTCTCCAAGAAATACATCAAAAAGAGCGTAAGTCACATTTGCAGATTCAATTGTAGCATCCACGGTAGATGGAATCCCGTCCGATGAGACAGAAACCTGAAATCGCAAAAAAAAAATTAGTTGAAACCATTTTTTGCAAGATAGCGAAGGTGAAGAAGACGGAAAAGATAAATTAATGATTTCAATAGTGAAAAAAAATATCTTAAATGACAAATTCTGCAGGTCGTAGGAAAAGAAAAGCTTACAAGCAATTTGGAGGGGTTTAACCAAGTCAAAAAAATGAAAGTTCCTTTCTTAAGGGGGCGATCTTGAAAGACGCTACGGAAAGTACTCAAAGCAGTTTCATCTGCAGTTGTCGGTTTTGCAATTCTTGGTGATATGGCATCACTTAACGCATCCCAGAAAGTTTTACCATCAACATCTCTTACAAGAGTAATTTGCAATAATTTCTCAAGGGGAGCTGCAATTAGAAAAACGTATTTGCATATCAGTGTTGTCAAATACTGGTTATGGCAACACTATAGCGTAGGGGAATTTGAACAAATTGCTGTTGTTCAGTGATACCTAATTTAGTACAAAGTGTTGTGAAACAGCGGCTATAGCGCTGTAGCATAGCGGAATTATACCAAACTTCTATTTTCCGCAATCAGCTACTGACAACACTGTAAGTATGTGAAAGTTTTTTTCAAAAGAAATAAGTGGATACAAAATTGTTACATTGGAAAATGGTCTTGAACAAGGAAGAGTTCCCTTGAATAACATCTTTCGATTGCCCTTTCCAAGCATTCAACTCACTTACGATAGACTGGTTTAGATACAGTCCAGAAGCATAGACCTTGACGCCAATAATAGCAAAAACTTTTTCTCTGTATCCTGAAATAGGTGTTATTATCAGTCACAGCTTAGAACATTGAAAATTTTCATACCAATACTTTATCGAAACCTACTACATTCTACTAGACGGAAATAATTATGGGCCAAAAATTCCAAAGGTTCACCATACAATACCATTATAAACATAATGTTTTCAAGTTCATAAGTTGTATTAAGTTCGACTGCTAGATGCATCGAATTACAAATTTAATAAAATATTTAATTCTACAAGATGGACTATCAAAGAATGTGGCGCCTCGAAGTTTAACCTTAGATATGCAAGAAACCATTTTTCAACATTTATTTTTTCAGATATAATCATGTTGCCAGTAGTTACTGAAAGATACAGCTTATTATCAGTAACTATTGACATGAAAATTCACAACAAGATTTTGAAAGGATCATAGATTCATAATTTAAAGTACATGTCCATGAAAGTAAGTTCATCATCAAATCAACCAATCTAGAGACAAGGTCATGATCAAGTTAAAATACCACAACCAGTGATCTCAGCATATCTGCATGAAATTGCGACATTACATATCTTTTCTCTTAGAACTTAGTAAGAACAGACCATGTAAAATGTTGTCATGTTAATCTTTTTTGACATGTCATGAGGATAATGTGATACTACGTCAACTAACCAGTTCCAAACAATGTTAATGAGTCTGAGAAACCCGGGAAACTCAAAGATGTCTGAAATTTCACATTTGTTGCTGGTTCCGTAATGTATTCAGCATTTGCAGCTGCAGTATTCAATCATATAACCAAATAGATGTCAATACTTGTCATCAGTTAACAAGAAGACAGACTAAAAGAAAAAGAGTTGTTATAAATGATCAGTCTGCTTTGGAAAGAAATCAGAAATCCTATCCGTAGCTTAGAATACGAGACAATCTTCTAGCATTGAGGCTTGGTAGTTCAATCAAGATCTTTGTACAGTTTTGGATCCTCTCCGGTCAGCAGAAAGTTCCGGTAGCAGAGTGTAAACAATGGTCAATAAAATAATAAAAATAATATAATTTTATTCACCGTGTCTTTCCCTGTCCTACCGGAACTTTCAAGCGACTGGAGAAAATCCAAATACGTACACTCCGTGCTGATAGACCTCAGCCTCGTGATGGAAATCTAAACATCCAGCAAATAATTTGAAAGTGAACCTAATTTAGCAATTATGTCCTCTCTGTCTGTCATATGAGAATCAGGACATGACACATGTCATGCAAAGACTTTTAATTTGTTAACAATATCATCAAAAGAAATATATAAACCAAATTTCATGCCTAACAATCAGATATCATCACTACATTACTTTTTCTACTTGTTTTAACTGTTTTGATCTACAAGCAATGGGATGCAATATAAGATGAGCAATATAGGTATTTTATGTTGAGGAATCTAAAAAAGCTTCCATATTCGCGAAAAATATGCAGCATTCATTGAAGAAAATTCCTATTTTACAACTTTCCCAATCTTTACAACTATTTGCTATTTCTTGTAACTATTTAACAGAATATGTCACCAATAAGTAGCACAATGAGGTATTATTTTGAAGGGCTAAATATATTTATGGATTAAAACATGCAACATCCAGTCCACAAGTCCTGGCTCAACTGACAAAAATACCAAAATTGTCAGGCTGGACATCATGATTGGGGTTCGAACCCCGGCTCTTCCACCGGTGCGTGAGCTTCTACCAAAAAAGTACAAAAATGCAACATCTTTAACCTTGCTCAGATATATTACTTGTCCATTGTTGCAAATCCAACTAATGGAGACAATTCACCCATATATTACTTTATGCATTCATCAACTATCTCAGAAGTTATAATAAATTAATCAATTAACACCAGAATCTTCACTACTTTTCACTTTCTCTTTTTCTTTTCAGCCTTCAAAAAAGGCGAAATTTTTTTGTGAAAGTTCAAAGATGAAATGAAAGTAAATTCCAATCTAACCATGTTAGCCCTCCAATCCAATCTGCAAAAGTTTATTATTCTCTATAAAAACTAATTAAACAGAATTCAAAAATTTGCTTTTACTTTAACATCTAATTACAAATATTAAAAAAAACATTGTATATCAATCTAACATGCAGTGTCATATAAATATAATTAACAATCTTCACAATCACAAATGCATCATTGCCATCAAAGTTTGTTCTCCATTCTGCATTATAATTTGTTTAATAAAATAAATAATAATAATAAATTTGAAAATAAATGATAATGACTAAATAATCTAACCAGCAGATGAAGATGAAGCAGCTTGTGGAAAGAAATGGGAGTGTCTTTTAGAGGTGTTGCTAAGAGAGAAATGCAGTGAGGGGGGTGTGAAGAGTGAGAAAGAGTGAACATAGTTTAATGGTTGAGTTCTTTTGTCAACATAGAATCTTGTAGAAGATGAAAAACATAGTGGTGTTGTTGAAACAGTTGCAAACATTTTAAGGATTTTGTTTTGTTTAATAAAAAATATTGAGATTGGAGGGACTGAAACTGAACTCAACAAGAACTATAACTACTTTCACTTCGGTTTTTCCGCTGTAGTCTTTTGTCTATATTTTTCTTCAAGTAAATTGCTTTTCATTTTTTTTTCCAAGTGGTTAGATTTTTCATTTTGTTAAGTAAAAAAATGAGTTTTTTTTTATTGAATAATTGATTTTAATTAAAAAAGGTTTAAGTAAATTAATTTATGTTAGAATATATTTTTTTACTAAGTGCGTAAATTTATTTATGAAAAATGAAAGATTGTAGGACATAAACTTAGTCCAGTAGAATAAAAAAACACATATTTCAAAAAAAGGATAAGAAAACATAAAGAAAAATAATACTCACATCAAGATGTAATTTCTATATTCTTGAATATATTTCTCTTGTTACCGCATCACTCCAAACATCAACAATACGCATATTAGAATATGTATTATATTGTTGATCCTTTATTTGTTTTTTTGGCTTTATTCTTGGCCAAATCTCCAGTATATGGTTGTACGGGAGCATGTACAAAAACTAGTTCCTTGGTGATCGTTGGTAATGGCTTTGATTGATGCAAAATTTTAACTATGCTAGTACTAGTAGTAATGGGAATACTCATTCCTCCATGTCTAACATCTTCATATACTTTAACTAGGCTAGTAGTAATGGGAATACTTATTCCTCCACGTCTAACATCTTTATATACATGCCTTAGAACAAGTTCAAACTAAGGATTTATGTCTCCTAATTTATTACGGACCCTAGTTCGAAAGTTAAAACTCAAGGACACATCCAAGAGACTTCAAATGCTCAAGCACGCAGGCAATAGACTTCTAACACAATTTACAAAAAATTGAATAGAGTTTGAACACTTGATATACAATCAAACGTGTTCCAATTACAAAACAAAGAGACTCTGTTTTCTGAATAACTTAGAAATTCTAGAATATAAAGTTTGTAAGAATTTTCTAAGTAGTTGATGTGTTTATGTGACTCAGGGAGAATAGCAAATAGCTTGATAAAACGTTCAGAGTCAGTAGTCTATTCTCTAAGTCATCACTCCCTTTATATAGGCGTTGTAAAGAGACGTTGAGACAATCCAGCACATCACAGAGTCATCTAGAAGCTTGATCAAATATTGTTGATCTGTTGCTTGATATGGTAATCGTCCTTCAATACAGATTTTGAATTTCATTCCTTTTGAGGCGAAATACTGGTAGACACAGCTGCCAATTTGTACGAGGTAGTGGAGTAGTGGAAACAGAGTTCGTACAAAGTACTCTGTCCTATTTCTGCATTCTTGTTGTTAAGCATTTCATGCTTAAGTTGACTTTGAAGCTAGCCGTTACTCCAAATGAACGTTTCTTCTGCATCGAAATGCCTTCAGAAAAACTTCTAAGCAAATCTTCAATTGTTGTCTTCAGACTCTCTGTAGAACTTCAGACTCTGATGAGCTTCAGACTATCTTCAACTCCTTTAGACTCTCTTTGTTCTTCAGATTCTCTGAGTCTTCGGAACCTCTCGAAACAGCTTCTGATGATTCTTCAGACTCTCTTGGACTTCAGAATCACAAGCAACAAACTTCTTAGAGAATTTTGCTCTTCATTTGTTCTTGCAGAATGCTTTCTAAGATTAAAATCTTTGACTAAGATCCTGCACACTTAAACAAATATTAGCATATCCAATTGACAATTTTTAATACCTTGTTATCATCAAAACTAAAAGTGGTATTGCTGAACACCCTTATTCCAACAATCTAATGAAAAAAGACTTATTACTACCTTTTTTTTTTTTTAAATAAAAATAACTTATTCAAAATAGTTTAATTTATGCAAAACAGCTTAATACAATCTCTTTTTTAAAAATGGCTTATTCAAAACAACTTATCTTATGCAAAAAAAAACAATTTGTTCAAAACAACCTATTCAAAACAGCTTAAATATGTGTGTAAAAACTTAATAAGCTGTTTTTTTATAAAAAGTGTTAGTAATAAAATGTCTTGCATAAAAAAAAAAAGGATTGTAATAAGTTGTTTTTCATAAGATAAGATGTTTTGAATAAGTTGTTTTTTAAAAAGAGATCATATTAAGCTGTTTTGCATAAGATAAGTTGTTTTGAATAAGTTGTTTTTTAAAAAGAGATTGTAATAAGTTGTTTTGCATAAATTAAGTTGTTTTGAATAAGTTGTTTTTTGTTAAATAGATCGTAATAAGTCGTTTTTTCATAAGATAAGTTGTTTTGAATTAGCTGTTTTTTAAAAAGTGATCGTAATAAGCTGTTTTGCATAAATTAAGTTGTTTTGAATAAGTTATTTTTTTTATAAAAAAATAGATCGTAATAAGTCGTTTTCCATAAGATAAGTTGTTTTGAATAAGTTTTTTTAAAAAAAAAAAAAAAAGAGATAGTAATAAGTCATTTTTCATAAGATAAGCTATTTTCAATAAGCTGTTTTTTAAAAAGAAATCGTAATAAGCTGTTTTGAGTAAGTTTTTTAAAAAAAAAGATCGTAATAAGTCGTTTTTCATAAGATAAGATAAACTATTTTTTAAAAAGATATCGTAATAAGTTGTTTTGAAGAAATAAGTTATTCAACTTTTAATTTTTTTATTGTTTTTTTTATAATAAAAGTGATTTTTTTTATTGGATAAAAAATAACCAATAAAAAATGATCCATTGGATCTTTAAAATAAGTTGGATGGATTGGATCCATCCATATTTTTAAATGGATGAATTGAATCCAATCCATTAAAAATAAATTGTTTGATGGATGGATCGGATGAATTTTATAATAAATAGATCGAATAGATATGGATTTGATGGATCCAATTGTCACCCCTACTTTAAATCCACCAAATTTTGATGTGGATCCCTCGCTTGATTGAATTCTTTGTGCGCAACACGTGAACCACCACTTCTAGAATCTTTATCTATGATAACCTCATCAATATTAATAAACTTGCATTTACCTCATTCTTTTCTCCTTCTGTTTTTCTTAATTTCTTTTGCTCTTGAAATTTCAGTTGAGATACATCATTCAATTGCTTCCTCCTATTATGTCTTTTGACCAGCATCCCGTGACCAAAATCTGATGGAATATCTTTCTTATTCGTTTGTTAAATTTTTCATAGACTAATAACGGGTTGAGTATAAACATGTCGGGTCGCCCCACATTCTCATGCTTGTTAAGGGTATAAAAAAACACGTTAACTACGGAAATTGCACATATGAGATTGTACAATTCATGCACGTAGATGAAGACATAGAAACTGTACATACGCAAGCGTACAACTCACACACATGGCTCAACTAGAAATTATATATATTTTATTTTAAGATTAGGATGCATAATATCTATCTATTATTGATCCACTAATCGATCATTCTAAACTAAAGCCACACTTAAGCCATGACATCCAAATTTGGTTCAATTACAAGTTACTCCAACTCTTTAATATCTCTCAAGTAAGTATTGCACGTATTTTCTAGACAATCTCCACTTCATATATAGTAACGTTCATAACCTATAAAGTCTTACGTACTATTACCACTAAACTATGCAAAATGATGGTTATCACAACACAATGCATTTGGTTCCATAATATCAATAAAAGTATAATGGTTCAAAATTGTACACATGAGAGTGGAGTAGAACGATAAAAATCAAAGAAATACACGGTTCTCTTCTCGTGGAGTAGACAAAATCGTGTACGTGAGACCTCGTTCACTAAAAAACCCTAAAATTTTGCTAACTTTACGCACACATGAATCCTTTCTCGTGCAAGAAATTGGATATAAAAGGAAAACTCATGAACGACTATCTTGCATATGCATCAATGGGATTCGTACACATGTAAAGGACTAAATCATGACAAACATAACAAAGAGCAACAAGTTATGCATAATGTCTACTAAACAACTCTTCATACTCTAAAATTCAACTCTTAACTTAAACACCTATACTCATAATTCTATTTCGGTTTCAACAATGATTCAACATTAAGAAACATAATAAACATCAATTCAAGTAGATTAACATCAAAATTAACAACACTTTTCATTTCTACTTTCACAACTTAATCACTAACATTGCAATTTTCACATATCAAGTAAAACTCATCAAGACATAGCAATTTAATTATAGCTATCCTTTTCACCCGTCTATGAGTCCTTTGGGGACCACTCC
This sequence comes from Medicago arabica, assembly GCA_946800305.1. Classification (NCBI taxonomy): domain Eukaryota; kingdom Viridiplantae; phylum Streptophyta; class Magnoliopsida; order Fabales; family Fabaceae; genus Medicago; species Medicago arabica. The sequence continues at coordinate 41,278,716 of OX326971.1, read as the reverse complement.
ATCTTACCCATTTATTTGGTTACTTAGACTAACAACTAAAATCTTTACATTTTTTAATGCTAGGATTGAAAAGTTAAATATGTATATTTGGAAAGATAGGTATTTGGGGACCCTTCCATCCTGATGGACAAACCAATCTACTACCACTATGTGACATTCTAAACTCTAATGTAAAATACTTAACATAGTAAATTAGTATCAAAATTTGTTTTCAAATATAATTTTACGAAAGCCATACTAATACTTAATGAATTAATTTAATACAAATGTCATATTTTTTTAACAATTTTACTACCCCCTCCGTCCTATTTTTTATAAGATCATCTTACAAAAATCACGAATATTAAGAAAAATCGATGGAATAATACATTTGTCACAAATGTATCTGCATGTTTTTAAACTGTCTTTTGTGTATAGATATATTTCCCTATTAGTCAAGTAGTCAAGTGGTTGGAGACTCGCCTTTAAGGTGAATAAGTAGGGTTTTCAGAGTTCGACCTCTGCATATGGTATGTAATATTCCTACCAACTGACCTAAGCATTCGAGGATTGTTATATATATATTGAGTGTTAACTTTTCATATTTCAATATACATTGATCATATTAGTATAGGTATTTTTAGAAAAAGACTATTAAATATGTATATAGAAAGTTGTACATGATCTTATATTTAGAAGCAAAACTTTTTTTATAAATAATTTTATTATCATATACAGAAGGGAATATATTCTTAGAAAATATTTAACTTTTTAAATAAGGAAAATACTAATCAGTGCTCGGAGACACTAGTTAATGTATTATAAAAAAAAAAGAAATGTTTATCGTAAAAATTGTGTATTTTATTTTTTAAACGTGAAAAAGTGTTCTTTTAATATTAACTTTATCTTTCTTTTTTACGGTACCCTGCAAGACACCAATTAATTAACATGATCATTTAAATAAATACATTGGAGCACCTTACTTATTTATAGTCCATATAGAATCCCCTCATCAAATGTATATAAAACCATATTCACTATAATATACACATTTTATATAATTGTGACTTTTACATATATTTTCAAGATAAAGTTTTTTTCATGAATTCTTTAAACAATGCTCTAAGACACTTATTAACAATACCCTCGTGAAAGTAACTTTTTTATTTAAAATCCCTAAAAATTACCTATGTAAAAAAAACTTACACAACACTTATGTAAAATGGCAAATGCTAATTTGTATCTTCAAGGGCATATGTTAAGGAACTTATTATAAAAATATACGTATCAAAAGTCGTGCAGTCAACTTCTTAAAAATTAAATTATCATGTTTTCCCATATAAAATTATTCATTTTAGATTCTTTAACGTATATCATTATGGCACAAGATAACATGACCCATATAAAATTATCTAAAAGTGGGGTCATTGTTTTGCACATAACACAACGGTTCTCATTCTCCATTCACCAATAATATGCACCCACCCCATACTTCTTCCATTTCCAATAAAAAGACGAAAATCTAAAAAGCAGATCATCAAATGATCAAGTAACAAACACACAAGTACAACTCACATCACATGTGCATCTACCTTTTTTTACTTCTAGTTCTACCTTTTTCCTTTGAGAGTCCCCACATCAACTTGTCTCAATCTCAACGTCTATAATTAATCTCTACTATACTAATTTGCCGTTAATATATCCGTTAAAGCTTACCTCACATTGCTTTTTACCTACTATTTTTTCCTTTTTAAGCCTCCTCTTTATTTCCACACTCACTCACTCACACACACTCTAATCTACCACTCTCTCTATATATCATCATTGAACTTCTCTCATTCACTGCACTGCCACTGAATAGTATAGCAGTACTAACATTAGTACAAGGCTGCAGACAAGGCATCATAAACATTATCAACCAACCATGGCTAAACTATCTCTTCTCTTTTTCTTTTTTTTCTTGTCTCTCAAATCAGGTATGAATGTGTCAGATTTTCTGCTTCTTTAAATTTGTTTGTCCCAATTTTAGTTGTTGTTTGGTGAGTTTTTAATATACTACATTAACATTGGTCTGGTCTCATTTTGTTTTTTTTGGTTTGATTTATTACTAGAATCTGTTTTGGCATCCAGATCACTTAAATAAAGTCTCGAATTCGAGTTTGTGAATAGAAAAATGTAATTGCATCACCGATCTGATACGTGGCTCGAACCGGCATACCCACCGGTTCCCAGTTGGACCTGTTTGACCGGCCAGTTCGAGCCGATTTTTAAAACTATGTCGACAAGTAATATGATTACCAAAAGAAAATGTTAGCAATTGCTTCTTATAATAATTTAACTCAATAAATTAAACATGACATTTACTGTGCACATCAGTTAGTCCAATGTTTAGTGATATTAAATATCTACATGAGAAAAGTAAGTTAAACAATTACCATTAATCAAGTTTACGAATTAATTAACACTTTACTTATTTTTTATTTCTTCCCTCTTTTGACATTTGCAGGAGGGAATATGATCATGGTTAATGGGCAGGTAAATATTAATTTCTCTTGTAATTTGAGAACCAATAAATTACATAAAGTTTTTTTATCTAATTAAATTGTTTGATGATTTATGAAAACACAGAAAACTTGGTGTGTGGCAAAGCCTTCTTCAGATCAAGCAACACTTTTGTCCAATCTCAATTATGCTTGCTCTCACGTTGATTGCAGATTTCTTCAAAAAGGATGCCCCTGCTCTAGTCCTGAAAATCTCATGAACCGCGCTTCCATCGCCATGAATCTCTATTATCGATCTAAAGGAACGGACCACTGGAACTGCGATTTCAGAGGATCTGCTCTTGTTGTTGTGACTGATCCAAGTAAGTCACATAACTCATTGTGTTGTTTCATGTCCTAGATTAATTAATTGTTACTCTAAATGAAACATTGCCTTCACATCGAAACCAATCATAGTTCTAAATTTCGGTCTGCAACCACAATTATGGTCTTTGCAACAACATTATAACTTCAATTATGGCCGCATCAACTTCATTTGCTTGTATTTTTCCATAATATTGATGTTCACATCGTAACTACAAACCGGTGGTTGCAACCGCAATTTAAAACCATCAACCAATTTACAAGTTTGATATGATTGTCCAATGCTAAATTAATCTTTTTCTCATTCTGAATTGCAGGTTATGGTAACTGCATTTATGCATAGAAGTGGACATGTCACTAGTACAATATACAAGTATAGTACTACTATAGTATGCTCTCTTATGCTATTTAATTTAATTGGGTTGTCATTTCAAACCATATGGATATAGGCATATGCTACGCTACATTAAATCATATGTGCCCTTAACTTTGAAGCATTTTGAGTCGAAAAAATACTTTGAAGCATTTTGAATAACTTTTTCCATCTAAATTTTGCACCAATTAATGTTAAGATACCAATTAAATTTACACTATTAATTTGTACCCATATGTTCATTTTTAGTTGTCGTCTTTTGGTTTTTATGGTTATGTGTTTTTCTTTCTTACCCACTCTCTTCGTATATTCATATCATATGTTCGTTCAAAATGTTTAGATAGTTTTTTTGAAAATTTAATCAGAGATTTTAAAATAATATTTGGCGGAAGCTTTTCAAGTTGACTACGTCTATATCCCAAACGCTATCAAAAGCATTGTATGCGACAAAACGTTTAGATTTATATGAACTATGAACAAAGTTAAGAAATTTAATAAAAACGATTTAAATTAACTTGAAAAGGTTAATATGACTCTCTCTCTCTCAACATAACTTTCTCAAATAACTTAAAGGTTCAACCTAGAAAATTTATTTTCTGCATAAGTTATAACAATGAAAAGTAAAAGAGATAGAGTGAAGAAGATGAATACAAAGATTTTTTAGAGAGTTCTCAATCGTCCTCATTATGGGTAAATCTTCCTTCAATTCCTCAAATTCCAAATGGAGTTGAGATATTGATTGCAATTGAAAATAGTTGTTCATAATAAGTAAAACAAAATCAAATCGGCTCAATTGAATCTTCAATCAAGATAACGATGAATTGTATTCTTCTTCTTTTGATCGTCAACCAAGATCAAGTGCCCAAACCGTTCAAATGATCCTCCGGTTGTTACTCATTTGCAAGATCCTATGTCTTCAAAGTCTTCACCTCGATTGAATCTGATTGCAACAATTTGTGACAAAAAACCCAAGTTCAAATCCTATTTTGGGAGGAAAACCCTAGTTGTTTTTCTTAGAAATCCACAAAGAACTTTATTTATTGATTCATAAAAGTCGCTGTAAAAAAACTAAAAAGTTCTTAAATCCGGAGTGTATGCCTCGATCAATACTAGTACTAGTGTATGTATTGATCCATAAAAAAAAAAAAAAAAAAAATCCAAAATCATGGAATTCTTTTAGCTTTCATGTAGGAAGAATTTGGAGAGTATTAGTTGTTGAATAAACATCCCAATGACCTTAATCCAAACTAGGCATTCTGAAAATAAGAAAAAAAATATGATTCTTATTTTCTCTTTTGTCATCAAATTAGTATTGCAAAATTTTCCATCTGCCTCTACAAAGTATGACTATGAGGAAAATTAAATTTTATCCATGCTTTTGTAGGGAGAATGCTTGGATTCATCGTTGTTATTGGAGCACCGGTATCCATGTAAGCTATGACATTCTTAGGATGAGAAAACTTTGATGTGAGGATATGAATTTTTGACACAAGGGATATGATGAGTGGGTAAAGTGCTCCATATTTACTTCAGCGAAGATTTTTAAAAAACACATATTCTTTCTTCATTAGCATAGCTTTGTTCAAAATACAAAGATTTAAGATATTCTTCTAGAGGTTGAATAGAGTTAATCAGCTATGTGGCTTTGTTGGTTTTATTAGGACAATTATTAGAAAAAGTCTATTTTCCCAGCAAACAAAATATCTCCATATAACACGTGAATTCCTAGTGAAGAACTCTAAGATTGTGAATTCATCTTGCTTGAATGCACCAAGATTATTGTATCATTCTTTCAACGTGCATATCTATCATTCTACACCAAAACTCTTCGATGATTTGGTAAGTATTTGTGTATGTTTTCAACGATTAAGTATCAAGTCATGCACCAAATTTGAGAAGTCTTGTTTCTGTAGCAACTAGGTGGTATATCATTAAGCATGAACAAAGGGTCATTATTTTATTTTATTTTATTTTTCCCTTTTAAAGACTGGAGTTTCTTCACCTTCAAGTGTTTCCTAATAAAAGATTTTTCCTCTTTTACATTCAGCATAAAGAGTCTAGAAATATTCATATAATATTTTTCATATTCTAAGTTTGATGAAAAGGATCCTGAGGTTTTGTCAGTGAATATATTTTTGTATGTTTTTTTTAAAATAAATGGTGAAAATAGAAGAATAAAACTAGCTAAGATTGTGTATCCCTTTTGCATATAGTATTATATAGAGAAATTCTAATATGAATCACTTTTATAAGTAGTCTACTATAGACTAATATTAAAAAATTATTTAAAGCTCCAATGATGACATACATTGTCTCTTAATAATATATATTAACGATTCTTCTCAACTTGCTCAAAAAAAAAAAAAAAACGTTTCTTCTCATTTTTACGATTGAAATAGTGATCTAATTGTTATCGGTTTGATTATAACTATGGTAGCAAGAGTGATAAATAAGGAGAGAGAGAGAGAGACAATTGGAGGAACGAGACAATCGGAGGAAGCTACCCATAATTAGTACCACCCACCGTAAGAACCACGAGACATAAGACATATTATCATTTCATTCTCCTCTAAAAATTCTGTCGTGATACCCTCCCAACTCCATTACCTCATTGATCTTCAACTTCTTTCATAAACCAAACTTTCATGTTGTAGTTTTCAAGCAAACTCTTTCATTGGAAGTAAAAGGAGATTAAGGTAAGATTTGATAATTAAACGTACTAAACTCTTATTAGATTAAATTAGTAAATTTGAGGAATGTTAGAGAAGTTTAGACCCCAATGATAAATGGATTACCATTATGTTCGTTTACCCGAATATGAAGTGGACTATAAGGAGTCATTTCAGAAGGGTAAAGGTTAAGTATGATTGATCAATTGAATATATATATATATATATATATATATATAGGGTCATGTGTGTGCGCGTTTCATGAGAAATCTTGAATGTTAAATATGTCAAATTTGGTAAATCAAATATTGAACCGGAGTGATAGGTACAATGATTATGAGATCAATGGTTCAAATGCTCAATTTCATAAGTGTGTTTAAACTATCGGTTGTTATTGAAAACAATATATGAATATGTTGATTGATGTTTATGATATCAACGCTTTAGTTTCTCGTAAACCATTAGTTGTTTACCTTCCGATCAATTGTGATTTGTACAATTGGTAGGATAGTTGTTTAATATTCCATCCGGTTGTGATTAGTACACTAGCCAATTGTGATAAGTACCATTGGAAGCATGAATTTTAAACCAGTTAATAATTTTAAAATGTGAAGCAGTTCTGATAAAGTATTGTTTTATTATATACGACGTTTTATCGGCAGGTGGATACTATTGGATACCCTCACGCTAAATAGTATTCACATTGGCTAAAATGACCAAGATAATTAATGTGTGTTCCACCTTTATATTATGTTTAAAGATGATTATTATAATTGTGGAGTTATTATATTGATGAACTTCAGGTTTATGGCAGATGATTATCAGTGACCGCACATCCTTAGTTATTTTTCTATGAACTCATTGAACATAGAATATGATAGTTAGTTAGAGGCCACGATTATGGTTATAGTTAGAGAATCCACTGAGATAAGTAGATCTCATCCCACTCCTTTTATTTTTTCAGATAGACAGGTGAAGGTTGTTGCAAACTCAAGGACTAGTTATTGAAGGATAAACTTCAAGACTTTGTTTTGGATTTTTATTATGTAAATGTATGAAGTTGAAATTCATATACATTCTAAAAATTGTATCTTGTTCTTATAAATAAGACAATGTTTTAAATTACCTTGTATTCGACTCAATTATTTTAATTATCTAGTATCAGTTGTAACATTCTATATAAAATTCTAGAAAAATTATACATGATATTATAAGTAACTACAGCCATAACCGTGCAACCACATGCTCACAATCACAAAGAATCTCCAAACCACGAAATCGAAACGAAAATGTAAGAAAATGGCACCATTGTAGAACAAAGCAAATTCCGATCAGAGTTTCTTCAAATCCACCGTAGCAGACGACCTCCTCGAGGTGCAACGATTCCATGATCTCCATCGCTATGTATTGATTGTTTAACGACTCAGTGATTTTCTTTTCTTCTAGAAATGAATTTTGTTTCCTTTTGTGGTAATATATCTCATTTTTGTTTATTCAAAAAAATATATCAGAATTTACTCATATTTATTTGTTATATGTAAGGGTAAGTTTGAAAAGAGAAAAGCCAGCGAAAAATAGCCAAAAGAGATTATTTTCTTTATATATACTAGCGAAAAGACAGGCACTCATGTGTGCGTTTTTCCGATTTTTTTTTATTGAGCTAATGCGTGTAGATTATCAACGATATTTTATAAAAAATTGATTTGTAAATTACAAACGATATTTTATATAAAATTTTTGATATAGATTAAAATTATAAGTATAGGTATTTGTGACTTTCAAATGTAACAAAATCAATAAATCATATTTATATTTTTCAATGACAACAATAATATAACAAATATATCAAAAATTCTTATCTTTTTTAATAACACCAACAATATAACATTATTATAAATAAAAAAATTGTTTAAGGGTATAATCAGTGGCGGAGCCAGAAAATTTATCGAGTCTGGGCAAAATTTTGACCGCAAATTTACATGTGACATAATATATAAATAGTCATAAATCGAAATAAAAGAGGCTCGTCATTTTATCGATAAAAATAAAATTTGAAACAAGAGAGATGAAACATAACCAGTCAAAATAATTTGTTCGGGGTTCCAAAATAATATAATATAAATTAAACAGTTTCATGATAAAACAATGTGTTACTAATAGTTGGGTGGTTGTTACCTTTTGATTATAGTGTGGGGAAGCCAGTTCAATTCCCCACAAAAACATTTTTTTGAATAAAATATAAAAATAAAATTATAGCAGAAATATTAAAAACTAGACCATGACCCGTGCGATGCACGGGTTTGTTTTGAGTTTCACATATAAGCTTCAAATTGACTATCGGTCGTAAATATTAACAAAAATTATTGAACGAACAAAATATTATTAAATATTAAAATTGATATCAACCCAAGTTTTGTTTGGGTGCCTTTCATGTGAAGACAACAAAAATTTGCCCTAAGCTTAAAAAAAACGCTAGAAGAAAACATTTCATATCACACAAAGTTGTCCATTTTAAGATTAAAGATATCATCATCAAAATTGATGTCGATTCTTGATAGTGTCTTTACTCAAATATCAACCTTTTCCTATAACTGCCATGGAGAAAATGATAGAAGGTGATGCTTCTCAATGTATCCGGGCAATCAATAAAAAATTTTGTAAAAGCAAAGCAACCACAATGATCTCCTTGACTTAATTTGAAGGCACAATATATACAATGAAACTTCCATTTTATTACCATCCATATACTCCAAACCACACTTCCAATCTAGTTAATTAAAGTAAATAATATTCAATTGTTTTAAAATGTGGTCTAAGATCACAACTTTTCACAAATAGTAGCAACGTATATGCTATGGCATGCAACAAAAATGAAGTCATTCCAACAAAGGTTGAAGACCATATAAAGCATCATATAGTCCACTCATGAAATACAAAAAGTAATACCCTTATTTTTTTTTCCACGAAGCAAATGCACTCTGAACCAAATATAGTAGAATTATTTCATCAATAAAAAATTGTTGGCAATTGATACCAATGAAGTGTGAGCATAGTAAATTGCATAGTAAAAAAGTTGTTGAAAGGAAATTAACATCATTGAATAGTATTTACTTTAGTTTATCATATCAAATACGGAAAGAAAATCATGTCTGGAATGCATAACCGAAACACTATATATAGTCTTTCCATTCTCTTTGAAAACATAAACATTAATACAATGTATAACCCAATGGAAGATTCAAGTTCAAGAACATAACAAATAACACATTAGTCATAGATATCTAATCTACTTGGCTTGGCTGCTGCAACACCTATTATAAAGTATCTCAGTGGTTGAAACCTAATTTTAGATTGAAGACAAAAGTAGAACAACTAAATAACTGTTACTTTGTAGAGCTTAATAGGACCACCAAAAATAATTCACACTACACTATAAATGTCAAAGTAACAAATAAATTAGGAATAGAAATCGAGAATATGCAAAGAAGATGAAGGTACAAACCTTGTGCAACAAACACTCTCAGATTTAGAAAAACTTCAAATAGGAGCAGAACAATGATGAATTTTAGAGATAATCTGTCTATAACAACCACATAAACAACATGCCTTCAACAATCTATTTATATGCATTTTGTAGGCACGTAGCAAAAATCAATGAATTCTTTAAACTGAGTCATATAAGCATCAATTGCAAGAACATATTAATATATAATATCAAAATAAAACAAAATAAGCACCATTACCTTATCCTCATATTCTCAAAACCTGCAAAAGAAAAGTTCATTTCTAAAAATTAGTACAAATAAATAAATTGCGATCCACTATATATCAGTTATTATGCTTGGAGTGGTGGCAATTTTTAAGGATTCATTTAGGATTGAATTATGAAGGGGGAGTGAGTTATGTAAAACCACCCATTTTCAAATATTTATGAGATTATTGAAAACAGAACATGAAGGGCAAAAACAAAGACACCTATTTATAAGAAGAGCGTGAGAATTTCAAAGTTACTATGAAAAACCACCCACGATCCTTGAAGAGGTGGCTATTTTGAAGGATTTATCAAAAGATTTATGTGAAACCACCTACTACACATTAGTGATAGTTGGAGTGGCACCTATTTTCAAGCAACACCATTTGCATGTGTTCAGGTTCAAGAAAAACAACCTAAACCACGGTTTAAGGATACATTAATACTTGAGCTGGAAAATTTCCCTATTCTTAAGGCCTAAATCAACTAATTAAAAATGACGGATTGACAAATTAACAAACAATAGAAAACTCATAAAATTAATCCACAAATTTTTGAAAATTCAAGGATTGACAAACAATAGAAAAATCATAAAACCCTGATTTCAAGCATTGGAAACCAAGGAAATTAACCAATTACAATCAATATAATGAAGGATTTCAAGCATTGCCCTTTATCATGAAAATTGAGACAATCAAAATCCACAAAATCAAAATGAATAAAATAGCATCAATGTGAAAATTAGTTTAGTGAACATACCATGGACGAAATCTCCATAACAATCACACTTTTGAGCAGAAATCGAAGGATAATGGGGAAGAAAGGGACGGACATGGCAGCCTTGTGGGTTCATATCGCAAAAATAAGGTGGAAAACGTTTCAGAACCGTATAACGTTCAATTCTGAATAGAGAGGAAAAGGGATTAATTGGGGTTTTAAAAAGGGGGGCTTGGTTTTGCATATGAGTTAGTGGAAGCAAATTAAATTACTAAAATAGCTACTGGTGAAGTGGCAAAATTGGTTGGATGGACGTAGATGGTTGTGGGTTCGAATCTTTCAATAGCCTTTTTTCATAAAGATTTTTTGAACCTCTCAAAAAAGGCTGAATTAGGGTTAATCAGTGGTGGGATTAGGGTTAATAAGGCCCGCCCTCACTTTCCACTGCGCCGAAGAGAATTGAGAATGAGAATTTTGTGATATATCTATGCCTAATATTGTATATATAGGAAATCTGAGGGATGTCATGGTTTAAACCCCCTATTTTCTTTATATATATATATATATATATATATATATATATATATATATAGGGTTATGCTAGAAGTCACCCATGAAGGTGTATTTTAGCAACCCACACCTCAAGGTGTTGTAACACCTCATTTTAGTTCTATTATTTTTAAATGATGTTTGAATATTGTTTATATGATTTTGCATGACTTATTTGATATATATATATATGATTCTATGTGAAATATATGATATGTGTTATTTTAATTATTTAGTTGTTTTATTATTTAAATAAAATATGAGAAATAGAAATAAGTAGTAATAATATTTATTTAGAATTAAGGGGGATTAATTGTAATTATGTGGAATAAGTGGGAGTTAAGAGAAAGAAAACGGGGTTATGTTTTGGGAGTTAGTAAGGAAAGAGTCAGACAAAACATTTTCACGTACAGTAGAGAAAAAAGAGAGTTTTTGAGAGAAAGACGAGAAAGACCAAGAGGCTAGAAGAAGAGCTAGGAAGGAATCAAAAATTGCTGTAGGTTTTCAATTGTTGCTGAGTTAAGGTAAGAGTGAGATTCCTTTCACTAATAATGTATATAATTCTGAAAATTTGTGAATTGTGGTGTTCTTGGTTTTCTAGGTTTTAGAAGTTTTGTGTAATTTCTAAAATGGATGAATTGTGTTGTTGATTGCCTATTTCAGTGTTGTTTTGTTGTCTGTATTGTATACTGAACCCATAAACATCTGTGCTTACACGTTTTGGGTAATCAGGGATCAAAATTGAGTTTTTGGATGATTTAGGTTTAGAGAATTCGAGGATTTACCCTGCCCAGACAACCGTTCGCTTAAGCGAACTTCCCGTCGCTTAAGTGACCATTCAAGGTAGTTGCCCAGAACCTAGCCAAGACCGTTCGCTTGAGCGAACTCGTAAGCGAAGTCGCCCTCCCTCTCGGCGTTTTGCTCGCTTAAGCGAAGAAGGCTTTTATCAGCCGCATTTTGACCTTGGTTCATACTTAAGGAGGCCCGTCCGAGTACTCCAAAATGCTTATGTTAAGCTGTATAACCCCTGATTATGTACTAAACCTTATAGAAACTTCTTATTGCTTGAAAATGAATGATTTAAGTGAAATTGTGCACCTATTGGTGAACCTTGTTGTAAGAATTTGGTCGAGTCCTTTTCGGTTGTAGTCGTAAGGTATGTCATAGTTGATTATGCATGCTAGATGTTGATGTTGCTGTTGTCCTAGTTGTATGTTGAAATACACAAGTCGAGTCCATTTGCATACTCATGACTGTTGGGGGCTTATGCCCTGGAATGCTTAGCATTCACACCCGTTGGGGGCTTATGCCCTGGAATGTTCATCATTCACCTGTTGGGGGCTCATGCCCTGGGATGCTTTAACCATCCAACTGTTGGGGGCTTATGCCCTAGAATGCTTAGCATTCAACGCGCGTAAAATGGTACCACATGCATAATGCATTTGTCGTTGTCGTTGTCGTCGGTCATGTCGTTGGTATTCATTGCTGATAATGAAATTGTTGTTGCTGTTGTTTAATGTTGTTGAAGATAATTATGTTTCTATTATATATGTGTATATTTATTCACATTATATATGAATTGAATAATGCCTGTTGTAAGATGTTGTTGTTTCATTGATTTGATGAATTATATATATTTATTATTGATCGTGTATCTCACCCCTTCTGCTTGAAAACGTTGCCTTCCCTATGGGTAACTTGCAGGTAACGAAGATTAGTAGGATGATTGGCTCTGTGTCTAGGGCTCTGATACATATTAGGATGGGGGTCGTCGCGAATGTTTCCTTATTCTTTTATGTATCTTATCTATGAAAAGACTATGTCGTGGGAGTTTATTATTGTTGAAAATAATATTTTATAACTGTTGAGACCTTTGTGCCAGGATTATGTTGACGTTGAATTATAATTTTTGAAGATTTATTCCGCTGCAGTTTATGAGAATTTATGTTGTTTTGAAATAAATAGTTTATTCCTATTTATGAAATTTTGAAAAGTAGTGTAATACTCTGATATAATTATCTCTATGATTACGTTGTTGGGTGAACGGGGTGTTACATGTGTGATTTCCACTTTTTAGTTATAACTTAGTTAAAAGACACCTTCATAAAAATTAGTTTGTGTCTTTTAACAAATGCTCATATATATATATATATATATATATATATATATATATATATATAGAGAGAGAGAGAGAGAGAGAGAACCGACTATTTTGGCCTAAATTTTTCTCCTTCAAATTACATCTTTAAGTAAATTTGACAATCATAATGTTAATTTGTTGCTATCATTAAAAAAGATAAGAATTTATACTCCATCTGTCCTGAATTAAGTGAATCATTTGCTCATTTCACACATATTAAGAAATGTATATAAGTGAATGAGTGAGAAAATGAGTTTCGGTGCTCTTGTCAAGTATTGGTGCATTTTTCATTATCATAAATGCAAAGTAAAATATATTGAATTGAAAGTGATGAAAGTAGTATTAATTATAGTTATAATTGGAAAAAGCGATTAATATTGTATTAAAAAGTAAAATGGGTAGGTTATTTTAGGACAGTATTTTTTTTACAAAACACTCGCTTATTATAGGACGGAGGGAGTATTATATTATTTTTTTGAAAGATATTATATAAGTTATATTTGTTGGTATCATGAAAAAAGATAAGTATAGTTTGTTACAATATGAAAGTGCAAAATATATATCATAAAACATCCTAGTGTATTATAAGAACAATCCGGTAATAAAAATATCATGAAAATAATAATATGAAATACAGTGAAGATATTTTTTATCGATTTTATATAATGAATATAGTTAAAATTTTCCTATATTTAAAAAAATAAGTATATTGATATTTTTTATGATAAAAATTTAGGCTTTTATATATAAGCATAATTTAATTAACAGGACATTGCAGTATATTTTATTTATTTTTAAGAACTAGAATAGGAACAAAAATGAGAGTTAGAGTGGCGGCAACCCTAGGGCAACCGCGCCGGAACTTTTCGCTGGTAGAGAGGTACTTTGGGGGGGGGGGGGGGGGGGGGGTCCAGTCAGGGTGGCAAAAATTTGGGGGGATATGGGAAATTGGGCTATGGTGCGGTCTAGGAAGAGGAAAGCGACGGAACCGGAGCAAAGAGAATGGGACAGGTCGAGGGGCGACGGCGGGCAAGGAAGAGCGGTGACAGGTGATAAGTGTTAAAAAGTAATATTTAAATGATATAATTTAGGCACTTTTGTTACTTGTTTTGCAAGTTATTCAGGGAAAAGCCGAGAGATAAGTGATTATTGCCCTATTACCCTTTATTTCTCTTACTCTACCCTTTTTGTGCAGGAATTGAACTCAAGACACCAAGCAAGGAAGGAAAACCAAGAAAAAGTACAAGAGGCAAAGATCAAGCCACTCGCCCCCAACTCGCAATGGCGAGCAGTGAAAGGCGAGCAGCCAACAAACTTGCCACCAACTCGCAACGGCGAGCTCAAGGCGAGCACTTGGCAGAAAGTTCATCATCTGTCGCCTCCAACTCGCCATGGCGGACACAAGGCGAGAAGAAGCTCGCAATGGCGAGTGATTTTACTCGCGAGGCGAGTTAGGGCGGTCAAAACTCCTCAAAAGTGACGTGGCACAAACCCACTGGTGAAGAAACCTCAACTCGTCATGGCGAATGATATTACTCGCGAGACGAGTTGATGAAGATCAGAAAGTCTATAAAAGCCACTTGGCCCATTCATTTGGGTTATCTTTAGAACTTGATATTTTATTTGTTGTAGTATCTTAGAGAGAGATAGGGCTTGTTCTTCATAGAATGAGAGTGATAGAAGGTGGATTCTTCCTCATTTGTTGAGAAATCACATGTTTGTAATGAATCTTCATCCTTTAATTCAATTTTGCAAGGCTACCATGAGAATGAGTAGCTAAATCTCCATTGTTGGGATTATAGGTACTTGATCTTGTTAACCGTGTAATCTTTTGATCTTTCAATATATGGTTCTAGCATTTAATTTGATATTGAGATTATTCTTGCACTTTATTGTTTAGTTTGATTTAATTGCTATTGAAAAATACTTTTGAATCTAGATTTAGAATAATCATCTATCAAAACATAAATTCTAGACATGGAATTGATGATTTGATAATCACTCTTTTGTATCTAAACTTAATGCTTTCGGATCGTTTAATAGATTGAAAAATCGTCGATTAAACGTTACAATTGACTCTTGGATCGTTTGATAGTTTGAGACATCGACTATTGAACGACACAATTGATTACACAATATTATTTGGACACGAATGATATTGTCGAGGGATACGTGATAATATCGATTAAAGCTAGAATCTGTATACGGTCATTAGGTTATATGTGATACTTGATTAAGGAACTCTAATCCTAAAAAGTTTCACGCCTTATTAATCTAAACTTTTACTTTCGCAATTTAGTTTTTATAGTTTCAAACAATTAATCAACTAAACCCTAACTCATAATGGTATCGATTGTTGAGCGGATGATATTATCGCACTAGTTCCTGTGGAGACGATAACAAAATACTTACTTTTGATACTACATCAACAGGTTACGGGCAGGTTCGACAACAAGTTTTCGACAGAGTTTCCAGGAAAAGCTATCGTGATTGGAAGGCAGATGGGAGTAGGTCTGACGGACGATTTTCTAACCATGTGGGAGGTCGAATTGCTTCAGCGGAATGGCATGGGAGTGGCGCCAGTTTGATAGATGGGATACAAGGGTGTAAAGCTTCTTTTTATGTTACTAATTTTCTGGACAACATGCCTTTGTTTCGTTTACGTCAAGCTTTTGAAGTATGCAGTATTTTATCTGATGTGTATGTAGCACGATACAAGAATGCTCGAGGTCAGGAATTTGGTTTTGTAAGGTACGTTAACGTGAAAAACAAAGACAAACTTTCTCAGGCTTTGAATAATGTTTGGATTGGGGAATGCTGGGTTTGGGCACGTGAAGCCCAGTTCGATAGGTTTGCACATAGCGACATGGATGTTAATACTTTGAATACTGTTGTGAGGAAGGAGGGTGGGGAGATCAGGTCGGGGGTAAGACGGGTGAGAAAAGTAAAAAATAAAAGGGTGGGAATTTCGGTGGTAGAGAAACGGGGTGAGATAGTAAATATGTCTTTTGAGTTTAGATATCTTTTTATAGTTTTGTCGATTTATTTTGATGAGTGATATTTTGTTATGTTATATGTTGGTATTTATTAGTATAATATATATGTTATCTGGTGTAGAAATATATATGTTATTTGGTATTTGTTATAGAAATATATTTGTTATCTGGTGTAGAAAATATATTTGTTATTTGGTGTAGAAATATATATATATTATTTGGTGTAAAAATATATTTGTTATTTGCTATAGAAATTTATTTGATATTTGTTATGGAAGTAATTTATATATATTTTTAAATAGAATATTGAGTTGTGGGGATGTTTTTGAATTAGTTAGAATTATGAGGGAATAAGTGGAATAAGATAAAACAAATAGAAGAGGTATAAAAGGTAAAACCTAGGTTTAGGAACAGACAGTACGTACAATCAGTTTTGGGAGAAAAATGGAGAAAACTAGAAGTAGAGAACCAAGAGGCTGCTGCTCCAATTTTATTAAGGTAAGGGTGGGATTTCCTTCAATAATCATAGTATATAATTCTGAAATTTGATGAATTGTTGTGTTCTTGAGTTAGGGTTAGAAAGTTTATGTTAATTGATAAAATGAGATGAATTGTGTTGTTTGATGCATGTTCCTATGTTGTTTTGATTTTTATATTGCCTATTTGACCTGTAAACATCATTGTAAATCATTTTGGGTGATTAAGGGATCAAAAATTGGGTTTTTGGAGTGAAAACTGTTCTTTCCCGTAAGCGAATTCGGCCACCGATTTTCTGAAAGCCAAAACTGGAAAAACACTCACTTTTCACCCGTTTCTGTTTTGAATTAGCTTTCGACGTAAACACGAAAGTTGTAGGTATGGATGTTAGCTTTCTAATTCCGTTGGTTTGACTTATAAATGATTTATATAACTTGAGTTATGGTTAAATTACTGCACATAGGTCACAGTGAATATTTATGAATTTCAGCACAACCATTCCCGAATTTGAAATGAAAACTGGTATTGATAGGTACAGAATTGGTATTAGGTGTAAACACGAAAGTTGTAGATATGGATGTTAGCTTTTTAATGCCGTTGGTCTAACTTCTAAATGATTTATAGAATTTGAGTTATGGTCATATTACTGCACGTAGGTCACAGTGAATATTTATGAATTTCAGCACAACCTTTCCCGAATTTGAAATGAAAACTGATATTGATAGGTACAAAATTGGCCTTTGGTGTAACCATGAAAGTTGTAGATGATTGTGTTAGCTGTCCGTTGGCTTTGGTTTGACTTGAAACTGATTTTTGGTGTTTGAGTTATGATGAAAATACTCCAAGGAGGCTTTAGTGAATTATTATATGAATGTATATGTTGATGATAATATATGATGCTTTTTCCTGATTGATGAATTAGTATATGAACGTATATGTTGATGAATATGATGTTATATGATGTGTTCATGATTGATGAATTATTATATGAAGGTATAAGTTGATGAATATGATGTTACATGAAGTTGTTGCTGATTATCATTTGATTACTGTCAGGATTAAGCTGTTGAATTCTGTTGTTGATTGATTTTATTATCATTAAGTTGCATGAGTCGGTCTATGAAATAAGAAGTTGATCCAAATTGTTGGAATCCTAAGATGTCGATGTTTTGTAAGTTGTATGATGTTGAGTCCATGCATAACCATTTCAGTTGGGGGCTTGATGCCCTGTGAGTTTTTACTCTACACGTTGGGGGCTTGATGCCCTGGAGCTTTAGCTCATTTGCGATGAGGGCTTGACGCCCTGGAAGTATATTAATACTTATTACGTTGAGGGCTTGACGCCCTGGATTGGTACCACATGCATGAGTAAGATGTCTAAGTTGCATAGTCGAGTTGAAGTTGCGTAGTCGATGTCGAAGTTGTCGAGTTGTGTAAAGTTGTCGAGTTGATAATTATCAATGAATCGTTAATGAAGAGTTATATGTTGTTGTTTATGTTGTTTATGTGAAGTATCGTTAAAGATGATTTGAAGTTGATTGTAGCTTATGTTGTTTATATTGTTTATATGAAG
The DNA here is from genome assembly GCA_946800305.1 of Medicago arabica. Taxonomy (NCBI): domain Eukaryota; kingdom Viridiplantae; phylum Streptophyta; class Magnoliopsida; order Fabales; family Fabaceae; genus Medicago; species Medicago arabica. Next base: position 41,260,628 of record OX326971.1, on the reverse strand, counting down.
TATTATTAAAGATGAACTACGTGGTTATTTGTATTACTAATTGATGTTGTTATGATGATTACATAATGTAGATTATGAGTTGTTAAAGAAGTACTATATGAAGAATTATTATGATTAATTGATGATGTTCATGTTATTAAATGTATTTGACGAATTATATGCTTATTATTATTGTTTTGTGAAATCTCACCCCTTCTGCTTGAAAATGTTGCCTTCCCTATGGGTAACTTGCAGATAACCAAGAATAGTTGCGGTCGTGTGAGGTATCTCTCGCGTGTGTCTTAGGTGCTCTGATACGTAACGGGATGGGAATTTTGTTGTCGTTTTCTATTCCTTACGTATTGTTTTATGAACATGTTGATGAACTAAATTTATGAGATTTTGTGTTGAGGCCCTTGTGCCAAAGATTGTTTTGAAAAGTTGAAATATTTCCGCTGCGATGTATTAAAGGATTTTCTTTATTCCATTTATGATTTTATGAAAAGAAGTGTGACATTCCGTTTACGTTGAAAAACTCTGATTAATCTATGTTATTTTAAAGTTGGGAAAACGGGGTGCTACAAAGCGGAGGTGGTGTCAGAGGAAGTTAGGGACTTAGGCAAGGCAGTGAGGGTGCAGTATCATTGTGACACTATGAATAGTTTCAATTTTCTAACGAGGGAGGGTAAGAGAGAGTGAAGGGCAGCAATAGGTGGTGGGGCGTGGGGAGGCAGGGGGACCGGCGGTGACGCTGAGGTGTGTTGATGTTGGTGGAGTGGATGGGAGTAGGGGTGAAGCGGGGTTTCAATGAAGGTTATTAGTTATAATGTGAGGGGGTTAGGTGGTGGTGAAAAGAGGGTGGAGGTTTGAGGGTTAGTTCATGAGAAGCATCTGATGGTGTTGTGTATTCAAGAAACTAAGTTGATTGTGATGAATGATTTGGTGATTAAATTTGTTTGAGGAGATACTACTTGTGGTTATTCTTTCCAACCATCAGTTGGGGTTTCTGGTGGTTTGGTAACGGTGTGGGATACGTCACACGTTGATGTTTGCTCCTCTATGAGCTTTGGACATGTCATGGTTATTAAGGGCAAGGGTATTCTTGTTGCGGAAGAATTTGTTATCTTTAATGTGTATGCACCTTGCGACTTGTCGGCTAAAAAGCAGTTGTGGGAACGAAAAAATCCTCTTGTTCTTAATAATAATGATGTGTGCTTATGTGTGTGCGGGGATTTCAATTAAGTTTGAAGTTCAAATGAGAGGAAAAGCAGGGGCGTCGTGTTTAGGCAGGCGAATACAGACATGTTTAATAAATTTATTGTTGATAGTTTGCTTATCGACTTACCTATTTGTGGTCGTTTATTTACTTGGTATCGAGGTGATGGAGTTTCTATGAGTAGATTGGATCGGTTTTTGTTGTCTAACAAGTGGTGTGAAAAGTAGCTAAATTGTATTCAGGTTGCTTATCAGCAGGGCCTTTTTGATCACGTTCCTTTAATGTTACATGTTGATGATGCTAATTGGGGGCCACGACGCTTCAGATGCTTAAATGTTAGTCTGATTAACCTGGCTATGCAGACTTCGTTCGTGAAAAATTGGGTTCTTTCAATTGTCACAGATGGGGCGGTTTTATGCTAAAACAGAAGCTGAAAATGATGAAAGCTAGTTTGAAGGAGTGGCATTATCAACACTCTCAAATCTGGATGGTAAGATAACGGAGGTAAAAAATAAAATTTCACATTTAGATCCGAAAGGAGATTTGTCAGCGCTTCTTGATGATGAGGCGAAGGAGCTTCATGATTTATCAGTTGATTTTCATTCCATGGCTCGGATTCAGAATAATATTAATTAGCAGAAGTTACGAATGAACTAGTTACAGGAGGGTGATGCGAATTCTAAAAAATTTCATGGTTTTATGTCTGATCGTAAGAGCCAAAATGTTGTTAATTTGGTGTCTGTCGATGGAGTTAGTGTGGAAGGAGTGCATAATATTTGAGCGGTGATATTTAATCATTATTCTACTCATTTCAAGTCTATTGGGGCAGCTCGCCCGGGAGTGAAGGTCCTCCATTTTTGAAAATTATCATGTGGTGAAGCGGGAAATTTAACAAAACCTTTTTCTCTTGCGGAAGTCAAGCAAACAGTCTGAGATTGTGACAGTTTTATGAGCCAGGGTCCTGATGGTATTAGTTTTGGCTTTATCGAGGAATTTTGGGATTTATTACACGATGATTTTTTCAGATTTTTGGTGGAATTTCACCGAAATGGGAAATTGATTAAAGGCTTACTTTTATTGCTTTGATTCCAAAGGTGAATAGTCCGCAAAGGCTTAATGATTTTCGGCCTATCTCGTTGGTTGGGTGTTTATATAAGGTGCTCGCTAAAGTTCTTGCTAACAGACTCCGTTTAGTTGTGGGTAGTATGGTTTCCAAGTCCCAATCAGCTTTTGTCAAAGGGAAGCAAATTTTGGATGGAATCTTGATAGCCAATGAAGCGGTAGATGAAGCAAGGCGTATGAACAAGGAGTTGCTTTTGTTCAAAGTTGATTTTAAAAATGCGTACGATTCAGTAGATTTATAGTATCTTGATTCAATGATGGCTAATATGAATTTTCCAATAATTTGGCGGAAGTGGATATCAGAATGTGTTGGAACGACAGCGACGTCAGTTTTAGTGAATGGGTGTCCAACGGATGAGTTCCCTATTGAACGGGGTCTTCATCAAGGAGATTCTTTGTCCCCTTTTTTATTTCTCTTGGCCGCAGAAGGTTTCAATGTGCTTATGAACGCGGTCGTGGGGGCGCCTTTTTAACGGGTATGAAGTTGGCCACAGTGGTGAGGTTAGGTTGACTCACCTTCAGTTCGTGGATGACACTTTTATCATCGGTGAAAAGAGTTGGTTGAATGTGCGTACCATGAGGACGGTGTTGTTGTTGTTTGAGGATGTGTCGGGATTGAAGGTGAATTTCAACAAAAGTATGTTGGCAGGTGTTAATATATTTGAATCTTGGTTGTCGGAGGCGGCGTTGGTGATGAACTATCATAGAGAACTATTCCATTTATCTATTTGGGTCTTCCTATCAGTCGTGATTTAAGGAAACTTAGCTTTTGGACACATGTTGTTGATCGCATTGTCTCTCGCCTGTCGTCGTGGAACAATAAGTTTCTTTCTTTCGGTGGCCATTTGGTACTTCTGAAGTCTGTCTTATCCTCTCTTCTGGTTTACTATCTTTCCTTTTTCAAAGCCCCTGCAGGTATAATTTCTTCTATTGAATCTATTTTTAAAAGTTTTTTTTTGGGGGGCGGGGATGGTGGTGAGGATAATAGGAAAATAGCTTGGATAAATTGGGAGTCGATTTGTACTCCAAAGGAGGATGGAGGGTTGAGGGTTAGGAGGATGTTAGCTTTTAATTTATCTTTGTTGGGGAAGTGGTGTTGGAGGATGTTGATTGATAAAGAGGGGTTGTGGTACCGAGTTTTGAAAGCTCGTTATGGTGAGGTAGGGACGGTTGAAAGAAGGGGGAAGCCATTATTCGTCATGGTGGCGGATGTTGAGTAGGGTCCGTGAGGGGGTTGGTGAGGATGTCGGCAGGTGGTTCAATAATAACACTCAGAGGATTGTTGATGACGGAAGAAATACTTTATTTTGGCATGACACTTGGGTTGGGGAAATTCCGTTGAGTCTTAAATTTCCCCGACTCTTCGATTTGGCTGTGAATAAGGAGTGTACGGTGAAGGAGATGAGGAGGTTAGGGTAGGCAGATGGGGGAGGGGCGTGGGTGTGGTGTTATCGTTTGCTAGCTTGGGAGAAGGAGAGTGTGGGGGAGTGTTCTGTTTTATTACATAACGTTGTTTTGCAGGAAAATGCTCATGATACTTGGAGATGATTTTTAGATCCTATTCATGGTTATTCAGTGCGGGGAGCATACCGCTTTCTTACTAATGTCGGTGAACCTCTGGATAGAACTCTTGTTGACGACGTCTGACATAGGCATATTCCTTCAAAGTTGTCTTTGTTTGTGTGGCGTCTCCTTCGTAATAGACTGCCTACTAAAGACAACTTGACGCGGAAGTGTGTCCTTCAATTGGATGATATGGCGTGTGTATCAGGGTGCGAGCACTCGGAAACAGCAAAACATTTGTTTTTGGATTGTGATATATTCAGTTCTCTTTGGTACCAAGTGTGGCACTGGTTGGGTATTTCTTCGGTTCACTCTTGTGAGCTTCGACATAATTTCTATTAGTTTACTAATATGGCAGGCTTGCCTAGAGCTACTCATTTATTCCTGAGAATTATTTGGTTTGCTTCTGTTTGGGTGTTATGGAAGAAAAGGAACAACTGTGTATTCCAAAATGTGGTTTCTAACCCTTCTATTCTCATTGATAAGGTTACACTAAATTCTTTCTTGTGGCTGAAAGCAAAACAGGTGACATTTAGCTATAGTTATCATGACTGGTGGAAGCATCCGCTCCTTTGTATGAGTATCTACGTGTAATATTTTTTTCCTTTTTGTTGGTGCCTCCATAATTATGGCACTTTGATTTTGTAAATACTCTTGATTGGTTTACTCTTTACACACCTTGTGCGGGGTGAATCATTGTTGTTTATAATATTTCTTTTTAGGTTGTTAAAAAATATATTTATTTTTGAATAAGCAAATGTTAACTTGTGCCATCAAGGACACATGTTAAGGAACTCATTATAGAAATATACGTATCAAAAGTCGCAAAATCAACTTTTTAAAAATAAAATTATCGTGTTTTCCAATGCAAAATTGCTCATTTTAGATCCCTTAATATATGCCCTTAGGACACAAGTTAACATGATCCTTTAAAAAAAAAACATTAATTTTGAATGAACGTAATCACAATTTCAAAGTATATCATGCTTCATGCATCACTAGAAACGGAAACGTGGCGGGCTCCTTAAACTCGAATTTGTGTGCTTTTTCAAAGGTATATTCACTTTAGTATACTCTTGTTTGTCGTTTGTTATTTCTGGTTCTTGTTTGAGCACATGATCAAACCGAAAAATAATTAAAATGCTAATGAACTTATTTTTTTTTTAGAAAAGAAATTCATTGCTTTTCATTAGCTTATGAAATTCATTTTAACATTTTATTTTAATATACAATCAATTATTTAGTGAAATTGATGTAATTTCTACTACTTTACAATTGATCAATGTTTAAAATGATGAGAGATTTTCACCTGATAAAAAAAAGTATTAACAAGATATTAAAATAGTGTTAGAGTTAGTCTTAGTAGCAATTTTCAACTTTTAGATTTTTTTTCTCATGTTTTAAGTTGTAGTAAACATCTACTTTATAGATACTGTTTTTTAAACTAAATACTGGCGTAAAGATCGCCTAATCTAAAGAACCTAATCTTATCGTCTATTTATAGAGGACTCATATAAAGTCGAAGTTTCATACTCACAAAATACTTTATAGATACTTTAATTAATAACTAAATAATCATGTCTTGCCTGTTTAATTCTATCCTTGTTTTTTTTTTTAGCAAATTTCCATCCTTCTGTAATTAGTTAAGTTTTATATATTTTCATAATAATAGAAATATACTTTTTCTCCCATAATAATATAGGAACGAAAGTTGTATTCAAAAGATTTTACCTTAAAATTAATTAAAATTGTTGATATAAAGATCTTGATAGAAATTAGAAAACATTCTTCTTATTGATGAATAAATGGTCATCAAAATTACATAAGAGATAAAGCATGAGCTCGTATATATATTCATGTAAACCCGAGTCTTATGTGACAATATCTATTTTTCCAATTTCCAAAGATGTACTAGGGGTGAAGATCACATTTTCATTCCTCATTTCATCCAAAATGTATCAAATACTCATAGTAAATAGTCAATTTTCTCCCGTTTTTCTTCTACTTTAATCTAACAAATAGTTTTGTTTTTCTTATTTTCTTTAGTCGAGAAACATTTTTAGGGTAAAAGTATCTACTTTACTGATTTCCATTGACGTACTAAAGACGCAAAAATTACATTTTTCATCCACTTTCCGACATTCATAGAATTAACTTTAGCGTGAATCGTGTGTCTTTATTTATTTTATCAATTTCCACTTACGTACCAAAAACGTGAAAATCACATCTTTCTTCAAATTTTCGTCATTCATAGAATTAACTTTAGCGTGAATCTCGTGTGTCAGTATCTACTTTACCGATTTCCATTGACGTACCAAAGACGCGAAAATCACATTTTCCTTCAAGTTTCCGTCATTCATAAAATTAACTTTAGCGTGAATCTCGTGTGTCTATATCTATTTTTATCAATTTCCACTTACGTACCAAAGACGTGAAAATCACATTTTTCTGCAAGTTTCTATCATTCATAGAATTAACTTTAGCGTGAATCTCATGTGTCTATATCTATTTTAACAATTTCCACTTACGTACCAAAGACGCGAAAATCACATTTTCCTTCAAGTTTCCGTCATTCATAAAATTAACTTTAGCGTGAATATCGTATGTCTATATCTATTTTATCAATTTCCACTTACGTACTAAAGACGCGAAAATCACATTTTCCTTTAAGTTTCCATCATTCATAGATCTAACTTTAGGTTGAATCTCGTGTGTCTATCTATTTTATCAATTTCCACTTACGTACCAAAGACGCGAAAATCACATTTTCCTTCAAGTTTCCGTCATTCATAGAATTAACTTTAGCGTGAATCTCGTATGTCTATATCTATTTTATCAATTTCCATTTACGTACCAAAGACGCAAAAATCACATTTTCCTTCCACTTTCCGCCCTTCTTACAATTAATTTTAGCGAAAATATCGTGTTACTTTACCAATTTCTATCAACGTATCAAAAATGTAAAATTCACATCTTCCTTCCACTTTCCGTTCTCCCTCTTACACTTCTCTATCTTTTCATGAGAAGAAATATCTTCAATCTTCAATAAAAATGTACCTAATCTCATGCTTATCTCCAATCCCATCCATTAACAAAAAAAAATTATTTCTATCTATTTTCATAATCATAGAAAGACACCCTCATTTTTTAGAATAAAAAAAATATTAAAACCGTCTAAAACCATTGATTTTCAATATTTCATTCCCGTTAGAGGTAACTTCAAAACAATTGTAAAAAAAATTAAAAATTATTTTTATTCATATTATTTTAAAAAATAATTAATCAATATATATTGACCGCATTAAACTACGACGACTAATACGTTGAATCGAATAAAACCACAATAAGTAATAAAATTCTCGTCAAAGTTGAAATCAAAAGTCAAAACCTTGAGAATCGAGTTCAAAAATCTCTTACCATCTCATTAATACGTTGAATCGAATAAAACCGCAATAAATAATAAAATTCTCGTCAAAGTTGAAATCAAAAATCAAAAGTCAAAACCTCGAGAATCGAGTTCAAAAATCTCTTACCATCTCATAAATGATTTTGTTAATTGATTAATATATATTGACACACTATACATTATTATCATAATATGTAATTTGAGGTTAATTCATATATTATCCTAAGAAACGAAATTATAGAAGCAAGAAGTATGAATCACATATTTTTTTTGTCATCACAAATTTCTCTCTCCGACTGATAAGAAACCAACAAGACATGTCCCATGTGGTTTCTTAGGATCCACTCACTTAACTTGTGTTACTCTTTCTTTTTCCACTTCACCAAAACTCTTAGACCCATAAAAAGAACCCTTTTTTTCTGTGTACTCTTCTTCTTCCATTTTCCATAACACCCCCTTCTTCACACTTCTTCCTTCAATGGTTGCTATTTAAACCCCCCCTCCCCTCTTAACTTGCTTCTTCATTTTCCATCTGGGTTTTGTGAATTGTCACTTTTACTTCTTGAATGATGTCTGTCACTAGTAAAAGCATTGATTTTTTTGGTAAAAACTTGGTTTCTTGTGGCTGTTCTTCCAATGCTTCTTTTCATAGGTATGAAGTCAAGAATTATGCTAAGGTGAATTCTAAAGGGTGTGGAAATGGAGCTCGTAAATTGGTTTGTTGTAAGAAGAATAATACTCATCAATATCGTGTTTCTTCTATGGATACTGCAGAGCCTACTTTGAATGGTATAATAATATTTTATTTTATTTTTTAATAAATTCAAGTATGTTGTGGAGTTGCTTCATGTTACTAGTTTGCATGAATGATTTTGTATGTACTATGTAGTATGATGCTTCTGATTGAAAGTGTGTCTGATATAATCATAATTGTCGGATACATCGAACACCAGACACGTCATGTTACATTCAATCATTTAATTTTGTATGTACTATGTAGTACTGATACTTTTGATCAAAAGTGTGTCTGGTGTCTGACGGTATCAGAATTGTTCTATCGAACACCAGACAAATGTAACATTCAATCATTTCATTTTCTATGTACTATGTAGTACTGATGGAAAGTGTGTCTGGTGTCCATACACATGTTACATTCAGTCATTTCGTATGTACTATGTAGTACTGATACTTTTGATCAAAGTGTGTCTGGTGTCTGACGGTATCATAATTGTTCTATCGAACACCAGACACATGTAACATTCAATCATTTCATTTTGTATGTACTATGTAGTACTGATGGAAAGTGTGTCTGGTGTCCGACAATATTAGAATTGTCAGATATTATCAAATGTCAGACATATGTAACAATCAATCATTTCATTTTGTATGTACTATGTGGTATTGATACTTCTGATTGAAAGTGTGTCTGGTGTCCGACAATATTAGAATTGTCAGATATTGTCGGACGTCAAACACATGTAACATTCAATCATTTCACTCTTTTTCAAATTAGTATCGGTCTGGACATGTAAGAGTGTCGCTGCGGTGTGTGTATTTGTGTCAGTGTTTTATAGTGATTGAATGAATATATGTTGGTATTGATTTTAGAAGTGGGACTTTGGCATTAAAAGATTTGGTTTGGTTTTTGAATAGGTGGAACACATGCAATTAAAGACCTTGCAAAAGGATTAAACTTGAAGAGTTATCCAGAAACCCCTATTTCACCTAATAGGTTGTTTGAAGTAGTCTCTGATGATCTGCTAACTCTCAATAAAAATCTTCAGTCTGTAAGTATTTCTTTCTATATTCATGTTGTGTGCTGTTTTTTACTACCTGGCTTACTTGCTTATAATTGTGTCCTGTCTTGTCTTTTTGAGTTTATCTGTTGTTCAATTGATTTCAGCATACCAAAAAATGTGAATGATATGCATTGTTTACTGATTTTAAACAGGACATTCTTTGCTTATTGTTCTTTTAATCGTCCATTTTTGAATTCCGCTACAATATAATGCTATAGTACCACAATAGTGGCTATTTGACAACACTTGTACTAAATAATTTATCGCAGAACAATATCGATTTTTTCAAATTCTGCTATGCTATGGCGCTATAGCTGCTATTTGACAATACTGGTCATTCTTATTGCCTGCTGAGCCTTCTTGCCTTTTAGCTTCTCTTACATTGCAAACAGCAATGATTATATTTTTGTTGCCTATATGTTATTGTATCTGATGAAGATGCTCTTGATAGATTGTAGGCGCAGAAAATCCAGTTTTAATATCTGCAGCTGAGCAGATCTTTAGTGCTGGAGGGAAGAGGATGAGACCGGCTCTTGTGTTCTTGGTGTCAAGGGCGACTGCAGAGCTGCACGGCCTCGAGTAAGTATAGAAATCTCTCTTTCTCCCTGTCACACACTTGCACACACAAAGAGAAGTGATTTGCTTGTCCTGAAAATTCTATGTATATGACAGTAAAAATTTAGAAGATTCATGTTCAAATGAATGATTGCAGGGATCTTACGGTAAAGCATCGACGTTTAGCTGAAATAGTTGAAATGATTCATACTGCAAGTTTGATACATGATGATGTATTAGATGAGAGTGACCTAAGAAGAGGTAAGCTAGTGATACTTATTTAGAAATGGCCGTTTAATGTTCTTGACATCACTTTGTTTTCCTGCGTATGATCTTGTTTGGCAATGTGCATTGCCTAAAGCAATTTTTCTCATACTTTACGGTCGTTTTGATTTTAATCTTGGCCAACCATGTTATAATTTATTTGATCAAGCATTTCCTTTACATCTCACACATATGTCCTGAAACTTTGTTGTAATTTGGAATCGAGCATTATTGCTCGTTGTATGATTCATTACATGTCGGTGTTAAGTACAAGTCCAAAGATACATCTATTATGTGTCACCTTGACAAATTGGTATATACATTCATATAAAGGCTTCGAGTTTTCAAACTGTGATATTTGATTTCCTTTTTTTTTTTTTTTCATCTGCTCTGCTGGTCTCCTTTCCATCTATTCAAACTCGATGTGGTTTCTAACTTGCTTTGAATTAACAGGGAAGGAAACTGTTCATCAAATGTTTGGAACAAGAGTGGCTGTGCTTGCTGGAGACTTCATGTTTGCTCAATCATCATGGTATCTCGCCAACCTTGAAAACATTGAAGTCATTAAACTTATCAGCCAGGTGAGTTCCATCATTATACACCTTTTAAAAATCTTTATGTTTTACTTGCATCCGCAAAATCATCATTCCAATGTTCAATCCTTGGTGGGTGCATATGAAAGAAAATATTTATGATATGTCAGCCTCTTAAATGAATCTCAGTTACTTCATGGGATTGGTCTCCACAGTTGCACGTGGGGTTACTTTGGTCTACCAGAAAAATCATTATTTCATAAGTGATTAGCATAGGGTATGAAAAGATGAATAATTCCAGTTTTCTGAACATCTTTTTTTGCAACTTTTGGTTCTGTGACAGGTGATTAAAGATTTCGCTAGTGGAGAAATAAAGCAAGCTTCTAGCTTGTTTGATTGTGATGTTCAGCTCGACGAGTATCTAATCAAGAGTTATTTTAAGACAGCCTCCTTGATTGCTGCCAGTGTAAAAGGAGCTGCAGTTTTCAGCGGTTCTGACAGCAGCATGACCGAGAAAATGTTCGAATACGGGAAGAATCTCGGTCTCTCCTTCCAAGTTGTCGACGATATATTGGATTTCACGCAATCGGCAGAGCAACTTGGAAAGCCTGCTGGCACGGACCTCGCCAAAGGTAACCTGACCGCTCCTGTAATTTTCGCATTGGAGAAAGAACCGAAATTGAGAGATATCATTGAGTCTGAATTTAGCGAGATTGGTTCGCTTGATGAAGCGATCGAGTTGGTTAAGAGTTGTGGGGGAATCGAAAGAGCACAAGAGCTGGCAAAAGAGAAAGCTGATCTTGCTATTCAAAGTCTTCAATGTCTTCCTCCAAGTGTGTATCGATTAGCTCTTGAGGACATGGTGACATATAATCTTCAAAGGATTGCATAAGTTTGTGCATGATGAGACACATTAAGAAAATCAAGAATAATACATGATTATTTGAACTTGTCATTTCAAGATTTTCCAACAAACCCGGTGTATAGACATTGAAGGATCAAGAACAAGAAACATAATATATTACATTATTGTATTTATGATCTTATACATGTATCAGTTATATTCTTTTCCCCATTTTATTTTCTTGGATCTGGTTGTAAGGGAATATAAAATTTAAAATGAAAAAATAATAATGATTATTATTTTTCTGATTCCTTTTGTTCTGTATTTTCTTGTACTTGCTCATCTTATCTATACTCACTAACTTACTAGAAGAGATTTTCATATTTTCCATTGTTACAAATTTCATTCCTTATGGCTGAAAGATGTGTTTCAAATTGCATGGCCATTCTCCTTGGATTAATCTTGTCTTTTGAAAAAAGCTAAAAGCAGTATGTTTTTGGAACCAAACAATTGGTAGATTTAGACCCTAAATAATTTTGGTGAAAACTCACACCTTCCTAGTGAAAAATTATCTTTTACTATTTAACCATGTTATTAAAGTGTACAATTAGATATGGTAGGTGTACGTGATATAAATAACTTTACTAGATTCAATCATTGTTTAACTCGGTAGAAGCAAAAGATAGTATCATCTGTCTCTGGTTGAAAGAAATCATCATCTGGTAACACTCAGAAGTAAGTGTGCATCTAGTCCAAGAGGAGAAATCATCATGAGCAATGAAGAATCTAGTCAAGAAATGAAGCATCCTCTTATCAAGTCCAGAAACATGTTTTTTTTTAAGCGAAAGATGGGAAGCAGAGGGGTCTCCTGCTGCAGTACGCAGACATATATATTAAACAAAAGAAAAAAGTACAAAGAGGAGGGGACAAAACCAAAACCCTCCATAAGAGCAAAAGTGAACCAAAACAAATAGAAAGCAAAAAAAAAAAAAACTAGAGAGGCGAACGGCAGGAAGCACCCACTTTGAAACCTTTGCTCGCCTCTGGTTGCTTCTTCTTGGTCTTCTTCTTTCTTGGGACCACCAATTGAAATAGCTGACTTGTGTTTTCATCTAAATCAACAATCTCATTGTTCGGAGCCATGTTATCGTAAGATTCACTTAAAAAATTCATTGTTTTGTTGAGCCTATGTATGGACAAGTCCTAAAACTTGCATGTCATGAATAACAAATGCGTTAAAGCTGATATTTGAAAACAACTGTCGACCAATACATCAGAAACAACATCTGATATTTAATGAATTATATTCTTCATTGAAAATTTCTTTTGAATAAATTGTCAATCATGATTAATCTAGAGGATTGGATTGGATATTGAGCAATTAGTATTTATGAGGGCTCCCTTAAAAAAGAGAAAACAACTTATGAGACTCATTTCTTAATCTTAATAGAAAAAAAGGCAAAAAGACAGTGAAATAAGTCATATCACATATAAAAGAGGGAAAATTAATCTTTCAAAGGATATTATCTATCTATCTATATCATAAAACTAAAACTTGAACACAGTTCACCTCTCAGCAAAGGACCAATTAACAAATTAATTACAATGGTAAATTGTTTCTGAATTTCAACATAATATGCCATTATAAAAGCAAAACAAGAATCGTCATCCGTCAAGCAACATTTCAAAACTCTCTTTCTCCCGCGTCAAAAGTTTTCAAAGCTTTATAACAAGAATCTATAAATTGTTTCAGGTTGCATGGCCATTCTCCTCGGATTAATCTTCATAATACATAATCCTTCTTAGTTGGAGAACTAATTTTTTTTATTGACTGACGGTTTTGAAGGATATATATGAATTATTCAAATTAGTCTACGTTGTTATAATATTCTGAACATAACAAAATATATTAATCATAATCATTTACTTATCATTCTCTACAAATAACTTTTCAAAAAAATGTGGCAAATTTGAAACATCATGATCATCAATCACTAACATGGTGGTTTTAGGAATTAATTCATGATCTAATATGAACCAAATCGATGTATATTTAATCAATGTAGTGTATACAAGAAGCTTTCTGACACGGCAGAGCAATCATCGTTTACGGCAAAACAAGTTCTCCATTGAGATAAGAGAGTGGACTCAATAGGAGAGTTAGTGGAAAAGTGGTGAAAATGTGTGTCGTCCCTCATTGTGGTACAAAGCTATCTTTATATAGGAGAGTCCAATTGTAACTAACTCCATGAAAACCAACAAGGAAGGCGAGAGTTTGTTAAAGATCGCATCGACAATCCTGATTGATGAAGCTGTACTCCTATATGTAGGAAGTATTTAAAGTCTTATGTCATGCCTCAAGTGGCAAATATTGTGGGTTATTTGACCATCTTGTATTAGGGCGGCGACGTGGGTTAAGGCCCAGTCCAAAATAATTTCCCCTCAATCCCTTACTGTCTTTATGGCGTCAGGAGCTTTAGAAAGAATATAAACGTGAAGCCTGATCTCGTTCACTTGTATGTCCTTGGAAGCATGCCTCTTTGAATGGGGTAATTGACGTTAAATGCTTGAATGATTGAAGCAAAGCTTCTTCTTCTTCTTCCGATTGTTGATGTGTGTCCCAAGTGCACATAAGAGGGAGGTGACGCCTCTAGACCGCATTGTTCTTTATGTGTTTCAAATGATTTTGGTCCTTGATTCTTTTTCAAACGAAACATATAAAGCAAGAGTCATCCCCCTTTTAGTTCCTTTCAACTCCTTGTTGCTGAGAGTTTTCCTTTGTTGTGCGTTTTAGTTATTCTTTTGTCTCGTTACAACTTGGCGATAGGGGTTTTCGAACGTTCGCCCAACCTCTACTTGTAAAATGTTCTTACTATTCATAAAGATATCCCTCTTCTCTTTTGCTTGGTTTTCACTGTTTTCTTATCAGTTATGCTCGTGAGAATGGGAAATCTGATTGACATGGGAAACTTGGGATACTCAAACCATAATTCCTTTGGAGACACTAAGAATCTCATCGTTGAGGTGGGAAAAATTGTGGATGTCAAAGGTGATGATAATTGTGGATTTCGCGTGGTTATAGTTGAACATCTTGGTCATGGTGAAGATATATATATTCACCATTTAATTTGTCTTGCATTGCTTAGAGAGCTAAATTTGCATAAGAGTAATTGTCTATCTTTGCCTCTAAGGCATGTATTAAGTAAATCAAAGATGGTCTATACTCTCCAAAGTTAAAGAGTGAAATTACAATGAAAGAGAAATGATTGACGCATTTGGATATATGTCATATTATTGCAGCTTGCTATAATGAAGTTGTACTTGAGCTGACAAAACTTCAAAATGAAATTTCTAAAATCTTTTCCACAATTCGAAGTCATCCGCCACAAAATCCTTCTTTGCACATCATGTGCGTTGGATTAATCTCGGATCATTTTGTCCATGTTCTCTGAGGGACATTGTCCATGTTCTCCCACATGTTTGGAGTGGAAACAATACAAAAAATATGAAGTTAAAACGTGCAAGAATCAATTTTTGGGATACAATTTTTTTGTTGAAAAACCCGTGAATATTACAAGAGGTGACCCATCACGCAATTTCATTAGATAGTATATGACATGTATATCATATAATTTTATAAGTGTCACGATAATTTTTTATTGTCCATGGTGCACCGAAACTTTTTTGTGGCTCATAACATACCAATATTTTTTGTGGTCCAATTGTGGTTAATAAGTCACTAAGGTTTATATAAATATATTCTTACGTTTCATGAGCAAATGAATGTCTCTCGCCATTTGACGTTCTTATATCCATTTCATTTTCTTGTCTCTCTACATCTCTTAAGTATGCCTCCAATCAAAACTCGTGTCAAATTTGAGTCTTTGAAAAAGATGGTGGTGATGTATTTAGCTCCCACCGAGAAAATGACTAGGTTGAAAAGATAATTTAAACATTTCTTTCACGAAGCTTGTGAAAATTAAACTGTGTTTCATATTGCAGTTAACGTGTCATATATAAATATGATGATGGCAACAAATGTACCATACTTCCTCCGGTCTTAAATGTAAGCAACTTTTACTTTTTAGGTTCTTTTAATAAATGATGTATGTGGTCTATATTATATACCACATACATAATTTTTTGAATGAATCTAAAAAGTGAAAAGTTTCTTACATTTAAGACCGGAAGGAGTATGTCATTAGCCATAATTCTTAAGAATGATTATGATGTTTAACACATGTTTCCGATCATGGTATCAAAAGAGGGAGTGTTATATCATTTGGTCCGTTCAAACTGCAAGTGTTGTAAGTGCTGATAGAGTTTAGTTAAATTATGTTGTCTATTAGGGGAATGTTTGTTTTATCTATATGATTATTAAACTATTGTTGCTAATTATGAATGATTGTTGAATAATGATTAGGGGTACTCTAATTTATGTTTCAACCATGTACATGAACGTACCTGGTCCCTTAAACCCCACTTAACAAAATAAAAAATAGAAGATCGAGTCGCCACCTCCATATCTGAACGATCAGAGATTACGAGTTGAGGGGAATATATTTTAATTTTAGGTTAATATGTCTTTACCCTCTGTAATTTATGTCATTTCTGGTTTTCCCTCCTGTTAATTTTTTTTTTTTTTTGATTTACCCCCTAATAGGCCAAACAAAAACCAATTTTATTTTTTTTTCAAGAAATTTTCGTTTTCAAAAATATTTTACAAGGGGTAAATCAAAGAAATAATTTCATAGGAGAAAATCGGAAATGACTTATATTACATAGGTAAAAACCTATTAACCATTTAATTTTTTATTTTATTTTTGAAGGGTTTATGAACATTTATCGGGGTTTATAGAGTAAACTCCCCGATGCTTTGCAAAGCCTAAGCCGATTTCCACCTCTACTACATAAAGAATCACTTTCAATCTCACAAACACACTCACAACAGAAAAATGCCGTTTATGAATTACATCGCACAATGGAGAAGCGTTGCAAAAGAAGCCTTAGATCGTTCAGCAATAATCGCAAAATTCCTTTGTTACCTTCACTTCACTGGCAACTACATCTGTTCACCAACACACGTACACTTCCATCTTCAATCTTTCTTCTTCATCTTCGTGTTTTTCGTATACCCTTTTGACTCAATTGCAATAATCCTCTGTTTGCAGGCGTATGGACCTAGTATGCTCCCAACCCTAAATATCGCCGGCGACGTTGTTTTGGTGGAGCATGTTTCTCAGAGGATTGGGAAAGTTGGTCATGGTGATTTGGTTCTTGTGAAGTCACCTTTGAACCCTAATAGGAATTTGACAAAGAGGGTTGTTGCTATGGAAGGGGATACTGTTACTTATTTTGATCCTTTGAATTCTGAGGATTCCAGAATTGCTGTGGTGTGTTTGCTTAATTAATGGTTTGTTCTGTGTTTTCTCTTTGTGTGTGTTGTTTTATTAGTTCTTTGTGATTTTGTTTTTTTGAGTACATTGTTGTGAAAATGTGGCTACTTGATTGTTGTCATGTTAGATTAGCTATTATAGGCTTTGCACTACTTGGTGTATGTTTGGTTATGCAATGACAAGAATAGATTTTGAGTGAATTGATTCTGATTAAAAGTGAGTTGAAGGTAAAGTGATTTTTGTTTGGATACTCGTATAAAAATGAGTTCAAGTTTAAATTTATGTGTAAAAATCAATTCTAGAATCAAAAGCTATAATTCTTGGCTTCAAGTAGAATCATTTTTGGAGGCAAAAAAATTCTTCTTGAAATCAATTGAACATATTAGAATCTATTCTACACCTCCAATATCAATTTTGACCCCTCTAGAAGTGGAACCAAACATACAATTAGGTATTGTCTGCTTAGGTCTTATGTAAGTCCTCATGGTTTTGTCTTAAGTTAGAAAGTGACTCGGTGAGTTGAGAAGAGTGAGTTTTTTTATAAAATTTTCTTAGTATCAATTCTTAAGAAATGGAGACTTTTTGGTGTACTAGAGGCCAATTCGAGGCTAAAGGGCTTATCGGCTCTTTGTATGGCTTAGACCGTGTCATCCTTCGTTCGTGGCTTAGACTCTCCTAGCGTTAATATTTCGATCTCAACTCTGTTGCGCCGCTTTTGAGATATTGTTGGTTTTGGGGCCATCACACTTTTGTCTTTAGATAAAATGTGTCTCGATGGGTTGAGGAGAGTGAATGTTTGTAAACTACCCTTAGTGGTTCGTTCTTTGTTTTCTCGTTTTTTTTAAGATTTGGATGTCTTCTCCTTAGAGGTCAAAGCAACAGACTTAGAGAGATTATTTGGTTCATCACCTTCAAGTTCAATCTCATGACTTTTGAGAGAACTTATCAGGTTCTCCAAACTTAGCTTATCCAAGTCTTTTGCTTCTTGTATGGCAGTGACCTTTGGCGATATGCTACATTGTTGTGAAATGTGGCTACTTGATTGTTGTCATGTTAGATAAGTAATTATCAGCAAGGTTTTGTTCTGACCTCAACTTCGCTGTACTAACTAATTAGGTATTGTCTGCTTAGGGTCCTATCTAAGCCCTTTAGTCATTAGTTTAAAGGCGTTAGTGAGTTGAGGATAGTGGGTGGTTATAGGCTATCCTTTGTCTCGATTCCCAAGCAATGTGAGGTTTGTTGGTGTACTAGAAAAATAGCCCCATTTGTTGTGTATGGCTTAGGCCGTGTCAGCCCTCATGTGTAGCTTAGGCCATATCAGCCCTTGTGCGTAGCTTAGGCCCTCCTTCTAGTGTCAATGTTTCAATCTCAAGTCTGTTGTGCCGCTTTTATGAGATATTGTCCTTTTTGGGGCCATCACACCTTTTTCTTCAGGGTCTGTTTGGGAGTTTAGGATGGGAGGGCTTTGAAAAAATGGAAGGAGGAAGTGGAATTAATAGAGGTTTTAGATAAAATTCTTCAAACCCAATCTATGTTATGATATTTATAAAAGATAAAAAATATATTAAGTATAAGTTTTCATTTATCATTCTCTACAAACTTACTCTCTTAGAAATGGTGGAAAATTTCTCGTTGTTTTCCTCTAGACCCTTAGTTAAAATACAACTCCGCGGGTTGAGGAGAGTGGGTGTTTATAAGCTACCCTTAACCTCAATTCCCAATTAATGTGAGACTTCTTGGTGTATCGAAACAATTTTTAAATGTAAAATGCTAATTATTACTGAACATTTTGAGCTAAAATGGAAAGTGCTGATTATTATGGAGCATTTTGAGCAAGAAATGCACAACTGTTTTGATTGGCTCATTTCAACACCACTTACCCATCCTGATTACCATAAATGATAGAAGTTATAGTAGTTTTGGTCTATTTAAAAAAAATAATACACACTTATTCCAAAACAAATGAAAATTACACACATGAAAAGGATGTTTAGCATCATTCACATATTTCTTGTGGTTAGCCTTTTGTAAAAAATAGCATAACTCTTAAAATACTGTCGTGGTAAGGGCTCCAGTCGCGATTCTTGATATTACAGAGAATCACAATTAAACATGGATAATGCAGCCGTAATCACAGTCGCGGCAGAATCAAATTCAAAAACCATGATGTTGCGACCTAGATTGTTGTTGTTGACCTTTATTTAAACACTTATTATGGGTATTGAATTTTTTCCAGCATTTTTTTTCTTCTTTAATATTTGCAGTATAATATGCAAATATGTTATTCTGGAAAGTACCTCTTGCTTGTTTTATTATTAGGATATAGAATAAAGGGGAACTAGTTACTTGATTATCAGAAAATACTATTTACTTGATTATTAGAACATATCGTGTATAAATGAATAGGAGAGCACATGGATAGGCGAAGATTATTATTGAGTATTGTAAATTCTTGGTGAATAGAGTCGTGACTCTATTGTAGAAGGGGAAACTCTTGGAGGAGAGATTTCTCATATCCCCTCTCTCTCTCTTCTAATCTTTCAATAAAATAGGTCTCCCCTTTGAATTCAATTGCTTAGTTCCTAACATTTATCATGTTGGATTATAGTGAGTGGAACTGGAAGAAGGTTTAAGATGTTTGGTCATATGAGATTGAAGCCGTTGATTAATGCATTAAATAAAAAGATTATTATTTGTGTTATATACCAATTCAACTGAGTTATATGTGTTGGGGAACAGATATGCAGAATTAAGAAAATGATATGATGCAATTTTTTCTAAGTCTTTCATATATATCATATTTGGAATAAAAAATACTGTTTCATTACCAGGTTTCTTCAAATTAGGCAATTCATAAGGTGCTATATAGGAGCTATGCAGATTGTTTTCAAGGAGTCTCGATAAAATGCATTTATCTGATTTTCACTCACTTTGTCATCATCATTCTTTTACTGTAACTGTTGTGGTAAAAGATCAGTTATTTGCTTATGATATCTGGTTATATTATTTGAAGGAAAATGTTAACAAGTGCCCCCAGGGCACTTGTTAAGGAATTATAAAAGGAAATTTTTTCTTGGAAATTGTGTATTCTACTTTTTAAAAGTTAAAAAAGTGTTATTTTTAATGCAAAATTTGACTTTTCTTTCTACTTTTAGCACCTTAACTTCCCTCCGAGTGCACTGGTTAACAAGACCCTTGTCAAATTTCTCTATTTTTGGCTGAGATTATTGATATTTTGTTTTCAGATTGTGATACTTAGTTACTTAAGTTTTACTTATATCCTTGATTCTACATACCCGAGCATCATTCTGATCCAATTTGCATTGTTGAGTCTTAACAATTCAATTAATTATTAAATTTTAATATAAAACATAATCAACTATCTTGTCTGTGTCCCTTTTGCTTGGAATATATGTTTTGAAGTTTGCATTGATTTTTCTTGTTTTATTAATTTTAATATTAGTATTATTTAATTTATGTTGATAAGTTTGATTTATTGCTTTATTTATCAAATTTTTTTACTTAGGTGCCAAAGGGGCATGTTTGGATTCAAGGAGATAACGTCTATGCTTCTCGTGATTCGCGTCATTTCGGTCCTGTTCCATATGGTCTTATAAGAGGAAAAGTGTTTTTCCGGGTAACTGCCGTGCCCAATATATTCTTTTATTTTTTTATAGTTTGTTTTTGATTCAGTAGGTTTCTTCCCTATTATTTTGATAGAGGTTTATAGTGAAATTTATTTCTCACATACTTTCATGTGGTTCAATATTAGTTTTCCTGAATGATATAGACCAAGCTAAGGTTATAACAATGCTGTTCTGTTAGTACATGACTGCATGTATTTTTCTTTCTGGACTTGTATCTATACTGCAATCATCTACTGGTTTTATATTTGTAGATTTTTGTTACTGATCTAGATATCGTATACTAGAATAATTTCATCTATCATTGCAGTGAGGACATCATTTTCGTATTATTTTTTATTTTTTTGACAAGCAGTCCTTCTGATTAATTACTTTTATCTTATTATGCTATACTTCTATAATTTTAGTTGATACCAAAAAATCTACATTTATGTTGCACACTTTTTTGACAAGTGAAAATTTGTTATTTGAATTGATTATACTGTTAAAGATATTTCAAATACTTTTTTCTATCAGGTTTGGCCACCCAGTAGCTTTGGACGGTTAGATAATTGAAGATATTTTAAAGAAGGTACGGTACTCTTATTATATGCAATGTCTGCTTTTCCCCTGACAGTGTTTATTTATGCTTTAAGTTAAAGAGTATGAGATAAGTAACAAAAAGGTGACGAATAATCAATTAGGTCTGTGGACAGGGTTGGTTTCAATATCCCCTTCGTCTGTAATCTACAATGGATGAAATGCGAATATTGAGTCATGGTTGTTTGTAACTCCGGATGAAACAGCACCTTGGTTTTGCTAGACCTTGTTGTATAGTGTGATAATCTAGCCTCATTTTGAATTGTGACATTTCTTCGCTAGCATAGATACTGTGTCTCTTATAATTCAGGTTTACAGACTAGCTACTCGAAAAAATTTAAGGGCTTGTTGGGTTTAATATTTTATATTTTCATCTCTAATTTAAAAATTCAGCTTCTTATTACTCCATTTCTTGTTTTCAAAGGTTTGTTTTTTGATAACAAAAATAAATAGTCTTCACCGTTTCTGCTATAAATTTTAAAAAAGAGAAACAAAACAAAAATAATGTTATATTTTTATGTCATAATTAAAAGTAAAAATCAAAATGGAAATCTCTCAAACCAAACTAGTCCTTAGGCTATGGATACATGAATGAAAATTTCAACATCCTACAATATTACATAAATTGGATTTTAAGAATTTCCCAAGATTTTAGTGTTATCATGGGTTAATAGTCAACACTTTAACATCTTTTTCATTTTCCAATTTATTGAACAGTGCTTATGATCAGCCGTCCCCTAAAAATGCTACTCAGATGGAGCTTCTGTGGTTTCCCTGAATTTGGCTGTTTTCAAGGGTAACACCTGAAGGACCATGCTCCCTTTCATTGCTATGCAGGATACATGCTTTGGGGTTTGTTTGAGCACTGTGTTGTGTGTTACTCTATAAACTTCGAAAATGAACAGAGTCCACATTTATATTGTTAACAGTTGGTTTGAAACCAATCAAACCATGCATTTTACCCATTATTTTTTAATTTTTTTTCTTCAAATTTATATGTAAGGCAGACTTTCTTTGTTTTCGATTGTCACATTGTGAATTTATACCCTGAAAATTGTAGACATATAGATTCAAAGAAATATTTCATCCATCTTGCCTCATTTGTCAGGTTGATTTTTTATGTCTGAAACTATTGATCCGTGTCGTGGCTATGAGGGTTGTCAATTACTAAGTCATGGTAAATATTTAAGAATGATTGTATGTATGTGACAGGCTTCCTTGTTTAAAAACACTGCAAACAATGTGCTTTTGTTGTGCTGAAATTATTTGTATTTTTTTCTTACACCCTTCACCACCCCTGATCCCATTCTCAAAAACCTATTTTTATGGAGGATTGGCTTTTGAGAAAAAAAGCCAGTAGCTTCAACTAAATCTTTGCACTGCTGTGATTTTGTCCAATTTGGTGGTGAAACCAAATATGCACCAACACCGCCTAAGGTTTTCTCCCAAATCCAATATGTTAAACGATGCTACCTATAGAAGCAAAATGTTCAATAATTTCCTCCTTCATCAGAATTTTGATAGATGATAACTTTTTCTCTCCTTCATCAGAATTTGAACATTGGTTTTTCATTTCTTCCAACATTTCGCTTAAACCAGTTTAGTCACCCATTTCCTTAAAAAACGAAAGGATCATAACATATAATTAAAGGACTAAAATTATAATTTTGGTAAAAAAGAAGACTGAAATTATATGAATTCCATTTTTGCATATCATCTTTAGTCAAGTTCTATGATAAACGTTCTACTCTATCGGTTTCAAAATAATTGATTTACATATATTAAAAAAAAGTATAAATGAACGAGTGAGAATAACATTTTTAAGAAAGTATCTTTATCATTACAATATATGTAAAGTAGAAAATATTGAATTGAAAGTGATGCAACTAGTATTAATTAGATGATAGAATTAGAAAAATGTAATTAACGTTGTGTTAAAAATTGAAAAACGTCAATTATTTTGCGACAGGTGGATATACATTTTCATTACAGCTTTGTTTGAACCACTCTATAAAACAAAATAAACAAACACTTTTTTCATTGTTGAAAATTGTCAAAAAATAAATAAAATAAGCAGAAGAAATATGTTTTTTAAAGAGAGGCATCGAACAGGGGCAAAATAGTATTTGACAGTGAATCATTGGCTATAAAAAAAGACGCTATAGTGAACATTAGGGTTAGATATCTGCCTTGAAAGAACCGGGTGTAGCAGCCAAACCATTTGCTCCCGAGTTCCGTTGCGGGCATAGATTCAACTTCTTCAATTCCATTTCTCTTTTCTTCTGCAATTATTTCTACTCTGCAGAAGCTTTGAAAGGATTTGTACATTTAATTTATTTGTCAAATTTTATTTTTTAGGCCGATCCAATGGGTTCTCAGTAGATTATATTTCGAGATCCCTATTTCACCCGGCCAATAGAGATATTTTCTGGGGCAGTATTATGGTTTTTGCATGTTTTTATATTCATGTTGAAATTTAGATCTTTATTAATCTGCCCTATATTTATTTTAGTTTTTTAGTAAAAGATTTTTTATTTTATTAATCTGGTGGGTGTGACGGATAGTAAATCATGTATTTGTGGGTAAGGTGAGTGTTTGGTGAATTTTGCAACTCTTCCTTTTGGAGGGTCAAAATTGATTGATATGTTTGTTTAGTATATAATTAGTTGATTTTGTTTGAAGTTAATATTTGTAGCTTTAATATGTACCCAAATTAAAGTCAAATTATAGATTTTTTTAATTTGAATTCAATTTTGGTGATATTTTCTTTTGCGGTGACAATAATTGGATGTTGTGGATACTGTGAATATGTGTTTAAAAATAAATTACAAAATTAAAAGCTACAAATGATAACTTTACCAAACAGTCATTAATCAATTTCTTCATTTGTTTTGCCTAATATAAATAGGAGTGTTTAAAGCAAGGATGACCTTTCATTTATTATTACTATTCAAACGGTACAACTATCTAATGTGAGATTTAGGATAAAATTATGCAACAAAATTAAATGATAGAATTCTATAAAGTTAATATCCAATATTTTATATCATAATATAAGCTTCAACCTTTGGAAGAAGAACATTTGGTACTCGTGGTACTATTGAGACTAATTATGAAAAAAAGGAAAATACTTGTTTGGGCACAAGTGTTTGGTCACAAACTTTAGACACACATACATAATTGAGAAAAAGATAGAGAGAGAAAATAATTAAATAATATTTATTTTTTTAAATAATTAAATAAAATGTATTTTGTGTGTGAGTGCCTAAATGATGTGTCGAAAAAATTGTGTTCAAGCAAGACTTTCTCCATGAAAAATATCAATCATTGTAGTTATACGAAAGTTGAAACAATCACAATAGTGAGAGGAAACAAACAACCTTGTTGATTGAGGAGCTCATTAGGAGTAAGATTGCAAGAGTTTACTCATTATCAATTTGAATCAATATAGGTAACCAATTTTGCCAATTTTCTCACTAAACTTTTGAGCCTAATTTTCAAAAAGCATACCACAACATTTTAAAGCACATTTTAACATTCAAAAATAGTTGTAGCTCTCATAAGTTATTATTAATATAAAATGTAACCAAACACATTATAGAATTCCAAAGAGGTTTTTTTATTTTTATTATTACACAATAATGTTTCCAGCAGCTAACACCAAGCATAATTTTTTATATCTCCACTTTACGCAAAATGATATGAGCACCATGTTGTGGCTGAAGGGTAATCACTGAAGCTGGAGCATGAGCATAGGTTGGAGAAAGTTCAAATGAGAAATGCTGCAAAATCAATGTTATTGCCATCTTTGCTTCCAACATGGAAAAGTTTTGTCCAATGCAGATTCTAGGACCCCCTCCAAATGGAAAAAATGAATTTTTGCCATTTGTTGCTTTTGAAACTCCTTCTGCAAATCTCTCTGGATTGAACACCTTAGCATCGTCACCCCATAGGTCATGGTTGTGGTGAATCCAAACTATTGGTAAGGTAATCTGAACTCCGGCAGGTATTGTTAGGTTTCCAACTTTTACATCCTTGTGAACGGCTCGAGGAAGCACGGTTACTGGTGGGTATAACCTTAGAACCTCGTACAAAATCATGGCCATCTGTCACAAAAAGATTTGTTCTATTTGTAAGTAATATGTTTTGTATAATGATCAATGTCACGAAAAAATCTCTAAACAAAAAATTGTTATATAGACCGATTAAGAGACCGAAAATGTGAAATTTGTCACTAAGTCATTCGCTAATTCGAAGAACGAGTGGTTTAGTGATATTTTTCAATTTGGTCTCTTATTTAGTCACATACTCATTTAGCGACTAACTGCAAAATGTGGTTTCTACATTGGTCCTATGAAGATTGAAATAATTCGGTCATTAAATCGGTCTTTATGGACACCAAGGCTGTCCCAAGGTAAAATCACTAAAGCCCTCGCTATAGGCCTACGAATAAAAAAAAAAAATTCCTTAAATTTTATAAGTAAGAAGACTTCATATGCCGATAAAAAAGACCTCTTATATCAAAATTTGTTTTGGGCCTGATTTAAAGATTATCAGGACGGCCCTGATGGAGACTGAAATGATCTAGTCACTAAATTGATCGCTAAACAATGAATTTTTAGTAGATACTTACAATCTTAAGACGACTTAGTCCGTCAAAATCTGGTTCTTTGTTGCCAAAAACTTGTAGCACTTCCTCTCTTGCACGTTCTTGCCAATTAGGGTGCCTACTCAATAACACAATTGTCCAAACAAGCAAAACTGAAGTGGTTTCTTCCCCTGCAAGGTAGAATAGCTTGCATTCCTTGATTACATCATCAAGATTCATTCCAACATTCTTATTGTTGTTGTTATCTTTAATTTCCTTGTGATTTGACTCAAGAAGAATACCTAATAAGTCATTCTTAGTGGCTTCCCCTGCCTTTATTTCTCTTTCTCTCTTGTTAATAATATCATTCAAGGAAGCTATTATATCCCTGTTAATTTCCTTCAACCTTTTGTTTGTAGTAGTAGGTAGAAACCTAAAAAAATAAATAAACTCTATTAGAGTTTAATTATATTATACATAACACTTTTAATAGTGTGTTTACATGAGAGAATTTTGAGATAATGTGATTTTAGAGGGTAATTCGATTTTATATTTGTAAGGTTTATTGTTTGAATCATAAATTTGAGGTATTTTTAACATAAAGGAACTTTATGTTTTTTTTAGTCAAAGTTAAATTTACGGAATTTCAAATATCATCTAAAATCTAAGAATTTGAAATTTCTACATTGATATATACATTGTGAATCTTAAATTGTTCCTTTTAATTCTATCAAAATTTGAAAATTGATCCCTATAAATTTTCAAGAAATTGCAAATTATTTCCAATAAATTTTCAAAATTTGCAAATTGGTCCCTAAATTTCAATATTTTGCAAATCGGTATGTACTATTTTTCTTCATATTTTGTAACTGGTTCTCAAGTTTTGAAATTTTATAAAATAGTCCAAAACAGTGTTAGAATGATAATTTTTACTCTATCAACAAAAAAAAAAAAAGAAAGGAACTTGAAGCATTTTAATTGACTAAAATTGTAATTTTTCTATAATTTCAAGCTCATCCAAACACACTCATAAAGCTTGATCTTTTATGGTAACACAAGTAGTCAAATGCACAATTTAGTCTTACCTCCAACCAGGGATGTAAACTTTCATCAAAATTTGCAATGTAAGTTCAGCTTGCTCCTTTTGAAGTTGAAATATTTTTATTCCTTCTTCATAACTACTTCCAAATGCTGTTCGAGCAATAACATCACTAGCCAAATTTTGAATGGAAGGCCATACATCAATTTCACATGATCCATCTAATGATAACATTCCTTCCCATTTGCTAATCATATCATTGCAACTTTTTAAGAAGATTGGTAACATCATCTGTGGTGCACAAAAAGATCGATTCTTAATGAAGAGTTAAAATTTCACACACCAAACTATATGCATCAAAATTTAAATCATGTTTGCTTATAAACAAAAGTTATAGTGCTTCAAAACTACATAATGTTGTAGGGTAAATAAATACAAGCATTGCATATACTAAGTACTTTTATTAATAGAATCATAAAATCCATTTAGCCAGGACAGTATTTTTTTCTCAACAAGAAAGAAAAACACACATGAACATCATATACAAAATCAATTTCGATCGTCCGTTATAATTATCACTTTGATCTTAAATATAAACAAACAATCAAATGTATTTGGTTTAATCCAGTCTTAAGAATAAGCAAACTTAAACGTATTTAGTCCAAATTTAGTCTTATATATAAAAAGAAAAAAATTCATCAAGATCAACGATGCTTACTAGTCACTCCCTTTGGTCCTTTTTATAAAAAACAAAAATATCAATATTTTTGGTCATTTTTATAAGACACATTGACAAATTTTCAAATGTGTTAGAAATAAGTTAGTGCAATCAAGAGTAACTAATATTGGAGTATCCATAAAATAAATTTAAATTAATAGGAGTATTAAATGAAGTTTACCAAAAAAAAAATGAAAATAACTATTTTCAATGCGTTTCATTGATCTTGAAGATTTATGTCTTATGTTTCTTATAAAAATGATTGTAGGAAGTATCAAACATGGTAATTTAAAAAGTTTTTTTTACTAAAGTAACCTTGACATGAAATGTGACATTTTATATGCTAATAATAATATGAAACACCTTAATAAAATAAAAGTCAATTAAATACCATGAAATTTACAATTTTTTCTTATATTTTAGGACTAAAAAATATTCAATTTTTTTCAAACTTCATTGTATCTTTTATCTCTTCAAATGAAAAAAAATGGAAAAGACACTAAATAAAGAGGATCCTAACTCACAGTAAAGGAAAACTTGCCTTCAGTTTTTCTAAATGGAATGCAGGATTTATTATCTTTCTATGCTTGCTCCACTTTTCTCCCTCGTGGGTTATAAGACCAGTAGCTAGTATTCTGACAAGGAGATTCGAGTTAGGCTTTTGGAAGTCATAGATCTTATTGAAAACTTCTTTAACTAACTCAGGATCTGTGATGGTCACCCTTGGTGTTGGTCCAAACCAGACAAAAGAATCTTTTCCTGCATTATTAGTAAACAATTCTATAATAATAATTTCTTTAAATTAAAGCTAAACAAATCAACAAAACAGTAGTATCATCAAATAATAACACCACCAAGAATAGGCATGACAATGAGGTAGGGTGGGGATGAATTTTATCTTCGTCGTTCTCATACTCTACTCTCATATACTTATCTGTTACCCTACCCATATCTAGCAGGGATGAGAAATCGAATCACATCCCCGTTCTCGACAGGTCCGGGTTTCCCTGCCCCATCCCCATCTCCGCAGTGAATATACCTTTTAACAAAAGTAAAAATATTTTTCAGTCTCGAGCTCAATGTTGTAATGCATTATCCAGCAAAGAGATGATGACGATCGATAACTATGGTGATGGAGTAAAGAGAGACCAAGAGTGTGAGATATGAAAGGAGAAAATAGAGAATTATGATAAGTGAGTGTCATCTTAAAGACTGAGACTCAGACTGTGTGAGTGAAATGATTTAGGGTTTGAGTTTCTATTTATATAAAAGGGGTAATTTTTTATATTCGGGATGAGTTTGAGTATGAGTTTGGGGTGAGTACCTATATCCCCGTTAACCGCCCCGTGACCTTGTTTTGAAATCGAAGAAAACTCATATCCATACTCAAACCCAGTCAAAACGGGAAAAACTCATTAATTTGAGTTTGGTTCAGGCGGATGCCCGCGAGTATGGATTTTGTTGCCATGCCTAACAAAAAAATATGTAGCAAAAACATATTTCTAATCTAATTAGCAAAAACACTATACCTTTGAGTAAAATAATGTGAAATGTGTAACAACTAGAAAAGAAGTGTCAGTAGCAAGCAAGTAAGAATCCTCTTCATTTGTCAAAGTAAATGGAGTATATAATTTGAAGAGAGATAGACACACAAAAAAGTAAATGTTTTCAATAAATGAGTTTCATCATCATTAATTATTATTATTTACTGTTTTTATGATTTTTTTTGTCTTTATGTTTATAAATGGAGGAAATTGAGAGAATTGTAAATGGAGAGAATCTCAACTCCTAGCAAGAGGACTAAAAGACACTTATGGGCCATAAAATATATATGGGCACAATCAACCAAAGAAGGAGAATTGCTTTGAAGGCCATGTATCACTCAAAATTTTGAGAAAACACCCATTCGAAGTTAGCTTTTGATTGGTTTAGTAAGAAAAAAATCTATTAAACGATACGTTTCGATAAGTTGAGTAATTCAGAGGACTGTTAAAGAAACATAAATGGTTAAAAGAATATGACTAGAAGAATCCATTTGGGTGAAATCTTTACATCTCACCCTTCCCTCTTTGACACCCTAATTAGCATTGCATTTGTTACTCAAATGTTGGTTAACCTACAACTAAGAGACGTCTTGAGTGCCTACACCATCACTTCTCTTAGTATGACGAAAACAACTATTTTTATTTCAATGGGTTAGACATTCAGCTCTCAAGATGGGAGGAGAAAGAGACCTTGGCCCAAAATTACCCTAAACTAGACCTCGAGGACAAGGTTTATTATGAAGGGCGCAACAATGATTTGTAGGTGCTAATAGTAAATGAACTAAAACACATTATTGGGCCAAGTAATACAGATGGGCATGGTTAGAAATAAATCCAATGGTTCGAAGGATAAAAAATTACTCCTCTCACTTATAAAATTGCTCGTTCCCTTATATTAGCGACAATTAACTGCCACTCAGCATTTTTCAGCATTAGTTAATTACCGCTGACACTTTTAAGATCGGTCAATCACTTTTTAAATCGTTTAACTACCGCTGAAAAATGCCTAATTACAATTAACTGCCGTTGATATAAGGAAATGAGCAATTTCATAAGTGAGAAGAGTAATTTTTAGACGGATATGACTAGAAGCATCTAACCGTTTACGACTCATTTATGCAAGCTTCCAAATGCTCATAAAACAACTGCCTTGTAGTTAGGAATATTTTGTTGTTATTAAAAATTGAGGGAATCACCGTTCATTTGTGCACAAGACCCTTCATTGTGGAAATCTCTAAGAGTGTGTTTGGATGATGAAATGTTTTGAGGTAATGTAATATTTTGAGGGAATTCAAATACCCTGAGGTGAATTTCATTGTTTGGATAATAATTTGAAGAATTTTCAAAATGATGGAAATTTATGAAGTATTTTGTTCAAGTTAAATTTAGAGAATTTCAAATGACACCTAAAAGCTAAGAATTTCAAATTTCTCAATTGTTAGAATTTTTCAAATTTTACATTTTAGTCCTAAATTTTTCAAATTGACTCCAATAAATTTCAAAAAATTGCAATCCGACCCTGCAAATTTTGCAAAAATTATAACTTTACCCCCAAAGTTTTTGAAATTTACAAATTGACCCTTAATTTCATTTTTAAATTTGGCCCAAAAAATCAAAATTTTTAAAAGTTGTCCAAAAATAATGAAAATGAAATTTTTTATTACTTCATCCAAACAAAAGTATTGCGAAATGAAAGTAATTTAATATACTCATTTGAATTGACTAGAATTCTTTAAAATTTTCCAATTACCTCATCCAAATACACTCTAAAGGATTTAAATCCATTTATTACCGAATGAAAAGACTATGGAATAAAAAAACTCAAAACTTTTCTCAAATTCTCTTATGACAAAATTTCCACATAAAACATACTATACTCAAAACAATCCTTTCTTTTTCTATTATCCTACCTTTTTAGCTTTCTATAACTATCACGGTTCTCTCCATTTCTTAAAAGAAACATAGAACTTTAGAGATAAACACAAATAAGTTTAATTTTTTTTTTTAATTATAATTTTTTAATCATAGTCATACCCAATGTCTACTTTTTATTTCTATCTATCTAAAAATAAATCTATTTTGAAGAAACGAAGAATATCTCAACTCTTACAACCTACTTAAAGTGTTGCGACATGGACAAACCCATTGGGAAGGGGGGAGATCCAGGGACTCCAACCCTTGAGACCCCTTGACGTGAAATAATCACTTCATTTCATTTGGAGATAAATCTTCAATACAAGATGGCAAACAATCCAATTAATAGGGAACTAGGCTAAGATTTGACTCTCTAGATGAATGATATAATAACAAAAATTATACAAACGAAAATACTTCATACAATCTTAAATATAAACAAATTGTCAAATATAATTTAATTAAAATTTATATTAAATACATTTAAATTTTTTCTTATATTTAAGACCGAAGCGAAAGTAAAGGAAAACTAAGAGAAGATAGGGAGAATCATATATAAGAATACCATGTTTTGTTATACTTTGATGACCGTAGGGAAACACACGAGGCACTATATCGTCAGAGAGATTCATGGGTCTGGATCTGACTTCGTTTTCCATCTTTAAATACTCCTTCATGTCTCCAACTAAAAGCCTATAAGGATTCCCTTTAAGACCTTGTTCTCTTAGCACCCTTTCTAGCTTCTTTGGCCTCAACCATGACCATATCAGCATCTTCCATGCCCAAACAAGTGTTACTAGAAGAATTATGCATGCAGATATTACACATAATGCTTTCATCTCTCTCAGTGATCTCTGTGTTATTGAAGACAAAAAGAAAATGAGATGATGATAAGATCAAAGCCTTCTTATAAAAAGTTACAATGAATGTGATTCTTAACTATTTTCAATATATGCATATTTCATAGCACTTTAGATGGAAGAATACAAAAAACTATCTAAAATCTTAACTTTTAATATCTTCTATTTAAAAAAGATAGATTTGGTAAGTTTAATATACTATTTATTAATTGACCATTTTTTTTGGTCAATCAAATTATTAATTGACCATTTTTTAATATTTTATTATGTTAAATATTAATTATTTGAAATTAATGATATTCTATGAGAGGATACCTAATTTAAAATGTTAGC
Organism: Medicago arabica; assembly: GCA_946800305.1. Lineage (NCBI taxonomy): Eukaryota > Viridiplantae > Streptophyta > Magnoliopsida > Fabales > Fabaceae > Medicago > Medicago arabica. Next base: position 41,228,732 of record OX326971.1, on the reverse strand, counting down.
ATTTACCGGTAAAAAACTAATTAAAAGGAACTAATGTTGTTTATTTTTCTTTTATGGTTTTTCACCGATTTTCGTTGAAGGTAATTTTATTCAAAACACCGTACGATTTTAAATATTTGACGGTGTTCGAGATTAGTTTTATTCTATGAATAAAATAAAGAAAACAATTTAGTCTTTACCACAAACGTCATAAAAAATGTTCTTTTTTATTGTGACGACATTGTTTTAAAAGGGACAATTAGTCCTTAATACACCAATACTTATCATGGTGATATATATACTTAGTAGGCAGTAGATGAAGAGAGTTTCGGATAAGTACCAACCTAATATGGATGTTTATGATTCACACCCTTTTATTTATTTGATATTCTAATTAATTTGAGAGCAGTCAAATGAATAGCTCATTATGGAATATGGAATCCTAAAAAAAAAAGTTATTATGGAGGGAAGGAGTACAAAAGATGGTGAATAAACGAAAGTTAGGATACTAAAGAGAAGATATTCTAATACATTGAGAACCTGAGAGAAATGGGTAAAATAGCAGCATATAAACGGGGTTAACATTGCTTCACCCTCCTGTAAAATAGGTAATTTTCAGTTTCCGCCCCGGTAAAATATTCTTTTTGGATTCCGTCCTTGTAATTTGAAGTTTTTGGGTTTTAGACCTTTATGAATTGTGACTGTACAAAATCGATGATATGACATGGGGGTCAACCGAAATTTGCTCAAATTAATAAGGGGTAAACCAAAATTTCCTCAAATTACAGGGGGCAAAATTTTTCATGAAGGTCTAAAACAAAAAAATATTCAAATTACAAGGACGGAATCCCAAAAAAAATATTTACAGGGAGAATAACCGAAAATGACCTATATTACAGGGGTAAAACACTATTAACCCTATAAACAATCAAGAGAAAGACAAATTAAAGGAAGACAAAAGCATCAAGCAAAATGCATGTATTCATTTCTTAGTGGATTGGTTAAACAATACTCCCTCTGTCCCAAATTATATATAAAAAAAATCACACTTATTAAGAAAACTAAAACATAAGAATTTGAAGTATAGATTTTTGTGTTTTCTTTGGAAAAAGTTTCATAGGAAGATGTAAAAACAATTTTTATTGGCTTTTGATTATGGAAAAAATGAAAGAGAGAGAAAATTGAATGTAATTTGCATTTAATTTTATGAGAATAAGCAAAAGTTTTTCTTGAAAAAGAGATTTTTTAAAAAAACAAGATTAATTAGGATAAAAATTTGTCTTTTTTCCTTATATTTTGGGACAAAGAAAATAAGTTTTTTTTGCTTATATTATAGGACGCAGGGAATTCGAAGGAAGATCGCCTAGACAACTCATCAAATAAGGCAAAAGTAAAATGAAAAGATGAAACCACTTATCAGCCATGATGAAAAAATGAATACATATATAGGAAGACTAATCAATGTTCGCACCATTGTCAATTTTTAATAGTGAATGTTCATAATCAATATACCAAGAGAAGCAACAATCACATTTCGTGGCTCTATGCATGCTATGCTATACATTTGTGCCTTTATGACAAATTTCAATTCCACAATTTACTCTGTGAGTTGTAGTTCTATACAATAAATACAACAACTTTAATATGAAATTAAGTACTCAACCAAATTTAATTAGAAAAATGTTAACAATTGCTACTGTTATACTCCCTCTGTTTTAAAATATAAACAAAAGTTGCTTTTTTGGTTCATTCATTTAATGATGTATGTGGTTTATAATATGGACCACATACATCATTAAATGAATGAATCTAAAAAACAAATTTTGCTTATATTTTAAAATGGAGGGAGTACTAATTAAAGAAACAAATATAATAAAAATATCTTGAAACTTGCGTGATCAAACTTTTAAAAGCATAAATAATGTTTTTTTAATACACAAGATTTACATTTTTTTTACTCCTTAACTAGTGTTTAAGGGCACTAGTTAGTATACCCCAATTAATAAGGAAAAGAGAAATACTTCTCTTATCATAATATTCATACAAAGTTTCAACCATCAGTGACCAATCTCTGTTAGTGAGATTGTGGAGTACATAAGATAGATTCTCCCCTTCCAATTAAATTTCTACCATTCATAAGAGTCACTAATTAAACTTCTGACAACTTACTTAAAGGGTTAAGTTGCTTAACACTTGAACCCTTAAAGGGTTAAGTTGCTTAATTATATAAATATATTTGTAAGATTTAAAGTCCACTCTAGCCCTTTCTCATGTTAATTTTCCAGTGACAACAATAATTAACAATAATTAACATGAGAAGTTTAATTATAAAGGATCAGAGTGGACTTTAAATCTTACAAATATATTTATATAATTAAGGGCATGAGTGAACTTTAAGCCTTACAAATTTATTTATAAATTTTCCAGTGACAAGTCCTTACTCCAAGTGATAGATGAATACGGATCAAATTTCACCGGTTTTTAACTATAATTTCAGTTTGTGGTTAGCTAATAATTGAACATATTAAATAGTTAAATCGTCTCGATAAGTTTGTATGTTTTTTATTTTTCGTTCTTTTATCTTTTTTTCTTTTTTGTTGCAAAACAAACCTTACAAGTTTTAAACGTTGTGTTTGGTCCTTACCGTCTTCATCCGTTACAAAAACACATATGTGGCTAACAAACGGTGATGTGGTAGTTGTTGACGTGGCAAACGACGTTGATTTGATAAAATGCATGTTGACGACTATTGATTGCACTTCTAGATTATACCCCCTTCTAGTGTTTGGTAGTGATAAGGACCACAATGACATGGATGGAGGGCTTGATTTCGGCCTATTTTGATGTTTTTATTTCGTTTTTATGTTGTAATAAAAATGTAAGGGATCAATTTTGGCCAAAAACACAGTTTGAATTTCTAGTGTGTTTTATCCATTTTAAAGCTTTCAAAAGCTTTAAATGGCATGCTTGCTTTATTTTACAAAGAAAATAATATGCTGAATCAAGTGGAGTGAAAAGAAATCAAGAACATTAATCGGAGGGAGAAAAATAGCACAAGACATGAAAGGACAGGAGGAAGTGGCTCTGCCACACACATTAAAGCACAATGAATTGTTTTTTTTTTTTCAGCCACTCATTCACAATAAAATTTATTAATTACTAAGTTGAACGTCAATCCATGTAGAGAACAATAAACTTATTACTATATTACTTATTACAATTTGGTGCACTTGCCAATTCGTCCATCAAGGGTGCAGAGGATGAACACCACAATTGATTACTATAGAGGATGTGATGGTTAACTAATATAATGTATAGTTTTATATGATGTATATAATATAAAAAGTTAATATGTTTTTACCCCCTTAAATTTGAGCGAGTTCTGGTTTACCCCTTGTAAAAAAAAATAGTTTAGATTTCAACCTTGTAATATGAAGATTCTTTCATTTTAGACCCTGACCGTACGACTGTGCAAAATTTGATGAGGTGGCACGTTAAGTGTCATGCTGACTGTGCATATCTGATTATGTGGCGCGATGACTGTATAATTAATTTTGTTTTTCATTTTTTTAAGGGTACATGTGGCATTTGTACTTATTTTTTTTTAAAAATAATATAAATTCATTTAAAATATTTGAAAATTAAAAAAATTAGAAAAAAAATTCAGGATTTTTTTTTTCAAAATTAAAAAATTAAATTCATTTAAAAAATTCATTTTTGAATTTTTTTTAATGAATTTATATTATGTAGTTTTACATTTGTAAGAGTAAAATGTGTAGTTTTTTTTTCTTTCATAAAAGTAAAAGATATAATTTTTATCGTAAGAGACAAATGATGTCTCAATTTTTTTGTTACAGACTAAAGTGGATCTTGACTAAGAAACAACTAATGTCAACATGTGTAGGTTTTAATTAAACAGAGAGCAAGTGTGGAACAGTGGAAGATTATAACATGCATCATTACATTATCACCTGTATTACATGTTTACATATTTAACTCTCAGATCCGTTTCAATACTTATGATAGTATTTGAAACTCATTATTGACTAACACTCTTATTATACAAGAATATGAGATTTTTATTTTACATTATGTGTCCACTTTACGTAGAATAATATGAGCACCATATTTAGGCTGAAGAGTAATCACTTGGGTTGGAGCATGAGCATAAGTTGGAGAAAGTTCAAATGAGAATTTTTTTAAAATCATTGCCATTGCCATCTTTGCTTCCAACATGGAAAAGTTTTGTCCAATGCAAATTCTTGGACCCCCTCCAAATGGAAAAAATGAAGCTCTTCCATTTGTTGCTTTGGAAATTCCTTCAGAAAATCTCTTAGGATTGAACACCTTTGCATCTTCACCCCATAGTTCTATGTCATGGTGAACCAAAACTATCGGTAAGGTAATTTGCACTCCGACAGGTAATGTTAGGTTTCCAAGTTTGACATCTTTGTAAGTACTTCGAGAAATCGCGATTGCGGGTGGGTATAACCTAAGAACCTCATACAAAATCATAGTGACCTGTCTCAAAGAAAGTTATCTCAATAGTAAGTTTCAAAATCATGGATTTGAATTTCGTTGAGCAATTGCATGTGTTACGCAGTTTTGATCTCAACCATTTGATCATAAATTAACTGTCAATATCATTTTAAATCGATTTCAATATCGTGTAATATAGACTAACCAATCTCAGATTAACGGTTGAGATAAAAAAAACTATGTGTAATTGCACCATCAATGCATATTCTCTTTATTATGAAGGGAAGAACGCAATACTTACAATCTTAAGATGGTTTAGTCCATCAAAATCGGGTTTATTGTTCCCAAAGACTTGCAATACTTCTTCCCTTGCACGTGCTTGCCAATCAGGATACCTACTCAACAAGATCATTGTCCAAACAAGCAAAACTGAAGTAGTCTCTTGCCCTGCAAAGTAGAATAGCTTGCATTCCTCTATTACATCGTCAAGACTCATTCCGAAATCCTTATTGTTGTCATGTTCTGCCATTTCTTTGTGACTTGACTCCAAGAGTATACCTAATAAATCATCCTTAGTTGCTTCACCTGCCTTTAGTGCGATCTCTCTTTTGTTAATCATATCAGTAAGTGAAGCTTTTATTTCTCTGTCAATTTCCTTCATCCTCCTATGGGTAGTGGTTGGTAGAAACCTGCAAATTAAAAATAATTAGTCCCGTAATTAACTTGATATCATGCGAGTACAATTTCTAATACCTTCTTGACTATAAAACCGTTGATTATTAAATCAATAGTTGTTATTACAAACACATGTATAACAAATCATGTGTGTTAATTGTAAATCATAGTTGTTAATTAACGTTTCCTGTGAGAAATTATCGTGCGGGATTGAATAAAATTCATTTCACATGCTTGAATTTGCATTACACAACAAGAAATTGACAAAACTTATTCGTACCTCCATCCAGGGATGTAAACTTTAATGATAACCTTCTTTGTAAGTTCAGCTTGCTCAATTTGAAGTTGAAATATTCTTCTTCCTTCTTCATAACTACTTCCAAATGCTGTTCGAGAAATAACATCACTCGCCAAATTTTGAAGGAAAGGCCAAACATCCAATTCACATGATCTATCTGATGACAACATTCTCTCCCATTTGGTAATCAAATCATCGCAACTTTTAAAGAAAATTGGTAGCATTATCTGTAGTATAATCGATAAACTAGGATTTAAAATTCCTCAAGTCAAACCAAATAACATGTGCATTAAGAATTCAAATCATGTTTTTTTCATAAACCTAACTTCCGATGCTTGCAAAAGTGTATTGTTCTAATTGCATGTTTTAAAACGGCACGCAGGAAACTTGCCTTCAATTTTTCTAAATTGAATGCCGGATTAATTAGCTTTCTGTGCTTGCTCCACTTTTCTCCCTCGAGGTTTGCTAGACCATTTGCTAGTAACTTAACAAGCGGACTCGCATTAGGCTTTTGGAAGTCGTAGATTTTGTTTAAAACATCTTTAATTAGCTCAGGATCTGAGATGTTGACCCTTGGCGTTGGTCCAAACCACATAAAAGAATTCTTTCCTGCATAAACATATATACAAAAAGTATATAATATCAATGTTCACATCATGAAGATTAGGAATTAAATGTTAGTGATTAATAATATCAATGATTGAATGACCAAAAATACATGCCATTATTTCCTAAAGCAATTAGAAAAATTAATGCAGATAACATGCTATTGAGAACATACATAAGTACTATTTGCTTCCTCCTACATGAACACTTTAAGCGGTTCATGGTATAAATTTAATTTCAAAGTTGAGCAATTCTTTTGGCCATTCTAAAATTTTGGTTCATACTACACCTATCTGTATGCCCCATCTGCAAAAATTGTTAAGAAAAAAACAACTAAATTCTCTTGTTTTCCTTGGAATTTCCTGTGTCCTGTTTTTCTTTTCTTGTTCTTCAAAACTTTACTGGTTTCTAGAATAACCGTGCCTAAAGCAAACATAGTGAAAGAAGTGGTATTCTCCATGCACTTAGTGGGATCTTGAGATTCTTATTACTTTAAGATTTTAAAAGAATAAGGTATATTGAGGTAAGATTCAAATTTAGGTATATTTGTTTATAACTAATAAATAGAGTTAGTTGTGAATGTTACTTGCTATTCAAGTAACATGTTGTGCAATTCTCTCTTCTAAACTTTCCCCTTTTTCTATAACAACAAAGAATTCTAACATATAAATGACTGTTTTTAGATATCCAAAATTCAACATTCAACTCATTTATAATCGATGTGCTTGAACCCTACACAATTAAAATTTTATTTCATCCCATATTTTTATCATTGGAGGCTTGAGGCAGCCGCTTAAGGACTATTGCTCACATATAACAATACTCTCATCGGTTAGATTAATTTAACGATTAAGATTTAGCTTGAGGATGGAGGGACCAAAGAGGACCTGCATCCATTTATGTTAAAAATTTCATGATCAAATCAGAGAGAGTATGTTGGACCCATGTGAATTTGAACCAATCAGAGAGAGTGTGTTGAAAAGTATGTGTTAGAAGGTGTGTTTCTAACATTCCTCATATGATATTTCTAACGTGTGGCAATCCCTATTAATTTGTGTATAACCAATTCTATTTTATCAAATTTTTTATTATTTATTTAATTTTTATTTATTAAGTAGTTGACTTGAGTGAATATGGAATTCTATTCGTCACATAACAACGGTTTTCAATGTGATTTTAAGTTGTTTATTTCAATTACGCCTCTAATTAATATTGTATGCATTAATTTTAGATTATTATTTCCACTTTACATTTATAATAAAGAGAATATAACAACGGTTGATAAGAATAACTTATAATATTATAATGTTTTATTTATCATATTTTCTTTATATCTGCAAAATAAAAAATAAAACAATTATTGTGTAATGGAGCATCAGTACAAGAAGCTGGATATTGATCCTACAGGTGGAGTGGCTCTCCATGCTACAGAGGAGAGCTCATAATTAAGTGGGGCAATAAAAAACAATTTAACACGAACCCTATCCAAATTTCAGAAGATACATAACAACGGTTTTCAATGTGATTTTAAGTTGTTTATTTCAATTACGCCTCTAATTAATATTGTATGCATTAATTTTAGGTTATTATTTCCACTTTACATTTATAATAAAGAGAATATAACAACGGTTGATAAGAATAACTTATAATATTATAATGTTTTATTTATCATATTTTCTTTATATCTGCAAAATAAAAAATAAAATAATTATTGTGTAATGGGGCATCAATACAAGAAGCTGGATATTGATCCTACAGATGGAGTGGCTCTCCATGCTACAGAGGAGCGCTCATAATTAAGTGGGGCAATAAAAAACAATTTAACACGAACCCTATCCAAATTTCAGAAGATATATAACAACGGTTTTCAATGTGATTTTAAGTTGTTTATTTCAATTACGCCTCTAATTAAATTGTATGCATTAATTTTAGGTTATTATTTCCACTTTACATTTATAATAAAGAGAATATAACAACGGTTGATAAGAATAACTTATAATATTATAATGTTTTATTTATCATATTTTCTTTATATCTGCAAAATAAAAAATAAAACAATTATTGTGTAATGGGGCATCAGTACAAGAAGCTGGATATTGATCCTACAGGTGGAGTGGCTCTCCATGCTACAGAGGAGCTCTCATAATTAAGTGGGGCAATAAAAAACAATTTAACACGAACCTTGTCCAAATTTCAGAAGATACATAACAACGGTTTTCAATGTGATTTTAAGTTGTTTATTTCAATTACGCTTCTAATTAATATTGTATGCATTAATTTTAGATTATTATTTCCACTTTACATTTATAATAAAGAGAATATAACAACGGTTGATAAGAATAACTTATAATATTATAATGTTTTATTTATCATATTTTCTTTATATCTGCAAAATAAAAAATAAAACAATTATTGTGTAATGGAGCATCAGTACAAGAAGCTGGATATTGATCCTACAGGTGGAGTGGCTCTCCATGCTACAGAGGAGAGCTCATAATTAAGTGGGGCAATAAAAAACAATTTAACACGAACCCTATCCAAATTTCAGAAGATACATAACAACGGTTTTCAATGTGATTTTAAGTTGTTTATTTCAATTACGCCTCTAATTAATATTGTATGCATTAATTTTAGGTTATTATTTCCACTTTACATTTATAATAAAGAGAATATAACAACGGTTGATAAGAATAACTTATAATATTATAATGTTTTATTTATCATATTTTCTTTATATCTGCAAAATAAAAAATAAAACAATTATTGTGTAATGGGGCATCAGTACAAGAAGCTGGATATTGATCCTACAGGTGGAGTGGCTCTCCATGCTACAGAGGAGCGCTCATAATTAAGTGGGGCAATAAAAAACAATTTAACACGAACCCTATCCAAATTTCAGAAAATAGGAGCTAAACATTTTGTTTTTTATATAATAGAAAATTTAGATGAGTTGAGTTTTGGGACTCACCAGAATTAAGGTAGAACTCAAGACTTATAAAGTGTATATAGATACTTATAAATCATCTATTAGAAAAAGGAAAATGTTAACTAGTGTTTCGGAAGCACCGGTTAAAAAATATTCACATTCAAAGTAGTAGTTTAACTCACGCTCTTGTAGATAAGTAAATTCGTTCGCGATGCTCTTGTAGGTAAGTATATTCGTTCGCGACGGAACCAAACTTCATTGGCCGGAGTTAAACCAATTTAAACCATTAAAAATCAAGCCAATCAATAATTAAACTACCCCTTTGTTCTCAAGTATAAATAAAGATTCATTTTTCATGTTTTTTTGTATTTAATATATAATATAGGAAAAAAGATTGTACTAAAACTTACCACAAATCCTGTGTGTATGGGAAAATTGAATAATAATAAAATATAATACATAAAATTAGAAAGATGAGAGTTTTATTTTACTATTTTTTATTTTAAGGTAGAAAGAAATATGAGAGTTGGTTGTGGGAACAAGAAGAGACATACCATATTTTGCAGCACTACGATGAAAATAGGAAAACACACGAGGAGCAATATCATCACAAAGATTCATTGGTTTAGATGTTGCTTCCTTTCTCATCTTAAGAAGATCTCTTATATCTCCAACCAAAAACCTATATGAATTCCCTTTTAGTCCTTGTTCTCTAAGCAATTTCTCTAGCTTCTTTGGCTTCAACCATAACCAATTCAGAACCTTCCATGCCCATATGAGAGAAAGTATCATCAAAGTGAAGAGAACTATTGCTATAGTTGTAGCCATTTGTGTGTAGAGTACTAATGGGTGAATGAAAGGAATTAGGGGAAGATGATAAAACAAAAAAAATTCGGTGAGCAAGAAAGAAGTATGATATGTCCTTGACTAAGATTTTAGTCGGTTTGATATTGTACTTTATTCATTTTAAGAATACGAGAGCTAACATATAGTCAACAATATCCTTAAAAAAAACAAATGGTCGACAATAATATTTCATTTTTGACAAATGTCACTTCCTTTTTCTATCAATCTTTTCTGTTGTCAAAAACATAGTATTTGATTCATTTTAAAAAGTATATTTCATTTTCTTTTTAATACGCCTCTTTATTTTTTTAGCAGGAGTGCATGACCAGGATTCTAAAAAGAAGACTTATACTAAGATTCAAGCAATGGCCTGAGAAGGCTTCAATTACTGTAGAAGGCTTCAACATTTGAATTATACCATTCGGACAATGGTTCTAGGTCTCTTGTGGAAGGGTGAACCAAAAAGTAAAGGGGATACTCCAAATAAAAACATGCCAGTTTTAATAGATATAATACTGATTGTAAAATTCTAACATGGTGATTTTTTCGGTTAGATCAGCTTATAAGGTGATTGAAAAGTTGTTGGTTTTAGAGGGTAATTTGAATAGTTGGGAGAAAAGGGTGTTTAGTCTTATTTGGAGGAGTCCGGCTCCCTTAAAAGTGATGACTTTCTCATGGACTGTCCTTTTGGACCATATTCCAACACATTTAAACCGTGTGATTTGTAATGTGTTGGACAAGAACCTTGTCCTTAATTGTGTTTTGTGCGATTTGGGTTAAGAAACATCTAACCATCTTTTTCTTCTTCATTGTAACGTGGTGGACAAACAAGGTGTAGCAAAAGGTGTGTTGGTCGGACAAGGCTAGTCAAAGGAAATTCCGTATAGGTGTGTGGCTAATTTGACATACCTCGATTTGGGTGATTTGAATAGTGAGAAAGGAGATAGTTCATAACAATAGGGTGCAGGCGATTTGGATGAAATAGTGGAAGAGGTAGAAGCGCTATCATGACATTGAGGTTGTTCTGTTGTTGTCTGCTTTGTACGGTGTATCAGATGTTTTTTCTCCGGCACATTTTTGGGGGTGTGTTAGTTTGGTGCCACATAAATATGGCACCGTTGTATTTTTTCTGTTTGTTTCCTTGTTCGTCTTGTGTGGGGAACCGGTATAATATATATGCCGTTTCAGAAAAAAAATTGCCAATTTCCAACTTGTAAAAATAAACAAAAACAATATGGTCACCAGCAGGGTTGGTTTTAGTCAAACTGAGAGCAAATGTGACGATTAGAACATGCATAATTACTTTATCACCTGTATACATATTTAACTTTCAGAGCCAGTTTCAATACATATGATAGTATTTGAAAGAGGTTTTTGGGTGTACTTTTTGAACAAATACTCTTTTGTTATATTATGAGCTTTCTATTTTACATCATAAGATTATTATTATTGTTTTCTATAAGTAACATTACAAGCATTCTAATAGTGGAATAAGCAAATATAAAGTTTACAATTCCACTTTACGTAGAATGATATGAGCACCATATTGTGGTTGAAGCGTAATTACTGTAGCCGGGGCATGAGCATAAGATGGAGAAAGTTCGAATGAGAAACGTTGTAAGATCATTGCAATCGCAACCTTTGCTTCCATCATGGAAAAGTTTTGTCCAATGCAAATTCTAGGACCCCCTGCAAATGGAAAAAATGAATTTCTTCCATTTGTTGCTTTCAAAACACCTTCAGAAAATCTCTCAGGATTGAACACCTTAGCATCTTCACCCCATAGTTCTATGTCATGGTGAACCATAATTATTGATAAGAATACCTGAACTCCGGCTGGCAATTCTAGGTTTCCAAGTTTCACATCTTTGTGAACACTTCGAGCAAGTGCGATTACTGGTGGGTATAACCTAAGAACCTCGTACAAAATCATCGTGACCTGTCTCAAAAAAGGTTATGTCAATCGTAAGTATCACGGCATATACTGTTTAATAAGAAGAGTAGAACACAATACTTACAATCTTAAGATGACTTAGCCCGTCAAAATCGGGTTTATTGTTGCCAAAGACCTGTAATACTTCCTCCCTTGCACGTGCTTGCCAATCAGGATACCTACTCAACAACACCATTGTCCAAACAAGCAAAACAGAAGTGGTCTCTTGGCCTGCAAAGTAGAATAGCTTGCATTCCTCTATTACATCATCAAGACTCATTCCAACATCCTTATTGTTGTCGTGTTCGGCCATTTCTTTGTGATTTGACTCCAAAAGTATACCTAATAAGTCATCCTTACTGGCTTCACCTGCCTTTAGTGCTCTTTCTCTCTTGTTAATCATATCTGTGAGTGAAGCTTTTATGTCTCTGTCAATTTCTCTCATTCTCCTAGGGGTAGTAGTTGGTAGAAACCTTCAAACTAAACATAATTAGTCTAGTCATTAATATGAAATGTAAGGAATGCTATTTCACGGATCCAAATTTCCATTTCTATATCACTAGAGTTACAGTGGTTGTTCGCGTGTTTTGGCAACAACAAACATTAGTTTTACTATTATAATTTCCATCACAATGATCAGTAATGAATCAGCACAGAATGACAGAATATATAACACACTGATTCCTAACGATGGTTACTACTTCTGAATAGTTTAATCCAAAATGAAGCATTTTTCGTATTCAACGTGCGATATAAAAATTAGTCTTACCTCCATCCAGGGATATAAACTTTCATCATAATTTTTGTTGTAAGTTCAGCTTGTTCGGTTTGAAGTTGAAATATTCTTTTTCCCTCTTCATAACTACTTCCAAACGCTGCTCTAGAAATAACATCACTGGCCAAATTTTGAAGGAAAGGCCATACATCCATTTCACATGACCCATCTGAAGCCAACATTCTCTCCCATTTGCTAATCAGATCATCGCAACTTTTGTGGAATATTGGTAACATGATCTGTTTTGTAAGAGACAAAGAGGTGTTAGATTAAGCACATGCAGATGTGCATTAAGAATTCAAATAATGTTTTCTTATAAACCTAATTTGTGATGCTTGAAAAGCTATATGGTGCAGACTAGATAAACACAACTGGATTCTCTATGTAGAAAAGGGAAAATTGCCTTCAATTTTTCTAAATGGAATGCAGGATTTATTATCTTTCTGTGCTTGCTCCATTGTTCTCCCTCAAGATTTACAAGACCATTAACTAGTAACCTGACATGCGGGTTCGCATTAGGCTTTCGGAAGTCGTAAATTTTGTTAAATACATCTTTAATTTGCTCAGGATCTGTTATGTTCACCCTAGGTGTTGGTCCAAACCAGATAAAAGAGTTCTTTCCTGCATGCCAAAGATATGCAAAAGGTATTAAACATCAGGAATTGATGAGAATAAATCAACTTATTATATATAGGTAGGTATTATGTATTGCCAATTTAAAAATATTAGGCCTTTCCAAATATTTGATTCATGCTCCACCCTACTTTAATAGTAGAAGCTGATAGAGGGAATTAATTTCACTGAAAATAATCAAAGTCATAGGTAGGAAGTTAGTTACCAATTTGGATACAATCCAAAGTCCTTTCATCTGTATGTTCCCTCTGCAAGAGAAGTATTCTCTATGCATTTAGTGGAAATATTGTGAGATTACGCTTATATAAGTATGAACTATGGTTATGATCCTCAGCGTTTGGATTCTCTACGGCTGCAACTTGGTGCCGGCAACTCTTTCTCGCAACTGAATCGTCTGTAACCCTCAGCAGAATCATAGCTATGACAGTGAGATTAATCTAAGGAAAAGTTCAACACTCTAAACAATTAATTCAAGGGTTGAAACCTTGACAGGGAGGGATGTAGAAACCAGAAAGGTTGTAAGTCCAAATCTATGTATTATAAAGAATGATAAAATATAAATACTTAGTTTAATTGCACTTTTGGTCTTCCTATTTTTATTATTTTACAAAAATGGTCCCCCTTTGTTCTAATTTGACAATTTTGGTCTTAATCAAACAATTGTATAAAGTATGACATGTTTTAAATGAAATTATTAGATGATCTTTACCCATCATTAGATCATATACCACGTCATTTTAAAGCATATCACATAATCAATGTTTTACTTCAAAACTACGTTTTACTTCAAAACTATGATGGAGGGACCAAAATTGTTAAACAGATGGACCAAATCCGCAAATTTGAGAAAATAGAGGGGTCAAAATTGCAATTAAACGAAAATACTGGTTTGCCCACATGGCATTTTTTTTAGGGGTGACCACATGACATTTGAAGCTAACGTTTCTATTCATTTAGGTATTGCCAATTCTCTCCTATTTCTATACTAGCAATCAATTATCCCTCTTTATTACATAAATATATCCAAATTCCAGCAATTAATGATCATAATAATTAAGTGGGGCATTTTTTTTTAGGGTTAAAATGTCTTTACCTCCTGTAATTTGGGCGAGTTCCGGTTTACCCCCCTGTAAAAAAAAAAGTTTAGATTCCAACCATGTAAAATAAGATTTTTTGATTTTAGCCCCTGACACATGTGACTGTGCAGAATTGCTAGCGTGGCGAGCTGAGTGGCATGCTGACTGTATAATTAATTTTGTTTTTCATTTTTTTAAAGGTACACATGACATTTGTGCCTATTTTTTTAAATTTTTTTTAAAAATTTGTAAAAATAACAAAAAATTCAGGATTTTTTTTATTACGAAAAATATTTTCCAAAAATTCCAAAATTTATAATTCACGAAAAATATATATTTCAATTTTTTTTAATTTTCCATAATGTTTTAAAAAAAATCGAAAATTTTGAAATATATATTTCAAAAAAAATAAATTCAAATTATTTTCGAAAATTTGGAAATATATATTTTCTGAAATTTAAAACAGATATTTTTTTTCGAAAAAAAAGTTTTTTAAATTTTCTCAACAAAAGAAATCTGGAAAATATTCTTATTTTTGAAAATCTGGATACAAATTAATTTAAAAATTTAAGAAAATTCAGATTTTTTTTTTCGAAAATTTATTCCAGAATTTTTTTTACAATGTGTTTCCTTTATATATATATATATATATATATATATATATATATATCCAAAAAATTATATGAAAAATACAAAAATTTCTAAACTTACTATATTTTGAAATTGTTTAAAAAAAATCCAAATTAAATTAAAATTTTAAAAATATTCAAAAAATAACAAAAGCTAATTTTAGAATATTTATTTTTTTCTGATTTTTTTAATTTTTTGAAAAAAATCCAATTTTTTTTCGTTTTTAAAAAAAAAAATTCTTTTTTTTAAATTTTTTGAAAATTAATTTTCAGTTTTTTTTTATCTTTTAAATATAATTTTTTAAACCATTACACACATGTCAGGTTTTTAAAAAATTAAAATTAAAATAATTACACAGTGGCGTGCCACGTCAGCGTCCGTTACACACGTGTCAGGTTTTAAAAAAAATAAAAAATAAAATAATTATACAGTGACATGCCACGTCAACGTCATGATGGGGTCATGAGTGTTTTGTGGAGAATCTTCATATTACAGGGGTGTTTTGTGGAGAATCTTCATATTATAAGGTTGAAATCTAAATTTTTTTTTACAGGGGTAAACCAGAACTCGCCCAAATTACAGGGGGTAAAGACATATTAACCTTTTTTTTTTATTGACAAATGTTAGTAGTAGTTGTTAAATTAATATTTAAAAAATGTTAACTAGTACCCATGACATTAGTTAAGGAAGTAAATATTTTTTTTCCGAACAAAGTTAATAAAGTAAATATAGTAACTTTATCTTGGAACTTATGTATTTTATTAAATATATAGTTTTTTAATAAATAATTGTTGTTTTTCAATAAAAAATTACTATTTTTAGATTTTTTAACATGTGTAGTATTATTGCACATGTTAGACAAACCCATATTGTAATAATAGTATATTAGAACTAAGTATAGTCAAACTCTTAAAAATGCTCTTTTCAATTCCACTAGTTAGTATTATTTTGTTCAGGTTGAAACTAAAGATCTCCAATTTCTTCAACCCTTAACTCAAATCAATTAAGCTTCTCAACCCCTATGTGGGACACTAGTAGTCTATACAGGGGATGGAGATCATGTATTAAATGGATTTTTCTATGAAAAATTGAATAATTAATAAAGATGAGAGTTTGATATAAAAAGGGGACATACCATGTTTTGCAACACTTTGTTGGACAAAAGAATACACACGAGGCACAATATCATCCGAAAGATTCATCGGTTTAGATGTTGCTTCCTTTCTTATCTTAAGAAGATCTTTTATGTCTCCAACTAAAATCCTATATGAATTCCCTTTTAGTCCTTGTTCTCTTAGCAGTTTTTCTAGCTTTTTTGGCTTCAACCATAACCAATTCAAAATCCTCCATGCCCATATGAGAAAAAGTGTCAACAAGGTGAAGAGAATTATTGATGTAGTTGTAGCCATTTCTGTGTTGTGTGTACAGAGTAATATTTGGTGGACGAAAGAAAGTAGGGGAAGATGATAAAGTGGTAAAACACTTATTATGAGAAAGTATTCTATGAGCAAGAAAGAAGTATATGATTTGATATGCTGCACTTAAAAAAGTCCATGACACGTCTTTGACTAAGATTTTTGTTGCTTTAACATTTCATATCAACACTATTATGACCTAATTTTTTTTGGATAGATCCTAATACTTTATCATTTTTTTTAATATAAAAAATAGGCTTAATTGATCATCTAAAGCTTAATTGATCATCCCTTAACTAATTTTATTTTTATTTTAGTACCCTAATTATTAAATGTTTCAAATTAGTCTTATAACTCTTCTAACGTTTACCATTTTGGTCATCTCTGTTAGTTTCTAACATTAAATGTCTAAGGTGAACCAACTTTGTAGATGTTCTACGGTCTACCATAGACTTTATTAAATTTTTTAAATTTTAATAGTTTGTTCATTTTTTTTTAAATGATGATTGTTGAATCATGGAGGAATCTATCGTAGTTTATAATGAACCACAACCACCTAATTTTTCTTCATCTTCTTCCCCTACCAATCTTCTTCATTTGCATCTTTATTCATCTTCCCCTACCTAGAAAATTACAAAATTTCATAGTTATTTTCCGAAAACCCCAACACAACATATTCTAGAAAATTACAAAATTTCATAGCTATCATCGATCCAGAAAAATCCTTCACAAAATATTTTGCAGAAACCCCATAAAAATTTCCAGCAAAACTTAGTATCAACAGCACTGCAAATTCCAAAATACTCTCATCTTAAAGTACCTTCAAAATTGCAATTCCAAAATTTTGGTCATTATTTACATTCTTCTTCGGGAACAACATAGATTAATTAGGGTTACACAGATTCATCTCGGACCCAAAATCTAAGAGAGTTAGCTACTCGTAATTGAGTTTACAAATAGCATAATCATTGAAATAATTAAAACATACATGAACTGAGTTAAGGATGATGAAATCAGCCTTCCAGCAGTCTTCAGGTCCTAAAATCGCAGTTTTTCTCCTTAAAATCGTAACCCCTTGTTTCTGGATTTGGTTCAGCTTAAATAGGCAAAATTTTCTAGGTCAAAAATCGCGGCACGGTTGAGAAAATCGCGCCGCGATTGCTTCAATATTTTCAGATCCTTCTGTTGAATCGCGCCACGCCTCACAAAATCGTATCACGATTCTGCGTTTCAAAAACATGCCTCTCTGCCAAAGAAATCGTGCCACGGTAATGCAAAATCGTGCCACGATTTGTTGCTTTCAGCACCTCCAAATTTCTTGCTTTTATGGCTCTTTGATACTTCATATTGCTTCAGAACTCTACCAATTTGTCAAAATAAATCCTAAATATTACGTAATGACAGCATGTCATCAGAGTTCATTGTATATTTGTGCGCTTTCTAAATCCAATCGTTGATCACCAATCTTAAATGACATGTGGACAAGGAGTTAACAGTTTTTAGAAAAAACTAACTGAGAGGACCGAAATAGTAAACAATATAAGATTTATGGGACCAATTTGAATCGTAGGACACTCATAGCTATCTCTCTCTCTCTCTCTCTCTCTCTCTCTCTCTCTCTCTCTCACTTAGTAGTTCTACAAACGGGAAACCCTATTAGCGTCTACCTTATCAAGGGCCTAGCAGATTTTACTCAGTATTAGTAATGTCACCTCATAAGTACTTAAAATAAGGATCAACCTCCTCAACCTGCGATTGGACATGACCGGGTTCATAACAATGTTCTGTGTGAGGTGTCTTGATTTGAGTCTGAAGAAGATCTTCAGGAAATTACGTGGGTCGACCAGTTGTCCGTTAAGTTCGACGTCGAGGCGCCCGATGCGTCAGAAAGGGTAAGCAGCCAGTATAGTGGGTGATACTGACTATGTACGACATCTTGTTGTTGGAACTTAATGTGACCGTCTCTTTTAACGGCTTCGAAATGAGGGCTCTCCACCACTTGAAGATATCACCTTCTCAGCTTCACCCTATGTCATGGGCGCTCGTGAAGGTGTTTCAGTTCTGGTGCGAGTATAAAGGGAATCGGCCTTTGCTCCGTCTCTTTTTTACAATGGTTAGGGTTCAACGGAAGCCTAAGAATGGTCCTCAGAGTTGGGTGTTCCTGCACCAAAAGATGAAGTCCTTTGATAACTTTGTGAATTCTCTGAAATCCTGGAAGCATAAGTATGTGGTGCTTCGTCCCTTGAATAGGCGTGCCCACACATGTATTTTTCAGGTCCCCCATGATTCCCTGGAGGATCATTTAGATTCAGAAATTCCTGACTCGGAGGCTACTCAGGATTCTAATTTTGTTACAAAGTGGCAGGCGCAAAACCGTTGTCCAGCTTGTGGTGGCGGTTCTCCGAGCACGTTAGCCTCTCCTCTTTCTCGCCTTGCCTCCCTCTCTTTGTGTTTTGCATTTTTATTTCATGCTGTGTTCCAGAGAGTTTCATTCGTTGTCGTCTTCGGATAACATTTTGTTTCATGTTGCGGCAGGGTCGCTTGTTTGTTTGTGTTTGAGTAAGCCTTAATAGCCAATCTATATTGATTGCATTTGGTTTTTTATCATGATATTGATATAAATTTATATTGTGAATATATATAATAATAAGACATTTCTTTGTTGATTTTGTTTTGTTTCAAAATAACAAAGTCCCTAGAATAGTTAGTCCGTTTAATGGAACATTAAGTATAACTTAATTGTGAGACCCCATTAAACATACATACATTATTCTTAAAGTATCCGTAGTCAAGCTTTATTGTGAAGTGGGATATCATTAAAGCATAGAGACTATTATGTGGATAGACTGATGATCACATCTCACAGATCATGGATAAAGAGTTATTAAGTCTTCACATAGATATAAATAGGAACTCTAGAAACAATAGAAACCCAACCTCAGATAAAAATACACACTCTTCCTCAATCAAGTCTTTTCCAAGCCATAGTGAGATCGTTCACTCGTACAGCTTTACCAAAGAGGTTACCCACTTAATGGAAAATTTCCTCTCTCCAAACATGAAGCGGTACTGCAAATCATTTTAACCAAACAACCCTCCCTTTAGGTGCAAAGGAAAGTTACCACTGCTCCAAGCTGCCAAACCACAAGGACCACCAAAACTTATGTAAAAGACAAACATCTTGCAACATACCATCCATAAGTGCAAATCATTTTAACCAAACAACCCTCCCTTTAGGTGCAAAGGAAAGTTACCACTGCTCCAAGCTGCCAAACCACAAGGACCACCAAAACTTATGTAAAAGACAAACATCTTGCAACATACCATCCATAAGTGCAAATCATTTTAACCAAACAACCCTCCCTTTAGGTGCAAAGGAAAGTTACCACTGCTCCAAGCTGCCAAACCACAAGGACCACCAAAACTTATGTAAAAGACAAACATCTTGCAACATACCATCCATAAGTGCTCTAAGCAACATCAAGTCACCTCCCATTGAAACCATATCGCGATTGAATAAAAACCACCATGTTATGAAAGTGACTCAAAATTGGTTTTCTGGAAGTGCAAAATCGGGGACCGAACTGGACTTATCGGTGGACTAATTTAACTTGGTATTCTCGGCCTTGCATGCATGAATTTTTGGCGGCCGATTTATGGAGTTCGGTGGCCGAATTCTCATAACAGCATAAAATTGATTCGTATTTTTATGGGACAGATTGTTCCAGTTTTTTTAGGATTCTTTTACTATAAATATAGACCATGTATCAGAGTAAACCTTGAGATAAAGGGGGCTGAAACAAGGGTTTGGGAAGCAACACGAAACTATGTTTTGTATAGAGGTTGCTCTTGGCAACAAACACTAGGGTTGGGGTTGATTTACCTTGGGAAACACTATTAGGATTGAGTCTCTTGGTTACGGGAAGAGATTGAGACTTTGGGTATAATTAGGAAGGAGACTTATTCTTGTAACCCATTGATATCTCTTTTTTAAAGTTATTCATCATTATAGTGAAACAGAGGGCTGCTCTCTCCCTATTTTAGGTCAGGTCAGTTTTGGACCGAACTGGATAAACAAATTCTTTTGCGTTCTCTCTTTCTTTCTCTCGCTGTTTTCTACTTTTTCTTGTGTCTAATTTCTGTCCACTTTGATATCGGTTGCTTAATTAACTTGCTCTATACATCAAGTTGTTATTGGTGTGATTTTTCATCAAATCCATAACAATTGGCGCCCACCGTGGGGTAAGGGTCAAAGGATAATCAAGTACCATTGGTTCAAAATGGGATATTGAGAAGTTTACCGGAGATAATGATTCTGGGTTATGAAAGGTAAAGATGGAAGCAGTTTTGATACATCAAAAGTGTGAGAAAGCTTTGAATGGTGAAGGTGCGTTAACCGGTCACCATGTCACGAGCGGAGAAGACCGAGATGGTGGACAAGGCAAGGAGTGTCATTGTCTTGTGCATCGGGGATAAAGTTTAGAGAGAAGTAGCGAAGGAACCAACCGCGGCATCGATGTGGTCAAAGTTTGAATTTTTGTATATGACAAAGTCTTTGGCTCATTGACAATTCCTAAAGCAACAACTTTACTCATTCAAGATGGTAGAGTCAAAGGTCATCATGGAGAAACTTGCAGAGTTCAACAAAATCCTTGATGATTTGGAGAATATTGTCTCGGAAGGTTATGAGGATGCAAGTGTTTTGGTGGTGGGTTGTTTAGAGGATGAAGAAGGTGATGTTTCTCACCTTGAAAGTGATACCTGGTGGAGCGGTGGTCGTCTGCAGAGACGTTAAACACTCAACATCAGCCTGGAGAGACGGTGGTAAGAATGCTCATGGTCATTCTGGAGAGGCAGAGGTAACAATACTCATTATCTACCTGTTGATGTGGAGTTTTAAGGTGGAAGACATAGTGTCATGTATGCGTTTGCTAGTTGAGAGGTAGAAAGCTCAGCTTGGGGTGGAGTTGAACACACCGGGAATGATATGACTATGGAGGACCTTGGGTGCTATGCTCTAGTGGTGAGCAAATGTTTTCTTCATGAAGACGGAAGACATTCTGGAGGTTGAAGAATATATAACACAACTTGCGGTATTATCCTAAAAATCCAAGGGTGATTGGATGCAAGGAGATCTTCAAGGAAGCGGGAGATGTCCCGTGTGGAAGAGGTTATGGTGGATACTTGTGGAACTACCTAAAATTCCTAGTGTAGTTGGACTGCAAGGACCTTCGAGAAGGCGGAAGACATTCCGATGGTTGACGGGGTTAAGGTGTGTACTTGTGGATTACCCTAAAAAGCCAAGGGTGATTGGATGCAAGTAGATCTTCAAGGAAGCGGGAGATGTCCCATATTGAAGAGGTTATGGTGGATACTTGTGGAACTACCTAAAATTTCTAGTGTAGTTAGACTGCAAGGACCTTCGAGAAGGCGAAAGACATTCTGATGGCTGTAGGGATTAAGGTGTGTACTTGTGGAGCTACCTAAAATTCCTAGCGTAGTTAGAAGCAAGAATCTTCAAGAGGCGGAAGGCATTCCGATGGTTTAAGAGGTAAGGTGTAAACTTATGGAGCTACTTGGTGTAGTGGAAAGTAAGGGAAAGAGCAGCAAGGTGGTTGATGGTTTCGCACCATCACTAAATTAGAGTGAAAGTGGAGATTGTTGTGAAAGTGACTCAAAATTGGTTTTCTGGAAGTGCAAAATCGGGGCCCGAACTGGACTTATCGATGGCTGAATTTGACTTGGTTTTTTTGGCCTTGCATGCGTGAATTTTTGGCGGCCGATTTATGGAGTTCAGTGGCCGAATTCTCGTGACAGCATAAAATTGATTCGTATTTTTATGGGCCAGATTTGTTCCAGTTTTTTGAGGATTCTTTTACTATAAATATAGACCATGTATCAGAGTAAACCTTGAGATAAAGGGGGCTGAAACAAGGGTTTGGGAAGCAACACGAAACTAGGGTTTGTATAGAGGTTGCTCTTGGCAACAAACACTATGGTTGGGATTGATTCACCTTGGAAAACACTATTATGATTGAGTCTCTTGGTTACGGGAAGAGATTGAGACTTTGGGTAAAATTAGGCGGGAGACTTATTCTTGTAACCCATTGATATCTCTTTTGTAAAGTTACTCATCATTATAGTGAAACGGAGGGCTGCTCTCTCCCCCAGATTAGGTCAGGTCAGTTTTGGACCGAACTGGGTAAACAAATTCTTTTGTGTTCTCTTTTTCTTTCTCTCGTTGTTTTCTACTTTTGCTTGTGTTTAATTGCTATCCACTTTGTTATTGGATGTTTGATTAACTTGCTTCACACATCAAGTTGTTATTGGTGTAATTTTTCATCAAATTTACAACACATCCATTATGCTTGTGTTTAAACGCCCTCCCAAACACTTCCACAACTCTACTAACCAATCCTTATAGACCCTCGCTTCGAAAGAGTATAGTGATATAGGGTTCGGCAAAGGCGGACGATTAGTAGTTACACGACTTTCCTCATTTCGAGATGAGAGGGCATCTACTCATGACTTCCCATACCCATAGACCACCTTACTTCCCTTCACAATAAAATTCATTATCCCAACATTAATTATACTGCCACTGCTCAATCAAAAACAACGATGGGATTCTTTGTATAAGAGCAGGCTTCAAGCATTTGAATTATACCATTCAGATGATGGTTCTATTTCTCTTGAAGAAATGTGAACCAAAACAGTTGAGTTACAATGAACCTCCACGTAGGTAAGGGATAATTAGTCTTAAGAGATGATATGATACTATTTGTACCAACCTGTAAAAAAAAAACAATATGGCTACTTGCAGGGTAAGTTTTAATCAAACTAAGAGCAAATTTTGAAGATTATAACATGCATCATTACTTCATCACCCGTAATACTGATGCATATTTAGCTTTCAGAACCAGCTTCAATACAATTGATAGTATTTGAAAAAGGTTTTTCAATGAACTCAAGGCATTTTTGACTTTAAGTCAGAAACTAATCCGTCGAAATATAGAGATCCACTTAAAGGGTTAATATATCTGAAGAAATACTTCTTTATTACATTACGATCATTCATATAAAGTTAAAAACATGCATTTAAGTTTTTAAGAAACAACATTACAAGCACTCGAATATTGGAATAGGTAAATTATAAATTTTACAATTCCACTTTATGTAGAATTATATGAGCACCATATTGTGGTTGAAGGGTAATTCCAGGAGACGGGGCATGAGCATAAGATGGAGAAAGCTCGAATGAGAAACGTTGTAAAATCATTGCTATTGCCATCTTTGCTTCCAACATAGAAAAGTTTTGTCCAATGCAAATTCTAGGACCCGCTCCAAATGGAACAAATGAATTTCTTCCATTTGTTGCTTTCAAAACACCTTCAGAAAATCTCTCTGGATTGAACACCTTAGCATCTTCACCCCATAGTTCTACGTCATGGTGAACCAAAACTACCGGTAAGGTAATTTGCACTCCGGCAGGTAATGTTAGGTTCCCAAGTTTCACATCTTTGTGAACACTTCGAGCAAGTTCGATTACTGGTGGGTATAACCTAAGAACCTCATACAAAATCATGGTGACCTATCTCAAAAAAGGTTAATGTCAATGGTAGGTATCAAGGCATATATATTGTTTAGTATGATGGGAAGAACACAATACTTACAATCTTAAGATGACTTAGCCCGTCAAAATCGGGTTTATTGTTGCCAAATACTTGTAATACTTCCTCCCTTGCACGTGATTGCCAATCAGGGTACATACTCAACAACACCATTGTCCAAACAAGCAAAACAGAAGTGGTCTCTTGCCCTGCAAAGTAGAATAGCTTGCATTCCTCTATTACATCATCAAGACTCATTCCAACATTCTTATTGTTGCCATGTTCTTCCATTTCTTTGTGATTTGACTCTAAGAGTATACCTAACAAATCATCCTTTGTTGCTTCACCTGCCTTTAGTGCTCTCTCTCTCTTGTTAATCATATCTGTAAGTGAAGCTCTTACGTCTCTTTCAATTTCTTTCATTCTCCTAGGGGTATTAGTTGGTAGAAACCTTCAAAATAAACATAATTAGTCTCATAATTAATGTGATATGTAGGGAATGCTATTTCGCGGATCTTACTCCTCCAAAGTGAGCAACTAACTTTAGTGTATAAAAAATTAATGCTAAACCATCGATCCATAAATAATAGTTGTTTTTACAAGCACATGTATAAACTATCACGTGTGTCTAACAATGTGTATCTTTTGGTCTTCATACTTTAGTTTGTACTATCTTTCCATCAGAATGATAAATAATGAATCAGCACAGAATTTATAACACACTGTTTCTTAATGATGGTTCTTATTTCTAAATAGTTTATCCAAAATGAAGCATTTTCATATTTAACTTGCAATATAAAAATTAGTCTCACCTCCATCCAGGAATATAAACTTTCACCATAATTTTTGTTGTAAGTTCAGCTTGTTCGGTTTGAAGTTGAAATATTCTTTTTCCCTCTTCATAACTACTTCCAAATGCTGCTCGAGAAATAACATCACTGGCAAAATTTTGAAGGAAAGGCCATACATCCATTTCACATGATCCATCTGAAGACAACATTCTCTCCCATTTGCGAATCAGATCATCGCAACTTTTGTGGAATATTGGTAACATGATCTGTTTTGTAAGAGACAAAGAGGTGTTAGATTTTTTTTTATATTTTTATTTTTTAAACTAAAGAGGTGTTAGATTAAGAATTCAAAGCATGCTTTTTTTTATAAACCTAACTTGTGATGCTTGCAAAACTATATGTTTCAGACTAGATAAGCACGATTGGATTCTCTATGTAGTAAAGGGAAACTTGCCTTCAATTTTTCCAAATGGAATGCAGGATTTATGATCTTTCTGTGCTTGCTCCACTGTTCTCCCTCAATACTTACAAGACCATAAGCTAGTAACCTGACAAGTGGGTGCGTATTAGGCTTTTGGAAGTCGTACATTTTGTTAAATACATCTTTAATTTGCTCAGGATCTGTTATGTTCACCCTTGGTGTTGGTCCAAACCAGATAAAAGAGTTCTTTCCTACATGCCAAAGATATGCAAAAAGTATTAAACATCACAAATTGATGAGAATAAAGCAACTATTAGGTAAGAAGTTAGTTACGAATTAGGATATAATCCAAAGTCATTTCTTCTGTATGTTCCCTCTGCAAGAGAAGTATTCTCTATACATTTAGTGGAAAATGAGATGATTTTACATCCAAAAGAAAAATAATGTTAGATTACTCTGATGGTTGTTCTATAAGTATGAACTATGGTTCTGATCCTCAGTGTTTGGATCCTCTACGACTGCAATATGGTTTGGGAACTCTTACTCGCAAGGCGCAACTGGATCCTCCATAACCCTCCTATCTCTTGGCTGAATCATAGCTATGAGATTAATCTAAGGACTAAGTCTAAATCTATGCATTATAAAGAATGATAAAATTAAAAACTTTTTTGCCTACATGACATATTTTTAAGGGTGACCACATGACATTTGAAGCTAATGTTTCTATTAATTTAGGTATTGCGAATTCTCTCCTAATTTTATACAACTTGAGATTTTTATTTTTGTTACTAACAAGTACTACTTCGTCTCTATTATAAGAGAAAGTTAACTTTTTAGGTTTATCTAATAAATTATGTATTTAATCTATATTAGGGACTAAATACACCATTTATTGAATAAATCTAAAAAGTAAACTTTATCTTATAATAAAAACAAGGTGAAGTACAATCGAAGGACACTAAACTAGTAATCTATTGTCCCTCTTTATTACCTAAATATATCTAATTTTCAGCAATTAATTATCATAGAGCATTGTTTTTTAATGGCAAATGTTAGTAACCAGTTATAGATTAATATTTATTGCTTCGTTCAGTTTTAAACCTAGCAGCTTCAATTCCTTCGGCCCTTACTCAAACCCCTAATGGGGGCACTGTTAGTCTACATGGGATGGAGCTCATTTAATAAAGGGATTTTTCTATGGAAAATTGAATAATTAATAAAGATGAGAGTTTGTTAGAAAAAGGGGACATACCATGTTTTGCAACACTTTGTTGGACAAAGGAATACACACGAGGCACAATATCATCAGAAAGATTCATGGTTTTAGATGTTGCTTCCTTTCTCATCTTAAGAAGATCTCTTATGTCTCCAACTAAAAGCCTATATGAATTTCCTTTAAGTCCTTGTTCTCTTAGCAACTTTTCTAGCTTTTTTGGCTTCAACCATATCCAATTCAAAATCCTCCATGCCCATATGAGAGAAAGTATCATTAAGGTGAAGATAATTATGGCGGTAGTTGTGGCCATTTGTGTGCAGAGTAATAATTGGTGGAAAAAAGAAAGTAGTAGAAGATGATAAAAGAGGAGATATATATAATTTGATATGCTGCACTTTAAAAAGTCCAAGACACATGTCCTTGACTAAGAATTTTGTTGGTTTCACATTTCATATTAACACTATTATGACCTAACTT
The DNA here is from genome assembly GCA_946800305.1 of Medicago arabica. Lineage (NCBI taxonomy): Eukaryota > Viridiplantae > Streptophyta > Magnoliopsida > Fabales > Fabaceae > Medicago > Medicago arabica. Next base: position 41,201,946 of record OX326971.1, on the reverse strand, counting down.
TTTTAGTAGACCTTAATGTTGGCCCCACCATGTGTGGGTATTGTTTCCAGTCAAAGACAATTACCAGAAGTAATTGCAAATAGTTCTAACTATGCATGAGGTGAAAATTTCTACTCTAGAAAGGCTATTTTACTAGCTTGCGGTGCAGACCATGTGGAATTCACATTTAACTTGCTGCAACATTTGACAAAGGAGATTTGGATTCACATTTTCTCATTTTGATAAAGCCTAACTCCACGATCAACTTTTTTGGATTCAAATCCTTCCCGCCTTGAGAATAACTGCTTTAATTTTCTTAGAAATCGTGGTTAGATGTAGCACAACCCCATAAAACCGGCTTGTAAAGTGAAGATTGCCCTCACTTATAAACACATTGTCAGGCCATAACATATCCGATATGAGACTCTTAACACACCCCCTCACGATCAGCACTATTGAGCTTGGATCGTGGACATAAATGGTGGATGACCCGATAGCGGAAACCTGATAGCAGGTGGCCCAATAGATTTTGAGAGGCTCTGATACCATTTTAGAAATGATGGTTGGACCTAACAGACTTCGATGAACTTGCACATTGGCTTATGTCTTGTCAAACTTCGGGACCTTTAGACCCTTTCGCGTGCTAAGTCTAAATCTCGTCAAAATCTTTATGCTGAAGAGGAAAGACTTCGATTCCTGCAAATATAAAAGTCAACAAATATTGACCGCATTAAATGAGCCTATTGAAAATACAAGCTAAGAGAGAAAATCATGAAGAATTTCACCTAGTTCAATCAATTTTTCAATTGGTTCATTTTCAAATTCATCATCGTAATCACTTCTGATTTTTTAAATTGATGTTTCTTTTTTGTTTTGAATTATTTTGCATAAGACACTAAACACATCATAAGACTCATCCTTGCTTCTCAAGAATTTCACCCAAATCCATCTGCTAAAGTTATCAACAATTCCAAATCCATATTTATTTTCATTGATAAAGTCTCCCGTAGCTTAAAGGTAGAAACAATGTTTTTGAATTCGAAAGGAGTTTCAACCAATTTTACTTTTTGACATACCTCACAAAGAGGATCTGATGTATATTCCAGATCAAGTAGGCCTATAGCAAATTTTAACTAGCTAAGCTTAGATTCATTCGTAAGTAGCCATATTTTAATGGGTCGTCTTAGGTTAGTTTTCTAGGACTGATTCATTCAGTGTTTCAAGCTTGAAGGATTTTAATATTGAACAAGATTTCTTCTCATGTCCTCTTTTTAAGAAGTATGAACAAGCTACATGATTTGGCTTATCCAAACCATGAACATTAGGTTTTTGTTCATCTTCCCGTATAACCAATTCCCTTAAAAATTACTTCTTTATATATAAACTCTTAAAAAGAAAATTCATTTTTTAAGAGTTACAAGTTTTAGGTAGAACATATTAAGCAATTTTTAAATCGCCATTTTCCTTTGACGGGTTGATTTGATGGGTTAGTTGATTTTGTTAGAAATTATGGAGTAAAGGGTATTTTGGACAATTAAAGAATAAAAGGTATTTTTGTGAAGTTATTAAAAAATGAGGGTTTTGAGGAATTAAGAGAACATGGATGTATGAATAAAAGAGAGGTTTAAGTGAAGTAATAATTAATTATGTAGTGTTTTTTTCATGAGAATGAATATAGACTAATCTCATTAAGAGTTGTGAGAATTAAGCCAATAAAAATATGGATATAAATAAGTGACTATTACTTTTCTCATCCTATGCCAGAAAATTGACAAAAATACCCCTAGTTAGGATTTTATAATCTGAACCTTATTGTTAGCATTTTCCGGATTACAAAATCTGAAATATTACAAACTATATATATTTTGTGTTGTATTTGATCTCACAGGTCTGTGCTGGCCGTAGTAGAATCTCCGCATAAGTTGCAAAGCAATTGCAGGGATTCTATGAACGGTCCACAATGACCATGACACCATAAACAGTCCTAAAAAACTAAAAAAAATGTTTAAGAAAATGTAAGAAAAGTGATGTAGCGAATAATGAAGGAATTTGTTGAAGATGCAAGCTACTTATAGCCTTAAACAAGTCATATATGATAACTACAATCAAATGATATTTTTTCCATGGCCCAACCGTCCAAAAATACATTAAACACACTACAAACCGTCCAAACATTTAGTGAAACGCCATCTTCCAACTAAACTGAGAGGTTTTGGATTATATAATTTGAACCAAGAGTAAATATTTTCGGATTATATAGTGCTAACAGCCCAAGACTGTGTTTAAGTTTCATTTTTGATAGGTTTTCATGGCCAATGACGTAGGATTTTTTTTAAAAAAAAGGGTACAAAAATAATTAAACAACTTAAATTAAAGACAAAATTACACTGATACTCTCTTAACTTAATATCAAGTAACGTTTTAATCTTTTATCTTTTTATTTCCATTTCAATCCTTTATCTTTGTAATTGTTAACACTATTATCCTTTTTTTTTTTTTTACAAAAATCGAGCAAATTCATAACAAAAACCATTTTTCAACAAAAAAACTCATATCTTCGTAAAAAACTCAGAATCACATATATTCATAAAACCCCCCTTCACCATTTCAACTTATGTGTATCAAATTCGTGCTCTCTATCATTGTTTCATGCTGAAAATGAATCTCAATCTCAACCTCTTATACAACATACACCAATTAACCTCTTCCACAACAACCTCACCACCATCCCCTTGTTGTCACTTTGCCTTACTGCCACTTTTCCCTTGTGTGTGTGTGAGAGAGATATTTGGATTATAAATCTGCATCTTAATGTTACTTTTGGGTTTTGAATTGCTGGTTTTGGAGTGTTGGTTTTGTGCGCTGAATTAAAGCATTTACTCTCCAACACATATTCATCTCTTTTATTGCTTTGTGTTATATATGGTAAACACTCGTTTGGCCATGGCATATGGATTGTAACTTGTAAGAGCAGTGAAAATCAATTGACAATTAATAAGTTTATGTGAAACTTGTAGCTTATAAGATTATGTGAAACAAAGAGTGAAGTTGGGTTGCATTTTGTTTTCTAGAATTTTTATGAATGTTTGGGTTTTTGGTTTTTGTTGATGAAGATAGGGGTTTATTGATGAAGAACTTATTTTTGTTATGAATTTGCTGGGTTTTTGAATTTTTTATGTGAAAAAGGATAATAGTGTTAACATTTAAAAAGATAAAGGATTAAAATGAGAAAAAAAAATAAGATAAAGGACCAACATGTTACCTGAAATTAAGTTAAGGGACTATTAGTATAATTTTGCCTACATTAAAACAAGAAAATAATAGAACAATTGAATCTTCTTGGAAGGTAATCATATAGGTGATTTTGAACTTGATCATGCTGGTCTGCCAACTGACATATTTCGATCGGAAGGTCAACTGGATCAAGTTCATAAGAACCTCTTCGGAATCAGATCTGCAACATAACAATGAAAGAAAAGGTATTTCAAGAGGATTGTTTTGATTTAGATCATGATGCCTTGTCAACTGAGATATTTATATCGTCAAGGCATCAAGATCTAGCTCATAGCAATCTCTTGGTGTTCAGAGTGATTTTTTTTGTTTTACAACAAATGAACCAAGCGAACTTATTTATAGAAGTTTTTGTGTGTCGTGGACCACAGAAACTATCGGTGCAATGTGGACCACAAAAAAAAATTGCGTTGAACTATTTCGGATTATATAGTCTGAACTGGACTTATACCCTATATTTCTTGGTATATTTGACAACATGATGAAGATCTTCAAATTTTCTATCTATTTATCTTTTTAAATGAACATCTTTAACGTAAAGTTCAACAGAGAGATGTTTGACATCATGATGAAGATCTTCAGAATATATCCATCTATATTTTTAAATGAACGTCTTTATAGTAAAGTTAAGAGGAGAGATGTTTGATAGCATGATGAAGATCTTCATAATCTATCTATCTATATTTTTAAATGAACATCTTTAGCGTAATGTAAAGAGGAGAGATGTTTGACAACATGATGAAGTTCTTCAGAATCTGTCTATTATATTTTTAATTGAACTTCTTTAGCGTAAAGTTAAGAGGAGAGATGTTTGATAGCATGTTGAAGGTATTAAGAATCTATCTATCCATATTTTTAAATGAATGTGTTTAGCGTAAAGTTCAACATAGAGATATTTGACAACATGACGAAGATATTTAGAAACAAAATCTAACAACATAATTAAACAACATAAAACTGATCATAGAACACATAACAAAAACAACAAAAAACACGTAATAAAATCATGTTCTGAACTATTTCAGATTATATAATCCGAAATATCTCTCACCCTACATAAAATACGAAGTTTCTCTCATTTTCACCCAATATTTAAGCATTTCGGATTTTATAATCCAAAAACCTTTGATAGGGTTTCAATTTATATAATCTAAACCAAGTTAGAGTTTTTTACGGTGGTATGTTGCTCATTAAACACGTTTTTCAAAGATTTTTACCAACTTTAATGACCGTTAAAACCCCTTTGAACACTTTTTTTGACTATGCATTAAGTTTAGGTACAATTTATGCCCCCATCCCCCCTATAAATATCTTTCCAACCTTCATAATTTCTCACACCATCAACTCACACTCTCTCCTCCTCTTCCTTCTACAAAAATGTGTCTGACCTTTTATAGAAAGAGGGGTGCGAGGTTGGGTTGTTTAGGTGCAAGATTTACCAACAAGGTCTATGTCGCCCTTGAATGGAAACAAACCTTACCCCCCCCCCCCCCCCCCCCCGCACCAGGCGATATCTATCACAACCCAAATCAAAATGCTCTTTTATTATACTATTAGTGTACTATTTTACATATAAGCATTCTAATAATACAATAATCAAATTATACAAATTTATAGTTCCACTTTGTGTAGAATTATATGAGCACCATATTGCGGCTGAAGCGTAATTACCGTAGCCGGGGCATGGGCATAACTTGGAGAAAGTTCAAATGAGAAATGTTGTAAAATTGTTGCAATCGCAACCTTTGCTTCCATCATGGAAAAGTTTTGTCCAATGCAAATTCTAGGACCCCCTGCAAATGGAAAAAATGAATTTCTTCCATTTGTTGCTTTTACAACACCTTCAGAAAATCTCTCAGGATTGAACACCTTAGCATCTTCACCCCATAGTTCTATGTCATGGTGAACCAAAAGTATCGATAAGAAAACCTGCACTCCTGCAGGTAATGTTAGGTTTCCAAGTGTCATATCTTTGTGAGCACTTCGAGTAAGCGCGATTACTGGTGGGTATAACCTAAGAACCTCGTTCAAAATCATCGTGACCTGTATCAAAAAACGTTATGTCAATTTTAAGTATCACGGCATATATTGTTTTATATGAAGGGAAGCACATACTTACGATCTTAAGATGACTTAGCCCGTCAAAGTCGGGTTTATTGTTTCCAAACACTTCTAATACTTCTTCCCTTGCACGTGCTTGCCAATCAGGATACCTACTCAACAACACCATTGTCCAAACAAGCAAAACAGAAGTGGTCTCTTGCCCTGCAAAGTAGAATAGCTTGCATTCCTCTATTACATCATCAAGACTCATTCCAACATTCTTATTGTTGCCATGTTCTTCCATTTCTTTGTGATTTGACTCTAAGAGTATACCTAACAAATCATCCTTTGTTGCTTCACCTGCCTTTAGTGCTCTCTCTCTCTTGTTGATCATATCTGTGAGCGAAGCTTTTACGTCTCTTTCAATTTCTTTCATTCTTCTATGTGTAGTAGTTGGTAGAAACCTTCAAAATAAACATAATTAGTATGTAATTCAAATGATATAAAGGGAATGCTATTTTCTTGATCTTACTCCTCCAAAGTGAACAACTCATTTAGAGTATTCAATACTATAAACCATTGATTAATGGTTGTTATTACAAGCACAAGTATAACAAACCATGTGACATGCCTTGAAATATTATCTTTTGGTCTTCTTACTTTATTTTAACTTAATTTTAGAGGAGCCAAATCCTCATTTAGTGTATCCTGGAATCTAGTGGTTAGTTTTATCCAAAATATAGCATTTTCAAATTCAACTTCTGATATAAATATTAATCTTACCTCCATCCAGGGATGTAAACTTTCGTCATTAGTGACATTGTAAGTTTGGCTTGTTCGGTTTGAAGTTGAAATATTCTTTTTCCCTCTTCATAACTACTTCCAAATGCAGCTCGAGAAATAACATCGCTGGCCAAATTTTGAAGGAAAGGCCATACGTCCATTTCACATGATCCATCTGAAGCCAACATCCTCTCCCATTTGCTAATGAGATCATCACAACTTTTGAGGAATATTGGTAACATGATCTGTGGTGTAATAGATAAAGAGGTGTTAAACTAAGCACATCTGCATTAAGAATTCAAATCATGTTTTCTTATAAACCTAATCGTGATGCTTGAAAAGTTATATGTTGCGGACTAGATAAACACAATTGGATTCTATATCTAGTAAAGGGAAACTTACCTTCAATTTTTCTGAATGGAATGCAGGGTTGATAATCTTTCTGTGCTTGCTCCACTGTTCTCCCTCAAGACTTGCAAGACCATTAGCTAGTAACTTTCCAAGTGGGTTCGCATTAGGCTTTTGAAAGTCGTAAATTTTGTTAAATACATCTCTAATTAGCTCAGGATCTGTTATGTTCACCCTTGGTGTTGGTCCATACCAGATAAAAGAGTTCTTTCCTGCATGCCGTAGATATAAAAAAAAGTATATAAACACCAGGAATTGATGAAAATAAGCAACTTATTATAGTGTACTATTTGCTTTTGGAATATTTGAATACAGAACTTTATGTGCTTTTGGAAGGAATAGCAATTGTGTAATTTTTTGAGCCTACTGGTCATCATGATCGGTTCGGTGATCAGAATTACAATCATGAAATGTAATTTATGTGTTGGTATTTATATTGGCCTTATCAAAAAATTTGGTTCATGATCCACCCCTTAACTTTAAGTGGTGGACGCTGATACAGGGAATTACAATGAGAGCAACCAACAAAATTACTTAGTTGGAAATAACAGTACGCGGAAGTCAGCTAGGAATTAGGATAGTTGTTAATTAGCAGATAGTTGAATGCAATGCGATTTGTAATTGATGGCGGAAACGTGATAGTAGGTGATCCAATGAATTTTAGAGACTGTGATGTCATCTTAAAAATCGTGATTGAACCTAATACAACCTATCACACTTTTGAGGTGATTGATCTCACTTAAAAAAGCATTGTCAAGTAATCTCTCAACCAATGTGGGGCTCCTTAACACACATCCAAACTCAACACAATTTGATATCATCTTAAAAATCGTGATTGGACCCAACACAACCCGCTCAACACTATTGGGTTTGGTGCGTGTATAAATGGTGGATGCCCGAATTAATAAACTCTGATACCATATTAGATTTTGATATTGGACCTAACTCAACCTTACAAACTGGTTTGAAAGGGGAAGGTGCCTCTTTATATAAACTCTTATCAAGATTCATGTCTTTTCAATGTGGGATTTAGGTTTGTCCCAATACACCCGTCACTTCCATCACTTTTGAGATTGGTTTGTGTATAAATGTTGGATGTCCTGAATCAATAGACTCTAATATCATTTTGAATTTGAGTTTAATTATCTTACAAAGCCGGTTTGTGGGATAAGCACTGCCCACTTATAAACACATTATCAAGACCTTCTCTCACTTTTACACAGGGTTTATCTAAAATAATAATTCTCTCTAATTTTTATAGAATTTTACAAAATGCTTTTTTTATTACTAACTAGTATAGTTGAGGAAAACTAAACTAGTACTCTGTTGTTATTCTTCATTGTATAAATATATCCAAATTCTCCTGGAGTTGATGTTTATTATAAACAAGTGAGGCAATTAAAAAAAAATGAATTTTTCTTTATGAAAAAAATAATAACAATCATAAAATATAGTAAAATTAGAAATGAAAAAGAGGAATAAGAAGAGAGTAGTAGAGACATACCATGTTTTGCAAGACTTTGTTGGACAAAGGAAAACACACGAGGAGCAATATCATCAGAAAGATTCATAGGTTTAGATGTTGCTTCCTTTCTCATCTTAAGAAGATCTTTCATGTCTCCAACTAAAAGCCTATATGAATTCCCTTTTAGTCCTTGTTCTCTTAGCAATTTCTCTAGCTTCTTTGGCTTCAACCATAACCAATTCAAAATCCTCCATGCCAATATGAGAAAAAGTATCAACAAGGTGAAGAGAATTATGGATATAATTCTAGCCATATTTTTTGTAGAGGAATAATTGGTATATGAAAGAAATTAATAAGGGAAGATAATAAATATAATAAAATTCATATAATTTGGTTGTTCTCCACTGAATTCAGTCCACACCATATGTCATTGAAGACTTTTTGTCGGTTTCGCATTTAAGATCATGACAATCATCTAATAGATCCTTTTTTGGATTTGGTTTGAAACTATTCGGCCGTGGAATTTTTAACTTTTTTTTTTTGTCTAAGGATCAGTTAAAATCACCTAAGATTTTATGGTTAAAACTCCAACCTTTAAATATATTATACAATATCTCAATCAAATGAGTAATGTTTTATGGAATAATTTATTTCAATTAATTAGTCATATTGGAATGGCTTGTTCTTTTTGGATTTTCTTAAAGCATCTTCTATGATATAGGCTAAATATGACTTTGGTCCTTATAATTTGAGACAATTTTGATTTTCGTCCCTGTAAAAAAAGAAAATTGAAAAAACATCCCTGCAAAAAAAAATTTGTTTTAAAAAGGTTTTTGGCCCCATATTTTTGCTGATATGGCATGGGTTTCGCCACGTGGCAATTGCTGACTTTGCAACTTTTGCCATGTGGCGCTGACGTTGCAATCCACGTAATTAAAAAATACAAAATATTTTTAAATTAAAAAAATCTGAAAATAAATTTAAAAATCATAAAAAAATCTAAAAAGACATTTCTAAAAAAATATGAAATAAATGTTCGAAAAAAAAACTGTTAAAATTAAAAAAATTGAAAAAAAGTGAAAATTAAATTTTCGACAATTTTTTTTAAATTAAAAATTATATTTTTTTTCTTCATATTTTAAATAAATTAAAATTTATATAATTGAAAAAAATTGGAATTTTTTTATAATTTTTTTAATTTATTTTTAGTTTTTTTAAAATTTTAAAAATAATTTTTAAGATTTAATGACGTGGAGATTGCACAGTCAGCAACTGCCATGTGGCGAATATCATGTCAAATCAACAAAAATGTGGGGTCAGAGACCTTTTTAAAACAAAAAGAAATTTCAGGGATATTTTTCAATTTTTTTTTGCAGGGACGAAAATCAAAACTGATCCAAATTACAAGGACGAAAATCATATTTAAACCAATAAAGTAATAATACTGAATGCTTGAGATTGTATACTTAAAGTGGTTGGTTCTATGGTTGTTGGACAATAAGCTTTCAAACATTCAATTCAATTTCATATCATGCTCAGCTGAATGCAAATTACCTATAGTGGTCGGAGTTTGAACCCCGGAATTTACATATATTATGCATTGTTCTTACCAACTGAGTTAAACTCACGAGAACTATAGTTGTCCAATCTATAAGAGCATATATAATAGAGACCTTCATTTTTTGGTACTTAAATGGGTTTCAGGTATACATATCAATAATTGATAATTTTTTAATAGTAGTACTAATAAGCATTCAATCCCTCCAATCGAGCATCTTACATAAATTTCTTAAATGAGATTTGTATTGGAGCATCTTACATAAATTTCTTAAATGAGATTTGTAACAACCCGTTTTTAGCTATAATTATTTTATGAGTAATGATATTCAGTGCCCACGAAGCACTGGTTAGGAACAATAAAATGACTCGATCCCATTTAATTTAACTCAATTAAAGTGAAAAGTTGGTTAACTTAATTAAAATAGGAAAGGTTGTATTGAATACTTTTAAAAGACATCATTAATTAACATACAGACGCGTCATATATCTCTTTTTTTAGCTTATGTTACCGCTGCCTTTTAACATTTCTTCTCTTTTACACAAATTCCCCTTTTCATTAATATACTGCATGCCACCACTTTTCAACAAATTCCCCTTTTACATTTTTTTTTATGCCTAAATCCTACAACACCTCTTTTGGCAGGTACAAGCTCTTTTTATTTTATTTTATGCTCATTCTTTTATGTATATTTTTTGGTCTAAACGGGGTTTTAATTGGACCTTTCTATTATATTGGTATGCATTTGTGTGTATATATTAAAAACTTTTTGTCTTTATGTTTCAAACTTTAGATAGTATTCAAGTTTTTTTTTTCTTACCTTCTTGTTTTAATATGTTATTGTGTTTACATCTTGTCTATATGTTATTGTTTTATATTTTTTTTGTTTTTATTTGCAGATGATAAATATTTTAATTTGATATGTTTTATCTTTGGAATTGTTAATTTATTCTGAATTTATTTGGATATATTACTAATTATATGCATAGGATTTGGTGAATTGGTTTGAAATAAAAAATGATTAAAAAAAATTACGTAAAACAAATTGCTTGAGTAAAATTGCTGGAAAAAAAATTAAAAAATGAAGGCATGAATACAATGGAAGTGTGACATTCCTGAGATTGAAATCACAAAAAATAATGAGAAGCACGCGCGTGTGCTGTGATGCTTTGTAAAGGAAAAGAATTTTGCACCATTAAATACAACTATTTCTTATTAGAATTAGTTGACTTATTTTTCTTTTTAATTGAGGTAAATTAAGTGATATCCATTTATTTATTGCCTATTTATTATTCCTTATCCAATGCCCCGGTGACACTGGTTAGCAGCACCCTTTATTTTATTTATTATTTATGTGTTTATGTGTGATTATACGTGATTATTGGCTTATGTGCATATTTGAGTGGGGATTAGTTTTAGCCTAGAAAGGTTTTTTAGTCATTTTGGAGGCTAAGGGTATTTTGGTTATTTCGCATGTAAGGGTAAATTAATAATTTTATTATAAGGATTATTTTTAGTATTTTAGTGAGAATCGTTATTTTCATTATGCTACTAGTGAATTGGGATAATTAATTATAGACGGTAATTATCCGACGTTTTAACGGTTTAATGAGTAGTAACTTTTTAAAAATAGTCTGTAAGAGTTTTGAGGCTCAATTAGAATTAGAGTTAACCTAGCCCAGGGGAGAACGAAAGTAGATCTATACATGTGTCATTCGTACCTTATTTCTTATACTAGTCGAAAACTAAATTTTGTGGCTGCTGTTCAAAACATAATTGTCATTTTGCTCATCATATAACAACCTTATTTCTTTATTGAGTTTATTTCTATTAACTATTTTTTCGAAGACCTTAAAGAAAATTGTTTTAAAGAAGGGCCAGGGATGCCAAAAACATGAATAAAGTGAATAATGACTAATTATCTAATTTAAGTTCTTTATTATGCAATGTTGTGAGTAATTCATACCACGATGACCGAAATCCGTAACCCAACATCTGTACCAACCGAAATCACAAAATTCTACAGGCCACCGCAACCTAGTTTGGCCGAGACAAACCGTATACAAAGATAATGCAACGAGGAGATGGAAGTTGTGATGGTGAATTGCTTGGGAAGTGAAGCATAAAATACTGGTATAGCAAAAAAATAATACGGAAATTAGGTTTTGGAGTAATGAAATGGGGGTAAATCATATGCAAGAGAGCCCTAAGAATAAAAGATGTAGAATCCTTAAAAAAAAAAAAACTAGACATTTTTTGGAAAGGAATTAACCAAAAGAAGAAAGAATAAATTAGTTCTCTTCTAGCATGTGCACTTAATAAATTGATGGGAGTCGTTAGATTAAAACTGTATTAATGGCTCGGATTTGGTGTCCAATTTAATTTGACAGCTCGATGTCATTTGATATATATATATATATATATATATATATATATATATATATATATATATATATATAGGATCAAATGACACCGGACAAGAAAAGGAAAATAACATATGCAAAGTATGTAAAAAGAATAAAAGAAAGAAAAGGAAAATAACATATGCAAAGTATGTAAAAAGAATAAAAGAAATATATATTTCTTTTATTCTTTTTACATACTTTGCATATGTTATTTTCCTTTTCTTGTGCATTTGTTTTGTCAATTTCGTCCACAACATTTCTTAAACCTTTACTCTTACATTTGTACCCTTAAATCTATCAACTAAAAACCCCTTAAACATTTAACTTGAGTCTTGTATTGACCTTTCCAGTTCTTCTGTTGTAAGAAATTTTTTTATAACCAACAATAAGCTTTGATATTATCTTTGAATTTAGGTTAGTCTAACAAAACCCTACCAAATTGCTTTATAAGATGAGGACATTCACACTTATAACACATTGTGAGACCATAACCAATCCAGTAGGAAACTCTTAATAACAAACCACTTCATCATTGTATTATTACGACCAACCCCGACACACCAGGCCATATCTATCACAACCCAAATCAAAAATGCTTTTGTATTATTCTATTAGTGTACTATTTTACATATAAGCATTCTAATAATACAATAATCAAATTACAAATTTATAGTTCCACTTTGTGTAGAATTATATGAGCACCATATTGCGGCTGAAGTGTAATTACCGTAGCCGGGGCATGGGCATAACTTGGAGAAAGTTCAAATGAGAAATGTTGTAAAATTGTTGCAATCGCAACCTTTGCTTCCATCATGGAAAAGTTTTGTCCAATGCAAATTCTAGGACCCCCTGCAAATGGAAAAAATGAATTTCTTCCATTTGTTGCTTTTACAACACCTTCAGAAAATCTCTCAGGATTGAACACCGTAGCATCTCCACCCCATAGTTCTTTGTCATGGTGAACTAAAAGTATCGATAAGAAAACCTGCACTCCTGCAGGTAATGTTAGGTTTCCAAGTGTCATATCTTTGTGAGTACTTCGAGTAAGCGCGATTACTGGTGGGTATAACCTAAGAACCTCATACAAAATCATTGTGACCTGTATCAAAAAAGGTTATGTCAATGTTAAGTATCACAAAATATATTGTTTAATATGAAGGGAAGTACATACTTACGATCTTAAGATGACTTAGCCCATCAAAGTCGGGTTTATTGTTTCCAAACACTTGTAATACTTCTTCCCTTGCACGTGCTTGCCAATCAGGATACCTACTCAATAACACCATTGTCCAAACAAGCAAAACAGAAGTGGTCTCTTGCCCTGCAAAGTAGAATAGCTTGCATTCCTCTATTACATCATCAAGACTCATTCCAACATTCTTATTGTTGCCATGTTCTTCCATTTCTTTATGATTTGACTCCAAAAGTATACCTAATAAGTCGTCCTTAGTGGCTTCACCTGCCTTTAGTGCTCTCTCTCTCTTGTTGATCATATCTGCGAGCGAAGCTTTAATGTCTCGATAAATTTCTTTCATTCTTCTATGGGTAATAGTTGGTAGAAACCTTCAAAATAAACATAATTAGTTGTAAATAATATGAAGGGAATGCTATTTTCTTATTCAAGTTGCGATTTTCATATTCAAGTTGCGATTTAAGATATAAATATCAGTCTTACCTCCATCCAGGGATGTAAACTTTCATCATAAGTGTCATTGTAAGTTTAGCTAGTTCGGTTTGAAGTTGAAATATTCTTTTTCCCTCTTCATAACTACTTCCAAATGCAGCTCGAGAAATAACATCACTGGCCAAATTTTGAAGGAAAGGCCATACGTCCATTTCACATGATCCATCTGAAGCTAACATTCTCTCCCATTTGCTAATCAGATCATCGCAACTTTTGAGGAATAGTGGTAACATGATCTGTGGTGTAATACATAAAGAGGTGTTAAACTAAGCACATGTGCATTAAGAATTCAAATCATGTTTTCTTATAAACCTAACTTGTGATACTTGAAAAGTTATATGTTGCGGACTAGATAAACACAATTGGATTCTATATCTAGTATAGGGAAACTTTCCTTCAATTTTTCTGAATGGAATGCAGGGTTGATAATCTTTCTGTGCTTGCTCCACTGTTCTCCTCGAGACTTACAAGACCTTTAGCTAGTAACTTTCCAAGCGGGTTCGCATTAGGCTTTTGGAAGTCGTACATTTTGTTAAATACATCTCTAATCATCTCAGGATCTGTTATGTTCACCCTTGGTGTTGGTCCAAACCAGATAAAAGAGTTCTTCTCTGCATGCCGAAGATATGAAAAAGTAATATAAACATCAGGAATTGATGAGAATAAGCAACTTATTATAGTGCACTATTTGCTTTTCGAATCTTTGAATACATAAGTTTAAGTGTTTATAATATATATTTAGGTATTATTGCCAATTTGAAAAATCACCAAAGTGAACTTGGTGCAGGATAGTATTGTAAAAGGAACAGTGTTGTTAAACGGCGGCCATGGCTAAATGGTGTGGCTGTTTTTTTTATGAATGCCATAGCCAATTTGTGAAGTGATACCCGCCATAGCGAAGGAATAGACCACATAATCAAACTCTTTTCACTCAACTGACACATCATGAACAAACAAGAAAATAATATCATTTTGAATCAGGCTAGTAACACATATTGGAAGGAATAGCAACGTTGTAATGTTTTGAGCCTACTGCATCAGTGATCAAAATCACAATCATGAAGACTATGAATGTTAATGATTAACATCAAAGTTTGATAAACCATAAACAGATATCATTCATTTCAAAGCAATAAGTATTAACTGCATACTCTTTCAGGTCACATTTATAAGCAAAAAACAATTGTTTAAATTCATTAAATAATTAATGTATCCAGTTTATATACATTAATTATTGAATGAACCTAAAAAGTTGTTTCTTGCAATCTGACCGGAGGGAGTAAATTGGATAAGAAAACTATTATATAAAAACATGCTATCAATTTAAGAGGAAATTACACCCTGATAAATAATAATGTCAGTTTATTATCGGTCAGTAAATGCAATTTATGTGTTTATTTATATTGGCCTTAATCAAAAAAATTGGTTCATGATCCACCCCTTAACTTTAAGTGGTGGAAGCTGATACAGGGGATTACAATGAGAGTAACCAACAAAATTACTTAGTTGGAAATAACAGTACTAGGAAGTCAGATAGGAATTAGGATGGTTGTTACTTAGTAGATAGTTGAATGTAATGCAATTTGTAATTTGATGGCGGAAACCTGATAGCAGGCGAGCTAATGGATTTTAGAGACTTTGATCTCATCTTATAAATCGTAATTGGGCCGAACACAACCTCTCATGCTTTTGGGCTTGGTTTGTGTGTAAATGTTGGGTGTCCCGAATGATAGACTCTAATAGCATTTTGAAATTGAGTTTAACTCATCCTTACGAATCCGGTTTGTGAGATGAGGATTGTCTCTACTTAAAAACAAATTGTTGGACCTTCTCTCACTTTACACTCCTCATTACTTATCTAAAAAAACAATTCACTATTTTTATAAAATTTTCCAAAATGATTTTTTATTACTAACTAGTCTAGTTGTGGGAAACTAAACTAGTACTCTGTTGTTACTCCTCATTATATAAATATATCCAAATCCTCCTGGAGTTAATATAAACAAGTGAGGCAATTAAAAAAATGTCTGCAAGTGAATCAATCTCTTGTATTAAATGAATTTTTCTCTTATGAAAAAAAAAATACCAATCATAAAATATAGTAAAATTAGAAAAAAGAGGCATAAGAAGAGACATACCATGTTTTGCAACACTTTGTTGGACAAAGGAAAACACACGAGGAACAATATCATCAGAAAGACTCATAGGCTTAGATGTTGCTTCCTTTCTCATCTTAAGAAGATCTTTCATGTCTCCAACTAAAATCCTATATGAATTCCCTTTAAGTCCTTGTTCTCTTAGCAATTTCTCTAGCTTCTTTGGCTTCAACCATAACCAATCTAAAATCCTCCATGCCAATATGAGAAAAAGTGTCAACAAGGTGAAGAGAATTATGGATGTAATTGTAGCCATTTTTGTGTAGAGTGATAATTGGTGGGTGAAAGAAATTAGTAGGGGAAGATGATAATACAATAAGATTAATTAATTTGGCTGTTCTGCACTGAATGCAGTCCACACCATATGTCATTAAAGACTTTTTGTCGGATTCTCATTTAAGATAAAGACAATTATCTAATAACATACCTTTTTTGGATTTGTTTAAAACTAGTTGGCCACATAATAATTATGGATTTTTTCCTGAGACATTCGTTAACATTTTTCAATAATTATTTATTTTTACTTTTTTGTTCTAGAGAGCATATTGGTTCAAAACTTAAAATCCACTGTGAATAATCCAAGAGTTCATGGTTATATCTACAATATCTCAATCAAATAAATTATGTTTATAGGGTTAGTGTTGCAGAATAATTTATTCCAATTAATTAATTATATTGGAATGGCTTATTCTTTTTGGATTTTCTTAAAGCATCTTTCATAATATTATTGAATGTTTGAGATTGTATACTAAATGGTTGGTTCCATAGTTGCCGAACACTAAGTTTTCAAACATTCAGGGGCTATTTGGTTGAGAAGAAGATGAGTAGAGAGAAGTTGAAGAGAGAGAAAGGAGATAAGTGTCCCATCAAAGCTCTTTAATGAGCAAAGAAATATGGGAGAGAGAGATTAAAAATCAGTGGGCCCTACATCAAGATTCTTTCTCTGCATGGGTGTGAAGAAACGGGACAAGCTCTTGTTATTTTGGGCATTTCTTAATTATACCCTTGCTTACATATCACTAACATGGGTCATATTATTATTTTTTAAAGACTGAATAACACTATTTTTTAATGACTAAATAACAACGATAAAACTAGTGAAATTAAATAGTGTGTGATAATCTAGTCATATAATTTTTTTAATAAAACTAGTGAAATGAATTGATTTAATTAACCGACTATGTTAAAATATTTTAAACAATTAACTATTGATTCGGTCATGAAGGTTGTTTTCTTTTTATCTTCTTCGGTCATGGGTATCTGATTGTATCCAGAATAGGCGTCTATGAAGGATAAAAGTTTGTAGCCGGAGGAATTATCTTACGAGTTTATTAATGTAAAGAAGAGGATATGCGTCTTTATGCGTCTTTAGGACAAGCCCTATTGAGATTGGTATAATCAACAAACATTGGAGAGCCAGGTAGTGTATTTGGCCTCATAAATAAAATTTGCCTATAGGAGGTCTTTTACAGCTTTTTCTGCGGCTTATGATTTTTTAGGAGACTGCTTTTTACGTCTATGAGCTACAGCGCTAACACTAGGATCAACTGTCATCTAGTGACAGGCGATGCTATGGTCGATTCCGGGCATGCCAGCTGCACTCTAAGTGAATAGGTCGGCGTTCTCCCTTAAGCAGGCGACCAGCTGTGCTTTGACATATTCAGAAAGATCCTTGCTGATCTTGAAGTTCTTTGAGGGGTCGTTTCCGAAAGGAACCAACTCGAATTCCCCGTCAGGAATAGGTCTAAGAAGCTTCACGTTGAGCAGGTCCTTCTTTTCCCTTTTCTGTTCCTTGAGGTCTTCCTTGGTGAACCTAGGGTCAAGTTCGACCAAGTTAGCATTCAGAGTGCTCGCAGCAGCTTTCCCTTTGTCTTCAACATATATGCTGGATTGGGAAACCGAGTTCTGGGTTTTGTTTGCCTGAAGGAAACATCTTCTTGCAGCTTCGATGTCTCCGTTCATAGAGGTGATGATGCAATCTTTAGGATGGTATTTCAACTTCAGATGAGCGGTTAAACATGAAGCGCCCAGCTGAGCAAGTCCGGTTCTCCCTATAATGCAATTATAGAGGGAAGGACAGTCGATCACCAAGAATGGGATCGTTATTGTTTTCTTGGCCTCCTTCTCTCCGAAAGTGACCAGCAATTCCACGTAACCCCAAGGTTGAGTAGACGAACCATTGAAGCTATAGAGTTCATTTCCAACGTAGGGAGAAAGATTTTTCTTCGTAAGTTGAAGAGTTTTGAACAGGCTGGTGTACATGATGTCGCACGAGGCCCCATGTGTCAATCAGGACTCAACTAACGTTAGTGTTGGCCATTGATGCTCGCATGAGCAAAGCAATGGCTGAATTTGAAGCTCCACCGGGTAGTTCTGAGTCGTAGAACGCCAAGGGTGGTCTTCCTCCCAGGCTGGAGGGGACCAGCAAGTTGACGCTCATGAGCTCTTCGAAGTTTCTCTTCATGCTTTCCATGGAAATGTTCGTTGTTCCTCCCGTGATGACGTTGGCGGAGGGAAATTTCTCCCAGGTGTATGAGTAGGGTGTGATTTCCACGTAATCGGGGAAATCGCCCAAATGCTCCACGGACATGGAAACTGTCTTGCCCGCTTCGTTGCCATCGGCGATGAGCTTGATGGTCTTTCTCTCCGACTCGGGGTTCTTGATGAACTGTTTGAGCCGTCCTCGTTGGATGAGGAGTTCAATAGCATCCTTCAAATGGATGCAATCATCAGTGACGTAGCCATTGCACTTATGGAATCGACAATATTTAGTTTTGTCGACTCATTTCCTCTCCTGCAAAGGAGGTTTTGGTGGCTTGACGCCAGCTTCCGTCAGATCGGCTACTGCGATCTCGGCGAATATCTTTTCCCTAGACATGGCCAAAGATGTATACTCGGTGAAGCGACCGTTAGGCCCTTCGCCTTCTCGATCCACTTTGCCTTCCTTCTTTTTCTCATGGAAGGGCTTTTTAGAGGTTTCAACAGCATGTTCTTCTTTCCTATATTTGTTGAGGTTGTCCACGTACAGCTCTTCTTCGTACCGGATGTAGATTTTGGCGATCGCTAGGAACTCGTTAAGAGTCCTTGGGCGTTCCAGGCGGACATCTTTGTTGACGTATGTTGTAACGCCCTATTTTATTATTTATTTATTTTATTGAGTTTAGATATCTTTTTATAATTTAGTCGATTTATTTTGATAAGTGATATTTTGTTATGTTATATGTTGGTATTTATTAGTATAATATATATGTTATCTGGTGTAGAAATATATATGTTATTTGGTATTTGTTATAGAAATATATTTGTTATCTGGTGTAGAAAATATATTTGTTATTTGGTGTAGAAATATATATATGTTATTTGGTGTAAAAATATATTTGTTATTTGTTATAGAAATATACATGTTATTTGCTATAGAAATATATTAGATATTTGTTATGGAAGTAATTTATATATATTTTTAAATAGAATATTGAGTTGAGGGGCTAATTTAGGGATTTAAAAGAGTTTAAGAGAATAAGTGAAATAAGATAAATAAGATAGAAGAGATATAAAAAGGAAAACTAGGTTAGAATTGTACAGAAGGTACAATTCTGTTTTTGGCAGAAAAAGGGAGAAAAGTGAGAAGTCAGAGAAAGAGGAGAATCTTGTGAGAAGAGGAGAAATCTCGTAGAGTCCGATAGTCTAATCTAAGGTAAGGGTGGAATTTCCTTCAATAATCATAGTATATAATTCTGAAATTTGATGAATTGTTGTGTTCTTGAGTTAGGGTTAGAAAGTTTATGTTAATTGATAAAATGAGATGAATTGTGTTGTTTGATGCATGTTCCTATGTTGTTTTGATTTCTATATTGTCTATTTGACCTGTAAACATCATTGTAAATCATTTTGGGTGATTAAGGGATCAAAAATTGGGTTTTTGGAGTGAAAACTGTTCTTTCCCGTAAGCGAATTCGGCCACCGATTTTCTGAAAGCCAAAACTGGAAAAACACTCACTTTTTACCCGTTTCTTTTTTGAATTAGCTTTCAGTATAAACACGAAAGTTGTAGGTATGGATGTTAGCTTTCTAATGCCGTTGGTTTGACTTCTAAATGATTTATAGAACTTGAGATATTGTCAACTTACTGCATGTAGGTCACAGTGAATATTTATGAATTTCAGCACAACCTTTCTCGAATTTGAAATGAAAACTGGTATTGATAAGTACAGAATTGGTCTTAGGTATAAACACCAAAGTTGTAGGTATGGATGTTATCTTTTTAATGCCGTTGATAGGACTTCTAAATGATTTATAGAACTTGAGTTATGGTCATATTACTGCACGTAGGTCGCAGTGAATATTTATGAATTTCAGCACAACCTTTCTCGAATTTGAAATGAAAACTGGTATTGATAAGTACAGAATTGGTCTTAGGTGTAAACACCAAAGTTGTAGGTATGGATGTTATCTTTTTAATGCCGTTGATCGGACTTCTAAATGATTTATAGAACTTGAGTTATGGTCATATTACTGCACATAGGTCACAGTGAATATTTATGAATTTCAGCACAACCTTTCCCGAATTTGAAATGAAAACTGATATTGATTGGTACGGAATTGGCCTTTAGTGTAAACATGAAAGTTGTAGATAATTGTGTTAGCTGTCCGTTGGCTTGGGTTTGACTTGAAAATGATTTTTGGTGTTTGAGTTATGATGAAAAGACTCCAAGGAGGCTTTAGTGAATTATTATATGAATGTATATGTTGATGATAATATATGATGCTTTTCCTGATTGATGAATTATTATATGAATGTATATGTTGATGATAATATATGATGCTTTTCCCGATTGATGAATTAGTATATGAACGTATATGTTGATGGATATGATGTTATATGATGTGTTCATGATTGATGAATTATTATATGAAGGTATAAGTTGATGAATATGATGTTACATGAAGTTGTTGCTGATTATCAGTTGATTACTGTCATGATTAAGCTGCTGAATTTTGTTGTTGATTGATTTTATTATCATTAAGTTGCATGAGTCGGTCTATGAAATAAGAAGTTGATCCAAATTGTTGGAATCCTAAGATGTCGATGTTTTGTAAGTTGTATGATGTCGAGTCCATGCATAACCATTTCAGTTGAGGGCTTGATGCCCTGTGAGTTTTTACTCTACACGTTGAGGGTTTGATGCCCTGGAGCTTTAGCTCATTTGCGATGAGGGCTTGACGCCCTGGAAGTATATTAATACTTATTACGTTGAGGGCTTGACTCCCTGGGTTGGTACCACATGCATGAATAAGATGTCTAAGTTGCATAGTCGAGTTGAAGTTGCGTAGTCGATGTCGAAGTTGTCGAGTTGTCTAAGTTGTCGAGTTGATAATTATCAATGAATCGTTAATGAAGAGTTTTATGTTGTTGTTTATGTTGTTTATGTGAAGTATCGTTAAAGATGATTTGAATTTGATTGTCGCTTATGTTGTTTATATTGTTTATATGAAGTATTATTAAAGATGAACTACGTGGTTATTTGTATTACTAATTGATGTTGTTATGATGATTACATAATGTAGCTTATGAGTTGCTAAAGAAGTACTATATGAAGAATTATTATGATTAATTGATGATGTCCATGTTGTTAAATGTATTTGATGAATTATATGTTTATTATTATTGTTTTGTGAAATCTCACCCCTTCTGCTTGAAAATGTTGCCTTCCCTATGGGTAACTTGCAGGTAACCAAGAATAGTTGCGGTCGTGTGAGGTATCTCTCGCGTGTGTCTTAGGTGCTCTGATACGTAACGGGATGAGAATTTTGTTGTCGTTTTCTATTCCTTACGTATTGTTTTATGAACATGTTGATGAACTAAATTTATGAGATTTTGTGTTGAGGCCCTTGTGCCAAAGATTGTTTTGAAAAGTTGAAATATTTCCGCTGCGATGTATTAAAGGAATTTTATTCTATTTATGATTTTATGAAAAGAAGTGTGACATTCCGTTTACGTTGAATTACTCTGATGTTATGCAAAAAGAAAGAATTTCAAGTTGGGGAAAACGGGGTGTTACATATGTGCCTTCGCGCAGACCTTTGGCAATGAGGTCATCGACACCTCTTACTTGCACAACTTCTTTATTAAACCTTTCGATGTAGTCTCAAAGAGGTTCGCTCTTTCCTTGAACAATAGCTTCGAGGGACGCCACCGCTTTTGGCTGCGTCTTTGAAGCGGTGAAGTGGGATGGTCACTCCATGAATTGATGAAGTTTCTCCGTAAGTTCTTGAACCAAGTAACGGCTCCCCGTCTTAGAGTGGTGACGAAGAGTTTGCATTTTACGGTGTCTTGCACCGATCTGTAAGTGAGAACGGCTTCAATGTTCTTTACGTGCTCGTTTGAATCCGTTGCACCGTCGTACGAATCCATTTGAGGAGGTTTCTCTAGGCCGTGTGAATGGTCCGTAAGGATTACGGTCATTCCGGGCATTGTGGGTATCCTCGGAACTAGAAGGGTACCAAGAGCGTCTGTTGTGTCTTGGTGGGGATCTTCTTGGTGGAGAGTGTTTGGGAGGAGATCGTCTTGGTGACCTCCTTCTGGCGGACCTCCTGGGATGGCTAGGAGATTTAATGCTAACTGAATGTCGGGGAGATCTGGAACGTGACTGGCGATGGCTCCTTCCTTTTCCGTTACGTACCGAGGAAGGAGTCAGTTTGGTTGGGACCGTTCAACGTGCTTGTTCTAGATCTGCTAACCATCGATTATGTTCCTCGATTAACGACGTCTGTCGTCGAACCGTGCGGATCAGGTTATTGACGATGGCACTAGTTGGTGTGGCGTCTTCAAGCGTCTCTGTAGGCCGTGGGGGACCTTGTAGAGGCCTTTCTTCGAGAGGTACCAGGGGCATGGCTTCCTATTGAGGTGTACCCACAGGAGAAAGCGAAGATGTCCTCCCATCTTGTTGAGGGATACGAACCTCGCTTCGTATCTGTGAGCTACCACCGTTGGCAGTCATGGTAGTTTTTTGGAAAGCTTTGGTTTTTAGGGATAAAAACGGGGAGAGCTTGTATTTCCCACAGATGGCGCCACTGATCGTACCTGATCAGAAGGTGAATGACGGTGCTTTAAATGTGGTGGTTGCAACGGTGAAAGAATGCTTCTTGGAACGGCGGGGGGTGTGTACCTGCAGGCACTCTGACGCTCAAGTCATTAGAGATCAGAGAGTGAGGGTTTGGAGGAAGAGATAGATTCTCCCTTGGGGACTGTTAAGAGTCCCCTATATATATAGGTGGAGGGTTGCAAAGCTGTTGTGATGGCACACCTGGTTCTGGCGGATATGAAATCGTGGGAAGTGAAACCGCCAAAGAGTTTATTGCGGGAACGTGCAGAGAGCCGTTGTGGTTCGTTTGAACCAGTCTTGCTGACTTCGTGCACCCCCTCGCGGGGAAGGGGTGTGTTGCAAGTAATATTGTCAAAGGTGGTGTTTGGGCTTTGGATTGTATTGGGCCTAAGTAAATGGGTCAAAGACCCCTTTTGCCGGTCCAGAACAGTTATCCCCCCAAGTCGTTGCTCTTGATGAAGAGTGATGACTTAAGGGCGGGAGTATTTTACTGCTTGTAGCGGTCAAAGAGGAGAGTTTTGCTATAGTATTCATTGGATGAATACCATTGGATGAATACCAGAGAATAAAAAAAGGGTTAACTACAAATTACTTATTATAATTTATTATAAAGAATCAATATCATACACAATATAGATATTTTTAACTAGAGAATTAATTAAAGATCCTCCTTCCTTCAGGAAAAAAAAAACTAGAGAATTAATTAATATTGTGTTTTCTAATATATGTTTATCTGAAAGAAACACTCAAGATTGTATTGTTGTTGCTTCGAGGGCAGTTAACTTGTAGGAGAAGATAGCTTTTGGTGGTAATATTGTTCTCTAAATTGACATAAAAAAAAAAAAAAAATGTTAACCGATGCCTCCAGAATATCGATTAAGAAATTATAAAATGAAATTAAGCCTTTGACACCTTATAATAGACTTTCTTGATGCACGTGCTTCACAATCTTGGCTCAATTCAACTACCTGCTCTTATATTCAGAATGAAATCTGCTAACTTGTATGTGTGAATAAATTAAAGTTTAGATTAATTAAAATAATTTTTAGGATCAAATTATTTAAAAAGTAAACTAAAATATGCTGATCTATTTAATCACAAAATATGAGTATATATATATATATATATATATATATATATATATATATATATAATTCATCAGCTCTTTTATTCTTGATGGATCAATTTTTCTTCAAATGCTTGTGAAATTGTTGAGAATTTATTTTTTATTTTGGCTTTTATATGTATTTAGTCCCTGTATTCCTTAATCTTGACATTTTGCCCTGCCAAAATTTAATCATTTAAAATTTCTCTTCCACGTCACTAATTTGATGTCGTGCCATTGCTGATTGATTCATACACACGCGAAATGACTAAAATGCTCTTGGATGCTTCAAGTTCAAAACCCATAAAACTCTTTCTTCTTCTTGGCATTTCATCAAACACATTTCCTTCATTTAAACTTATTCATTTAATTTCTGGGATAAAGCCTAAACTGCAGAATATGCAAAAGAAAATGGATATTATTTTAGAAAGGTAGGATATTAATTTGAAGATGAACATGGAATTAACATCGTTAGAATTAACATCATTAGATTCCTCTTTTCCTCCTATCTCTACCTCTACAACATTCACCTCTGTTTCCCATATCTTCTAAGTTGATTTTTCACACCTTAATGTTCGCTACAAAATCACCGAGCTTACTTCGTTACCGGAGTAAATTTCCCGGCGACCGCCGCGCCGAAATTCTCCCTCTTCCACCGTGGTAAGATTTCCTCTTGTTTTCCTTCTTTTGTCGTGATACTTCATGCATGTACTGTACTGTACTAAAATTCATGTGTTTTCTTCTTTGTTTGTTCCAACACCGTAGTAGGACAACACCACCATCACCGGAGCTTCCATCGCAGATTGGCGCTTTTCTGGACATGGAAGAAACTACTCTTTCTAAAAACAATCTCTCTAACGAGGTTCCGGTGAGTTTGGGAATGATGAACAAGCTAAAGATTCTTGTGTTGCAAGAAAATAGAATTCAAATTTGTGAGAAAAATAGGAGTGGTTGAAAAAAAATTACCCTAACCCCAACCCAGAATTCAAATTCGAATTTGTGTGAATTTGTCTTCTTCGAATTTATAGTTAATTTCTGGAATCATGGAAGTGGAAGGATGCATCTTTTTTGATTGAATTTGATATAAAATTGGATTTCTGAAAGTGAAAAAGAAAGATGAAATGAGGTTTGTTGAAAAAGAGAGAGGAAGTAGTTGAACATATATGTAGTAGAGAGAAGAAGAAGGACATTTTGGTCATTTCACATGCATGCCACTTCATTATATTAGTGACGTGGCAGTGATTAAGTGGGGAGAATGACGAAATTTTAAATGATTAAATTTTGGCATAGCAAAATGGCAGGATTAAGGAATATAGGGACCATTTTTTAAATGACCCTTATTTGACATATAAAAGTCTTTTTTTTTTTACTAGGAAATTAAGTTTGATTCGTTCAAATGCTAAAATAAAGATAATACAATCAAAATGATTATGATTTTTGGCATTCCCCCTACATAGTTATAGATCAGTAGTGGTTAAGTTAGCCAAACACACACTAACGATATTTCTAAAATTTCATAGATCAATGGGGATTACCAAAGAAAAATCATAATCCTAACAAACAAACCAATTTCTTCCATAGACGGTCAAAGATCAATATTAATGTTAGAGCAATACTAATGTTAATTTACTGACAGATAATAAGTTACATGACAGATTAGGGACATGTAAAACATCTTGAAGAGTTAATAATGGAGAAATAATGATTGAATCTATTTCTGCTACGGCTGAAAGAGAACCATCGAAAATCTTAATTTTTAAATTACCTTCACATGGAATATATGAAGAAAACATACTAGACTCTCTTGTCATATGATCAGTAGCACTTGAATCAACAATCCAAGTATGACTTGGTTTGACACTAAGAAAGGCTGACTCTAAGAAATTACCTTTTTGGGCAATGGAACCAAAAGAAAACATATGGGAAGTAGTTTGAGACTCAAGAAGATTGTACAATTGTTCATTGGTGAACGGAAGTGAGTTTGAGAAAGATTGTTGCCCTTGATCATAAGTATCTTGGAGTGCACGACCTCGGTTGATGATTTAAAAATTGTCTTACTTGATCGTACCTAATCAGAGGGTGGCTGCCGGTTATTGGTTGAATATGGTGGTTCACTGTAGTAGTTGTACTCCCGTGAGCATTGGACCGAATGGGGGGTGTGTACCTGCAGACACTCTGACGCTTGTAACGCCCTACTTTTACTATTTATTAATTTATTGAGATTAGATGTCTTTTTATAATTTAGTCGATTTATTTTGATGAAATTATATTTTGTTATGTTATATGTTAGTAATTTATTTGTATAATATATTTGTTATTTTGTGTAGAGATATATTTGTTATTTTATGTGGAAATATATATTATCTAGTATAGAAATATATTGGTTATTTTGTGTGGAAATATATATGTTATCTAGTATAGAAATATATTTGTTATTTTGTGTACAGATATATTCGTTATTTTGTGTGGAAATATATGTTATCTAGTATAGAAATATATTTGTTATTTTGTGTGGAAATATATATGTTATCTAGTATAGAAATATATTTTGTGTAGAGATATATTTGTTATTTGGTGTATTATTATTATTAAGTGGGGGAGAGATATATTTAATTTCAAAATAAATAAGATTACGAGGAAAAAAGTAGTTTTGGGGTGTAAGAGAAATTATGGTTATTATAAAAAGGAGAGTTAGAGTTAGAAAATAATATGACGTGCAAACTGTTTTGGAGAAAGAGGAGAAACCTATAGTAAGAGAAGAGTCAGAGAAGAGAAGTCTGTAGAATATCTTTGCAATCAATCAATCTAAGGTAAGGGTGGGACTAACCTTCTTTAATCATAAGCATATAATTCTAAAAAAAAAAAGGTTTAATCTTGTTGTTGTTGAATTTTGTTGTGGTTGTAGAAGTTAGGTTTTGAATTGAATTAGGTTGTTAAGAGTATAGATAATCTCATAAATTTATATGGAAAGTTGTTTACATGTTATTTATATGATATTTATATGAAGATTGTATATATGATATTTATATGAAAGTTGTTTATATGTTATATATATGATATTTATATATATGATGATTATATGAAAGTTGTTGATGATTAAATTATGTTTCCAGTAGCTTTGGTTTGACATGAAAATCTTTTATAGATATTTTATTATGCGAATTTTAAGTGATGCTTTAAGACGATGTTTAAAATATTGTTATATCTTGAGACTAATAATGTGATGTCATGTTGTTGTTTACATTTGTTTAAAGTTGCATGTGTCTGTCTAAGTTGTGATCCAAATTATTGGAGTCATATAAGATGGTTGTGTTGTCTAAGTTGTAAGACGTTGAGTCCATGCATATTTATCCAGAGACGAGGGCTCATGCCCTAGGAGCTTTTGCTCAATAGCGACGATAGCTTATGCTCTAGGAGTATTTTTACACTCAATAGCGACGAGAGCTTATGCTCTAGGAGCTTTTGCTCAATAGCGACGAGGGCTTATGCCCTAGGAGTATATTTATACTCAATATGGTACCACATGCATGAGTAAGATTATTAAGTTGCATAGTCAAGTTAAAGTTGCATTGTCGAGTCAAGTGGTTAAGTAAATTTAAGATGATGATGATGTTACCTGATACTTGTGATACTTGAATTGATGATTTATATCTGTAATTATATGAAGGTACTTGTTGATGATGATTTGTTGTTGTTTTATGCTGATTGATTCTCTTATATGATTTGTTGTTGTTTTATGCTGATTGATTCTCTTATATGATTTGTTGTTGTTTTATGTCGATTGATTCTCTTATATGATTTGTTGCACTTTTATGTGGATTGATTCTCTTATATGATTTGTTGCTCTTTTATGTTGATTGATTCTCTTATATGATTTGTTGTTGTTTTATGTTGATTGATTCTCTTATATGATTTGTTGTTGTTTTATGTCAAATTCTCTTATATGATTTGTTGCTTATTTATGTCGATTGATTCTCTTATATGATTTGTTGTTGTTTTATGTCGATTGATTCTCTTATATGATTTGTTGCTATTTTATGTTGATTAATTATTTTACATGAATTGTTGCTTATCATTATAGAATGTGAAATCTCACCCCTTCTGTTGGAATTGTCGCCTTGTGGGCATTGTCGCCTTGTGGGCAAGTGCAGGTAATTAAGCTTTAGTTGTTGTTGCTGTTGTGAGTGGCTACCCTCACTGTGTCCTTAGGTGCTCTGATACGTAACGGGATGGGAAACTTTATAACCATTTTCTATTCCTTACGTATTGATTATGATTTAAGTTTTCAGTTGAATTTATGTTGAGAAGTTTTGAGAAGTTTTTATGAGGCCTGCGTGCCAAAACTATTTTGTTAACTTGAATTTTATCCGCTGCGAACTTTGAATAATTTTGACTATCATCTTACGAAGAATAAATCATTATTTATTCTATTTTTTGAGAATTTAAGAAATGTAGCATTCCGTTTTATGTGATACTCTGATTTGATTTAAGAAATTTTTACTTTGGGAAAACGGGGTGTTACAATTGGTATCAGAGCAGGTCGGTCCGTCCGGCCAAGTAGTTGAGTCCTTTGTGTTTTTCTTTCTTATTAATGGTTATGTTTTATTATGTGATCATGTTTGACTAACTAACTTTAATGTGGTTTTTGTGTAATGTTTGAAGTTATTATTTGTCATATATTGTTTAAGATATTTATTCTTGTGATCTGAATTTCGAGGACGAAATTCTTTTAACGGGGGGTAGAGTTGTAACGCCCTACTTTTATTATTTATTAATTTATTGAGATTAGATGTCTTTTTATAATTTAGTCGATTTATTTTGATGAAATTATATTTTGTTATGTTATATGTTAGTAATTTATTTGTATAATATATTTGTTATTTTGTGTAGAGATATATTTGTTATTTTATGTGGAAATATATATTATCTAGTATAGAAATATATTGGTTATTTTTTGTGGAAATATATATGTTATCTAGTATAGAAATATATTTGTTATTTTGTGTAGAGATATATTCGTTATTTTGTATGGAAATATATGTTATCTAGTATAGAAATATATTTGTTATTTTGTGTGGAAATATATATGTTATCTAGTATAGAAATATATTTTGTGTAGAGATATATTTGTTATTTGGTGTATTATTATTATTAAGTGGGGGAGAGATATATTTAATTTCGAAATAAATAAGATTACGAGGAAAAAAGTAGTTTTGGGGTGTAAGAGAAATTATGGTTATTATAAAAAGGAGAGTTAGAGTTAGAAAATAATATGACGTGCAAACTGTTTTGGAGAAAGAGGAGAAACCTATAGTAAGAGAAGAGTCAGAGAAGAGAAGTCTGTAGAATATCTTTGCAATCAATCAATCTAAGGTAAGGGTGAGACTAACCTTCTTTAATCATAAGCATATAATTCTAAAAAAAAAAAAGGTTTAATCTTGTTGTTGTTGAATTTTGTTGTGGTTGTAGAAGTTAGGTTTTGAATTGAATTAGGTTGTTAAGAGTATAGATAATCTCATAAATTTATATGGAAAGTTGTTTACATGTTATTTATATGATATTTATATGAAGATTGTATATATGATATTTATATGAAAGTTGTTTATATGTTATATATATGATATTTATATATATGATGATTATATGAAAGTTGTTGATGATTAAATTATGTTTCCAGTAGCTTTGGTTTGACATGAAAATCTTTTATAGATATTTTATTATGCGAATTTTAAGTGATGCTTTAAGACGATGTTTAAAATATTGTTATATCTTGAGACTAATAATGTGCTGCCATGTTGTTGTTTACATTTGTTTAAAGTTGCATGTGTCTGTCTAAGTTGTGATCCAAATTATTGGAGTCATATAAGATGGTTGTGTTGTCTAAGTTGTAAGACGTTGAGTCCATGCATATTTATCCAGAGACGAGGGCTCATGCCCTAGGAGCTTTTGCTCAATAGCGACGCGAGCTTATGCTCTAGGAGTATTTTTACACTCAATAGCGACGAGAGCTTATGCTCTAGGAGCTTTTGCTCAATAGCGACGAGGGTTTATGCCCTAGGAGTATATTTATACTCAATATGGTACCACATGCATGAGTAAGATTATTAAGTTGCATAGTCAAGTTAAAGTTGCATTGTCGAGTCAAGTGGTTAAGTAAATTTAAGATGATGATGATGTTACCTGATACCTGAAATTAATTGATGATTTATATCTGTAATTATATGAAGTACTTGTTGATGATGATTTGTTGTTGTTTTATGCTGATTGATTCTCTTATATGATTTGTTGTTGTTTTATGCTGATTGATTCTCTTATATGATTTGTTGTTGTTTTATGTTGATTGATTCTCTTATATGATTTGTTGCTCTTTTATGTGGATTGATTCTCTTATATGATTTGTTGCTCTTTTATGTTGATTGATTCTCTTATATGATTTGTTGTTGTTTTATGTTGATTGATTCTCTTCTATGATTTGTTGTTGTTTTATGTCAAATTCTCTTATATGATTTTTTGCTTATTTATGTCGATTGATTCTCTTATATGATTTGTTGTTGTTTTATGTCGATTGATTCTCTTATATGATTTTTTGCTATTTTATGTTGATTAATTCTTTTACATGAATTGTTGCTTATCATTATATAATGTGAAATTTCACCCCTTCTGTTGGAATTGCCGCCTTGTGGGCAAGTGCAGGTAATTAAGCTTTAGTTGTTGTTGCTGTTGTGAGTGGCTACCCTCACTGTGTCCTTAAGTGCTCTGATACGTAACGGGATGGGAAACTTTATAACCATTTTCTATTCCTTACGTATTGATTATGATTTAAGTTTTCAGTTGAATTTATGTTGAGAAGTTTTTATGAGGCCTGCGTGCCAAAACTATTTTGTTAACTTGAATTTTATCCGCTGCAAACTTTGAATAATTTTGACTATCATCTTACGAAGAATAAATCATTATTTATTCTATTTTTTGAGAATTTAAGAAATGTAGCATTCCGTTTTATGTGATACTCTGATTTGATTTAAGAAATTTTTACTTTGGGAAAACGGGGTGTTACAACGCTCAAGTCAGTAGAGTTCATAATGGGTGGTTTTCAAAATGAAAGAGATTCTACCTTGGAGGCTGCGAGGAGCCTACTATTTTTAAAGGTGGGTGAATGCAGAGCCGTTCTAAGGCACACGTGTGTCCTGCGGTTATGAAATCAGTAGAAGTGTAACCACTGGTGAGATATTCGCGGGAACGTGGGAAAATAGACATTATTGTTCGTTTGAACAGGTCTCAGTTGCTCCGAGCACCCCCCTCGAGGGGAAGGGGTGTGTTGCGAGTAAATTATCAAATGCAGCATTTGAGCTTGGTGTGTTAATGGGCCTAAGCAGTTAAGCCCATGTCTTTGACCGGTCTAGAACAGTACCCATCACCACCCTTTACCGCACCTTATCTCTTCTGGTCTTCGATTTATTCATCCTTTTATTTCACTTTTTGATCCGACTCAAACTGCTAGCTATGAAATTGAGTTTTTTTTCCCGATGAATAGTACATGTGAACAGTACTGCGTGGATGAACGGTTCCATGTATGAAGAGTATCGCCTCGTATGAACAGTGCCTACAACGGTGAACAGTGTTGATGGATATCAAAAACCAGAAAAACAAAAGATGGCGTAGTGATGGCGCTAGGGTTTATGCGAAAGAAAGGCCTCCAAAATCGAGGAGTCTGATACCATGTAGAAATTACTCTATATTCTTCAGAGTATTTTATTCAGTAAGAATGGTGCTCCTTTAATAGAAGAGAATACAACTAATCAACTCCTTAATTTAAGGAGTGACGTAATGAAAAATAAACAACCATTAAAATAGAAGAATAATAAAAGAAAACAATATATATTTCAACAATTACAATAATTCTAATAGGGGAATAAGCAAATTATAAATTTTACAATTCCACTTTATGTAGAATTAAATGAGCACCATATTGTGGCTGAAGCATAATTACTGTAGTCGGGGCATGAGCATAACTTGGAGAAAGTTCGAATGAGAAACGTTGTAAAATCATGGCTATTGCCATCTTTGCTTCCAACATGGAAAAGTTTTGTCCAATGCATATTCTAGGACCCCCTCCAAATGGAAAAAATGAATTTCTTCCATTTGTTGCTTTTAAAACACCTTCTAAAAATCTCTCGGGATTGAACACCTTAGCATCTTCTCCCCATAGTTCTATGTCATGGTGAACCAAAATTATCGATAAGTAAACTTGCGCTCCTGCAGGTAAAGTTAGGTTTCCAACTGTCATATCTTTGTGAGCACTTCGAGTAAGCGCGATTGCTGGTGGGTATAACCTAAGAACCTCATACAAAATCATCGTGACCTGTATCAAAAAAAGGTTATGGCAATGGTAAGTATCAGGGCATATATTGTTTAATATGAAGGGAAGTACATACTTACGATCTTAAGATGACTTAGCCCGTCAAAGTCGGGTTTATTGTTTCCAAACACTTGTAATACTTCTTCCCTTGCACGTGCTTGCCAATCAGGGTACCTACTCAATAACACCATTGTCCAAACAAGCAAAACAGAAGTGGTCTCTTGCCCTGCAAAGTAGAATAGCTTGCATTCCTCTATTACATCATCAAGACTCATTCCAACATTCTTATTGTTGCCATGTTCTTCCATTTCTTTTTTATTTGACTCTAAAAGTATACCTAACAAATCATCCTTTGTTGCTTCACCTACCTTTAGTGTTCTTTCTCTCTTGTTAATCATATCTGTAAGCGAAGCTTTAACGTCTCGGTCAATTTCTTTCATTCTCCTATGTGTAGTAGTTGGTAGAAACCTTCAAAATAAACATAATTAGTATGTAATTCAAATGATCTGAAGGGAATGCTATTTCCTTGATCTTACTCCTCTAAAGTGAACAACTCACTTTAGTGTATTCAATACTATAAACCATTGATTAATAAATCAATGGTTGTTATTACAAGCACAAGTATAACAAACCATGTGACAGGCGTTGAAATATTATCTTTTTGTCTTCTTACTTTATTTTAACTTAATTTTTGAGGAGCCAAATCTCCATTTACTATATCACTAGAATCTAGTGGTTAGTTTTATCCAAAATATAGCATTTTCAAATTCAATTTCTGATATAAATATTAATCTTACCTCCATCCAGGGATGTAAACTTTCGTCATTAGTGACATTGTAAGTTTGGCTTGTTCGGTTTGAAGTTGAAATATTCTTTTTCCCTCTTCATAACTACTTCCAAATGCAGCTCGAGAAATAACATCGCTGGCCAAATTTTGAAGGAAAGGCCATACATCCATTTCACATAATCCATCTGAAGCCAACATCCTCTCCCATTTGCTAATGAGATCATCACAACTTTTGAGGAATATTGGTAACATGATCTGTGGTGTAATACATAAAGAGGTGTTAAACTAAGCACATGTGCATTAAGAATTCAAATCATGTTTTCTTATAAACCTAACTTGTGATGCTTGAAAAGTTATATATTCCAGACTAGATAAAAACAATTGGTTTCTATATCTAGTAGAGGGAAACTTGCCTTCAATTTTTCTAAATGGAATGCAGGGTTGATAATCTTTCTGTGCTTGCTCCATTGTTCTCCCTCAAGACTTACAAGACCATTAGCTAGTAACTTTCCAAGCGGGTTCGCATTAGGCTTTTGGAAGTCGTACATTTTGTTAAATACATCTCTAATTAGCTCAGGATCTGTTATGTTCACCCTTGGTGTTGGTCCAAACCAGATAAAAGAGTTCTTTCCTGCGTGGCGAAAATATGAAAAAAAGTAAGAATATCATAGCCAATTTATGAACTGATGCCCCGTGCCCGCCAGATCAAACTCTTTTCACTGAACTTACACTCATGAACAATATGATTTTGAGGCAGAGTAGTAACATATTGGAAGGAATAGCAATGATGTAATGTTTTAAGCCTACTGGCCAGCATGATCAGTGATCAAAATTACAATCATGATAAACAGATGTGTTTGTATTTTTTTTTTCCAAGTATTCTAGTGGTTAGAATTCATTTTTAAGGTGAATAAGTGGAGTATTCGGAGTACGAATCTCAATCCTTGCATATGATAATGCATGTCTTTGCCAACTGAGCTATGATCATGGGGACTATGTGTTGGTATTTATATTGGCCTTATAAAAAAAATGGTTAATATGCATTTAGCCCCTTATAATTTGAGCGAGTTCTGGTTTACTCCCTTGTAAAAAAAAAATTAGATTCCAACCCTGCAATATAAATATTCTTTCGTTTTAGACCCTGAGGTCATATGAATATACAAAATCGCTGATGTGGCACGCTGACTGTGTAATTTTAATGACGTGGCATACCGACTTGGCTTTTATAATTATTTTTCATTTTTTTTCTTTTCGACTGCTTTTTTTATTAATTAACAATTATTTATAAAAATTAAGATTTTTTTCTCAATTTTTTTTTCTGGAACTTAATTTTAAAAATTAAAAAAATTAGAAAATATATTTCGTAAATTAGAAAATATATTTCAAAAATTAGAAAAATAAATTCAAAATTAAAATATGTTCAGATTTTTTTTAATAAAAACTGTTGTTTACTTTTTTCTAAAAAAATCAAAATTCTGGAAAATAAGAAAAGTTTCTATTTTTATGAAAAAAATAAAAATCTTTTTATTATTGTAAAATAATAAAATTCTGGGAAATAAGATAAGTTTATTTTTTTTTAAGAATTACATATTCTGGAAAATAAAATATATTTTTTCGAAGTAAAACTTTTTGTTTTTTCTAAAAAAAATATAAATTTAGGAAAAAAAGTTTTCTTTTTGAAAAATATTATTTAATTTTTTTTATTCTGGAATAAATAAAAAGTTTTATTTTGCAAAAAGGTTTTTAGACTATTTATTATAGAATTTTTATATTGAAAAAAACTTGAACATTTTTTTAATTACTAATCTGTTTTTCTAATTTACGAAATATATTTCCTAATTTTTTAATTAATAAATAAACAGTTGAAAATAAAAATAAATGAAAAATAATTATAAAAGTCACGTAAGCATGCCACATCATCAAAATTACACTGCCACATCAACGATTTTGTCTAGTCAAATAACCTCAAGGTTTAAAACAAAAGAATCTTTATATTACATAGTCGGAACTATTTTTTACTTTTTTTTACAGGGGATAAACCAGAATTCATTCAAATTCCATAGGGTAAAAGTATATTAACCCTAAAAAAAATTGGTTGATGATGCATCCCTTGACTTTAAGTGGTGGAAGCTGATACAAGGAATTACAATAAGAAGGACCAACAAAATTACTTAGTTGGAAATAACAGTACTGGGAAGTTAGTTAGAAATTAGGATGGTTGTTAATTAGTAGATAGTTGAATGGAATGCAATTTGTAATTTGATTGCGAAAACATGATAGCAAGTGATCTAATGGATTTTGGTTACTTTGATATCATCTTAGAAATTTTTGAGACTTTAATATCATCTTAGAAATTGTGGTTGGGTCTAACAAAACATTATTAGATCATCTCTCATCTAATGCACACCCCTTACGCTCAACACGTTGGGTTTGGTGCATGTATAAATGGTGAGTGACCTGAATTGATAAACTTTGATACCTTATTAGATTTTGATATTGAGCCTAACTCAACCTTACAAATTGACTTGTAAGGTGAGGGTTGTCGCTTTTTATAAACTATTTTGAAGATTCTTATTTTTTTCAATGTAGGACTTAGGTTTTTCCCAATACACCCCTCACTTCCATCACTTTTGGGCTTAGTTTGTGTATAAATGTTGGGTGTCCCGAATCGATAGACTCTGATACCATTTTGAAATTGAGTTTAACTCATCTAAACGAAACTGCCTTATAAGATGAAGATTGTGTTCACTTATAAATGCATTTTCAGATCTTTTCTCACTTTTACACTCTCACCGTTTATCTAAAAAAATTATTCTCTTTTAAATTTATAGAAGTTTACAAAATGATTTTTTTATTACTAACTAGTATAGTGGAGGGAAACTAAACTAGTACTATGTTGTTACTCTTCATTATATAACATATCATATTCTCCTGTAGTTAATGTTGATTATAAACAAGTGAGGCAATTAAAAAATATCTACATGTGAATCAAACTCTTGTATAAAATCAATTTTTCTTTTATGAACCCCAGCCACCCTCAAAAAGACACATTTTGAGGCGCCTGTGAACTTCCTAACTGACCTGCTAGAAAGAAGATCAACACTCAGGCCTGCAGATGTTATGGTGTACGGATGGGTTGGAGGATAACATGCATGTGTAGACTTGATTGTGGTTTCACCACTTGTGGGATTAGGTGTCGGGCCGTAGGACAGACAGCCCTAAAAGTTGCGTCAAGTAATGTGGCCAAACACGAGAAAGCCTGATCTGACAATCAACGTGCTTTTATACCATTTGCTTTTGACACTTTCGGTTTCCTAGCACCAAAGGTTGTTGGCCTTCTATATAGAGTTCAAAAGGTCATGCATATCAATGTCATGTCTCCTAGGTCCATAAATGTTGTGTTTACAAGGATTGGTTTTGCTATCCGAAAAGGTTTAGCGACGCAGCTTGTTGCCCGCTTGCCTTATATTCAAGTGCAAATAATGATTTATATATAAGATATAGTACACGCTTTCATAACAATCATAAAACATAGTAAAATCAGAAATTAAAAAGAGGAATAAGAATAGACATGCCATGTTTTGCAACACTTTGTTGGACAAAGGAAAACACACGAGGAGCAATATCATCAGAAAGATTCATGGGTTTAGATGTTGCTTCCTTTCTCATCTTAAGAAGATCTTTCATGTCTCCAACTAAAATCCTATATGAATTCCCTTTTAGTCCTTGTTCTCTTAGCAGTTTTTCTAGCTTTTTTGGCTTCAACCATAACCAATTCAAAATTCTCCATGCCAATATGAGAAAAAGTGTCAACAAGGTGAAGAGAATTATGGATGTAATTCTAGCCATTTTTGTGTAGTGTAATAATTGGTGGATGAAAGAAATGAATAGGGGAAGATGATGATATAATAAGATTCATTCATTTATTTATAGTCTGAAATTGACATTCACCGATAGGAAATAAAAGCCGTTAATTCGTTAATATCATTTTGTCATACTTAATAAATAAAAGTCGTTATTTCGTTATCATTTTGCCATTTACTACTTCTCAATTTCTGCATTGAATACAGTCCACACCATATGTCATTGAACGCTTTTTGTCGGTTTCGCATTTAATATCAAGACAATTATCTAATACTTCGTCCGGCCATGTACACTTTATTTTTGTTATGTAAATATTATTATTTTTCCTAAACTAATTAATACAACTAACTTATCTTAAAACTTAAAAAATCAAATTTAATACACATACAAACAAATGATAATTTGGTAATATTAACACACAAAATAAACACATTAATTATATCAACAACTTCTCTTAAAAATGTGAAAAAAAGCAAAAAGAGCTTACATACATTGACGCAGGGTGTAACATACCTTTCTTGGATTTGTTTTGAAACTAGTAGGCCGCAGGATAATTTTTATTTTAACTATTTTTTTTTTTGTCTAAGGAGCATATTAGTTAGAATCCACCATTCCTCAGGAGAATAAAAAGGTTAGAATCCATGAATAACTAGAGAATTTAGGGTTAAAACTATGACCTCTATGTATATTATACGATATATCAATTAAATGAGTTATGTTTATATGTTATTCTTATCGAATAAATTATTCTAATTAATAGGTCATATTCGATTGACTTAGAGCCATTTTGTTATAACTATTTCAACAAAAAAATCACTTATTTTAACAAAATAATCACTTTTGAGAGTTTTGCATCCGTTTCTTAGCAGCTTCTCAAAAAATAGATTTTTTTTAGAGGAGAGAGAAAATCTTTTTTAAAAACTAATTTTGTAACAAAAAATCTCTTTTATATAGTTGTATCCAAAAAAACTAGATTATTTGTTTAAAAAAAGTGATTTTTATTACGCTAAACAAATGTAAAGTAGATTCTGATTTTTCATAAAATCTCTAAAATATAATCTCTAAATTATTTTATGTAAAAATTACTTTTATTTTAATCCGTAACAAATGGACCCTTATTTTTTTTGGATTTTCTTAGAGTATCTTTCATGATATAAAATAATAGAGGAATGATATTTGTATAACAATGTTTAGACAACTTTTGTGACAACCACTTTTTCTCTTTCTTTATTGTACAAAAACAAAAGAGAGATTAAAAACACATGTGAATATGAGAGAGTGAGATATTTCAAAAGTTCTTAATATGTGATTGTACAAATATCATTTTTCAGAATAATAATATTAAATGTTTGAGATTGTATACTAAGTGGTTGGTTCTATGGTTGTTGAACACTAAGTTTACAATCAATGTCATATTATGATCAATCCAATGTAAAGTTATCTATAGTTGTCACATTTATAAGTGGGTCATAATATATTATGCATTAAAGTTAGGGTGCTGCTAACCAGTGTCTCCGGGACACCGGTTAAGAAGCAATAAATGAACAAATCTCACTTATTTTACCTTAATTGAAGTAATAAATAAGTCAATTAATTAAATTAAAAAAAGTGTTATTTAATACTCTATTAAATTTCCTTTCTTTACACATCTATACACATCGTTCCTTTCCTTTCTTTTTCTTGTGATTTTAGTTTCATTTCTTAACAATATTTTTTCTTCGGATAGATTTTACTCCAACCAAATTTTTTCCGTGATTTTTTAATGAAGCGTTTTCTCTTTCAAACCAATTCATAAAAAACCTATGCATAATTAGTAACATATCCAATTAAAATAAATTAACAATTCCATAGATAAAACATAACCAATTAAATTAAAATATCAAATACAAGATCATCAAATGCGTAGAAATTACAAAATCTTCTTCAAAACAAAATAGGATTTCATGCTTGTATTACAAAATAGGAAATTTGATAGAGTATTGAATGCACATTTTCATATTTTAATTAGTTGACATATTTATTACTCACTTTAATTGAGATAAAAACAAGTGAGATTAATTCATTTATTGCTCCTTAACCAGTGCTCGGGGGCACTGGATAGCATTACCCTTAAAGTTACCTTTGGTGTCACAACTGTATTATTTATCAACAAAAATAGAATAGGATAAATTAATGGTTTTGATTGATATCAATTGAGTATGACTAATAGTCGGATTAGGCAAATGTACCAAATTGTTTACTAAGTAAGAAAGTGATAAATAGAGTATCATATCTACAGAGATTGTCGTTTCGTCCAAACAATTCGTGTTACTTATTTTAACCCAATAAAATAATAAAAGAGTTAAGAGTTTAGAGATTTGCAATTTTTATCTATTTGCAACAGGGCAAATTACTTGTTTTGGTTGCAGAAATGTAAGCAGTGGTTATGATTCTTTGAATCCCCTCTATTCATTTGTTGGATTTACGCAAAAGACAAGTCTTATTCGTGTTAATTCACGTAAGCACTATTTACGTGATGAATTTGCAGGACGTTATAACCTAATCAAATGCCAAGCTGCACTTGTTGATCACACGGTGATCATTACGTGCGGGGTCTATATTTTCTCGGTCGATTAAGGTCTATCCCTCCATCTGTTAAGTTGTACATACTAATTACACGGTGAGCCTTACATTTAGGGTATATCTCACTCAGGGGTAATCGAAACATAAATTAAGGTAGAGTTCATAGATCTCCAAAGGTATGATGACCAGTGTTCTTGAAGGTTCTCTCATGAGTTATGTCTACATGTCACTTATACCAAATAATTTATTCTAATTAATTAATCACATACGAATCGCTTATTCTTTTTAGATTTTCTTATAGCATCTTTCACGATATAAATTAACAGAGGAAATATATTTATATAACAAATTTTAGACAACATTTGTGACAACCATTTTTTCTCTCTTCTTATTGGACAAAAACAATAGAGAGAAAAAGAAAAAGAGAGAATAAAAACACATGTGAGTATGAGAGAGTAAGTTATTTGAATTTTTTTTTTAAAGTGATTGTACAAATATCATTTCTCATAATAATAATATTAAATGCTTGAGATTGTATAATAAGTGGTTGGTTATATAGTTGTCGGACACTAAGTTTTCAAACATTCAATGTCATTATGATAAATCAATGTAAAGTTATTTATAGTTGTTGCATTTATAAGGAAGTGGCCATAATATATTATGCATTAAAGTTACCTTTATGTGATAATTGTATTATTTATCAACAAAAATAGTATAGGATAAATTAATGATTTTGATTGATATCACCTCAATATGAATAATAGTCGGATTAGGCAAGTGTACCAAATTGTTTACTGAGTAATAAAGTGAAAAGTAGAGTATCGTATCTACAAAGATTGTCGTTTCGTCCAAATAATTCGCGTTACTTATTTTAAACAATAAAATTATAAAAGAGGTGAGGGTTGACAAATTTGCAATTTTTATCCATTTACAACAGAGCAAGTTAACTGTTTTGGTTGCAAAAATGTAAGCAGCGGTTAGGATTCTTTGAATCCCCCTATATTCATTTATTCATTTACGTAACAATCAAGTCTTATTCGATTTAATTCACGTAAGAGCTATTTACGTGATGAATTTGTGGGACGTTATAACCTAATCAGTTGTCAAGATGCACCTGCTGATAGCACGGACATCATTAAGTACGGGGTCTATATTGTCTCGGTCACTTAAGGTCTATCCATCCGCTTGTTGAGTTGTACCTACTAATCACACGGTGATCCTTACGTGTAGGGTTTATCTCACTCAGGGGTAATTGAAACATAAACTTAGGGTAAAGTTCATAGATTTCCGAAGGTATGATGGTCAGTGTTCCTGAAGGTTCTCTCATGAGTTATGTCTACATGTCACTTATATCAAATAATTTATTCAAATTAATTAGTCATATATGAATGGCTTATTCTTTTTGGATTTTCTTAAAGCATCTTTCATGATATAAAATAATAGTGGAAATATATTTATACAACAAATTTTACACAACATTTGTGACAACCACTTTTTCTCTCTTCTTATTGGACAAAAACAATAGAGAGAAAGAGAAAGAATAAAAACTCATGTGAGTATGAGAGAGTAAATTAGTTTAAAAGTTGTTAAAAACTTATTGTGCAAATATCATTTCTCATAATAATAATATTTAATGTTTGAGATTGTATACTAAGTGGTTGGTTCTATGGTTGTTAGACACAAAATTTTCAAACATTCAATGACATTTTATGATCAATGCAGGGTAAAGTTATTTATAATTGTCGCATTTATAAGGAAGTGGGCCATAATATATTATGCATTAAAGTAACCTTTGGTGTTACAACTGTATTATTTATCAACAAAAATAATGTAGGATAAATTAATGATTTTGATTGGTATCAACCAAGTATGACTGATGATTGGATTATGCAAGTGTACCAAATTGTTTACCAAGTAATAAAGTAATAAGTAGAGTAATGTATCTACAGAGATAGTCGTTTTGTCCAAACAATTCACGTTACTTATTTGAAACAATAAAATAATAAAAAATTTAAGGGTTTAGAGATTTGCAATTTTTAGTTATTTGCAAACGAGCAAGTTACCTGTTTTGATTGCAGAAATATAAGCAGTGGTTAGTATTCTTTGAATCCCCTCTATTCATTTGTTGGATTGACAAAACAATCAAGTCTTATTCAAGTTAATTCATGTAAGCACTATTTACGTGATGAATTTGTAGGACGTTATAACCTAATCAATTGTCAAGTTCCATCTGGTGATCGCACGGTGGTCATTACGTGCAGGGTCTATACTGACTCAATCGATTAAGGTCTATCCCTCCGTCTGTTGAGTTGTACCTACTAATCACACGGTGATCCTTACGTGTATGGTTTATCTAACTCAGAGGTAGTTGAAACATAAACTTAGGATAGAGTTCATAGATTTCCAAAGGTGTGATGGCCAGTGTTCCTAAAGGTTCTCATGAGTTATGACTACATGTCACTTATACCGAAAAATTTATTCCAATTAATTAGTCATATACAAATGGCTTATTCTTTTTGGATTTTCTTAGAGCATCTTTCATGATATAAAATAATAGAGAAAATATATTTATACAACAAATTTTACACAACTTTTGTGACAACCACTTTTTCTCTCTTCTTATTGGACAAAAACAATAGAGAGAAAGAGAAAGAATAAAAACACATGTGAATATGAGAGAGTAAATTAGTTTAAAAGTTGTTAAAACCTATTGTGCAAATATCATTTCTCATAATAATAATATTTAATGTTTGAGATTGTATACTAAGTGGTTGGTTCTATGGTTGTTAGACACAAAATTTTCAAACATTCAATGACATATTATGATCAATGCAGTGTAAAGTTATTTATAATTGTCGCATTTATAAGGAAGTGGGCCATAATATATTATGCATTAAAGTAACCTTTGGTGTTACAACTGTATTATTTATCAACAAAAATCATGTAGGATAAATTAATGATTTTGATTGGTATCAACTAAGTATGACTGATGATTGGATTATGCAAGTGTACCAAATTGTTTACCAAGTAATAAAGTAATAAGTAGAGTATTGTATATATAGAGATAGTCGTTTTGTCCAAACAATTCAAGTTACTTATTTGAAATAATAAAAAAGTTAAGGGTTTAGAGATTTGCAATTTTTAGCTATTTGCAAACGAGCAAGTTACCTGTTTTGATTGCAGAAATATAAGCAGTGGTTAGTATTCTTTGAATCCCCTCTATTCATTTGTTGGATTGACAAAACAGTCAAGTCTTATTCAAGTTAATTCATGTAAGCGCTATTTACGTGATGAATTTGTAGGACGTTATAACCTAATCAATTGTCAAGTTGCACCTGGTGATCGCACAGTGATCATTACATGCGGGGTCTATACTGACTCAATCGATTAAGGTATATCCCTCCGTCTGTTGAGTTGTACCTACTAATCACACGGTGATCCTTACGTGTATGGTTTATCTAACTCAGAGGTAGTTGAAACATAAACTTAGGATAGAGTTCATAGATTTCCAAAGGTGTGATGGCCAGTGTTTCTGAAGGTTCTCATGAGTTATGACTACATGTCACTTATACCGAATAATTTATTCCAATTAATTAGTCATATACAAATGGCTTATTCTTTTTGGATTTTCTTAGAGCATCTTTCATGATATAAAATAATAGAGAAAATATATTTATACAACAAATTTTACACAACTTTTGTGACAATCATTTTCTCTCTCTTGTTATTGGAAAAAACAATAGAGATAAAAAGAAAAAAAGAGAACAAAAACACATGTAAGTATTAGAGAGTAATTTATTTTAAAATTTGTTAAAAAGTAATTGTACAAATATCATTTCTCAGAATAATAATATTTAATGTATGAGATTGTTTATTAAGTGGTCGGTTTTTTGGTTGTCGGTGACTAAATTTCAAACATTCAATGTCATATTGTGATTAATCCAATGTAAAGTTATTTATAGTTGTCGCATTTATCTGAAATGATGCATATTAGGATCAATTCAATGCCAGAGACTGAATTTCGAAGAATCCTAACCGCTGCTTACTTTTCTGCAACCAAAACAGGTAAACTTGCTCTGTTGCAAACATTTAAAAGATGAAACCTTTCTAACCCTTTTATCTTTTATATCGTCAAACTTACAAAAATGAGTAACGCAAGTTGTTTGGACGAAACGACAATCCTTGTGAATACGATACTCTACTTATCACTTTATTACTTGGTAAACGATTTGGTACACTTGTCTAATCCGACCATCAAGTTTTTGGCACCGTTGCCATGAATTATTGATATTTTCGACTAAACAATTTAAATTACTTATTCTCTATCTTTACGTTTCTTAAGCTACACTGAAAACTGTGTTTAGTGCATACTTACAAATAAGGCAGGTGACCTACAAAGAGTCAAACTATTGCAGAGACGCTCTGTTAAAAATGAGGGACCTTCATCGCTTTACTCTAGTAGATTATGGAAGGCTAGATAATCTTGATGAAATCTTTCTTGGGTTCCAACCAGCAAACCCATTGGTTTTCGATATTAAGAACAGTGTGCTAGTAAACTTGAAAACTGACCAATTTGCAAGTAGGGAGTCAGAGGATTGCAACGCTCATTTGACATTATTCCTAGACACGTGCAACACAATCAACCCACCAGGAATATCATAATCAGATAAACGACTCAGACTATTCAGATACTCTCTGAAAGGAAGAGCAAAAGACTGGCTAGACGCACTGTCGAGAGGAATTATAACCACATGGGACTAGCTTAAACGGAGATTCTTGGACATGTATTTCACCACAACGAAGTACTTAGCTATTAAAATGGAGATTTCAGGTTTTAAACAGCAAGAAAGGGAAACAATGTATGACGCATGGCAGAGATTCAAAATATCATTAAAACGGTGTCCAGGTTATAAATTTTCTAGCTTGGATCAAATCTTTTACTTCACAACAGAGCTTCACACTACAACTAGAATGTTGTTAGACGCTTCAGCTGGGGGAACTATAAAAACTAAAACAGCAGAGGAAGTCCAAGAACTAATAGAGAACATGACACAAAATGACTATATGCCTCAAGCAAGACATGGAGACTCGCAACAGTGTAGGA
The DNA here is from genome assembly GCA_946800305.1 of Medicago arabica. NCBI lineage: Eukaryota > Viridiplantae > Streptophyta > Magnoliopsida > Fabales > Fabaceae > Medicago > Medicago arabica. Next base: position 41,157,293 of record OX326971.1, on the reverse strand, counting down.
AGGATACGCCAATGGAAGAGAACTTACTTGCCAGCAACAAACTAATGAAGAAACAAATAGATGAGTTGTCAAAGAAGTTGGAAGAGTCTGAATTAAGCCACTACAAGGCAAAAAGTACTGCTTGCAAAAAACCCAAGAAAACTTCAATTGCTTAAATATCTTCGTAGGACAAGAGCAGGACGCAAGGCAACAACAACCAGAACACCCTGAAGGATGGGACGAATTTTTTTTACAAGGCATACGCACTTGCCAAGCACCAACAACTAGTTGAAGCCTACGACAAGTATAGCAAATTTCTGGAAATTTTACATGCAACCAAGGAAGACAGAGGCCCGATGGAAGAACCAGTTGCATATATGAGAACCATGGATGAAATGGATGATTACCCTCAATCTGACTACGAAGCATGTCTTATAGTTGAAGACAGCTTAGCATTCACAAATTGTAACTTCCCTTCAATTTTTTCAATTTTAAGAATCTTCTTCAATTGTAACTTCCAATTTTCCCAAGAATGTCAGGTTATTTGTCAAACACTTTTTTTAACAAATACTCAGAAATCAAATTTTCATATTTTTATTCCCGGGTATGTTTTTCCTAAAAATAATTTGTGTTTCCCTAATACAAACGCCCCCTTATAATTATTGATTCTCATGGCCATACCAATAATTTTTAATAGCAAGCAAGACTTAAACAAATATTTTTAATTTCCATATGAAGCATTTTCACTATAGCCTTTTCCACGGGAGACTTGAGAATATATTAATAATAAAATTACAAAACTACCACCATGTATAATTTTGACACATGGTATTTTTTAATTATTATTTTTTACAGAAATTATTATTTATGACACATGTTGGAGTATAAGTTTTGTACAATGTTGTTGGACAATAAGTTTTTGTGTCATGTTAACTAGTGTCCTTGGGACATTAGTTAAGAAAGTTAAAAGTAGAAATTTTTTATTAAAAACAACAATTTTTTGACTTTCATAAAGTGCATCATTCCACTTTTCATCGTTTTCCAATGAAAACTTTTTATATGAGTCTCCTTAACTAATACATCAGGGGTTTTTCTAACATGTGCAAATTTGCACATGTTAAGAAGTTTAAAGTAGTAAGTGTATATTGGAACTTGTGCATTTTATATTAAATATATATAAAAAATTAAAACAATTGTAATTTTTAATAAAAAGTTGTTTCTTTTAGTATCCTTAACATGTGCAATATTGCACAGGATAGCCAAATCCATACATCAGAGGCACTAGTTAATATTTCCTTAATTTTTTTTACACAGGTCTGTTGTTTGTCACTATTTAATTATATAGTTTCTTATATCTCGTAAATAAAAAAGAGGATAACTACAATTTACTTATTATAATTTATTTATAAAAACTTATACACAATATAGATATTTCTTACTAGACAATTAATTAAATTAGTTTTGTCAAAAAAATAATAATTAAATTAGTGTTTTTTTTTTTTGGAAATGTTAACAAATGTCTTTGGACACTTGTTAAGGAATATAAAAGGAAATATTATCTCAGAAATTATGTATTATACTTATTAAAAGTTGAAAAAGTGCTTTTTTTTCCAATGCAAATCTTGTCTTTCCTATCAACTTTTAGTTTCTTAACCAGTGTCCTGTTGGCACCGATTAACAAGACTCTTCTTTTTAATGTATGTTTCATCTAAAAGAAGCACTTGAGACTGTATTGTTGTTGCTTTTGAGGCAATAAACTTGTTGGAGAAGAAATCTTTTGGTTGCAATATTGCTCTCAAAATTGACATAAAAAAAAGCCATTGACATTTTATATTGGACTTTCTTGTTGCCCACGCTTGACAATTTTAAAAATCTTTTGGTTTCACACTGAAATCTGCTAACTTGTCTTTGTGTGTAATTAAAATTTAGATTAATTAAAATAATTTTACGGTAAAATTATTTTGGCATAATAGCAATTTTAGCCTCCTAACTTTTCCAAAGTTGCGATTTTGACCCGCTAAGAAAAAAACTACAAAACCGCCCCCTAAGTTTTACAACTGTAGCAGTTTTGGCCCCCAAGGTAAAAAATAAAAATAAAAAAATAACACATGACACCTCACTTAGGGTGCCACGTCAGCGTAGACCGAGTCAAAATTGACATTGGGGGCCAAAACTGCTACATGTGCAAAACTTAGGGGACGGTTTTGTAGTTTTTTTCTTAGTGGGTCAAAATCGCAACTTTGGAAAAGTTAGGGGGGTAAAACTGATATTAAGCCAATTATTTACAAAACTAAATTAAAATATACTGATATATTAATCATAAAATATGAGTTTTTTTTTTTTTTTTTATAATTGAGACAAGTATATTATTATTATTATTTTATTGTACTCTTATAAAATACAGAAGGAAAAAAAAAACTAAATGTCAATGATTATTTAGCAAGCTAAATAATTCATCAACTCTTTTGTTCTCGATGAATCCAACTTTTCTTCAAATGTTTGTGATATTGTTGAGAACTTCTTTTTTATTTTTTACTAGGAAATTAAGTTTGATTCATTCAAATGCTAAAATAAAGATAACGGTTAAATATGTTTTTAGTCCCTATAAATATATTAACTTTTTCGTTTTAATCCCTTTAAAATTTTCCTTCAACTTTTAGTTATTATAAAAATTTCAATCAATACTTTTGGTTCTATTTTCATGTCAATTTTTGTTTTTCTTAAATGAAATGTGTAGAATATTGTAAAAATCACTCCCAAAACAAATTAGAATTTTTTAACAAAACATAAATTAAATATGAAACTTTAACCGTCAAAAATATAAAAATTCATATTTAATTCATGTTTTGTTAAAAAATTATGATTTTTATGGGAGAGATTCTTATAATATTTTTTTTTTTTGGCGAAATTTATTCAAAAATATGAATTTTACATATGAGTTTACTTTAAAGGAGATACCAAAAGTGAAGATGAAAAACTTTTGGAGAACTAAAAGTTGAAGAAATTTCTCTAAAGGAATAAAACGAAAAGTTGACAAATTTATAGGAGGCCAATATATATTTAACCCTAAAGATAATACAATCAAAATGATTATGATTTTGGCATTCCCCCTATACATAGTTTAGATCAGTAGTGGATAAGTTAGCCAGACACCTAACGATATTTCTAAAAATTTCAGAAATTAATAGGGCATTAACAAGCAAACCAATATTTTCCACATATGGTTAAAAGTCAATACTAATGTAAAATTTATAGTCTTTAATCTCTTTCATCTATAAAAAAATATATATATATATGTAGGTGTTGACTCAAATCGATAATAAGTGATTTTTTAGATGACTAATCTAAAAACATGTTGGCAAGTCATACATATGGCTGAGAGGATGCTTAATTTGACAATAGCCACCATAGGCCCCCTCCTCTAATACCAATAATATGAGTCCTTTTGAAACATCTTAGCAATCAATGGGGAACAAACTCAAAACAAAATAATTGTTAACAATACACAAGCAAATATAAAAGCACCGACATAGACATTAAATCTCAATGATTACAATACACAAGCAAATATAAAAGCATCAACATAGACATTAAATCTCAATGAATAATGATGGAGTAACTTGAGCCGCTAGTAAATTAATTTGGCGGTGCTGCGATCAACTAGTGTCTAGAAATTATTACACTTTTTATTTACTTAAAATATTTTTTTTTACTAACATTCTTAATCTATGCTGTATTGACCCAAAAAAATTTTCTCAATCTATTAGAAAAACGTAAATTGACACTTTCTGGTTACTATGATAATCATCATAGTATGTTTCTTTGTTCTTTTGACAAAAAGTATGTTTCTATTTAAAAATGTTTCTATTTTCTGGTTAACTCACGTTGATATCCAAACATTCATTTTTTTCACTTTCTGGCACATATACATGATTTCACTTAGTAGTAAAGTCATGATTTCTTTCACTTTTTTACATATGCATGATGCACGTGACTCCATAGTCCATTCAATTATACATCTGTTAGCTTTCTTTGATAAGACTATTTTGAATTGTCTTATTTACCTGCTATCCTGACAACAAACAAGACCATCACTTTTTTTTAATCGGAGCTCATATCTTTTGATACAAGATGAAAGATTAACCCTTTGTTTCAAACAGAGAAAGAGTAAGATGTACACATCCATCAACTCTGAATTTTTCGCAAGATATATACTGTTAGTATTTGTGGATTTCAAAATTAATGTCTTTAAAATTGCAGCTAGCTAGAAAAACTGAGATTCTTGGTGTTCATCTATGTGTAAATCAGTAAATTCATGGGAGAAGGGAATAATATCACAATATTTGAAGCAAAAAAGCACTACAAGTTTTTTTGCAATTACAAAGAGCACAAGATTTTTTCTTTTTTGGAAGAACAGAGAGCACCAAGAATTGAAATCTGAAATTATATTAATTATATTATTATTAGATGGTTGTGGCCGTGATGTTTAGAGGAAAACACATACTCTCTCCGTATCAAAATATAATCAAAATTTATTTTTTAGATTCATTCATTTAATGATGTATGTAGTCCATATTATGAAACACGTACATCATTAAGGGTTCGTTTGGTTCGAGAATTAAGAGGGGAGAGATTTTAACGGAGGGGAGGGGAGATATTTTTAATTAAAAACGTATTTGGTTCGCAAAGGAAGGGGAGTGGAGAGATTTTAATATTATTTTACCGTTTTACCCTTAAACTTAATTAAATAAAAGAAACTGCTAGTTTTTACGATTTCAGAAACCGACGAAAAAGTAACCATATCTAAGCTGTTTATTTTATCTCAAACTGGTTCATGTATTTTGCTCCATGCATCGTGTGTGTGTGTGTGTATATATATTTTATAAGAGCAATTCTTTGTAATCTTTGCATTTTTTGCAATTCTTTGTAATCCTTGCATTTTTTGCCAATTACTTCCGTAAAAAAATAGCACATCTCTTAATATATAATCAAAGTTGTTATAAGAAAAATATAACAAAATAATAAAATTTGTTACAAAAATAAGATAACCTAGTAATAATATGATTGTTACAAAATAATATAATCTAATAATAATAAAAGTTGTTACAAGGTTAATATTGAGACTTGAAATTAATTTAAGGATAATTATGACAATACAATAAAATTTTAAAGAGATTTGCCCCCTCCCCTTCCCTCCCCTCTCCTTCTACAAATTGAACCAAACACATCAAATTAAAAATCTCCCCTCCCCTCCCCTCCAAAACTCTCGAACCAAACTAGAGCTGTCAAAATGGGCGGCCCGGCCATAACGGGCTTCGGGCTTTATCGGGCCGGGCCAATGGGCCGGCCCGTTTTAAAAATTACATTTTTTAATAAAAAAAAACTATGAAACACTCCTATAGTTTTTTTATAAATAATATTTTTAATATGTTTAAATAATATCTAGCATAAAAATAAATTTTGAAACATTTTCGTACACATGTCGTAAACTAAAACGGCGAGGAAAATAATTTTAAATAAATTATATACGTTATGATTATAGATATTTATATATATTCGATCTTTAAGATTATAAATAATGAAACGTGTAAATATAATTTTATATAACATTTATATTTGTGTTAATTTATTGAATTCTCACTTTTATTTTTTATTTTGATAATCAACTAAGTAAATAATTATTTTAAAAATATGTATAATTTATAGGATTTTTTTTGTTATGCGGGCTAACAGGCTACCCGCGGCCCGTTCGGGCTAGCCCTAACGGATACCGGGCTTTTTAGGGCCGGGCTAAAAAGTCCTATTAAAATTCAGGTTCAATATTTAAGGCCCAAGCACTATAATTAATCGGGCTAAACGGGCCGGCCCGTACGGCCCGGCCCATTTTGACAGCTCTAAACCAAACGGACCCTAAATGAATGAACCTAAAAAGTAAATTTTGCTTATATTTAAAAACGGAGAGAGAATGTAAAACATGGTTAAAGAAGCAAACTTGCGGTTGTTATCTAGTGTGTACTGCTGCATCTGCATCTGGTATAGAACATTTAATCCACGTGTCATAATTTCATTAGAACAGCAAACACAGTATGTAAGGCACTGTTTGTAAGTTTTGTCCTAGGACAAAACTTTCCTACAATACCATGTCTGCTGTTTTTACTGTTTCCAATTAAATATTGACATGTGTACGTATTTCTTTATTTTGTTAACTTTTGTTATTTTTAATTTATTTTCACGGAACGCGCGTTAAACTTTTGTTTCCGCCCCTAACTTTGATAATTATATCTAAAATGCATTTTTCCACCCCATAACTTTTAAAAACTTGCAATTTTTGCCTCCTAAGTACAAAAACTACAATTTTGACCCTCTAAGATTCAGTCCATTTGCATCTTTAGTCCTTTTGGTCAATTTTGACCAAGTCAACGCTTATTTGGCATACCACGTGTGTAATTAACAATTTTAAAAAAATAAAAATGCAACATTTTAAATTGTTGAATTTAAAAAATGAAATAAATAAATAAAAAGGAAATGAAGAAGGAAAGACACGTGAAAGGTTCATCAACCTCCTCAACTCTTATCTCTCCGGTTTGACTTATCCTTCGTCTCTCTCTCTCTCTCTCTACCGCGTTTCTTCATCCATTCTCCTACACTCAGAAAACAACAATCAATTGTCACAATAACTCTGGTTACGATTACGATAATCAAGTAATTTTCATAAAATGGTGAGACAGATTTGGTGATTGGTGAGATCAGTTGGTCGACGTCCATGTCAGCGATGACGTCGGACATTGATGTCAGTGATAACGTCGGCCTTAATTTTTTTTGGTGTTTTTGTTCAATTTTATGTTGTATTGAGTAGGTCAATAGGTGAATCAAGTGAATTGATGATGAGTTGATATGTAATGTTGAAATCCGAAATTGGAACCGGTAGGTAGAAGCTTTAATATGTGGTGTTGAAATGGAAAGTGTTTGGCGGAGATGGTGATGGAGTAACAGTGTGCTGTCGGTGAAGTTGGAAAAGAATTATGGGGTATTAGAACTTGAAGACGTAGATGTGTAGTTGTTTAGAGAGCAAATACAAGAAAACTTAAATCTGAAAGACGATTTTTTTGAATGGAATATGAAAGAGAGCAAAACTTTTTTGTGTTGTTTTGTTTCAACTCAAAAGCAATAAACTCTAAGGTGGAATGTAAGGAAGATGGGTTTAATATTTAACTTTGAGATGAGTTTCAGGAAACGAGGAGACTCTGTAAATGTATGTTTATGAAATTGAAAATGTTGTTCGGATCTTTCTTTTTCACTCTCTCTTCTCAGAATCTCGATTGTTGTTGTTGTTGTTGAAAAGATTCATGTTGTTATTTTTTAGATTTTCTGATGTTGGTTGAAAAAGAAGATGAAGTTGTAAAGAAAATGAAGGAGAAGACGAAGGAGAATGAAGGAGAAGATGAAGGAGAATAACCTCTCACGTGCCTCTCCTTCTTCAATTCCTTTTTATTTATTTTTTTCATTTTTTTTAATTCAACAATTTAAAATGTTGGATTTTTATTTTTTTTAAATTGTTAATTACACACGTGGCATGCCAAATAAGCGTTGACTTGGTCAAAATTGATCAAAAGGATTAAAGATGCATAGGGGCTAAATCTTAAGGGGGCAAAATTGTAGTTTCTGTACTTAGGGGGCCAAAATTACAAGTTTTTGAAAGTTAGGATGAAAAAGTGCACTTTAGCCTAATAATTATATGAATGTAACCAACTTTGTATTTTATGAAAAAATTAATTTAAAGTTAAAACATGGCACTCATCAATTTCTCCATTTCTCCTAAATCACTCCACTATATACTCCACTGTATAATACTCCCTCCGTCCTAAATTATAAGAAAAAAAAATTCATTTTCTTTGTCCCATAATATAAGCAAAAAAGACCGACTTTTATGTTATTATCATGTTATTTCCAAAAAATCATCCTTTCGAAAGTAAAATTAAATGCAAACTGAATTCAATTTGTTCTCTTTTTTATTCTCTACATAATCGTTAACCAATAAAAATTGTTTTACATCTTTCCATGAAACTTATTTCAAGAAAAACACAAAAAATTATACTTCAAACTACTATATTTTTGTTTATTTGTGTTTTTTTGCTTATAAATTAAGACAGATGGAGTAGGCCTTTCTTATCAAAACATGGTACTCATCAATTTTTACTACCACTAATCTTCCATTGACTTGCATCAAAGTGCTTCTAGTATACTATCAAACCAGGACATCAAATCACCGTTGCGCTTATTTTTAAGCAAATACGTAGATCCATGTTTACACATATTGTTGGAACATTGGTGTGATGTTTGAAGAAAAATTGAAAGATTAAACACTAATTAATTATACTTTGATCTAATGTTGTGTGAATTGAAAAAATAGGGAGTGGAGGTCCCACATAAAATGACACACACCAGTAGTGTTTAAATTGAGGTATTTAATTTTAAATAGATAAGAATATATTTAAATATTATAACAAATGTAACAAATACGATATAAATATATATGTTTGGTTTTTTTCCTTTGTCATTTAAAAAGTGTAACAAACTAGATGAGTATATTTATACTTACTTTTACATCATCCCAATTATACCCTTAAACAATTTTTTCTATAATAAAGATTGTTATTTGATTCATTAAAAAAAATAGATTGTTATATTGTTTGTGTCATTGAAATTGAAATAGATAATAAAAAAACACCGTTCTTAAAATTGTTTGTGTAATAAAAAGAGCGGAAAGACGGACACGTGCATGACTCAACCTAATAACAACTTCGGTAGATCTAAACATCGTGAGTTTCAAAAAAGAATTTGTAAATCTAAATACAACAGTTTGAAAATCAAAACAACACATACACAGCCATATAAGATTGTTTTGATAGAATAAGACGTGTTTGGTAAAAGCTTTTCTCACAAGCTTATAGCGTTTTTTGAAAAGCTATTTTAAGTAGCTTTTGAGCTTTTAGCTTGTAGCTTTTTATATTTTCTTCCAATTTTGACCTTTTATTAATTTTATTTTATACTTTTATAATAAAAAAACACCCACATTCTTGTGGTAACTGCCCACGTTTACCCATATGCTGTATATGTATTACGGTTTCTTTTTTAATTTACTTGTTCACTTTTTTTTGTTTTTTTTACCTTTTCATAATTCATATTATAAATAATTTTATATAAAATTTACAATAAACAGTGAAGCAAGTTTACTTAAATAAAATTCATTAAAAAAAAGTTTTGTTAAATGAAAAATATCAATTGAATTCATATATACATTTATCATTTTGAAGATGAAAATAATTTGAAATATATTTAAATCTTTAAAAAGAAATACGTTAAGTAATAAAAATTATATATATGATTTATATTAAAAATTAAATAAGCACGTCCTTTTATATTTATCAATTACTTCAACAACTAATTTACCAAACACTTTTAATTTTAATTTTCAGCTACAAGTCATCAGCTATAAGCTAGTTTTTCAGCTATCAACTAGCTTATAGCTTATGTTTACCAAACACACCCTAAATATACTCACACATCGGCTTAATTACGGTAAACCATTTTCCATCTATTAAAAAAAGGTCAAGAATCTTCGCAACATGCTATAAATAGATAATCTTCAATTATGGATGTTGCTCTTTAGCAATTCAAATGTATCACTCAATATAATATAGAAGAGGCATTCCCCCAAGGCCCTACAAACCTAATGAAAATGGTACAAGTAATTTTCCACACTATAATTTGTGGAAAATGATATAAGCCCCATGTTTTGGATTAAGAGTGAATACAGTTGTTGGAGCATGAACATAGTTAGGGGAAAGTTCAAATGAGAAACGTTGTAGAAGTTGTGACAAAACCATCTTTGCTTCTAATAAAGCAAAGTTTTGCCCCATGCACACTCTAGGACCATAACCAAATGGGAAAAAACAAACTTGGCCTTTTTTTGCTTTTGCAATTCCTTCAGAAAATCTCTCTGGATTGAACTCAGTGGCATCATCGCCCCAAATATCGCGATTGTGGTGAATTAAGAGTATTGGTAAGGATATATGTACTCCTGCGGGGAGGAAAAGACTTCCAACTTTCACATCTTTGCTAGCTACTCGATTAAAGTAAATTATCGGTGGGTATAACCTCAGAACCTCACAGAGAATCATTGTCACCTATGATACAAAAAAAAACTTATCTTAGAAGTAACCACCAAAATGATTTAATCAATAGTAAGAATGACCAAAGTAAAATGTGTGAATCACAAAATTAGTATGCGAAATTATATAGCTTGGGTGCTAAATTAGTCCTTGAAATTAAGAAATTGACAAAAATCTCTAAATTTGAAAAATGTTTGTCATTTTAGTACATATGAATTACCTTCAAATGATAACATGTGAAAAAAATGAGTAAATTTATAATTTCAAGGATATTTTTTGTAAAGTACTCAAAATGAGGTTTCAATCACCACCTAACTTTAGAGCAAATGGTTGATACATAAGGTGTGAGCATTGTAAACTCTTAAATACTAAATTCAATTCTTACCCATAAAATAAAGAGATTTCAATCAAGAAAAATTAACGATACGATGCTTACTATTTTAAGGCGACTTATTCCGACACTGTTAGGCATTTGGTTGCCAAAAACTTGCAAAACTTCCTCCCGAGCACGTGCTTGCCAATCAGGGTATCTACTCAACAATATCATTGTCCAAACAAGCAGAACTGATGTAGATTCTTGTCCTCCTAGATAGAATGCATTGCATTCCTCAAGTACTTCTTGGTCACTCATTCCAACATTCTTATTGTTTCCATTTTCTTGTATTTCTTTCTGATTTGATTCCAAAAGTATACCTAGTAAATCGTTGTTTAGGACTTCACCGGCCATCATCGCTTTCTTTCTTTTGTTGATTATAGCCATTAGTGATGCTTGGATATCTCTATCAATTTCTGTCATCCTCCTGTGTGTAGCTGTTGGTAGATACCTTCAAAAAGATCATTCCAGAATTAAAAATAAGTTTGTGGCAATCATGTTTGGACCTTGAATTTAATATGCAAAACTTAGATCGGCCAAATAACATATTCCAATCCCTAATGTGAGCCATCTCTATGTACCGCATTATTTGAGACCGTTTATGTATATTTCATCCCTAATTTCTATCAAAAATTATTTTATACTTTGCATAAATTTTATGTTTATTATAGTATTGTTGGTCGTACCTCCATCCTGGAATGTAAACGTTGCGTAGTTTCATGATAAGTTGAGCTTGTTCTTTTAGAAGTTCAAATATTCTTTTTCCTTCTTCATAATTGCTTCCAAACGCTGTTTTCGAAATGACATCACACGTCAAAGTCTGAAGAAAAGGCTTTGCATCGATTTCAACCTTTCCATCTGAAGACATCTCTTCCCATTTTCTAATCATTTCATCACAACTTTGGAAAAATATAGGTGACATAATCTGCAGCATATGGAAACATAACAAGACTGATAAAACTTAGTATACAGAGTAAATCAAGTAAACCATGTTAGATAATGTATTCTAAAACTCTTGCTCATAGTACTAAAAGACTGAATTCGCAAGAAAAATTATCGCCAAGAGACAATTGGTCTATAATTTCGTGTCATTAAACTTAATGACGAGAGAATTGGAGACAGTCTATTTTTAGTCTCTTATTTTTGTCACTGATTTAATTCTTTAGTATATGTTACTAAGAAATGAAATTTATAACAACATAGTCAATGTAATTAGTTTTTATATAACCTTCAACTTTTCTGTGTAGAAAGCAGGGTTGATAATCTTTCGATGCATCCGCCATTTTTCGCCTTCATAATTTGCAAGTCCTGTGCCCAATAGCTTGTAAAGGGGGCTCAACTTAGGTTTCTGGAAGTCATGCATGTTGTTGAAGATTTCCTTAATTTGCTCAGGGTTTGTAATGATCACTTTGGCATTTGTACCTTCCCATAAAAAAGAATTCTTGCCTACACATAATTTTTGTTATATATCACAAACTGTTCAAGAAGGACTATACAGCTGGTGATCTAAATCAAATGAGTTTGAGTTCAACTAAAAACATGTGATTTTCACATTTAGATATGTTTGTTTAGTACTCATAATGTAGAGAGAAAAACAATAGAAAATATGACAACATAAGTTATTTCCACACATGGACTCTTTCATCAAGTAAAAATGTAGAATTTGGATGGGTGGCTCATGGATTAAAGCAGAAACATAAGAGGTTAAATTGTCCAAATTACAGCAGGAACATTGTACCAAATATAATTGGGTTGTGTAATAGCCTATGAGCAGCTCAATTACCACTTCTATTAACAAAGTTAAAAGATAAATTATGTAATCTCTGAAATGCCTCACATGATATATTCCCATATATATGTACCATTATTTAAATCAAGGTCGTTGCTAACTTGTAATCTAAAGGCAGATATTAAAGATTCCAAAATGAGAAATTTTGTGTTGTTAAAAATAATTTTTTAACTTATAAAATATTAAATGCACGATTTTTAAGACAACTTTACTATATTAACTTCGTCAACGTATGTCCTTAGGGCACACATTTTTCTTAAATTAATAATATATGGTGAAATTCCCGTGAGCTTAGCTCAGCTGACAGAAATATTGTATATTAGGTCAGGGTTCAAATCTCGGAGAGCGGACACCCGAACACCACACTTCTCCATATTTAAAATGTGTGAGCTCTAACCACTAAACCACTTATTAAAAAATAGACGGTGAAAAAGAAAATTGATGAAACAATGGATGGTAGAAAATAAAATGAAATATCATATCGGAATTAAAGATGCGTACCAAATTTTTGATAAATGTGATGAATAAATGTGAAGATGTGCGGTGTCACGTCTTTCTTATCTGATAGAGAATTAGTGAATATTGGAGATTTAGCATTTTCCATCATCATCTTAATCATCTCCCTTGTATCTCCAACCAAAATTCTGTATGGATTGCCTTGAAGGCCTTGTGCTCTCAGTACCTTTTCTATTCTCTTTGGCCTTAGCCATAGCCAATTTAGTAGCTTCCATGTCCATAGAAGCACCAAAGGTGCAACTATGAGAAAGAATGTTGCAGTTGTTGAAGATACTCCCATCATCATTCTTTGTGGGAGAAAAAAATGGGCAGAGATAAAGTAAAGATGATAAGGAAAGAGAACTAGATCTAGGAATTTAAGGTTTTGTTTGTTTCATCTTCAGCACTTTAATGACTTATTTATACTTCCAAAAATATTAATTCACATTGCTGTTGCCTCACAAAATATCTCAGTTCACTTTTGCATCACAAAAGATCTTTTCTTTTTTCAGAAAATAAATAGAGTGAAATTAAAAGATTATTTGAAATGGACAATAAATTTAAGCATCATCCAAACGACTTTTTTAGTGGGAGAAACTTTAATTTCTCTTTTATGTTTTTTTCTCTTTTAAACTTTGCATATATTATGCTGACTTTTAATATTTAGTTTAAAAAGAAAACATCACGCTACATTATTTAAAAAAAAAAAAAACAACACACTACATATATTTTATATTTTTCGTTTTGCACACAACAATAAAGACGAATTCTCCGAGTTGTGTAGCCAATGAGCAGAAAATTAAAGCTCATTCTCAAAAGTGTTTAATAGTTTTTTTTTTCTCTTAAAAAAACACTGAATTCGAACTTAAATCTTTTATTAAGATAAAAAAAAGACTGAAATTATATTTTTGAAGTATTTATATTAACGATGAAAGTTTAATATTGTTAATATCATGCTGAAAGTGAAGTTGGAATTGTTAAACTCCTTATCACTCCATCATTAACTTTTCCACTTTAAGTGGATATTCTGGCACCACATTTTATTCAGAATCTCATTTTGTTCCACTTTTGTCCCCAAATTGAGAAGAAACAATCCTAAAGTGGGGTCCACTTTCTCTTTTTCTTTATATCTATGATGAGTGTGTTGGAACAAAACAAGAATGAGAAAAATGTTGCTCCTTTCTTTCTCTTTGCTTTGAGTATCCGCAACAAAAACCAAAATAACTTGAGTTTCCTTTGCTGGCTCCATGAAACTTGAAATATGAATTACGTGTTCACGAAGATATTATTATTCGATGTTTTGTATTAATAAATAAAAAATATTATTAAATGATTTGATTTTATTGGTCCTCTAGAATTGACCCAACAAACTTTGAATCCTGCTCTTTACTCAATGCTCGCTCCCAACTGAAAAAACGAAAATACCCTGCGTGAGTTAACTCACGTTGATTACTGATTTTGTTCAAAACCCAGCGGTCTATAATCACAACACCATTTTTCTTTCCCTCCACCTCTAAAATATCAAAAAGTACGATTTTTTGGATTAAAATCTTCATTCCAAATCATTGTAAATCACCAGGAAACAAGTTTCTACGCACATCAAACATCAAAGAACAAGTAATGTATCATCAAAACTCATTCGTTTTTACCTCTTTTTCTGCTTGGTTCGTCATTTTTTTGAGGTAGACGATAGGGTTTAGCGTGAGTTAACTCACGCAGTTGTGTAGGCTGCGTGACTTGGATTTCTGGAGGACATCATGATAAATCCACCTCCAAGAAAAGTGGCAACCAAGGGAACACCTAAAAGGGTGCGAGTCGTACATCAAAAACGACATTCATGGGTCGAATCCCTTCTGGGTGGGAGACTATTGATTCTCAAAATCCTGATAATCAATGCTCACAAATATTTTATTAACTCACGCAGGAATATTTTGGTCTTTTCTGTTAGGAACGAGCAAAAACTGTTAGATAAAAAGCAGGATTCCAATTTTTTTAAAAATAAAAATGAGCCCATTAGTGTTGCCCATTGTGGGCCGTATAAAAAATAAAGGGCAGTATTTAACAATTTCCAAAAATAAAATATGAGTAATGACAAACAAGCAACTGCAACATTTGGATTTAAATGGGTGAGCTAGCAAAATAAACTCTAATATCTAAAACTAAAATTTATGTTGATAAATGCTAAACACAATATTGTTCATAAAAAAATAAAACTACAGAACTTAAAAAATTAAAATAATTCTTCAAGTGATCCAACTAACTTGAAATTATCAATAACTAACTTAGAACTAATACTTGCAATAATTTTCCTTTCGATATAAATTGTCATGCTATCATTAAAAACTCATTTTCCATCTTGTTTCTCAACCTAGTCTTCTTAATCTTCTTTTCTGAGAAATATCTCAGTTGTGGCTGTAGAAACTGAAAGAGTCATGATAAGGCGAAGTAGTTTATCAATTAAGAAGTAAAATTTATTCCTCTTAGTTGCAACCAAACATGAGCATAATTCTTGAATAGTTGATAATTTCTCCGAACATGATTCTTTGCGGGCATCACCAATGAATTGCCATAGTTGATAACTGATGACACCTTGTCATTATGTAATTTTCTATGTATCTTGATCACAATTTAGAGTTCACAAGGTAACTTAAGCAGCAAGAAAAGCAGAAAAACTGAAGAAATTACAAAGGACCAAAAACGTGTCACGATTAGTACAAAACATGGCACGATTGGAGAAGACTAAAACATGCTCTCTGCCAAGGCAAAAACGTGTCACGTTGGCCAAAACGTGACACGATTTGAAGAAACCCTAATTTAGAAGTTTGTTATATAAGGCAAATCGTGTCACGATTCTACAAAAACGTGACACGATTTTAGACGAATTTCTGTGCCTATTTAAGCTGAAGGCTATTGATAGAATTTTGGCAAGTGTACCAAATACTATCGAAGTAGTAAAAATATCGTTCCCACAAGGACTGGTTTTAATCTCAAAAAGTCAAACACGTTATTAATTTAGGATGAAGTAAAAGTTATTTGGTTTTTGCCACTAGGCAGTAAATTTGTTTAATAGCATAAAAACTTAGTAACAGAAAATAAATTGATTGTTTAAATAAGAGAGAGATGAGTTAGGTCTTCGAATCATCTGAGTTCCCCTAATTGGTTACTGCACCTATTCTTATGAATGATTTTTTAGTTTCACGATAGTTAACAAAATAGTCCTAATCAATCCCTTGAGTTAGGACACTCTTCTAAGATTACAGCCCCTAATCCCTTAGGTGGTCTAATAATCTTCGAAGGTTTGAAGAACGTTAACCTAATATCACTAATAAAGAATTATCCATTCCTAGACTAATTATAATTATTAGAACAATTCAATTAGGTCAAAGTCGAAAGCTATGGTCAGTAGTCGTTCGTTCTCACCAAATCATATATATATATATGTGATCAGAATATATAAATCATTAAGAACAATTGAATTGAATAAAAACTAAATTGTCATTCACAATAAATAGAGTTTCACAGCAACATATGTCAATTAGGGTTACAAAGAATCATCTCAGACCTAATCTCTAATGGATTTAGCTACTCATAATTGAATTTATAAATAACATAATCATTAGAGGTAACAATACATACATGAACTGGTTACAAGGTGAAGAAATCGCCCCGGTAGCCGTATTCCAGTGTAAAAATCGCACTTTGCTCTTCTCAAATCGTAACCCTTGTTTTCAGAATAGCCTTCAGCTTAAATAGGCACAGAATCTCGCCTAGAATCGTGGCACGATTTGGTGTAATCGTGGCACGATTTTGTCTTGTAAAATAAATAACTGAATTAGGGTTTCTTTAAATCGTGGCACGATTGGGTCATCGTGGCACGATTTTCCTTGGCAGAATGCATGTTTCCTGAAAGCTCCAAATCGTGACACGTTTTGTAGTAATCGTGGCACGATTACCTTTTTTCAGTTTCTTTAGTTTTTCTCGCTTTTCTTGCTGCTTAAGCTTGTTTGTGAACTCAAAATATCATGAAAATAATGCTAAAAATAACGAATGACTGACTGTCATCACAACCCCAAACTTGAATCATTCCTTGTCCTCAAGGAATTTATTTGCAACATTAACAATCGACAGTAAAATAACAATTACCTGATCAAGTGATAGTACCAAAAAGTTCAACTCCTTACTAGCTAAAGATGAGCTAGTTTGACTTGTTAGCATCCACCAACTCACAACTCCACGCAACAATTTGAATAGGGTTCACACATAGTCGACATGCAATCTACATATTACCATAAGCTTGAAAAGTTTCTAAACGTCAATCAAAATTAATGTCAATGCACACTTTGAGGTCTTTAAGGGTTATAACGGGGTTTAGGTGAAGGTGGGATAATATTTGGATAAGTAGGCTACACAAAATCATGAGTTAGACACTCCTACAGAAATTAAAGCATGGATCCAATCCCTTAATTCACCTTTGAAACAACAATTTGTAAAGGTACTAGAGAACATTTGTAACTTTTTGGGACGATCGAGTTTAAAGTTACTCGGATTTTCAATGATATGTCCCTTTTTCATTCTTTTTTTTTTTTGACTACACCATTTTTGTGTGTATTTTTCATTCATCACATTTTTTTTTTATAAGTTGTTCTTTCTTTATTCTCTAGTACCTCCACCCCAAACTTAATTGGTTGCAAATTCCAATAGCAACCCCAAACTTAGTATTTAGCAACATTCTACAATGCCTAACTCAGATAAAACAAAGTGGGATAAATCCTAAAAGTCTCTAAGCTTGTAATGTAGTTTGTCACCGAACAAAAAGTTCTAAACCTACCGGCTCAATTTGGCTAAACAGAGGATATAAGTTCAATAAGAAATCAGGGTAGGCTTCAAAAAGGCTCACAGGACCAAGCACTTTTGCCTCAGTATGCAATAACAAAAATCAATCGACACTAGAGAAACAATGCAAGTTCTAGAAATGTAAAAGCATGGAACACTCTTATATAAGTAAATTGGAAAAAGAAAATTTGGTCATGAACCTTACAGTGTTTAGATTTCTGGGAGTTGTGACTACCTATCTTTAACTGCCGTACACTTCGCCTTTGAACACAAGTCACTCCTCCTTTTGAACTTTTGGAATACCACTTGAACAAACATTTGTTACTAAACTGTAAAAAGTCAACAAACAAACAAATTCATCAATAATAAACAAGTTCAGATTCAATTACATAACAGGGGGATAAAACTGAGTTAATCCAAACTGAAAATTAAAGACAAATTGTTTGACTCAACAATAGAAATAAAATACTGAAAATAAAAACATAAGAAAATGATGGGTTGCCTCCCACCAAGCGCTTTCTTTTACGTCATTGAGCTTGACGCTTCAACCACTGTTAGGGTGGCAAATATGTCAGAAAGAACACGTCATCCTTCTTCTTCCTCTTGTTTGGTAGGAATTCCATAAATTTGGCACAAAGAATCAGATACTCCCCTGCACCCATTGTTAAACCTTTAGAATTTGAACTCTCCCACCTTAGAGAAGGACATGCATCATTTTGCACACGAGTGATTTCCTTAACCCCCACTGGTTCAGACTTCGGGTAAATATCAATACTCCTTACTTTGGGATTTTCTTCCACCACAACCTTGTGACACTCAGTCTCCATCTGAACCAACTTCCTCTGATACTCATGTGTTTTCTCAACAAGATCACCACACTGAACATCAAACTTCTCAAGTGAAACTTGATTTGACACCAAGAATTTATCTAAAATATTTTGAAGTTGAGTATTGTAATCGATGTTGATCATCTCTTTCTTCCCTTCACAATCACTACCTGGTTGATTTTCCTCATAACGATCATTTTTCTTATTTAATCTCGAGATTGCATTGTCCAAATATTTGATCTTCAAAGATAGAATATATTTTTCATACTGCAACGTAACAATCTCTTCTATGTCATAGAGGCGTAACCTGTCTACTAACCTGTCTATCATAGCTGCAAAACTTGGACAAACTTTTTAGTAGCAAAGTACAAGAAGATGAACATGAAGGGATTTTTTTTTTAAGATATAAACAAAAATATAAATGACAGAAATCCTAAATAAAAACAAAACTTCCAAGTTGAAATGATTTAACAGTCCCCGGCAGCGGCGCCAAAAACTTGATAGAATTTTGGCAAGTGTACCAAATACTATCGAAGTAGTAAAAATATCGTTCCCACAAGGACTGGTTTTAATCTCAAAAAGTCAAACACGTTATTAATTTAGGATGAAGTAAAAGTTATTTGGTTTTTGCCACTAGGCAGTAAATTTGTTTAATAGCATAAAAACTTAGTAACAGAAAATAAATTGATTGTTTAAATAAGAGAGAGATGAGTTAGGTCTTCGAATCATCTGAGTTCCCCTAATTGGTTACTGCACCTATTCTTATGAATGATTTTTTAGTTTCACGATAGTTAACAAAATAGTCCTAATCAATCCCTTGAGTTAGGACACTCTTCTAAGATTACAGCCCCTAATCCCTTAGGTGGTCTAATAATCTTCGAAGGTTTGAAGAACGTTAACCTAATATCACTAATAAAGAATTATCCATTCCTAGACTAATTATAATTATTAGAACAATTCAATTAGGTCAAAGTCGAAAGCTATGGTCAGTAGTCGTTCGTTCTCACCAAATCATATATATATGTGATCAGAATATATAAAGCATTAAGAACAATTGAATTGAATAAAAACTAAATTGTCATTCACAATAAATAGAGTTTCACAGCAACATATGTCAATTAGGGTTACAAAGAATCATCTCAGACCTAACCTCTAATGGATTTAGCTACTCATAATTGAATTTATAAATAACATAATCATTAGAGGTAACAATACATACATGAACTGGTTACAAGGTGAAGAAATCGCCCCGGTAGCCGTATTCCAGTGTAAAAATCGCACTTTGCTCTTCTCAAATCGTAACCCTTGTTTTCAGAATAGCCTTCAGCTTAAATAGGCACAGAATCTCGCCTAGAATCGTGGCACGATTTGGTGTAATCGTGGCACGATTTGGTGTAATCGTGGCACGATTTGGTGTAATCGTGGCACGATTTTGTCTTGTAAAATAAATAACTGAATTAGGGTTTCTTTAAATCGTGGCACGATTGGGTCATCGTGGCACGATTTTCCTTGGCAGAATGCATGTTTCCTGAAAGCTCCAAATCGTGACACGTTTTGTAGTAATCGTGGCACGATTACCTTTTTTCAGTTTCTTTAGTTTTTCTCGCTTTTCTTGCTGCTTAAGCTTGCTTGTGAACTCAAAATATCATGAAAATAATGCTAAAAATAACGAATGACTGACTGTCATCAGCTATTATGAAAACAAGGGTTACGATTTGAGAAGAGCAAAGTGCGATTTTGAGACTTGAAGACGGCTGCAGGGGCGATTTCTTCACCTTGTAACCAGTTCATGTATGTATTGTTACCTCTAATGATTATGTTATTTATAAATTCGATTATGAGTAGCTAAATCCATTAGAGGTTAGGTCTGAGATGATTCTTTGTAACCCTAATTGATATAAGTTGCTGTGAAACTCTATTTATTGTGAATGACAATCTAGTTTTTATTCAATTCAATTGTTCTTAATGCTTTATATATTCTGATCACATATATATATGATTTGGTGGGAATGAATGACTACTGACCATAGCTTTCAACTTTGACCTAATTGAATTGTTCTAATAATTATAATTAGTCTAGGAATGAATAATTCTTTATTAGTGATATTAGGTTAACGTGCTTCAAACCTTCGAAGATTATTCAACCACCTAAGGGATTAGGGGCTGTAATCTTAGAAGAGGGTCCTAACTCAATCTACTGCCTAGTGGCAAAACAAAACAACTTTTATTACATCCTAATTCAATAACGTACTTGACTTTTTGAGATTAAAACCAGTCCTTGTGGGAACGATATTTTTACTACTTCGATAGTATTTGGTACACTTGCCAAAATTCTATCAATAACACAAGTTATTTTTCTTTTGATCATTTAAATCCATGGGATATCGTTTTTAAAAAGAGTGCAAATAGTATATGTGAATGATATGGGCTTAAGTTGTGATCCAAACCCAAAATTATGAATGAAATCGGCCTAAATTATGATCCAAGTCCAATATTATGATTGCTAAAGCCACCTTTGTAGCAAAACGCATGTCCATGGTGCATGTAAGACACATTGCATTTCTCATGTAATGCATTGTGGCAAAATGGATGGTTACAAGCATTGACATGCTACAAGAAGCATGAGATGCAAGCGACATGTTGCACACTTGGAGTTTTGAATGGAAGACATGTGGTTTATTGCATGTAAGGAACTATGACTTACCTCTCCTATAAATAAATAACAAGCTCATTTGCACAATTTCACTACCCATTCCATCAAGCAGTAACACAACAACAAGAATTAGAGCTTTTTGTGAGTGAGAGGGAAACTATAGAAAATAAATATAGTTTCTCCTATGAGATTTCTCGTAGTGTTACTATTATCCTATTTCAACATAGAGGGCAATTTGTCTCTCCTTGTATTTAAAGAGAGATCTTGTAATTTATTCCACTTAGTGAAAATTCTCTACTCTCGCCCAATGGTATTTACCCCTTATTTGTTGAGGGGTTTCGACGTAAATAATGTGTGTTCAGTTCCTTTTTTCTCGTTTCTTATTTTAGCTGCGTGATAATATTTTGTTACTCTGGTATCTAACAATATCAACATCAAAAGGCTTATAACTATCCTTAGGAGTCAATGCACAATTTGGAGTTAACAAATCCATTGTCTGCAATATACTATTCAACTCTTGTAATTGTTTATCAGCGATAGTAAAAAATGTTTCAACTCTAATATAGTGTTATATTGTTACCTGATTCTCTTCAAGAATAGAGCATCTGAATCTTGTTGCTGAATGGAAAACATCGAGATCTGGAATCTCAATATCATGTCTTACACAAAAAGATCCCACATTAGCAAAAATGTACCCCATCCATCTTCTCTCGATTGTTGAATAAGAGTTTTTGTGTTGCAAACCAGAAACATAGTGTTAACTACCTCTTGAGATTGTAGTTGCAAGGCTTGACAAAGTACATATATTATGCCCATGATTTTTTTTCATCAAACGCAAGATAAATTTAAAATTAAATGACTTCAAGTAATTGTAAGCACTATCATCATTTCAACTTGTAGAATAATGTGTTGCTTCCTCTGTAATTTTTTTTAAACAAAACAAGTTATTCCATACATATTTATCAAGCTACAAATAGAATTTAAATGTGATCCCAAACAAGTATCTTAAGCTCGTTTCATAGTGCCAATTTGATTTGCACCTTTACCAGGTACAATCTCCTCAATTACAAATATTCAATTTTGTTTAGTTGGACAACTTATAATATATCATCGCGCTTAGGAGAAGAACAAACAACATTGACAATAAAAGCAAGCTTCTTAAAGAATATATGAATTGGTTTGACTTCTCTTGATGCAGCAACCAATACAAGTTGTAATCTATGAGCAAAACAATGTATGAAGTATGCAAAAAGTCAATCTTTCATAAAAAATGCTTGTAAACTGTTTCAATCTCCTCTATAGGATAAAAGTGCAGTTATACCTATTTTCTTTCATGTGTCCTTTTCTTTTTATAATGTTTTCTAGCGTGAACAACATACTCTTTAACATGATTTTTGACCAACTTTTTTTTGAAATGATTGAAATTCAAATGAGTGTCATTAAATTATAAAAGTTTCATGTTGATTTAGTAGGACTCATTTGAATTTCAACTTATTAGAGACTGTGTATTAAAAATAGTGCGTTAGAGAGTATTTTGCTAATAAAACATTTTGAGCTGTGCTAATGACATACTCTCTAACATAATTTCATTCTTCAAGCTATGGAAAACAAAACATCAAAATAAATAGAAGAGATTCAGTCAAACTAATAGGATTTTTATAAGAGGAATTTAACCTTGATCCCTACAAACTTATTGAAAACTAATATATTTATCAAATTTAATCCAAACAAAAACTCAATTTATATTTATATCTAAGTGAAAAAACACATGAATTCACCTATAAGACTCGTGTTGTTAATTATAATATGAAGTTTTTGGACCATAGTACTATAATAGAATGCGAAGTTTTTGGACAATAATACTATATAATAAAATTTACACCTTAAGAGCATATTATGACTAGGTTTTTATGTTTCCAACTTGCGTATAGTAATATGAGCACCATATTGTGGTTGAAGAGTAATCACAGTTGATGGAGCATGAGCATAGGTTGGCGAAAGTTCAAATGAAAAATGTTGCAAAATCATTGACAATGCCATCTTTGCTTCCATTAGGGAAAAGTTTTGTCCAATGCAAATTCTAGGACCCCATCCAAATGGAAAAAATGAAACTCTTCCATTTGTTGCTTTGGAAATTCCTCCAGAAAATCTCTCAGGATTGAACATCTTAGCATCATCACCCCATAGTTCGCAGTCATGGTGAATCAAAAGAATTGGTAAGAAAACCTCCACTCCAGCAGGTAATGTCAGGTTTCCAAGTTTCATATCTTTCTCAACATTTCTAGCAAGGCCTAATACTGGAGGGTATAATCTAAGAACCTCATACAAAATCATGGTGACCTGTTACAAAAATATTTATGGTAAGTATTACTATTGGTGAAGAACAAACTAGTACAATAACTATAATTAACAAGTTTATTTTGAGGTGAATTTCTATTTTTTCCAACTACATGTATGTCATGCGGTAGTTAACTACCGTTCGACTCTTCAGCAGCAGTTAATTGTCATTCGACACTTTAAGATCGGTTAAACTGATTGAACTGCTAAAGTGAATGTCAAACAGCAGTTGACTGCTGCTGGAGAGCCGAACGACAGTTTATGTTTAGGAAAAATTTGAGAATTGAGAAGAGAAATTTCCTAAACTCAAGAGACTTCAAAGTGTAGATAATAATACAATACTTACAATCTTTAGGTTATTTAGCCCATCAAAATCTGGTTTTTTATCGCCAAAGACATGTAACACTTCCTCCCTTGCACGTGTTTGCCAATCAGGGTACCTACTCAATAATATCATTGTCCAAACAAGCAAAACCGAAGTAGTCTCTTGCCCTGCAAAGTGGAACAACTTGCATTCCTCGACTACATCATCAAGAGTCATTCCAACATTCTTATTGTTCTTGTTATTTTCAATTTCCTTATGGTTTGATTCAAGAAGTATACTCAATAAGTCATTCTTAGTGTATTCACCAGCCTTCAATTCTTTCTCCCTCTTGTTAATCATATTTTTAAGCGAAGAGTTTATTTCTTTGTCAATTTCATTCATCTTCTTATGGACAAAGGTAGGCACAAACCTACAAACAAAAATGTTGCAATAATGATAGAAATTAGAGACATATTAATATACCTAGCAATCAAGATAATGAACTGAGTGATATATAATGATGATTTGGAGGCAAAGATGAGATAGTTAAAGAGTGGAGCTATGAAGCACAAACACTCCTTGAATTAAGGGTGTCCCAGTATCTGACACGTATCAATGTCAGACACCAACACGACACGAAACCTATGATTACACTGAATTATGTCATTTTTTCCAATGATTATCCATGTTAGCGTGTTGGTGACCGTGTCGTGTCCAGTGTCCAGTGTCCGTGCTTCATAGGAGCGGAGTGATAAAGAAGTCGATAGTTCGCCACTAGCGTAATACTAACAATACCGTTTAAAAAATAATAATAATGAAGTAAAATGATATAAATATTAGTCTTACATCCATAAAGGGATGATAGATTTCATGACAACTTTTGTTATAAGTGTAGCTTGCTCTCTTTGAAGTTGAAATATTCTTTTTCCTTCTTCATAACTACTTCCAAACGCTGTTCGAGAAATAGCATCACTTGCCAAATTCTGCAGGGAAGGCCATATATCTATTTCACATGATCCATCTGAAGACAACATTTCCTCCCATTTGTTAATCAAATCATTGCAACTTGTGAAGAAAGCCGGGGTCATAATCTGTGTTATTTCATAAAGAAATTACTACAAATTCAAATTTCCAGTCAAACTGAGTGTATAAATATCGAACTAACCTTCAATTGTTCTAAATGGAAAGCAGGGTTGATTAGCCTTCTATGCTTGCTCCACTTATCTCCCCCATAACTAGCAAGACCACTAGCTAGTAATCTGAAAATCTTATAATTGGTCTTTGGGAAGTCAGACATCTTGTTCAACACATCTTTTATTTGCTCAGGCTCTGTGAGAGTTAACCTTGGTTTTATTCCAAACCAAATAAAAGAATTCTTTCCTGGATATGATAAACAACTCTATAAGAAAATCTAGAATTGAAAGAGCATGCAAAATAAAATCAAAGAATGGGAAATTTTGCTGTCTTGTCTTGTTCATTGTAGTGGTTGTTGGTGGTGTATGGATGGGATTCATTCGCCTCTCTCAAGATCTGAATTCACTGCTCGTCAATTTACTCACCACTTTTTTTTTTATTTTATTTATTTCGTTTCGCACTATACACAGGTTCGCTGGATTGTGCACGTGTGCTTGGGTGTCTAGTACTGAATTTGGAGTTGCTTTTGTGGTTTTGATTTCTTTACCCTATGAGATTGTAGTGAATTACCCATTTGGATTGTTCCTATTTAGCTTTAACTTGGTCAGATTCTATGTCCTCCGGTCATTTGTAAATTTTCTTTTTAATTAATTTACTTAAGGTGTTGTAGGTCCATCCACATCTTAAAAAAAAAAATGATTAATTCCTCTGTATCAGAATTTCTTCCATACAGACATAAAACTACATGGGATTCCATACAACCTTGGAAGGAAAATGACCCAATTAATCATATATCACGTGCTTGACACTTGTAATTGCTTGGTCTAAATTGGTGGTAGCTAGTCTGCCGGTGGTAGTGCTATGAGACACGTGCTTAACTTAATTCAAAGTTTTAAGAAGTTCGACCAAAATAGATTCAAGTGGTTAATGTACTTCATTAAAGGATTTACGTACATCTTATCAAAATAAGTTCGAATAAAATCGAACCAGTAAGCAATTTTCACTCCAAATTTTATTTCTTTTGCAAAAATTATTGTTTTTTCTACATTTTTTTGAGAAATTATCATATTATATATTTTTTCCATATTGTACCATAACTAGTAAGCACTTTAATGTATCTCCATCACTTCAGTCTTTTAGACCTACTATGAGATTAATCATCTAAACAACAACAAATCATATATTCTCTTTTATCATAACTGAACTAATTTTTAAATGAATGATCTCAAATTATATCCATTTTATTAAACAATTGAGTCAAATAACATATATTCATCTCTTATCCAAAAAAAAATTGACATCAGCCAAAAAGTAGATTGAGCAAAGTATAAACAGTATACATACCATGAATTCTAACACTCTCATTGTAGTAGGGAATGACACGTGGCGTGATATCATCGGATAGATTCATGGATTTTGATTTGGCTTCTTTTTCCATCTTAAAATACTCCTTCATGTCCCCAACTAAAAGCCTATATGGATTCCCTTTAAGGCCTTGTTCTCTTAAGAGCTTCTCTAGCTTCTTTGGCTTCAACCATAACCAATTCAGCACCTTCCAAGACCATATCAAACCAATGATGAGAATTATGCCTGAAACCCATTCCATTTCTCTGTTTGGAATTGGTCAAGAAAAGTATACAGAATGTAACAATGAAATAAAAGGAAGTGCAACTGTGCAAGTGTGAATACAAGAAATAAGAACCATAGATTTTATAGAATTTGGGTGGCTAAAACTATGATGTCCGGCACGACTTTCTATGTTATACTTTTGTTCTTTTCTGTCCGAATTTGTATTTTTGTTGTCAACAACGATTGATATCAACAAGTGGATAACGATTGATATCAACAAGTGGATAAATCATCTTTGGCATATATATATATATATATATATATATATATATATATATATATATATATAGATATAGATATAGTTTGATAACTTAGACAAAAAAAAATATCAACGTTTAAGTTAACAAAAATGCACATTTTTATTTGCACAAAAAAACCAATATCTACTAGCGTAAAATAATTTAAAGTTAGTGATAGTTAATAAATATCCCTCAAGCTATTTGTTATGAAATAAAAGTGGATTTAAGTTAGTAAATTGGTGCAAGTTAACAAATATGTTTTAATGAAAATTATTAAAGTAACCCTCAAACTATTTGTAATAAAATAAAAGTGAGACTAAGTTACCAAATTTGTGCAAGTTAACAAATCTGTTTTAATGAAAATTGCTAAAGTAACCTTCAATTGCAAGGAAAAAAAGTAAAAAAGTAAAAAAGTTCTAGAGAGAGGTTCTCTGCCTTCTCTCTAGAAAATCAAAAAGCCTTAGCCAATAGAGGTTCTCTCCCGATCTCATTTCTCTTCTCCCTCTATCCAAACCTTCTCACAAGATGTAGCTGGGCTACCGGTAGTGCGACGCCTCTCTTGACCGTACCACCGTCGCCTTGCTTCCAGCGTGGTGCCTCCGCGGAGTTCTTGTTTTCCGCCACCATCATCCCCCACCAGATCCAACCTTCTTCTTTCACCATGTAGTGATTTGTTGGTGGTGGTGCGTCAAGAGTTTTTCTCTGAACCACCACAACACCTCCCTCATACGGTGGCTGCATCATCTTCCCCGATATGTTTATCTTGTACTTGGGTGGTTCTTTGGCGATGGTGATCTAGGTGGAGTGGTGGTGGTGTTTTGGGGGGTTGTTTCAGTGTTGTGTCTGTGTGATGATGTTGCGTGGTGGTGGTGTAGTGTCGTGGTGGTGGTGATGCGTGGTGGTTGTGGTGTTTCGGTAGTGGTGGTGAGGCAGTGCTGGTGTTTCGCTGCTGCTTCTGTTGTGTGGTGGTCTTAGCGGTGTTGCGTGTGGTTTTGTTGTGGGGGTTCATTTGTTTCGCCGAATTTTTTTGTTTTAGTTGTTGTGTTGTTGTTTGTGTTTTAGTTTTGTGTTTACTTTGTGTTTTCCGTTTTTGTGTTTACTTTCTGTTTTTCGTTTTTGTTGCTGGTCCTGTCCATCTGTGAGGGTTTTTGTTGGATTCAACAAGACTTTTGCATGATGTTGCTTGAAAGGGTTAGGTGCATAAATGCTCTGTGTTGACGGTAGTAGTTGATCATTATACTTACGGGACTGTTCAGCTGCAATTGCTTCTCGCACTGTTAGTGGTTTGTTGCAGTTGGGTCGCTGGTGGGGGGCTAGTGGCAATTGTCGAGTTACCTTCGTGTTGGTTCTGGTTACTATTTCTTCTTTCTGGTCGTCCAAGCTTCTGTGCGCTTTCCCAACCCCCCTTCATCGTCGGTCTTTGGTCGGCGACGTCCTTTAGGTATGCAAAGGGTCGTGCAGTTGTGGTGGATCCAGTCTGTAACGCCCTATTTTATTTAATTAATTATTTTATTAAATTTGGAGTCTTTTATTAATTATTTAATTAATTGTGATATTTGTTGATATGTGATGTTGTGTGTTGATGTTGATAATTATTATTATTAAGTTGTTTTGTTATATTTGGCGAAGAAATATAATAAAGTTTGTTTAAGAAAAATAAAATAATTTAAGGGAGGATAATTTGGTAATTAGAAGAGTTTGTTAAGAAAGTTTAGAAGAGGCTATAAATAGGAGGGAGTAATAGATGGTTAGGTTAGAAACCAGAAACAGAGAAACAGAGAGAACGTGAAAGTGCAGCTTTTGGGAGAAAACTGTAGAGTTCTGTAAAATCAACAAAATCCAAGGTAAGGGTGGGACTAGCTTTCTTTAATTCTAAGCACATGAATTCTGAAATTTATTTAATCATGTTGTTGTTGATTTGTGTTGTTTAAGAAATTAGGGTTGAATCAAATTAGGTTGTCAGAAGCTTAGATAATCCGTTGAATTAATGTAAAGACTGTTGTATAGGTTGTAGTTAATCAGTAGATGATGTTTCTTATCAATTTTGGGGAGTTTGGATGTCGAAAATTGGGTTTTTGGGACAAATTCTGGGTTGCTGTTCGTACTGCCCTGTTCGTCGTCGCTCGCCATAGCGAGCGATCATCCTTGCCTCGCGAGTTGTAGATAACTCGCCATGGCGAGCACCTTAGGTCGCCTCGCAAGTGACCCCAGTTGTCACTCGCCACGGCGAGCACTTTGCTCGCAACGACGAGTACATGGCAGAGAGCCACTACCCCTTCGCCACAGCGAGTAACCCCACTCGCCATGGCGAGTTAGGCAGTAGGTGTCTCGACTTTGTGTCTTTGAACATGTTTATGTTTTGAGTTGGACTTAGGTTTAAATTTTGAAGTTGTTGTTGATTAAGTAGTGTATTCCAGTAGCTGTAGTTGACACGAAGAATCTTTCGTGGATGTTTGATTATGTGCATTATATGCTATGTTGTTGCATGTTGCTCAAGTTGTATTGTTACATGTTGTTTCAGTTGTACTGTTGCATAACCATTGGTCTAGGTTGAGGGCTTGATGCTCTGTTAAGTTGTTAAGTTGGGGGCTTGATGCCCTGTTTAGTCGAATTACGACATCCTGTTGAGAGCTTGATGCTCTGTTGGTACCACATGCATAAATATACTGCATATTGTTGAGTTGTTGTTGTGTCGTTGAGTTGTTGTTGTTGTTGCTGCTTTGCGAGTCGTCATTTGTTGCATTGTTAAATAATTGCTATTGTAATTCATTGATAATTAATAACTGAATTTACATGAAGTTCTTGTCAATTAATAAATGTTGTAGTTGTATGTTGATTAAACTCTGATTTTTGAATTTATTGCTTATTATTAATGAATGTGAAATCTCACCCCTTCTGCTTGAAAATGTTGCTCTTCGTATGAGTAACTTGCAGGTGATCAAGAATAGTGCAGATGTGAGTTGATCCTCGTGTCGTCATAGGAGTCTTGCTCTAATATGTAACGAGATGAGGATATCTTTTATGTCTCATTGTTTTTCCTTATTAAGTAACTTTTTAAGATGTTGATGGACCATTTTAATTGGTATTTTGGATTATTTTGATAACGTTGAGGCCTAGTGCCAAGTTTTGGATTAAAAGTTGAATTTTCGCTGCGACTTTATTTTAAATATTATAAGCAGGTGTTTTATTTTAAATAGTGGGTTTTAACTCCACTTACGTTGAAATGATTTTGAAATAAAAGTAGTGTGACATCCTGTTTTATGTTGAACTCTGATAAAATTAAGTATTATTTATATGTTGGCAAAACGGGGTGTTACACAGTCTCTGGATGATTTGAGATTTTTCTCCTCCGCGAACAAAAACGGTACATTGGTCCAAAGGGTGGCACTGAAAAGGTGTTCGGGGCGGTGCTTGTGGTGGTTGAGTTTCTGGCTTGTGTTGGTTTGTTTTTGTTCGAGCTGGATCGGTTTGCAGTGTTGTTCCACCTTTTCTCTATCTTCGAGTTTGACATTGGGATATTGGTGGGCCGAGTTTGGACAGGTTAAGGTGTCTGATCTGGTGGGTCGTGAGTTGAGGGGTGCCTTTTTGATTTGTGTCGGGAGTCTGGTGGGCCGATCAATTTTGATTCGAGATCGGGAGCTATTTTTTTTATGCAAGTTCTTTTCAGCTTTTTGGTGGCTCCTCTAACTTATCGGTAGTTGAGTGGTGGGTGAATCTGATTGTTTGATGCAACAAATCATCGTCGGCTGCTTTTTTTATCTCTGTGGATGGTAGTGGAAAATTGATTGTTTGTTGATTTTTCGCTGGGTGTTTTGGTGTATTTTTAATTTCTTTATGGTGTAATACTTGGGATTTAATCCCCTTTATATATAATATATTTTGCCATTAAAAAAAAAAACTGAAGTAACCTTCAAACTATTAGTTTTAAATAATAAAGATGATGAATATTTATGTCCAAATTAAAATGTGCACTTTTACTAATTTGGACCTTCATATTTTTTGTGGTCTAAGTTAGCAAACCCCTGTATTATATATATATATATATATATATATATATATATATATATTAACTTAAACAATCAATCTAAAAACATAGAGGTCTAAGTTAGCCGTGTGCACATTTTTTATTGACAAATAACTTGAGAGTTACTTTTGTAACTTTCATTGTAAAATATTTGCTTCATTGTGTAATTAGTCCCTTACATTTATTTTAGGTTTTAAGTTGGTCCCTTTTTGTTGTAAACATTTTAAGTTGGTCCAGAATATTTGCAACGTTAACATAAGTTGGTCCC
This sequence comes from Medicago arabica, assembly GCA_946800305.1. Taxonomy (NCBI): domain Eukaryota; kingdom Viridiplantae; phylum Streptophyta; class Magnoliopsida; order Fabales; family Fabaceae; genus Medicago; species Medicago arabica. The sequence goes on along the minus strand of OX326971.1, from coordinate 41,126,237 downwards.
TTCCGTCAATTGACCGTTTAAATTTTAGACGTGGCTAACCGATTGTACATGTGGCCACACATGGATGCCACTTCAATATATTAATATGCTCTTATTCTTATTTTATTGAGAATGGTTATTGTAACAACCCTTTTTTCGTTAGGGTTATTTATTTATTTATTTATCATATGAGTTTAATTGCTTGCTTGTGTGTTTGATTTGAGATTAGTGGATTGTTAGACGAGAAGGGTATTTTAGTCATTTAAGGACTAAGGGCATTTTGGTCATTTGATGATTGAAGGGTATTTTAATAATTTTGGTGTGGTGAGTTATTTTACTAGACTCAGTAGTGACTTGGAGTAATTATTTTAGATGGAGGTGTATGAGTATTTAATAGGAGGCTTTAGTGAAGAAATTTTGTAGTAACATTTTATTAAGTAGAGAAGAGTTACTAGGCCCATTAAGAGAGTTAGAAACCTAATCTTTTAGTGGTACTATATAAGGACAACTCTAGTGAGAAATTATAGCTACACATTCATTTCATAAGTTTTACCAAAAGGTGGCTAGAGAAAAAGAATAGAGAGATAGAGAGAGAATGAAGAAGAATATTTTTGAAGAGGAAGAAAAGGAGAGCAAGCTAGGAAGCAAATTGAGAGAAGATTGAAGCTTTAGCTTGAGCCTTAGGAGATTTAGGTAAGGGGGAAGACTTATTCTCATAATAAGCAATAATCATATTTTTAAATTTTGGGTCCTGTTTGCTTTGATTAATTTGTGAAATTGATGATTATGTGAGATAAATTCATGCTTATAATTAAGTGGCAATTATGGGTATGTTGAGAATTGTGAAATTAAGTTGTTATGTGCTTAAATTATGCTTACTGATATAGAATTAGTTTTTTTGAGAATTTTTGCTTAATTGTGTGGAAACCATAAATTTTGTTGATGATTATTCTTCAAACAAGTTTTAAATCACTTGTTGAATATTAATTGGTTTCGAATTGTTGGTGTTGGTTGTGAAGATCGGATTGAATTATGAAGTTTTGCAGTTTTTGTGAAAAATGAGCATGATCATGAAAGCTTAGTTAATTGATGATAGGAATCCATGTTTAATGTGTTTAAATTGTCCCTTATACATGTGTTATCTGTTGGTGAAGTTTGTGCCACGATTTTGGATCAAATGAGATAAAAATTGGGTTTTTGGGAGTTTTTGGTGTGAGTTCCCGAGAGGAACCCATTTCTGGGTTCCCCTGTCCTGGAAAGCTCGATGGGCAAGCCATTCCTACGACATGGCAAGGAGTGCAGAACATCACATGTTGTTTTTTGCACTTCGGGCCTTTGAGGATGTTTCCGGTTTCCCAAGTATTCCTTTTGAAGTGTTTTGATGCCGTTTTGATAGGTATAGTTGTTGGAACATTGTTTACTTGTATTTGAATTGGTTTTATTAATTTGAGACGAATTTTGAATGAGAAATGGACTTGAATTTGTAATAATGGAATGATGATTTTCTTAAGTGATTTGATGATGTTACGACTGATTTTTTGTAATGATAAACTTAGATGAAACATGTAGGTTTGGTAAAGAACTATAAAAACATGTAACTTGGTTTTTGACGATAAAAGTGAAAATAGACGAACTTTGGAATTTATAGACGAACTTTGGTGAAATAATTAAATATGTCTTGTTAGCTTACAAATGATTTTATACTTATGATTATATGATGGATTGTGATTGAATATAGGATTAATATGCATAAGATATGATAAATTGTGTAAAAATTGAAAATAGAAGGAGTTTGAAGGAAAATAGACAGACTTTGATAAATGATGGTTTGTGCTAAGTTAACTTGTGAATGAATGTTAGCTACTTCTTAGATAATGTTTGATGATTGTTTTTATGATGAAACGTATTCCCGGAAAGTGGATTTACTTGGTGAAATCCTGGCACGCTAGAATAATAATGTTTTATGCAATGTTTCAACACTGAGACACATGTGGAGTGTTGAGATTAATGTTTAAACATTTACTAGCGAAACACAAATAGAACAAGGTAAAAATAAAAGAGAGAAACGTAAATTGAACAGGTTATTTGTTAACCCAGTTCGGTGACAAACACACCTACTTTGGGGGCTACCAAGCCAGAAAGGAAATCCACTAGTAGTCCTAGTTCTAAGTTCTCAGCAAACTTTAAGTTTACAACTTATCACCTAGACACTACCCGTACTGACTTCAACCTAAGAACTCTTAGATCTGAGATCTCATCTTACTTCCACTCAATCACACACCCTGTGATTATTTAGTTACAACAAATATGATGAAGACACCTTCAGACACAAACTAACTCCGTACTTCAAAGCTTAGGAGTAGTATACAAACTTACAACTCAATAAAACACTGTCTTAAACTTGCATCAAGGTGACACAAGAAAGACTCGCAATAACCAGAGACTCAAAACCCTAAAACTCTATTCTCTATATGACGGCTTGGTTGACGAATTAAGTTTTGTGTCCTTCCTTATATAATCTGAAGCAGTACGGGCTTGATCTTCTTGTTGGGCTTCAGAAACAATGATGATCCATGAAAAGGTCCGCTCAAAAGGATCAGAACCAAATCATAAGTTTCCTAAAATGTTGGAGCATCTTTAGGAAATAAACAAAGTCTCCTAAAAAGTTGACACATCTTTAGGAGATAAACACAACGTTGATTCTGGATAAACAAAACGCGTCTTGGCCAATAAGTAAACATGCATGGATTCCTTAAATAAATAAAGCACATTAATTAAAGCTCGAAATCAAGGCACACTTAAGATGTACCCACAATGTGCAACATTGTGTCCAACTGTATATTTGTTTTAGGAATAATGAGGCCAACATACAAATATCCAACACTTGGAGTAATTGATTGTTCGTCCAAATTGCTACAAATGCTAAATGATGAGATTTTGCTTCTTGTTTGCAATGAATGTTTGATGATGATTATGATGATGAATTGACGATGATTTTGATGGTGATGACTTGTTGATTGTATGGATTTAAATGCTTGATGATGCAATAGTGGGTTTTGGTGGAGGTATTATATAATGGTGAAAATTATATAATACAACGTTGTGAATTTTGCATTGTCGTATCTTTACTTGTAAGTCCATGCATTCATAGTCATGTTGAGTCCTTTGGTAAAGAACATAATCGATGCAAATTATGTTAGTTGATGAAGATCGTAATTGGTGGGGATTACGTTAGTGGATCACTCGGTAATATTATCTCCGAAATCCAAAATTGGTACCACATGCATGTAGAGATGTGTCTAGAACATTACATGCATATGAGTTATGTAAAAAGTGTCATGTGATTATGTGAATTGGTGGATTTTGATGAATGATGTGACTTATGTGAAGTTGTGTACTTGAGTATGTTTGCCTAGTGATGCTTAAATATTTGACATGGTGTTGTTAATATGAGAATGATGTGATAATTCATTGATGATTGTATGAGTTATGTAATGATTGAATTGAAGATAATATTCATGTCATGTTAGTATTCTAGGAATGATGAACATGTATATATGCGATACTTGAATCTTAGAATACCATTTTGTGCTTATATCTTTTTATGTGAATATTATATAACCCCCAATGGTTGTTTTGTTGACCGCCTCACCTTTTTAAAAAAATGTGTAGACGTGTAGGCTGGAAGATGTTCGTGGAGACGTGAGTACCCGATGATTCATGACGCATTTATTGTTTATCTTTTGCATGGAGTCTAGTATAAGCTCTTAATAGGATTGGCGGGATCTTATGTTTATTTATCTTTGAGGTTATGTTGAGACCATGTTATTTATGTATTATGAGACCTGAGATAGGGTTTCGAGATTTTGTGAATCATGCATTTTGAGACTCAGATGTATATGAGATTATTTGAGATATTGTTTTTATTCCACTGCGAGATTTATGAAAACCGAATTATGCATGTTTTGAGAAAATGATGACTTAGACATCTTGAACTATTTTGATTTATTAATTTAATTGCATTAATTATTGCTTGTGGGGTTCAAGGGTGTTACAGTTATTTGATAACAGGTCATCTTACGTTATTTTTAACAAGTTTTTAAGTAGGTTTTACCAGCAAAATAGATGAGTATTGAAACAATTGCCTATGATTTCGGGACATTTGTAATATTTTCTATATTTTAATCTGTAATTCTATTCCTTCCGGAATGTAGCAATTCTAGGACGTTTTTGATGTAATTCACGAAAAAATCATGCAATTCGGCAAAAACAAAAACATCCGGAGATCAGTGACAACCTTGATTTTTTTTTTTACATAGATGATCTTTATGATATAAAATTATAATGATATAAAATTTTATACCTTAATGTTGATTACTCTTAATGATATAAACATCTAGTTTGAGAATTTATACCTTAATGTTGATAACTCTTTATGATATAAAATTTTACATAATATTTATGATATAAAATTACAATGAACGGTAAAACTTTTTAAAAAAAAATCCAATTCAGTATTAATGTTAATGGCAACCACGTCAATATATATTTTTTGTTTTCTTAAACCTTATATTATATGTCTACAAATAACTATTTGACATGATTTAATTTCATGTATTTGTAAAAAAAGATAATAATATATACACTACCATAAATGCATAAACATTAATATTTTTTTTAAAGATTTAATATGTAGACAACGTCAAAGAAAACTTCTTTTTTGAAGGAAAAGGAAATTTTTTTATACATGCATCCTATCAAATCACTCAATGATGTCACCTTCTTAGGTTAATTTCTAAAATGTATAACAAATATCTTTTTAGATTATTTCTTGGATACATGTGTAAAAAGCATTTGCACCATGAATGCATAAAAAATTAACTTTTTTTAAAATAATTTAATTTGTATACACTAACAATTTAAAACCGTACACACATGCACTCACTCAAATCATTCAATGATGTCACATTCTCACGTTAGTTTTTAAATATCTCTACACGCGTTTTTTTAGCATGATTTGATTGGATGCATGTATAAAAAGGGTTAACCTAAGAAGGGTTAATGTGTCTTTACCCCCCTGTAATTTGGGCGAGTTCCGGTTTACCCCCCTTAAAAAAAAAGTTTAGATTCCAACCCTGTAAAATAAAATTCTTTGATTTTAGCCTTTGACTCATGTGACTGTGCAGAATTGCTGACGTGGCGAGCTGAGTGGCATGCTGACTGTATAATTAATTTTGTTTTTCATTTTTTTAAAGGTACACATGGCATTTGTGCCTATTTTTTTTAAAATTTGTAAAAATAAAAAAAAATTCAGGATTTTTTTTATTACGAAAAATATTTTCCAAAATTTTGAAAAATATATTTTCCAAAATTTATAATTCACGAAAAATATATATTTCAATTTTTTTTTAATTTTCCATAATGTTTTAAAAAAAAATCGAAAATTTTGAAATATATATTTCAAAAAAAATAAATTCAAATTATTTTTGAAAATTTGGAAATATATATTTTCCGTAATTTAAAACAGATATTTTTTTTCGAAAAAAAAGTTTTTTAAATTTTCTCAACAAAAGAAATCTTGAAAATATTTTTATTTTTGAAAATCTGGATACAAATTTATTTAAAAATTTAAGAAAATTCAGATTTTTTTTTTCGAAAATTTATTCCAGAATTTTTTTTACGATGTGTTTCCTTTATATATATATATATATATATATATATATATATATATATATATATATATATATATCCCAAAAAGTTATATGAAAAATACAAAAATTTCTAAACTTACTATATTTTGAAATTTTTTTAAAAAAATCCAAATTAAATTAAAATTTTAAAAATATTCGAAAAAATAACAAAAGCTAATTTTTGAATATTTATTTTTTTCTAATTTTTTTATTTTTTGAAAAAAATCCAATTTTTTTTTCGTTTTAAAAAAAAAATTTCTTTTTTTTAATTTTTTTGAAAATTAATTTTCAGTTTTTTTTTATCTTTTAAATATAATTTTTTAAACCATTACACACATGTCAGGCTTTTAAAAAATTAAAATTAAAATAATTACATAGTGGCGTGCCACGTCAACGTCCATTACACACGTGTCAGGTTTAAAAAAAAATAAAAAATAAAATAATTATACAGTGGCATGCCACGTCAACGTCATGATGGGGTCAGAGTTGTTTTGTGGAGAATCTTCATATTACAGGGGTGTTTTGTGGAGAATCTTCATATTATAAGTTTGGAATCTAAACTTTTTTTTTTAGAGGGGGTAAACCAGAACTCGCCCAAATTACATGGGGTAAAGACATATTAACCCTAAATTAAATAAGGAATATACTTTTATGATAGACACTCAACACATGATTTTTTCTCTCACTCTCCTCCATCTCTCTCACCCACCACTTGCAGCAATCTCACAATCTGGAATTCTGTTGCTTTACCACACTCCTCACCCTCATTCAACCTCCATGAGTAGTGATTCAAATGGTATGATTCAACAAAGTGACTAAACTCTTAGAACTTGGTTCATGATAAATCCTTTAAGAGCAAGACCAAAAGATGAAAAAAAAGAGAAAACTTTACTAGTTGTTTTGTTCTTTATCTGAAATGGTAGAGGATAAAAAACATGACCCATTAATCTAGTTGTTTCATTGTTAATCTTATTATACTATTTTTGTCCAAATGATTCTCAAGTTTTTTGCATACACAAGTCAAATTTTTAATGGTTTGAAGTATCTTCATGAACGTGATGTGGTCCATAGGTAACGTGAGTGAATTTGTTATCATGATGCAATTCAATAACTGGGTCTGCAACAATAGCGATTTCTTTTCTTAGAATTCCAAAGAATTTAGCTTGTTTTTAATGTTATAGCGAAATATATTCTTGAATGTTTTCGATAATAAAGGAGGTTTTTCACAAGCGTGTCTGTGTGTGCATAAAACAAGAATCTTGTTCTAGATAGAAAATGGATGTCAGGGGATATCAAATCCGAGAGATTAGGAACAACAGTGTTACGAAGGCAAGACGGAGGTAGTGGCACGACGACGATGTGTCTAAAATTCCAGATCTTAAACAAACAAAAAATCAGTGTAAAAGAGAAAGAAAAAAATATGGTTTAAGTCCATGATAAAATCAGTACTCCACATGAATCTAGTAGGCAACAACTATCCTTTCCTATGCTAAACCGCACCAAGGAAACGCTATCGAGAAGCTACAATTCACATATAAATATGCATGAAATATTGATTTATTTAAAAAAAATAGATAATGCACTTCAATACATTCCACAAAGATAAAAATATAAATTATATAAAATACAATTTCTAACCATTTCAACAATCAGACCAAAATAATGTTTAAAAATTGCATTAATCATACCTCAAAATAAAATTAAAAGAAACAAATGTATCATTATTATTGAACCTATCCAATTTCTAACACCACCCAATATACTCCCTATAGTTTTCAAGTGATATATACTCTTAAATACTCTTTAAGTAATCGTTCTAGCACTATCTTCAACAATCAACAATCTCCTGGAATTCCAACAAATCTGCCATACATAGAGGCTAATTTTTTATATATTTTTTTGCATGGATTTCTTACTTTCAGTTTAATGTGCTGGTTGGTCATGTATGTTCAGAACGTAAGTTTTCCATTTGCCTCAAATATGGTTGCCATATTCCAATTCCCTCTAGCTGCAAGCCGTGTGAAAAGGGTTTCCTGTATACTCATTGATGGCTGCCCTATCAAACCTAATATTTAAGGGTGGGCATTGTTGTGAAAGTGACTCAAAATTGGAGTTTGGACGCAAAAATGATGTTTGCTGGAAAGGCAAAATCGGGGCCCGAATGGATCTGTCCGGGGCCCGAATTGTGCTGCCAATTGGACGCTTTTCTTGCGGAAAAAATCGGCGCCCGAATGGTAAAATCGGGGCCCGAATTTGCGCGCAGTGGATATTTCATAAACGTATTTTTGGGCCAGATTTGTTACGATTTGTTACAATTTTATGGGAGTTACTTTTACTATAAATATAGGCTTTGTATCAGAGCAAACCTTGAGATAGAGGGGGCTGAAACAAGGTTTAGAAAGGCAACAACAAAACTAGGGTTTGTATAGAGTTTGTCTCTTTGGAACAAACACTAGGGTTTGAGGGTTGATTCACCTTGGGAAACACTATTAGGATTGAGTCTCTTGGTTACGGGAAGAGATTGAGACTTTGGGTAGAATTAGGCGGGAGACTTATTCTTGTAACTCATTGAAATCTCTTTTGTAACGTTACTCATCATATAGTGAAACGGAGGGCTGCTCTCTCCCCCAGATTAGGTCAATTTGGACTGAACTGGGTAAACAAATTCTTTTGTGTTCTCTCTTCTTTTCTCTCGCTGTTTTCTACTTTTGCTTGTGATTATAACTGTTACCCACTTGTATTGGTTGCTTGATTATTCCTTGCTCCACACATCAAGTATTTATTGGTGTGATTTTTCATCGAATTCGCAACAGGCATGATTCAGTTCGGGATGAAAACTGAACCGAACTGAATTGTTTGCTAAATTGAAAATAACTGAACCGAACTGAACTGTTTGCATTTCGAACTGAACTGTTTCAAACCGAACTGAACTGTTCTGAACTGAACTGTTGTTACTGAACGTAAGTTTTCCATTAGTAATATCTATATATCTTCTCCAATTCTTCAATTTTAAAGGTTTATCATCCACAATATCAGCTCATTCTTTGATGCAGTAACCTTAAAGACAGTAGGAACCGAGTGATCAACAACAAAATAAACTTAAAAGAATGAAACATGGTGACATAGTAAAGCAGGTGACATTCAATGGGCCAAATTACCTAGTACCACACGGTTACCATGCTGAATTCATCTTGCTAAATGGAACTAATGCAAAAGGAATGAAAACAATGCTCTCCACTTAAATTTCATAATCACATAGAATATTGCCATTTAGAAATAGTGCGAGTGAAGAATAGGAGAAATCAACTTAAGCTTTTCTTCAATTGATTTCTTTCAAACAACAAGGGAAAGAACAGGAAAAAAGACAACCAGTAGACCAACACTACAAATTAAACCAAGTCAATCACACAACATTCCCAAAATTTTGGGAACTCACGAATAGTTCAAGGAGCATCAAAGCCGCTAGGGTTTTATTAGTATGAGCAAATCTTAATAATACAATTGTTATTCTAAAAATATATAGTAAAATAGTATACAATAAAAAACACCTTAAGAGCGTACTATAATAATGGTTTTATGTTTCGAGTTTGCGTAAAATAATATGAGCGCCATATTGTGGCTGAAGAGTAATCGTAGAGGATGGAGCATGCGCATAGGTCGGTGAAAGTTCAAACGAAAAATGTTGCAAAATCATTGACAATGCCATCTTTGCTTCCATTAGAGAAAAGTTTTGTCCAATGCAAATTCTAGGACCCCATCCAAATGGGAAAAATGAAACTCTTCCATTTGTTGCTTTGGAAATTCCTCCAGAAAATCTTGCAGGATTGAACATTTTAGCATCATTGCCCCATAGTTCGGAGTCATGGTGAATCAAAAGAATTGGCAAGAAAATCTCCACTCCAGCAGGTAGTGTTTGATTTCCAAGTTTCACATCTTTCTCAACATTTCGAGCAAGGCCAACTACGGGAGGGTATAACCTAAGAACCTCATACAATATCATGGTGACCTATCACAAAAAGATTAATGTTACATGTTAAGCATCAAAGAGGAACAAGAAAGTTGTACAATGACTATAATTAACATAACTTGGATATAGAACTTAAAGTACATAAATTCGAGGAATCATAGATATGTTAGAAGAAAAATAAGAAGCATTTCTTAAGTAGTTACGGTAGAAGAAATCTAACCGATTATTGTTCATCACAAGACTCCAATGAGTAAACTGAGGAATTTCAACATCATATAGTCCAATTTACCCCCACCAACATTTCTACGAAATGTTTCCCATTCGTAAAGATATACCATCCCGATAGGAAAAACATCATATTTTTCAACATTCGGAATAATGAATATGTGAAATAAAACCAATTTTTTTGGCTGTCTAGAATGGTGAATCTAGACGGGATCATTTTCTAAAAATGGTGAATCAATTTGTATTAATCCAAAAAAATTAGATTCAAATACAAACATGGTTATTGGGGCTCAAACTTGTTAAGGCCAAACAACAAAGAAGTCTCGATAAACAACAAGACCAGTTTGTCTTGAGGCTTAAAGTGAATACAAAATTAAGTGTTAGAATTTCCGGACAAAATTTGCAACTCTTCAGTAAAATTCTACAAAAAAATGCAACTCATACCCATGTGTGTGAAGATAATAAAACAATACTTACAATCTTTAGGTTATTTAGCCCATCAAAATCGGGTTTTTCGTTGCCAAAGACATGTAAAACTTCCTCCCTAGCACGTGTTTGCCAATCAGGGTACCTACTCAATAATATCATTGTCCAAACAAGCAAAACTGAAGTAGTCTCTGCACCTGCAAAGTGGAACAACTTGCATTCCTCAACTACATCATCAAGACTCATTCCCACATCCTTGTTGTTTTCATTTTCGTCAATTTCCTTGCGATTTGACTCAAGAAGAATGCTCAATAAGTCATTCCTAGCGGGCTCAGTTGCCTTTAACGATTTTTCCCTCTTGTTAATCATATCTTTAAGCGAAGAGTTTATTTCTTTGTCGATTTTATTCATCCTTCTATGGACAATTGTAGGTAAAAACCTACAAACAAAAATGTTGAAATAATGACGGAAATTAGAGACCGGAGAAATAAATATTAAAGTGCTATGATACAAAAATTAGTCTTACATCCATAAAGGGATGATAGATTTCATGACAACTTTCACTATAAGTTCAGCTTGCTCTCTTTGAAGTTGAAATATTCTTTTTCCTTCTTCATAACTACTTCCAAACGCTGTTCGAGAAATAGCATCACTTGCCAAATTCTGCAGGGAAGGCCATATGTCTATTTCACATGATCCATCTGAAGACAACATTTTCTCCCATTTGCTAATCATATCATTGCAACTTGTGAAGAAAGCCGGGGTCATAATCTGTGGTATATTCAAAAAGAAATGACTGAGAGTTCAAATTTTCAGTCAAATTGAGTGTGCATATAAATTAAATATTCAAATTTCATAGCTAAATGCTTAGCCTGCATAAAAGCTTGATATAATTATTTTCAGTTAAGTTCTATAACTAACTTATATATTCTATCGATTAATTGAAATGTAACTACCTATAGATATAAAAGTTAAAAGAGATATTAAAGTTAGTAAGAAATTAAAGTTATTTGAAAATGCTCCCGTAAGTGGGCGGTGTGATTGGTCCCTCGAATTAGTCGGTCTTTTGATCGGATACCGAGTTTTTTAAAAAAAAAAGTTATTTGAAAATGATTACATCAAATCTTTGTCTAAGCTAACCAATTAATAACAAAGTAACTTATAATCTTCTTTCAAAAAAAAAACAAAGTAACTTATAATCTATAACTTCATATATCCCTAATAGAAACTAACCTTCAACTTTTCTAAGTGGAAAGCAGGGTTGATTAGCTTTCTATGCTTGCTCCACTTTTCTCCCTCATAATTAGCAAGTCCAGTAGCTAGTAACTTGAAAATCTTATAATTAGGCTTTGGGAATTCAAAGATCTTATTCAATACATCTTTTATTTGCTCAGGTTCTGTGAGAGTCACCCTTGGTTTTATTCCAAACCAAATAAAAGAATTCTTCCCTGCATACAATAAATAACTCTATAAGACAATTTAGAATATAAGGAGAATGAGAAATTTTGGGTTGATGCTATTCTAAATTGACATTTTTATATTAGAAATTTAGAATATTGATAGTCCCATTGAGTGGAAGTGAGGTGAGGAGGTTTTAGCTCTACAAGGGCTCAAAACATTTTCATAAAAGTTCTTAAAATAAAAAGTCATTTATTTTTTATGAACATTTGTGAATTCATTGAAAAAATCACACCAATAAAATACTTGATGTGTAGAGACAAATAATCAAGCAACAAAAACAAAGTAGGTAACAATTGTAAACACAAGCAAAAGATAGAAAATAGTGAGAGAATTTATTTACCCAGTTCGGTCCAATACTGACCTAGTCTGAGGGAGAGAGCAGCCCTCCGTTCCACTATAAAGATGAGTAACTTTACAAAAGAGATATCAAAGGGTTACAAGAATAAATATTCAAACCTAATTCTACCCAAAGTCTCAATCTCTTCCCGTGACCAAGAGACTCAATCCTAATAGTGAATCAATCCCAACCCTAGTGTAGCAAACTCTACAAATGCTAGTTTGTTGTATGTTTCTAAACCCTTGTTTTCAGCCCCCTCTTTCTCAAGATTTCATCTGATACAAGGTCTATATTTATAGTAAAAGTATCCCTAAAAAAACTGGAACAAATCTCAGCCCAAAATAAGATTCTGTTTTATTTTCTACTGGCAAAATCGGCCCCCGATTTCCTCCATTCGTCCAACGATTTTTGTCGAATGGAAAAGCCGAAACAACACTCAAAATCGGGCACCGATTTTACCAATTGGAACCCCGATTTTGGCAGTTTCAGGAACCAATTTTGAGTCACTTCTATAACACGGACAAAAACTAAAAAAATGCGGCTTCTAGTAAAGCTTGTGTTAATTTTGTTTTTTTTGCATAATGCGGTGTTAACTTTTATTTTTTATTATTGTCCATCTTATAAGAAACTTCTATTGTCATCTTATTTTATGAGAACTTCTTCAATACAGCCATTAACTCCACTGGATGCATGATTTAAGAAGCATAATTGCCCAAATAATAATAAATCAAGTGTTGGATAATTTTAGAAAATATTCTGTTCCTAATTATAAGAAAAACGGGTAACAGAAATTTGAAGTACTTCTAGCTTGTTAATGTAGTGAATTTATGTGGCTTGATCACGATGAGGTACATGCTAGTTGATGCATTAGACAAGATTATATATCTGGTAGAGGAGTATTCTGTCAAAATATCTCGATGCATGAACAAATGGTAATGAAAACATGTGGTTTTACAAAAAATTTAATAAGAATTTTTTTAGTAACAAATATTAGTATGATAGATGTCCATTCGACAAGAATGACAAACAAATCGAGAAATGATCCAAAATTTTCAAGTATATTTATTTACATTTAATTTAATGCATATAGCGATTAAATGACTTAATTGTTCACATGCGTCACAAGAAAAAATCATTTACATTATCAACCGATTTAAAATAAGGTTATAACTAAATTAATGATTTTGATTGATGTCAACTTAAATGGTTGACCTTCATCCACTTTTTATTGATGGATAATATAGTTATAACCATTTTTTAATATATAATTTCTATTTTGGTTTTATCTGTTCTCCCTTCACTTAGGTAATTTTATTCTCTCCCTTCACTTAGGTAATTTTATTCGAGACATCTCAAAAATTAAATTTGAGTATCCTCTCTTCATTGATATTTGATCATTTGTTAACAATATAGTGGATGTTTAACCCAACTAAACCCGAGAAATAGTGTAAAGATTTAAGTCTAAGAAAGATGTGAAAGATTACTAAAAAAAGATAAGGGTGAGGAAGATATATACAGCACAAACGAAAATTATGAACTTATTTAAAATTATGTGACATTAGAAATATGACAAGCATGTTAATATGTTACTGCACTTGGGAAAAAGAAGGTTGAGAAAAGAACAAACATACCATGAATTTTAACACTGTGTTGGATGTAGGGAATTACACGTGGCGTTATATCATCTGAGAGATTCATGGATTTTGATTTGGCTTCTTTTTCCATCCTAAAAAGATCCTTTATGTCCCCAAGCAAAATCCTATATGAATTACCTTGAAGGCCTTGTTCTCTTAAGAGCTTCTCTAGCTTCTTTGGCTTCAGCCACAACAAATTCAACACCTTCCATGCCCATATCAAACCAAGTGTTACAATGGTGAGAATTATCCCAGAAACCCATTCCATTTTAAGTTTGTAATTGGTGAAGTAGAAAGAGAATGTAACAATGAAACAAAAGGATATGCAAGTGAGTACATGTGAAGTAAGAACCATAGATTTTATAGAATTTAGGCGGCTAAAATCATCAAGTCCAGCACAACTTTCTATCTTATCCTTTTGTTCTTTTCGGTCCGGCTTTGTATTTTTGCAATATATATATATATATGGGTTATGCTAGAAGCCACCCATGAAAGAGTTTTTTAGCAACTCACACCATTTCCACTTTTTAGTTATAACTTTGCTAAATACACTATAAAAATTAGTTGGTGTTGGTGTCTTTTAACAAATGCTTGTAGAATAACTTGTTAAAAGACACCTTCATAAAAGATGTCTTCTAGCAAAACCCTATATACATATTTGATAAGTTAAGAGCAAAATGACTAAAAAAGAATAGTGTCCAACTAAGTTGGTACCTTACTATAATATGTTGCCAATTGCTCATATATATTATTAAAAAAAAAAAAGGAAAAATTACAGATAAACTAGGGGGACAAAAAATTTGACCCAGTCAACAACCCTAACGGGTAAATCAAAAATAAAAATAAAAATAAAAATCCACAAATTGGATCCAACCATAAACAATTTTAACAATCAAGCTCCGATATAAAGTTTGGCGAATGAATCAATCGTCAACAAGGAATCGAATCACGTACCATAAACTCCCTGCAACAATGACATCAAGCCTCGACGTCTCTTTCGAGTCCATACAGTCCCATGTCAATCAATGTCAGTCAACACGATAACTGGTATAGACAACCACATACAAATGCTTGAAGGTGTGGGGGTGGATTCGACCGCCAACACGGTAATTAGAAAATCCACGTGCACCACTGATCAACAGATTAATTAGCCATTTCTGGCCCACAACAAGTGATCTTACAAGCACGGCCGAGGCACATTAAGGATGACATATGAACTTGACCGCCAACATGGTAACGAATATCGCACACCCACAATTTTATGTGACAAACCACACAAATTCACAGCCATTTCTAGCCACACAATCTAAAATCAATCACGAGACAAAGGAAACCATCGTTGTTACCCACCACGACAGCGGCGGCGACCAATGGAGAGAAAAACAGCAACTCAGGAGATACCCCTGTCAAGATCTAGATCTCCCGAAGAAAAAAATCTAGAACTCAAAATCCAGCAGCATCCCCAAACGTGAACAATATATCAACAAGTGTCAAGCACCCACTAAAAACATGGAGGAGTAAGTTAGCAAGCCTACTCCCACTTGCTTCTGACCAAATACCTTAATCTTTTTTTGTAACAACTACTTAAATATGAGGGTACTAAGTAATTTACATTTCTCCTTAAAATAAAATAATTTACACTTCTAATAACAGTTAATATCTCTTTACACTCTTTTTTTTTTTTTTACGGAATTTAATTTTTTATATAATGTTTTAATTAATATTTGTCTGTTTTCTCACATTAGTAGTGTTCATTGGTCTGATTAAGAGAATCTTGTGTTTTATAATAAAAAGAAAGGGGGAATCTTCAGTTTAATTAATTTTTATTTTATTTGACAATCGAAATTTCAGTTTAATTGTTCACGCAAATGCTTAAAATCATTTTAATAAAACAAAGAACATACTTCAGTGGAACTTAGAACCTTACATGATTCTAGTAAATGCTTCAGGCTACCAACGTTGATTTTTTATTTTTTTTAATACACAAAGATTGAATCTGTGAATTATATATTTTAAATAGATGTAAAATATCTAACGATGAATATTTAAGTTAAAGAATGTCAAAATCTCATTATTAACTTATGACAAATGAATTTGAAATAACTTCTACTATTTTAAGTAAATTCTAAAAAATCCATTTTTATAAATACAAAGAAATTTTTTTTCTTTCTAAAATCTATGACAAACGACCCTTATATTCTTTTCTTAAAATAGAAAAAAAAATCTAAAACAAACAAGCCCTTAATTTATTAAATTACAATAGATTTAATTGACCAAATAATAATAGTAATAATAATATAAATAATAAATTGTGCTATTTACTATGGATTGAATTCAAGATGCGGTTTAATTATAATATTTAAATTTTTTATCAAGTAAAGAAATGCAATAAAATTTCAGGAGCTTCCTGAACTACTTACAAGCTTAGTCTATAAGAGTTCTAGAGAAAGGTAAACCTAAACTATCTCTAGTGAGAAGAGAGGAAACAAAAGATGGGTCTCCCACCACTGAAAGGAATGAGGAGCTAGCCCTTAGCATTCTTGGCCAATGCATCTGCTACCATATTCCCTTCTCTAAGCACATGAGAGCACCTACTCTTTATGCTCCTCAAGAAATGCATGCTATTCTTCCACCTGCTTGATCATTCTCCAAGGGACCCCAGCATATTCAGAGAAAACCTTGAACACTATTAGAGAATCTGTTTCCATTCAAATATCAACCAATAGCATCTCAGTAACTCTTTCAATAGCATACATGCAAGCACTGAATTCATCTTCAATAGAAGAGCTCCTTTAATAATAGCAAGCTTGAAACTTGAAGCCACTTCAGAGATGATGTTATTGATTAAAGAGTTTGTAATGCTATGTTTATTATTGAAATATCTAGAGTTTCTTTCAATCCATATACTCCAAATAGTATGAACAATGGCAGAAGACATGACTTGCTGCACCATTTTGCTACGTACCACTGCTTCTGACTCCCAATAAAAGATTTAGGCAAATAGATAAGTCCAAGAGCTGATCTGATCCCTTACTAAGCCAATCCCAAAAAGAAGAAATAATAGGACAATGTAGAAAAATGTGAGTAGAAGTTTATGCATGTTGCTTGCAAAAACAGCATATTGACACTATGTAGCATCCTCTGTTCCTAATGTTTTCAATTCAGCGAAGCATGGGTACTCCAAACATGGAGAAGTACCGGTACCGGGTACGCACCCGTACCGGGTACGCGTATGGTACTTGTAACTTAGTACCGAACCATACCTATTTTTACTTGGTTATTTTGTCGTAGTTGGTGCAGCAAAAACGTACGGGCGTTTAAAAAATAAACAAAATTTTGATGAAAATAATATAGGTGATGCACAAAAAAAATAAAACTCTCAAGCATTATGATGATAGAAGTGTAGTAATTCACTTGAAAAAATTTCTTTTTGATGTTTTATACCTACATACCTGTACCTTCATTTTTTAAAATTTACTGTATTACGTACCGGTACCCGCACCTATGCATCATAGATTTTCATCAGTGGGAATCTTGTTGTGCAAGAATCTCTAACTTAAGTCCAAGATAGGATGGGTTCCATCTGATTTGAATGTGTACCTTGATGCTAGGAACAACTTGGTGTTTATATAATAGTTTATTGGTGTTAAAGGTGGTAGAGCGTGTCAGTGCTGCTAAAAGAGAATAAATTTTTATGCGGTGAAATTTTTTTATTTATAAATACATCATATCAGGTTTAAGAATATAGCATCACAAATTGTAATACACATTTTATTCATGACATGCATTTTTCTTTGACACGTATTTTCCTTACATGTATGACATTAACTCATATTTTTAAATGGAAAAGCATATATATATATATATATATATATATATATATATATATAGGCTATTGAAACCCTAATCTAATCACAAGATATTACTGAATTGGAAGGAAATTATACAACTTTACTGGTAAATTACACATAACCATATTGTTTCAGTCTGAGTTGAGGCTCAAACTAGTGTAATGTCTGGACTTCCATATTGTATGTTAAGGTGGACCATAGTGTGGAATCATCCTAGTCCGCACAAGAATAACAACCCTTGAGAAGGATATATAGATCGTTCGTGATAGATATAATATTAATTAACCTCCTCTAATCTACTTACTTGTGTCCCATGAGGGTCATGAATCAATCACGAGGTAAAGGCCCAACAACTATCCTATTGACCTATATAAAGCTAACATCAAGACCTCACAAGGTATCACTCTTTTAACCTAAACCTCCCTTCTCATTACACATTGATTTGAGTGTTGGAGTGTTGTTATAGGTAGCACCCCCCTCCATTTCTCCACGGTCTTCGGTCAAACACCTTCAAGATTTTATCTCTCCTCCAACAATTCGTCGTCTTCTAGGTCTCTTCGAATTCCTTGAGATTACATACTAATGTGTCTTACTCCTTACAATCAAGCACGTGACTTACCACAACAAGAATGTGGCTTAAGCATCCAAATCATACAAAAACAAATATATTGAATAATAATACAATGAGTACTTTAACGCATTACAAAGAGGTAGCAAGGCAAGACTAGGCCAAACACCACCCAATGAGTCAGAATCCCAATCTAAGAATAGTACAACAAAAACAAGCATCCAAACCATACAAAAGTAAAAATCCACAACCAGAAAAGATATCCCAAAACCTCACATATTATTATTTGCATTGAGCTCCAAATTGATGCAAAGATCATCGGAAGCTTTTGGTACTGCAACAAGTTTCAGGCTTTCAGCAGCTTGTGTTGAATCATTACAAATTATTGTAATCCTCTTCATCATGATGGCTCTTGTTATGAGGTATTTTGGATATTGCACTTCTTTCTCTTTGCCTCTAACTCCCCTTATGCATACAAACTTCAGCTTTGATCAATAGTGTGACACAATTCTAGCCTCTCGAATGGTAAAGCAAAATTATCATTAGAGCTACAATATTCACCAGAGTCTTTACAACCACAAGCCTGATCAACAAAATTTCTCTTAGAATTACATCAAGAATAGTTAAACAGTTAACTTATAAAGTCATTGTGATGAAAAAAGATAAAATGCTATTCCACAAGGGGAAAATCCATAATACGGACCAAGTGGAATACACCCCACAAGGTACATCTCGCGCCTATAGGCCTTCATAACTATCCAAGAAGACACTCGAAACAGGAAGGATAAACAAACCCACCCGATGGACTGCGGAACTACAAGTCCCAAAACACAAGAACGAGATTCTCTATCGCGGGTGGCCAAGAGGGCCACTTGGAGACTTGGGATCTCAGCAAGAAATACAAAGGTTGCTTAAAGCCTACCGGCAAACCAAGTGGAATACATGTTGGAACTATTTGTGTGACGATTATTCGCTATAAATACCATTTTCGATTAACAAATAAACTAACACAATTTATGAAATAAAAAATATAATATTTTTTCGCTATTTATGTGTAATTAATACTTGATATATATATATATATATATATATATATATATATATATATATATATATATAACAAATAATTTATTGAAGTAGATATTTGATAAATAAAAAATTAATTAAAGAATTGATTCAGACCCGTGGTTCCATAAATAATCTTGATTACAATCGGACGGGGTTGCATAGGTTAAGGTAAATGCGAGTCACAAATAACAAACTCAAATTTAAAACCCATGTATTACAACTTTATTATCCCAATTCCAAAGGTGACATTAACCAAATAAAATGAACAACCCTAGTTGAATGTTGAGGGTATTTTAATGTGTCAACTGTAAATAAAAGTTTTAAAATGGCTGAAATAGTTGAGGTTGAACAACATATAAGTGAGATGAAAGATCTTTTGTGAAAATATTTTTTATTTTGAATAACTATATATATATATATATATATATATATATATATATATATATATATATATAAGAGGAAGAATTGACTGCACAAAGAGAAAATATACACCAAAGCATACAGAATGTGATCATATTATTACTGGTAGTCAATTATTCAAAGTAAAATGAAATTTTTACAACAATTTTTAAACAACTTTTGAGACAACTCTCTCGCGCTCTATCTTTCTCTCTATATTGTTTTTGTTTCAAATTAAGAGTGAAGAAAAGGTAGTCCCAAAATTTGTCATAAAATGATTCTATAAATATCATTCCTGATACTCAAATCACTGTTGTGAATTTTAGTACATAAAAATGTTGCCTTGCAAAAGATGTATTAAAAACATTAATAGAGAACTTACCGAGAGGTTAATGAAGCAGGCAAGAATCTCGTTGGTTTTCATGACACATTTCATGTACTAATGAGTTTCAAAAGTGTGCAACCTTGGTGAAAAAATGGATATATTCTTCATAGGACAAGTTATTGAATCAAGATATAGATCGGCAAGATTCTGGGCAGTGATTTCTAGATGATCCACACATAGATCTTGGAGTCGTAAAACTTTAAGTGTTGATTTCTTAATCATAAGTTTCGAGAATCCAGTGCACTCAATTAGGCTAAAAGTTTCCAACACCAAACAATTCTCTAGAATTCCGATCAATACTTCACCATCCAAGTGTATCCTCTCTAGTTTAAGGATTTTGAGGTTTTGGCAACCCTCAAATGCATACCAACAATCAATTGTATAGTTTATCAACTCAAGTGAATGTAGACAATGAAAAATTCCATGTGAGAATTGTGGGTTACAAAGTTCATTTTCATCTGCAGCTTCTCCATATTCAACTATACATTCTAGGCTTAGGTTTTTCAGTGACTTCTTTTTTGTAACCAAAAAATTAATCCAAGCATTCACTTCCCCGATTGAAAGACTCTTTTTAAAATGAAGAAATCGAGAACTAGATAACTCACCTGAGTGACGATGCATCAATTGAAAGATTTGAATACCATATCTATAAACTCCTTTTTTCATATATGGAGAGAGATCAAAAGAACCTTTGTGTAGGAGTTGAGACATGGGTTTGATCATGTGTTTTGCATTGAATTCAATGTGATGAGATTTTTTCCAAAGATCTACCCATCTTTTTGAGAGGATGTTGCATCTCACAGCTTCATCAACTTGAAGTTTAGAAAGGATGAAGGTTAGCACATCATTTGGAAGCTTGTTGATAAAATCTTGCTTCTCATCACTCATAACCACCATCTTTTCCATCTCTCTTATCTCTGTTGCACCTTCTCTTTTTCCCTCAACCTGTCTCCCAAGAGCTATTGCACAAGCGCAGCGTGATTATGAGAGAAAAGTCAGGGGCAAAGTTTGTGAAAAAGGTGTTTTTATGATTTGATGATCAAACTCTTAACACTATACTTTAACACTACACTGATACAAAACAAAACCTTTTAAGTACAAGAATAAGAAAATATCAAACATTTAGTCTTGTTCTTATCATCTTATTTTTTAAAATTGGTAAAATTTAAATCATTTTTACGTTTCCTTGTTTACATTAAGAAATAGAAGGAAAAATTTAAAAACCCATCAATTTTTTATATAAGATTAATAAATTATATTATATTTTTCACAAATAAGCCTTAGGATACATAACTTTTTATTATCAACAAGTTGATTTGTTCTATTATGTGATAAGAACGGATGAAAATAAACACCATGAAAAAAAGACTATGAGAATACATCAAAAGGTAAGTAAATTGATTTTTTTTTTAAAGTCAAATAACTTAATTTCCAATGTATTCTCCTTACCAACTAAATTATGCTCACGGTGAATTTGTTTTTTCTTTTTATATGAAGATTTTTTCTCTTTACCGAATATACATAAATATTTTTAGTTATATATGTAAAGGGTTATTTTCGATTTAAATTTAGATTTATTGAAATCAATATACTCGCTTTATCCATATTTATAAGATTATTTACACAAATTAAAAATGTTTGTCCCTTAATACAAGACCATTTATAAATTTCTCGATGTCTTTATTTTATTTAGATATATCACTTATTGATAATATCAATTTTGAAACACAACATTGTGAATTGTATACAAAGAGTAATTTAGTAATAATCACTCATATTTAAGAAAAAAGATATTACTATAACAACATTTTTGAATATCGTAATTTTTATTAGGTGGTTTTATCAAAGGGATGGAGAGAATAGTTGTGATATTTGTTTGACTTTGTTGTTTTAGATATTAGAATTAATCACTTTTTTTGGAAGGGTTTGATGAGTATAAGATGTCAATTTCATCATAAGAACTAAAATAATAATTAATTTTTAATTACAAGTATCATTAATAGTAATTATTAAATTTAAAATAAAATTATAGATAATTAAAAATTTCAATTTATATATAATTAAATGAATTTTATTTTTCTAAGGTGCTATGGGATTCATCAATTGGAACAATAATAATCTCTCTAGCCTCATTCTTAATGTTGATGGTAGTTGCCTTGATTCATTGGTTAGGGCTGGTTACAGTGCAGTTTTCCGTAATGATGCAGGTTTCTACTTATCAGATTTTTTCGGCTACATTAATGTTTCTTCGGACATCTTGTATGCTGATTTATATGTTATTTACAAGAGCCTTCTGCTTGCTAAAGACTTGAATTTTATTGACCTTGTTTGTAACTCTGATTCATTGCATTGCATCAATCTCTTTCAAGGTCCTTCCATGAAGTTTCATGTCTATGCGATCTTGATTCAAAAGATATAGGAGTTAATAGTGCAGATGAATGTCATTAATTGCCACACTGTTTGCGAGAGAAATCAATGTGAGGATTTAATGTCTAACATGTCTTATGCGTGAACGTTTGTGAAAGTTTGTAAGGAGATTTAGAGGCAAAGAGCAAGAAGTGCAATTTGCAAAATATCTCATAACAAGAGCCAACCTTATGAAAAGGATTACTATAATTTGTAATGATTCAACAAAAGTTGCTGAAAACCTGTTGTCAATACCAAGAGCTTTCGGAGATCTTTGCATCAATTTGAAGCTCAATGCAAATAATATATGTGAGCCTTCGTTGCATTGTTCTTTCCCTTGTCTATTTGGATACCTTTTCCGGTTGTAGATTTTTACTTTTATAATTTGGATGCTTATTTTTGTTGTACTATTCTTAGATTGGGATTCAGACTCGTTGGGTGGTGTTTGGCCTTGTATTGCCTTGCTACCTCTTTGTAATGGGTTAAAGTACTTATTGTGTTATGTTTCAATATATTTGTTTTTGTATGATTTGGATGCTTAAGCCACATTCTTGTTGTGGAGTATCTTGTTGTGGTAAGTCACAGGCTTGCTTGTAAGGAGTAAGACACATTAGTATGTGATTTTATCGAATTCGATGAGACCTACAAGACGACGAACTGTTGGAGGAAATATAATATTGAAGGTGTTTGACCGAAGACCATAGAGAAATAGAGGGGGCTGGGGGGTTCTACTTATAATACAGAAGTCTAGACATTACATAAGTTTGAGCCTCAACTCATACCAAAACAGTATGGTTATGTGTCATTTACTTCTAGAGAAGTAAAGTTGTATCTTTTCCTTCCAATTCAGTAATATCTTGTGATTAGATTAGGGTTTCAATCAACTAATTATGGAGACTATATATATTAATATGCTTTTCTATTTAAAAAATATATATATGAGTTAATGTCAAAGAAAAATGCATGTAAGGAATAAAATGTGTAATACAATTTGTGTTGCCATATTCTTAAACCTGATATGATGTATTTATAAATAAAAAAAAGTACACCGCGTAAAAGTTATTCTCTTTCAGCAGCACTCACACGCTCCAGTACCTTTAACACTAATAAACTATCAGATAAACACAAGTCATTCCTAGCATCAAGGTACAACCTTTCATATTACTATATTGTTATTTTGAAAAGGCCAAAAAGCGAGTTATTATATTAACAAACCAAAACAGACCATCTCAGCACAAGTGTAATTAAAAAAAGCTTGTCATTGAGACAAAGTACAACCACAATACAAGAGAAAAACGAAAACAAAAACAAAAACATGTTAAGTAACTGCAGTTAAACAATAAAGAAGATTTAGCATCCATATTTGGAAATCAAAGACGAACAAAACATATTTCGGTTTAAACCACTGATAGATATTTGGCAAGTGTACCAAAAACTATCGAAGTAGTAAAAATATCGTTCCCACAATGACTGTTTTTAATCTCAATAATTCGATTGCGTTATTAAATAGGATGTATAAAAGTTATTTTGTTTTGCCACTAGGCAGTTGATTGGTTTAATTGCATGTAAAGTAAATAACGGAAATTAAAGATTGGTTTAGAAGAATAAGAGAGATGAGATCAGGTCTTTCGAGTCATCTAAGTTCCCCTAATTGGTATACAGCACATATTCTTATGAATAATTTTATAGTCCCACGATAGTTAACAAATTAGTCATAATCAATCCCTTGAATTAGGACCCTCTTCTCAAACTACAGCCCCTGATTTCTTAGGCGGTCTAATAATCGTCGAAGGTTTTAAGAACGTTAACCTAATATCACTAACAAACGATTATCCATTCCTAGACTAACCATGTTTATTAGAACAATTCAATTAGGTCTAAGTAGAAAGCTAAGGTCAGTAGTCATTCATTCTCACTAAATCATATTTATATTTGATCAGGATATAAAAAACATTAAGAACAATTGAATTGAATAAAGACTAGATTGTCATTCACAATAAGTAGAGTTTCACAACAACATGTTTCAATTAGGGTTACAAAGAATCATCTCAGACCTAATCTCAAAGAGATTTAGCTACTCATAATCGAGTTTACAAATAGCATAATCAATATAGGGATCAAAATATACATGAACTGGTAGAAGGTTGATGAAATCACTCTCCTAGCCGTCTTTAGGTCTCAAAATCGCACTTTGGTCTTGTCAAACCGTAACCCTTTGTCTTTGGAATAAACTTCAGCTTAAATAGGCACAGAAATTCGCCCAAAACCGTCTCACATTTTAAGTAAATCCTGACACGTTGTCCTTTGTATAACAAACAGCTGAATTAGGGTTTCCTCAAATCGTGTCACGTTTTGGTCATCGTGACACGTTTTCCATAATGTCGAGATGATGCTTTTTGCCTTGTCAAATCGTGTCACATTTTGGATAAATCGTGACACGTTTTGAGTCTTTGTATTTTCTTCAGTTTTCTGTTTTTCGTGCTGCTTAAGTTACCTTGTGAACTCCAAATTATGATCAAAATACATATAAAATTACGTAATGACAAATTGTCATCAACCACCAATAAGACCGAAGCTTCACCCTTTCATAAAGGACATGTAAGTTTTCCTCCTTCCACTAAAAAATATGCATGTTACGCTCTTTCCAAATTGTCCAAGCAACAGAAAGTCAAAAAACATTTAGACAATTTCCAAAAGCGAAAACCCCCTATTATTATTATTATTATTATTATTATTATTATTAGGAAAATGCTAACTTGTGCTCTTAAGGCAAAAATTAATGAATCAAATATAGAAATACTTTATTGGAATGTGTGAATTATATTTAATCTTTAATTCTTTAATGAATTGAATGCACAAAATTTTAGAGAACATTTCTTCTTTTGAGTTTCTTAACATGTGCCCTAAGGGCACAAGTTAACACTACCCTAATTATTATTATTATTTGGTTATTCATAGATTCCATCGAGGTGATTCAAGTTGAGAAATGTTGAACATTAAATGTTGGTACCTTTTCCAAGGTGTATTTTCCAATGACAACTATGGTTTCTTCACACATATGACTGTCAACTCTCAAACTTTCACAATTTTGTTTCGGATCGGAAAAATAAGGTATTTTTTTGTCCATACATAATCAGTTTTAGTTTTTTGAGTCACTCATATCGCTCGAGTCATTATCATGTGCGCGCGCCTATATATATACATATTCAAGCAATAACAGGGTCACTAATAACAGGGTCCCACGAAGTGATTCCTATTATTATTATTATTATTTGGTTATTCCTATTATTATTATTATTATTATTATTAGGAATATGCTAACATGTGACCTTAAGGCACAGGTTAATTAATCAAATATAGAAATACTTTATTGGAATGTCTGAATTATATTTAATCTTTAATTTTTTAATGAATTGAATGCACACAGTTTTAGAGAATATTTCTTCTTTTGAGTTTCTTAACATGTGCTCTAAGGGCACAAGTTAACACTACCCTTATTATTATTATTATTATTTGGTTATTGATATATTCCATCGAGGTGATTCAAGTTGAGAAATGTTGAACATTAAATGTTGGTACCTTTTCCAAGGTGTATTTTTCAATGACAACTATGTTTTCTTCACACATAAGACTCAAGTCTCAAACTTTCACAATTTTGTTTTGGTTCGAAAAAATAAGGTATTTTTTTGTCCACACATAATCAGTTTTTGTTTTTTGAGTCCCTCATATTGATCGAGTCATTATCATGTCCACGTATATTTTATACATAATAGTCGCTCATGTTTAAATATATATATATATATATATATATATATACACACACATATTCAAACAACATATTTAATTAATAATTCTTTAAAAAATATAGGTAATTAACATTTAGTTTAATAAAACCCAACTTGTGTTGACTTGGGACCTTTGAGTATATTCCTGCTCAAGATCACAAGTTCGATTCTCCTCAGTGTTAATTTGGATGTGTTTTAGCTTCTTAAAAAAAACATTTTTTTTTGTATTATAAGGCTAATCAACACAAAAACAGCAAAAATAAAAGGACAAGAAACAAACAACAACTAATCTCTAGATAAGAAAGTTCCAACCGCATTAATCTTGAGGAGATGCCGCGGATCATCTGGAGGAAAAGCATGAAGTAATAATTCGAAATTCGAAGAGGCTCCTAATTTGGCCTTGAAATCCTCACATTGACATGGAACTTACACAAATAATATAACAGTTGTCCATCGTTTAAAATGGAACAAATGACATAGTAAAGATAAACCCTTCAGTAGTTGTTTAATTTGTTTAAGTTGCTGTCAAAATTCTGAATAGAATGTTGATGCAATAACAAGGTCACTATTAGCAGCAAACTTCCAAGTAAATACAACATCATCAATTAAACCTGCACTGTTAAGATTCACACCTTTTGATAATGGTTCAGTTACCTTCATGATTCGATAATTCTCGAGAAAGTGTTTTGTTATTATCATATCCAAAGATCACTCTCAAACAATCCTTTGATCTCAAACATGGGGTACTATATAAGAGAAAATATGGATGTAAGATAAGTGTTTATTGATAGGAAGAAAAAAAAGGTATTTTTTTTTATGAATAATCTTTGGTTTTGAACAATCCAATTTGGTTTAAGACTTGTGTTTATTTTTGTGCAGAAAAAAATAGACTTGTGTTTATATTTTGGTTATGTGTATTGGAATAGGATAGCTTATAATCAAGCTTGTAATTATGAAATAGGAAAACGTTTAAAAATTCAATACACATAACCAAAAAAATAAACACGGGTCTATTTTTTTCAGAGCAAAAATAAACACAGGTCTTAAACCAACTTGGATTGTTCCAAACCAAAGATTATTCATAACAAAAATATTTTTTTTTTCCTATCAATAAGCACTTATCTTTCGTCCATATTTTCTCTTATATAGTACCCCATGTTTGAGATCAAATGATAGTTTGAGAGTGATCTTTGGATATGATAATAACAAAAAACTTTCTCGAGAATTATCGAATCATGAAGGTAACTGAACCATTATCAAAAGGTGTGAATCTTAACAGTGCAGGTTTAATTGATGATGTTGTATTTACTTGGAAGTTTGCTGCTAAGGGCACAAGTTAACACTACCCTAATTATTATTATTATTTGGTTATTCATATATTTCATCGAAGTGATTCAAGTTGAGAAATGTTGAACAATAAATGTTGGTACCTTTTCCAAGGTGTATTTTTCAATGACAACTATGTTTTCTTCACACATAAGACTGTGAACTCTCAAACTTTCACAATTTTGATTCGGTTCGGAAAAATAAGGTATTTTTTTGTCCATACATAATCAGTTTTAGTTTTTTGAGTCACTCATATCGCTCGAGTCATTACCATGTGCGCGCGCCTTTATATATACATATTCAAGCAATAACAGGGTCACTAATAACAGGGTCCCTCGAAGTGATTCCTATTATTATTATTATTATTATTATTATTATTATTATTATTTGGTTATTCCTATTATTATTATTATTATTAGGAAAATGCTAACATGTGACCTTAAGGCACAAGTTAATTAATCAAATATAGAAATATTTTATTGGAATGTCTGAATTATATTTAATCTTTAATTTTTTAATGAATTGAATGCACACAATTTTAGAGAATATTTCTTCTTTTGAGTTTCTTAACATGTGCTCTAAGGGCACAAGTTAACACTACCCTTATTATTATTATTATTATTATTATTATTATTTGGTTATTGATATATTCCATCAAGGTGATTCAAGCTGAGAAATGTTGAACATTAAATGTTGGTACCTTTTCCAAGGTGTATTTTTCAATGACAACTATGTTTTCTTCACACATAAGACTCAAGTCTCAAACTTTCACAATTTTGTTTTGGTTCGAAAAAATAAGGTATTTTTTTGTCCACACATAATCAGTTTTTGTTTTTTGAGTCCCTCATATTGATCGAGTCATTATCATGTCCACGTATATTTTATACATAATAGTCGCTCATGTTTAAATATATATATATATATATATATATATATATATATACATATTCAAACAACATATTTAATTAATAATTCTTTTAAAAATATTGGTAATTAACATTTAGTTTAATAATAAGGCACTTGTGTTGACTTGGGACCTTTGAGTATATTCCTCCTCAAGATCACATGTTCGATTCTCCTCAGTGTTAATTTGGATGTGTTTTAGCTTCTTAAAAAAAAACATTTTTTTTTGTATTATAAGGCTAATCAATACAAAAACAGGAAAAATAAAAGGACAAGAAACAAACAACAACTAATCTCTAGATAAGAAAGTTCCAACCGCATTAATCTTGAGGAGATGCCGCAGATCATCTGGAGGAAAAGCATGAAGTAATAATTCGATATTCGAAGAGGCTCCTAATTTGGCCTTGAAATCCTCACATTGACATGGAACTTACACAAATAATATAACAGTTGTCCATCGTTTAAAATGGAACAAATGACATAGTAAAGATAAACCGTTCAGTAGTTGTTTAATTTGTTTAAGTTGCTGTCAAAATTCTGAATAGAATGTTGATGCAATAACAAGGTCACTATTAGCAGCAAACTTCCAAGTAAATACAACATCATCAATTAAATCTGCACTGTTAAGATTCACACCTTTTGATAATGGTTCAGTTACCTTCATGATTCGATAATTCTCGAGAAAGTGTTTTGTTATTATCATATCCAAAGATCACTCTCAAACAATCCTTTGATCTCAAACATGGGGTACTATATAAGAGAAAATATGGATGTAAGATAAGTGCTTATTGATAGGAAGAAAAAAAAAGGTATTTTTTTTATGAATAATCTTTGGTTTTGAACAATCCAATTTGGTTTAAGACTTGTGTTTATTTTTGCGCAGAAAAAAATAGACTTGTGTTTATATTTTGGTTATGTGTATTGGATTTTTAGACGTTTTCCTATTTCATAATTACAAGCTTGATTATAAGCTTTTTATGCACTAGAAATAAAAAATTTATGTTGTTTTTTTCTTTTGTTAAATTAAATTTTGTTTAATTCATTTAAAAAAAGGTGGTTTATTTTATTTACTTATATGGAAATAATCTTATTCAAAAGGAAATAGTAAATCAATATAAGAATCAACTCCAACAACACAACAACAAAAGCAACTTCACTCCCCTCTACCAAAACCAACACCAAAATAAATCAAACCAACTCCAACAAAAAAGTAAAACACATCAACCAAGAAATGGGAGGCTTGTTTTTAAATGAATTAAACAAAATTTAATTTAACAAAAGAAATAAACTGCATAATTTTTTTTATTTCTATTGCATAAAAAGCTTATAATCAAGCTTGTAATTATGAAATAGGAAAACGTTTAAAAATTCAATACACATAACCAAAAAAATAAACACAAGTCTATTTTTTTCTGAGCAAAAATAAACACGGGTCTTTAACCAAGTTGGATTGTTCCAAACCAAAGATTATTCATAACAAAAATATCTTTATTTTTCCTATCAATAAGCACTTATCATTCATCCATATATTCTCTTATATAGTACCCCATGTTTGAGATCAAAGGATAGTTTGAGAGTGATCTTTGGATATGATAATAACAAAAAACTTTCTCGAGAATTATCAAATCATAAAGGTAACTGAACCATTATCAAAAGGTGTGAATCTTAACAGTGCAGGTTTAATTGATGATGTTGTATTTACTTGGAAGTTTGCTGCTAATAGTGACCATGTTATTGCATCAACATTCTATTCAGAATTTTGACAGCAACTTAAACAAATTAAACAACTACCGAAGGGTTTATCTTTACTATGTCATTTGTTCCATTTTAGACGATGCAAGTGATAGTGACAATTCAATCAACATGGCTCCAAACTTCATTAGTGATGCTTTGAATGCAATTTTTCAGCTAAAAAGGGACTTATTGGCCCACTTCACTACTTGTTTTTCCAACATATATGTGCACAACTATTTCCTTGTGTCCCAAATGAGGCTATTCACAACAAAGCAATATCAGCTAGCTTTTAATCTATTTGCTTCTATAACTATTTTTCACTTGAAGATGGTAAATAGAGGAAATGTTTGAAATGCCAAGGTTCTACTCAAATTAAAAGCTTTACCTCCTAAACATGGAACTTGTCATTGTTCATCCTTGAGGAAAAGGATGCTTCAAGGGGAGCGTATTGTTACAGGAATAACTGTTAGATAATTATTTTATTTAAATAATATTTACTTTATATTATTTTACTCTTTTAGCTTTGAGGGTTGTATTTAAACTTGGCTTTGTTCCTTATTTGCAATCAATCAATATTTCAACAATTATCTTTTCTCTAAAACCCTAAAACTCTCAATCAACATTGTTCTCACACAATTTCTCTTTTGTACCGAATTCTATTCTAAATCTTTAGAATTCCCACACTGAGACTTGAAATTTATCAGTATAGGAATTCGGTACAAAAGACCCTTTTGATACAAAATTAATATCATCCAAAATTATTGCAATGGTTTTAGTTATCTCAATTTGTGTTAAGACCCTTTTCATACAATATTTCTCCATCAATTATATCTCCTTCTAGATTCTTCCTGCAATCACCACTCTCAGAGAATTCCATCTAATTTTTTGGATGGATTCTAGGGTGAGGGAGCAATTAAGTCATTCACCGGTGGACCATGTCTAACAACCATTAGATTAAATGAGTTCACAATTTTTATCATGCACCTTCCTATACTTGATCTCTTTTGTTTCTTCTCTTCTCCTCTTTAATTTGCAGTTTTGTTGTCTTCCTTGTTTTATCTATTACCTTCTCAAATTTAATTGTTGTTGATTCCTTAATATTACATTTCCTTTGAATTTATGAATTATCTTTCAAAAATTGAATATATCTTTCTCCCTCAAATATCACATAAATGGGGTTGTTCTATAACTCAATCATTCTATATAGATCTGATTCATAAGTCATACCTTTTTTTTTTATAAATTTGATGGGAAACTTATACCCTTTTATTCTTGGTAACTTCACTTCTAAAATAAATAAAATTGGTTAATTTCTTATTCAATGTGTGTCTTTAGGTGTGTAGAATTCAAAATCAATTAACTCTTTTTGAATGGGAATTTAAATAACTCATTTTTCAAAATTATGTGTATTAAAAGGTCACATAATTAAGGTTCCTGCTTTTTCAGTGTTGCTGCTCCTAAATTGGAATGAAGATTGAAGACGATGATTTCAACCAAAAGAATTGAAGTTTTTAAATTGATACGTGACTGAATTTCCTTCTGCAAAACCAAGGATTTTGTTTTTAACCCAGGCAACCGTTGTGGAATGACCTCACCCATCCTAGAGCCATGGTTTTACTGATGAGAGAAAAATTTGTTTGTGATCCAGTGTAGATAATGTACAATAAGATGTGTGTAATTTGATTAATCTGACGCCTCTTAACAATGGTCCATCGGTGAGTGACTTAATAGCTCCCTCACCCTAGAATACACCAATTTTTTGAGTTTTTTCTTCATCAAACATTCAAAGATTAATGGTGAATGGTCTCTTAAATGAGCAAAGATTAAAAGTTCCTTTAATTCAACATATAGATTTATTTGTAGATCCTGAATATTATTTGAAAAAATCTCAATTGTCTATTTTTGACAAATAAAAGAAAATCACTCATACATAATTTAAATTAAGGAATGAACAACGAACAAAACATTACTGCAAAACACAAGCCATAAAAATATAGCAAGATAAATATAAATATATATATATATATGTGTGTGTGTGTGTGTGTGTTTTAAGTGCATAAAAAGCTTATAATCAAACATGCAATTATGAAATAGGGGAAAACATTTAAAAATCCAAAACACATAACCAAAAAATAAACACAAGTCTTATACCAACTTGGATGGTTCAAAACCCAAAATTATTCATAACAAAAATATCTTTTTATTTCCAACCAATAAGCACTTATCTTACATCCATATTTTCTCTTAAATAGTACCCCATCTTTGAGATCAAAGAATAGTTTGAGAGTGATCTTTGGATATGATGATAACAAAACACTTTTTCTGCTAGCAAGCACTTCACCTTAGGGTTGTTACCCACTTGTTAAAACTACCACCATATTTTCTCGCATACATTGCTCCAGGTTTAAGATCAAAGGACAATTTAGAAGAAAGCTTTGGGTATGAAAGTAGACAATTAGTTGCTACAACTTCATCCCAGGAGCAATCATCCAAAAACCAGATTGTGATATTCTCTATAACTCCACCATTTAATATTAAGTACTTAACAAATTCATATTCAAACTTTCCACCTGTATATCCCCATATACAAAGAGACTTTAGTTGGTAAGTGACACACCCGCATGGCTCCCTTTTGTGCCAAAACAAGACTCCAGGGTACGGTAAACACCCATTGTCATTCTGATCAGTTAAGCCACCATTGTAAATGTAATCCATATTGACCTAGAACAAATTGAAAAAAAAAAAAAAACATTTCATGGATTATAGCTAAGTAGTTCTTGATTATTATTAGTTAGGTCTTACTTTGTAAAAAAAAAAAAAAAAAGTTAAGTAGGACTTAAATCATGGTTGCAAAAATGACTAGTTCGACTACAACATTTTTCACTCAAGATAAAAGAAAATCTTCATATTATGACAATATTTTTTTATGGTATATTCTATCTAAGACCTGTACGATTTAACACATGTAACATTAAATAAATATAGTTTTATAACATATGGCTGAATTAAGCCTAAAAATACCTTATTATTTATTTGAAGATTCTTCAGTTGATGGCAGGACTTAATGGCAAACGAAAGAGCTATTGAATTTCTATTATTTGTAAAATCAAGGTCGAGACAGAGGGTAACCAAATTGTTGAATATGTTTATCATGCTTGAACCTTGGCGAACCTAAGAAAATAAGGACAGGTTGTTAAAATAATATACATAAATATATATGGTTAAATTATGAGAATTACAATAGGGCATATGTTATATACATAACTTATTGGGTTGCGAAAAGCACAAATTACTAACATTGATTCATACGCAATATTGGATTATACCCTTATTAATTCCAGTTAATCAAATGTATTTATGAAAAAAGCACAAACTATTGACATTGATTCATGGGCAAACTAAAATACTGTAGATATGAGAAGATAAACTCACCAAATTGCCTCCGCAAATTTCAACAATATCCCTTGTTCCTAAATGTCTCCCAAGATTTTTCACATCATTGTAAACACGGAGAACATGGAGATTTGGGGTCTCGAAAATTATATCTTCATTATCACATATAATGGATCCAATCTCAATGACTTCAATGTTAGTTGCAGAAATCAACATCTTATGCAAGATCATATCAAAAAGTTTAAAGTATTTGAGACTTGGGCTATCAATCTTGACCCCATCTCCTAATAAATCACATTTTTCAAGGAAGAGATTTTCAAGTGACAAACATTGAGAGAGAATGTTTTCAAAATCATTTGATTCAACATGAACATTGTTAAGGGTAAGAGTTTTCAAAACCTGGTGGGGATTATGGGAAAGTGTAATTTTCAAGTGATAGTTCTTCAATTCCATAACCTTAAAACTAGTTAAAACATCAAAAGGCATATTAAGGATTTCACCAAATATCGTTAAATCATAATTATTGTTTTGTAGATCATGGGATTCAAGTTCCAATGAAACGTTTACTACCCTTTTGTCTAGTAGTTTCTTCAGCCACCTTACAACATCCCCGCTTGCAGTACTCTCTAACATATGTCTAATGCTGCAGCTTTTCAAAGGACCAATATGATCATCAATAATTGATTTCATCAACAAGGCCGCTCTAGCTATTTGATCCAAAAATGCATTCGCATATTTAAGAAGTCTCTGTCATGCACAAATCGAAAGAATTAAGAATTAAGAATTGGATCTCAAAAGAATTAAGAATTGAAGTTCATCTATTTTATTATAAAAGGGAAGTCAAAACATGGAATTGGATTCTCTATGGTCATTTCTAAACAACTCTCAATTAAAATTGGGACCAATTGATTAACCTAACTTTTGAAATATCACCGCTCTATAGTTTTTTATTAATCTAATTGAATAATTGGAAAGGATGGATAAACTAATGAGAATTATGTCCAAAAAAAATCAAATCATAAATCATTATTTCAGCGTAAAGACATTGATTACAATTTATTAACCTATAATTGTAAAAACCTATAAGAATTTTTTTATAAATACTTTTAAATGATTTCTCTAGAGTTTACCTGTCTGCGATGCATTGCAAAATCACGGCGCTTATTTTTCTTTGATGCTGTCCGGAGTTCAAGGCTCTTATTTTGATCATCAGTTTTGATCAAAGATTTTAAAATTTCTCTTTGGTCAAAACTAAGTTGTGAAGAGTACTTCCACATTGTTTTCCAACGATGGGAAAGCACACTAGTTCTCGCAGCATCTGTTGCCGGTAGTAAAGAAATTATAGAAGGTAGAAACTCATTAGGAAGATTGTTGAACAAATCTTCCTCTTCATCCATATCTCTCACTTCTTTCTCCACTCCTTCCCCCATTAGTCCAAGTAACAGAAAGCCAAATAACATTTAGAGAGTTTCATACTCCACCTATTATTATTATTATTATTATTTGGTTATTACTATATTCCCTCGAAGTAATTCAAGTCGAGACATGTTAGACATTAAATGTCGATGCATTTTCCAAGGTCTATTTTCCACTGACAACTATGTTTTCTTCACACATAAGACTCAAGTCTCAAACTTTCACAATTTTGTTTTGGTTCAGAAAAAAATGTATTTTTTTGTCCATACATGATCAGTTATAGTTTTTTGAGTCCCTCATATCGCTCGAGCCATTATCATGTTGCTAGCCAATAAGCATAATTTTTTCTAGTCAATAAGCTATTTGACTTAAAAAAAACATCAAATTACTTACTTTTTGATCTACTCTCATAGTCCTTTTTCATGGTGTTTATTTTCATCCGTTCTTATCACATAATAGAACAAATTAACTTGTCGATAAAAAAAATTATGTATCCTAAGGGTTACTTGTGAAAAATTTAATATAATTTATTAATCTAATATAAAAAATTGATGGGTTTTAAAAATTTTCCTTCTATTTCTTAATGTAAACAAGGAAACCTAAAAATGATTTAACTTTTACCAATTTTAAAAATTAAGATGATAAGAATAAAGACTAAATGTAAGATATTTTCTTATTCTTGTAGGTAAAAGGTTTTGTTTTGTATCAGTGTAGTGTTAAGAGATTGATCATCAAATCAGAAAAAAATAGTTCAAATTTCATACAAGGCAAACTAAAAAACACCTTTTTCACAAACTTTGCCCCTAACTTTTCTCTCATAATCACAGGATTTGCGCTTGTGTAATAGCTCTTGGAGACAGGTTGAGGGAAAGAGAGAGGGTGCAATAGAGACAGAGAGATGGAAAAGATGGTGGTTATGAGTGATGAGAAACAAGATTTTATCAACAAGCTTCCAAATGATGTGTTAACCTTCATCCTTTCTAAACTTCAAGTTGATGAAGCTGTGAGATGCAACATCCTCTCAAAAAGATGGGTAGATCTTTGGAAAAAAGCTCATCACATTGATATCAATGCAAAACACATGATCAAATCAACGACTCAACTCCTACACAAAGGTTCTTTTGATCTCTCTCCATATATGAAAAAAGGAGTTTATAGATATGGTATTCAAATCTTTCAATTGATGCATCGTCACTCAGGTGAGTAATCTAGTTCTCGATTTCTTCATTTTAAAAAGAGTCTATCAATCGGGGAAGTGAATGCTTGGATTAATTTTTTGGTTACAAAAAATAATTCATTGAAAAACCTAAGCCTTGAATGTATAATTGAATATGGAGAAAATGCAGATGAAAATGAACTTTGTAACCCACACTTCTCACGTGGAATTTTTCTATGTCTACATTCACTTGAGTTGATAAATTACACAATTGATTGTTGCTATGCATTTGAGGGTTGCCAAAAGCTTAAAATCCTTAAACTAGAGAGGATACACTTGGATGCTGAAGTATTGATCGGTATTCTAGAGAATTGTTTGGTGTTGGAAACTTTTAGCCTAATAGGATACACTTAAAGTTTTACGACTCCAAGATCTATGTGTGGATCATCTTGAAATCACTGCCCAAAATCTTGATGATCTATTTCTTGATTCTATAACTTGTCCTGTGAAGAATATATCCATTTTTTCACCAAGGTTGCACACTTTTGAAAATCATTGGTACTCGATGCCTTCAATTAAAGACAGGAAATGTGTGATGAAAACAAAAGAGATTCTTGCCTGGTTCATTAACCTCTGGGTAAGTTCTCTATTAATGTTTTTAATACATCTTTTGCATGGCAACATTTTTATGTACTAGTGATTTGACTAAGAGGAATGATATTTATACGACCATTTTTATGACAAATTTTGGAGCAACATTTTCTTCCCTCTTAATTTGAAACAACTATAGAGAAAGAGTGAGCGAGGAAGAGAGTTGTCTCAAAAGTTGTTTAAAAATTGTCGCACAAATATCATTTCACTTTGAATAATTGACTACGTGTTATAATATAATTAATATTATCTATTGAACCATGAGTCTGAGTTAATTCTTTAATTTCAAGTTTTTTATTTATCAAATCTCTAGTTTACTAATATAGGTTTTAATCACCACTTCTATGGCTATTTGATTGTGTTACTAACTATACCGTCTTCTCTATTTGATAGATGCAACAAAGTTGCAGCATTTTTCAAAATTTATCAACCTTCTTGATGGACCTGGATTTGAATGATATAGAAGAAGTCATGGATCTATCTTTTGCCTTGAGAATGTGCACAAGCTTACAAGTTCTAGATATAACTATACCGGTATGTTATAATGTCATATACTTTGACATAATTATTCTAATTTTTATTTAATGGATCATCTTTGGTTATAGCTATATTTTTGTAAATAGCATTTTATCTATTTTCATCATAATGACTTTATAAATTCAATGTTTAACTATTCTAGATGTAATTGTAAGAGAAATTTTGCTTTTCAGGCTTGTGATTGTAGCTCTAATGATAATTGTGCTTTACCATTCGAGAGGTTAGAATTGTGTGACACTATTGATCAAAAGTTGAAGTTTGTATGTGTAAGGGGATTTAGAGGCAAAGAGCAAGAAGTGCAATTTGCAAAATATCTCATAACAAGATCCAACCTTATGAAAATGATTACTATAATTTGTAATGATTCAACAAAAGTTGCTGAAAACCTGTTGTCAATACCAAGAGCTTTCGGAGATCTTTGCATCAATTTGAAGCTCAATGCAAATAATATATGTGAGCCTTCATTGCATTGTTCTTTCCCTTGTCTATTTGGATACCTTTTCTGGTTGTAGATTTTTACTTTTATAATTTGGATGCTTATTTTTGTTGTACTATTCTTAGATTGGGATTCAGACTCGTTGGGTGGTGTTTGGCCTTGTATTGCCTTGCTACCTCTTTGTAATGGGTTAAATTTTATTGTGTTATGTTTCAATATATTTGTTTTTGTATGATTTGGATGCTTAAGCCACATTCTTGGTGTGGAGTATCTTGTTGTGGTAAGTCACAGGCTTGCTTGTAAGGAGTAAGACACATTAGTATGTGATTTTATCGAATTCGATGAGACCTACAAGACGACGAACTGTTGGAGGAAATATAATATTGAAGGTGTTTGACCGAAGACCATAGAGAAATGGAGGGGGCTGGGGGTTTCTACTTATAATACAGAAGTCTAGACATTACATAAGTTTGAGCCTCGACTCATACCAAAACAGTATGGTTATGTGTCATTTACTTCTAGAGAAGTAAAGTTGTATCTTTTCCTTCCAATTCAGTAATATCTTGTGATTGGATTAGGGTTTCAATCAACTAATTATGGAGACTATATATATAAATATGCTTTTCTATTTAAAAAATATATATATTAGTTAATGTCATGCACGTAAGAAAATTCGTGTCAAAGAAAAATGCATGTAAGGAATAAAATGTGTAATACAATTTGTGTTGCCATATTCTTAAACCTGATATGATGTATTTATAAATAAAAAAAAGTACACCGCGTAAAAGTTATTCTCTTTCAGCAGCACTCACACGCTCCAGTACCTTTAACACTAATAAACTATCAGATAAACACAAGTCATTCCTAGCATCAAGGTACAACCTTTCATATTACTATATTGTTATTTTGAAAAGGCCAAAAAGCGAGTTATTATATTAACAAACCAAAACAGACCATCTCAGCACAAGTGTAATTAAAAAAATCTTGTCATTGAGACAAAGTACAACCACAATACAAGAGAAAAACGAAAACAAAAACAAAAACATGTTAAGTAACTGCAGTTAAACAATAAAGAAGATTTAGCATCCATATTTGGAAATCAAAATCGAACAAAACATATTTCGGTTTAAACCACTGATAGATATTTGGCAAGTGTACCAAAAACTATCGAAGTAGTAAAAATATCGTTCCCACAAGGACTGTTTTTAATCTCAATAATTCGATTGCGTTATTAAATAGGATGTATAAAAGTTATTTTGTTTTGCCACTAGGCAGTTGATTGGTTTAATTGCATGTAAAGTAAATAACGGAAATTAAAGATTGGTTTAGAAGAAGAAGAGAGATGAGATCAGGTCTTTCGAGTCATCTAAGTTCCCCTAATTGGTATACAGCACATATTCTTATGAATAATTTTATAGTCCCACGATAGTTAACAAATTAGTCATAATCAATCCCTTGACTTAGGACCCTCTTCTCAAACTACAGCCCCTGATTTCTTAGGCGGTCTAATAATCGTCGAAGGTTTTAAGAACGTTAACCTAATATCACTAACAAACGATTATCCATTCCTAGACTAACCATGTTTATTAGAACAATTCAATTAGGTCTAAGTAGAAAGCTATGGTCAGTAGTCATTCATTC
Organism: Medicago arabica; assembly: GCA_946800305.1. Lineage (NCBI taxonomy): Eukaryota > Viridiplantae > Streptophyta > Magnoliopsida > Fabales > Fabaceae > Medicago > Medicago arabica. The sequence continues at coordinate 41,086,863 of OX326971.1, read as the reverse complement.
TCACTAAATCATATTTATATTTGATCAGGATATAAAAAACATTAAGAACAATTGAATTGAATAAAGACTAGATTGTCATTAACAATAAGTAGAGTTTCACAGCAACATGTTTCAATTAGGGTTACAAAGAATCATCTCAGACCTAATCTCAAAGAGATTTAGCTACTCATAATCGAGTTTACAAATAGCATAATCAATATAGGAATCAAAATATACATGAACTGGTAGAAGGTTGATGAAATCACTCTCCTAGCCGTCTTTAGGTCTCAAAATCGCACTTTGGTCTTGTCAACTTCAGCTTAAATAGGCACAGAAATTCGCCCAAAACCGTCTCACATTTTAAGTAAATCCTGACACGTTGTCCTTTGTATAACAAACAGCTGAATTAGGGTTTCCTCAAATCGTGTCACGTTTTGGTCATCGTGACACGTTTTCCTTAATGTCGAGATGATGCTTTTTGCCTTGTCAAATCGTGTCACGTTTTGGATAAATCGTGACACGTTTTGAGTCTTTGTATTTTCTTCAGTTTTCTGCTTTTTGTGCTGCTTAAGTTACCTTGTGAACTCCAAATTATGATTAAAATACATATAAAATTACGTAATGACAAGATGTCATCAACCACCAATAAGACCGAAGCTTCACCCTTTCATAAAGGACATGCAAGTTTTCCTCCTTCCACTAAAAAATATGCATGTTACGCTCTTTCCAAATTGTTCAAGCAACAGAAAGTCAAAAAACATTTAGAGAGTTTCCAAAAGCGAAAACCCCCTATTATTATTATTATTATTATTATTATTATTATTAGGAAAATGCTAACTTGTGCTCTTAAGGCAAAAATTAATGAATCAAATATAGAAATACTTTATTGGAATGTGTGAATTATATTTAATCTTTAATTCTTTAATGAATTGAATGCACAAAATTTTAGAGAACATTTCTTCTTTTGAGTTTCTTAACATGTGCCCTAAGGGCACAAGTTAACACTACCCTAATTATTATTATTATTTGGTTATTCATATATTTCATCGAAGTGATTCAAGTTGAGAAATGTTGAACAATAAATGTTGGTACCTTTTCCAAGGTGTATTTTTCAATGACAACTATGTTTTCTTCACACATAAGACTGTGAACTCTCAAACTTTCACAATTTTGATTCGGTTCGTAAAAATAAGGTATTTTTTTGTCCATACATAATCAGTTTTAGTTTTTTGAGTCACTCATATCGCTCGAGTCATTACCATGTGCGCGCGCCTTTATATATACATATTCAAGCAATAACAGGGTCACTAATAACAGGGTCCCTCGAAGTGATTCCTATTATTATTATTATTATTATTATTATTATTATTTGGTTATTCCTATTATTATTATTATTATTAGGAAAATGCTAACATGTGACCTTAAGGCACAAGTTAATTAATCAAATATAGAAATATTTTATTGGAATGTCTGAATTAAATTTAATCTTTAATTTTTTAATGAATTGAATGCACACAATTTTAGAGAATATTTCTTCTTTTGAGTTTCTTAACATGTGCTCTAAGGGCACAAGTTAACACTACCCTTATTATTATTATTATTATTATTATTATTTGGTTATTGATATATTCCATCAAGGTGATTCAAGCTGAGAAATGTTGAACATTAAATGTTGGTACCTTTTCCAAGGTGTATTTTTCAATGACAACTATGTTTTCTTCACACATAAGACTCAAGTCTCAAACTTTCACAATTTTGTTTTGGTTCGAAAAAATAAGGTATTTTTTTGTCCACACATAATCAGTTTTTGTTTTTTGAGTCCCTCATATTGATCGAGTCATTATCATGTCCACGTATATTTTATACATAATAGTCGCTCATGTTTAAATATATATATATATATATATATATATATATATATATACATATTCAAACAACATATTTAATTAATAATTCTTTTAAAAATATTGGTAATTAACATTTAGTTTAATAATAAGGCACTTGTGTTGACTTGGGACCTTTGAGTATATTCCTCCTCAAGATCACATGTTCGATTCTCCTCAGTGTTAATTTGGATGTGTTTTAGCTTCTTAAAAAAAAACATTTTTTTTTGTATTATAAGGCTAATCAATACAAAAACAGGAAAAATAAAAGGACAAGAAACTAACAACAACTAATCTCTAGATAAGAAAGTTCCAACCGCATTAATCTTGAGGAGATGCCGCAGATCATCTGGAGGAAAAGCATGAAGTAATAATTCGATATTCGAAGAGGCTCCTAATTTGGCCTTGAAATCCTCACATTGACATGGAACTTACACAAATAATATAACAGTTGTCCATCGTTTAAAATGGAACAAATGACATAGTAAAGATAAACCGTTCAGTAGTTGTTTAATTTGTTTAAGTTGCTGTCAAAATTCTGAATAGAATGTTGATGCAATAACAAGGTCACTATTAGCAGCAAACTTCCAAGTAAATACAACATCATCAATTAAATCTGCACTGTTAAGATTCACACCTTTTGATAATGGTTCAGTTACCTTCATGATTCGATAATTCTCGAGAAAGTGTTTTGTTATTATCATATCCAAAGATCACTCTCAAACAATCCTTTGATCTCAAACATGGGGTACTATATAAGAGAAAATATGGATGTAAGATAAGTGCTTATTGATAGGAAGAAAAAAAAGGTATTTTTTTTATGAATAATCTTTGGTTTTGAACAATCCAATTTGGTTTAAGACTTGTGTTTATTTTTGCGCAGAAAAAAATAGACTCGTGTTTATATTTTGGTTATGTGTATTGGATTTTTAGACGTTTTCCTATTTCATAATTACAAGCTTGATTATAAGCTTTTTATGCACTAGAAATAAAAAATTTATGTTGTTTTTTTCTTTTGTTAAATTAAATTTTGTTTAATTCATTTAAAAAAAGGTGGTTTATTTTATTTACTTATATGGAAATAATCTTATTCAAAAGGAAATAGTAAATCAATATAAGAATCAACTCCAACAACACAACAACAAAAGCAACTTCACTCACCTCTACCAAAACCAACACCAAAATAAATCAAACCAACTCCAACAAAAAAGTAAAACACATCAACCAAGAAATGGGAGGCTTGTTTTTAAATGAATTAAACAAAATTTAATTTAACAAAAGAAATAAACTGCATAATTTTTTTTATTTCTATTGCATAAAAAGCTTATAATCAAGCTTGTAATTATGAAATAGGAAAACGTTTAAAAATTCAATAAATATAACCAAAAAAATAAACACAAGTCTATTATTTTCTGAGCAAAAATAAACACGGGTCTTTAACCAACTTGGATTGTTCCAAACCAAAGATTATTCATAACAAAAATATCTTTATTTTTCCTATCAATAAGCACTTATCATTCATCCATATATTCTCTTATATAGTACCCCATGTTTGAGATCAAAGGATAGTTTGAGAGTGATCTTTGGATATGATAATAACAAAAAACTTTCTCGAGAATTATCAAATCATAAAGGTAACTGAACCATTATCAAAAGGTGTGAATCTTAACAGTGCAGGTTTAATTGATGATGTTGTATTTACTTGGAAGTTTGCTGCTAATAGTGACCATGTTATTGCATCAACATTCTATTCAGAATTTTGACAGCAACTTAAACAAATTAAACAACTACCGAAGGGTTTATCTTTACTATGTCATTTGTTCCATTTTAGACGATGCAAGTGATAGTGGCAATTCAATCAACATGGCTCCAAACTTCATTAGTGATGCTTTGAATGCAATTTTTCAGCTAAAAAGGGACTTATTGGCCCACTTTTGTGTCCCAAATGAGGCTATTCACAACAAAGCAATATCAGCTAGCTTTTAATCTATTTGCTTCTATAACTATTTTTCACTTGAAGATGGTAAATAGAGGAAATGTTTGAAATGCCAAGGTTCTACTCAAATTAAAAGCTTTACCTCCTAAACATGGAACTTGTCATTGTTCATCCTTGAGGAAAAGGATGCTTCAAGGGGAGCGTATTGTTACAGGAATAACTGTTAGATAATTATTTTATTTAAATAATATTTACTTTATATTATTTTACTCTTTTAGCTTTGAGGGTTGTATTTAAACTTGGCCTTGTTCCTTATTTGCAATCAATCAATATTTCAACAATTATCTTTTCTCTAAAACCCTAAAACTCTCAATCAACATTGTTCTCACACAATTTCTCTTTTGTACCGAATTCTATTCTAAATCTTTAGAATTCCCACACTGAGACTTGAAATTTATCAGTATAGGAATTCGGTACAAAAGACCCTTTTCATACAAAATTAATATCATCCAAAATTATTGCAATGGTTTTAGTTATCTCAATTTGTGTTAAGACCCTTTTCATACAATATTTCTCCATCAATTATATCTCCTTCTAGATTCTTCCTGCAATCACCACTCTCAGAGAATTCCATCTAATTTTTTGGATGGATTCTAGGGTGAGGGAGCAATTAAGTCATTCACCGGTGGACCATGTCTAACAACCATTAGATTAAATGAGTTCACAATTTTTATCATGCACCTTCCTATACTTGATCTCTTTTGTTTCTTCTCTTCTCCTCTTTAATTTGCAGTTTTGTTGTCTTCCTTGTTTTTATCTATTACCTTCTCAAATTTAATTGTTGTTGATTCCTTAATATTACATTTCCTTTGAATTTATGAATTATCTTTCAAAAATTGAATATATCTTTCTCCCTCAAATATCACATAAATGGGGTTGTTCTATAACTCAATCATTCTATATAGATCTGATTCATAAGTCATACCTTTTTTTTTTATAAATTTGATGGGAAACTTATACCCTTTTATTCTTGGTAACTTCACTTCTAAAATAAATAAAATTGGTTAATTTCTTATTCAATGTGTGTCTTTAGGTGTGTAGAATTCAAAATCAATTAACTCTTTTTGAATGGGAATTTAAATAACTCATTTTTCAAAATTATGTGTATTAAAAGGTCACATAATTAAGGTTCCTGCTTTTTCAGTGTTGCTGCTCCTAAATTGGAATGAAGATTGAAGACGATGATTTCAACCAAAAGAATTGAAGTTTTTAAATTGATACGTGACTGAATTTCCTTCTGCAAAACCAAGGATTTTGTTTTTAACCCAGGCAACAGTTGTGGAATGACCTCACCCATCCTAGAGCCATGGTTTTACTGATGAGAGAAAAATTTGTTTGTGATCCAGTGTAGATAATGTACAATAAGATGTGTGTAATTTGATTAATCTGACGCCTCTTAACAATGGTCCATCGGTGAGTGACTTAATAGCTCCCTCACCCTAGAATACACCAATTTTTTGAGTTTTTTCTTCATCAAACATTCAAAGATTAATGGTGAATGGTCTCTTAAATGAGCAAAGATTAAAAGTTCCTTTAATTCAACATATAGATTTATTTGTAGATCCTGAATATTATTTGAAAAAATCTCAATTGTCTATTTTTGACAAATAAAAGAAAATCACTCATACATAATTTAAATTAAGGAATGAACAACGAACAAAACATTACTGCAAAACACAAGCCATAAAAATATAGCAAGATAAATATAAATATATATATATATATATATATATATATATATATGTGTGTGTGTGTGTGTGTGTTTTAAGTGCATAAAAAGCTTATAATCAAACATGCAATTATGAAATAGGGGAAAACATTTAAAAATCCAAAACACATAACCAAAAAATAAACACAAGTCTTATACCAACTTGGATGGTTCAAAACCCAAAATTATTCATAACAAAAATATCTTTTTATTTCCAACCAATAAGCACTTATCTTACATCCATATTTTCTCTTAAATAGTACCCCATCTTTGAGATCAAAGAATAGTTTGAGAGTGATCTTTGGATATGATGATAACAAAACACTTTTTCTGCTAGCAAGCACTTCACCTTAGGGTTGTTACCCACTTGTTAAAACTACCACCATATTTTCTCGCATACATTGCTCCAGGTTTAAGATCAAAGGACAATTTAGAAGAAAGCTTTGGGTATGAAAGTAGACAATTAGTTGCTACAACTTCATCCCAGGAGCAATCATCCAAAAACCAGATTGTGATATTCTCTATAACTCCACCATTTAATATTAAGTACTTAACAAATTCATATTCAAACTTTCCACCTGTATATCCCCATATACAAAGAGACTTTAGTTGGTAAGTGACACACCCGCATGGCTCCCTTTTGTGCCAAAACAAGACTCCAGGGTACGGTAAACACCCATTGTCATTCTGATCAGTTAAGCCACCATTGTAAATGTAATCCATATTGACCTAGAACAAATTGAAAAAAAAAAAAAAACATTTCATGGATTATAGCTAAGTAGTTCTTGATTATTATTAGTTAGGTCTTACTTTGTAAAAAAAAAAAAAAAAGTTAAGTAGGACTTAAATCATGGTTGCAAAAATGACTAGTTCGACTACAACATTTTTCACTCAAGATAAAAGAAAATCTTCATATTATGACAATATTTTTTTATGGTATATTCTATCTAAGACCTGTACGATTTAACACATGTAACATTAAATAAATATAGTTTTATAACATATGGCTGAATTAAGCCTAAAAATACCTTATTATTTATTTGAAGATTCTTCAGTTGATGGCAGGACTTAATGGCAAACGAAAGAGCTATTGAATTTCTATTATTTGTAAAATCAAGGTCGAGACAGAGGGTAACCAAATTGTTGAATATGTTTATCATGCTTGAACCTTGGCGAACCTAAGAAAATAAGGACAGGTTGTTAAAATAATATACATAAATATATATGGTTAAATTATGAGAATTACAATAGGGCATATGTTATATACATAACTTATTGGGTTGCGAAAAGCACAAATTACTAACATTGATTCATACGCAATATTGGATTATACCCTTATTAATTCCAGTTAATCAAATGTATTTATGAAAAAAGCACAAACTATTGACATTGATTCATGGGCAAACTAAAATACTGTAGATATGAGAAGATAAACTCACCAAATTGCCTCCGCAAATTTCAACAATATCCCTTGTTCCTAAATGTCTCCCAAGATTTTTCACATCATTGTAAACACGGAGAACATGGAGATTTGGGGTCTCGAAAATTATATCTTCATTATCACATATAATGGATCCAATCTCAATGACTTCAATGTTAGTTGCAGAAATCAACATCTTATGCAAGATCATATCAAAAAGTTTAAAGTATTTGAGACTTGGGCTATCAATCTTGACCCCATCTCCTAATAAATCACATTTTTCAAGGAAGAGATTTTCAAGTGACAAACATTGAGAGAGAATGTTTTCAAAATCATTTGATTCAACATGAACATTGTTAAGGGTAAGAGTTTTCAAAACCTGGTGGGGATTATGGGAAAGTGTAATTTTCAAGTGATAGTTCTTCAATTCCATAACCTTAAAACTAGTTAAAACATCAAAAGGCATATTAAGGATTTCACCAAATATCGTTAAATCATAATTATTGTTTTGTAGATCATGGGATTCAAGTTCCAATGAAACGTTTACTACCCTTTTGTCTAGTAGTTTCTTCAGCCACCTTACAACATCCCCGCTTGCAGTACTCTCTAACATATGTCTAATGCTGCAGCTTTTCAAAGGACCAATATGATCATCAATAATTGATTTCATCAACAAGGCCGCTCTAGCTATTTGATCCAAAAATGCATTCGCATATTTAAGAAGTCTCTGTCATGCACAAATCGAAAGAATTAAGAATTAAGAATTGGATCTCAAAAGAATTAAGAATTGAAGTTCATCTATTTTATTATAAAAGGGAAGTCAAAACATGGAATTGGATTCTCTATGGTCATTTCTAAACAACTCTCAATTAAAATTGGGACCAATTGATTAACCTAACTTTTGAAATATCACCGCTCTATAGTTTTTTATTAATCTAATTGAATAATTGGAAAGGATGGATAAACTAATGAGAATTATGTCCAAAAAAAATCAAATCATAAATCATTATTTCAGCGTAAAGACATTGATTACAATTTATTAACCTATAATTGTAAAAACCTATAAGAATTTTTTTATAAATACTTTTAAATGATTTCTCTAGAGTTTACCTGTCTGCGATGCATTGCAAATTCACGGCGCTTATTTTTCTTTGATGCTGTCCGGAGTTCAAGGCTCTTATTTTGATCATCAGTTTTGATCAAAGATTTTAAAATTTCTCTTTGGTCAAAACTAAGTTGTGAAGAGTACTTCCACATTGTTTTCCAACGATGGGAAAGCACACTAGTTCTCGCAGCATCTGTTGCCGGTAGTAAAGAAATTATAGAAGGTAGAAACTCATTAGGAAGATTGTTGAACAAATCTTCCTCTTCATCCATATCTCTCACTTCTTTCTCCACTCCTTCCCCCATTAGTCCAAGTAACAGAAAGCCAAATAACATTTAGAGAGTTTCATACTCCACCTATTATTATTATTATTATTATTTGGTTATTACTATATTCCCTCGAAGTAATTCAAGTCGAGACATGTTAGACATTAAATGTCGGTGCATTTTCCAAGGTCTATTTTCCACTGACAACTATGTTTTCTTCACACATAAGACTCAAGTCTCAAACTTTCACAATTTTGTTTTGGTTCAGAAAAAAATGTATTTTTTTGTCCATACATGATCAGTTATAGTTTTTTGAGTCCCTCATATCGCTCGAGCCATTATCATGTTGCTAGCCAATAAGCATAATTTTTTCTAGTCAATAAGCTATTTGACTTAAAAAAAACATCAAATTACTTACTTTTTGATCTACTCTCATAGTCCTTTTTCATGGTGTTTATTTTCATCCGTTCTTATCACATAATAGAACAAATTAACTTGTCGATAAAAAAAATTATGTATCCTAAGGGTTACTTGTGAAAAATTTAATATAATTTATTAATCTAATATAAAAAATTGATGGGTTTTAAAAATTTTCCTTCTATTTCTTAATGTAAACAAGGAAACCTAAAAATGATTTAACTTTTACCAATTTTAAAAATTAAGATGATAAGAATAAAGACTAAATGTAAGATATTTTCTTATTCTTGTAGGTAAAAGGTTTTGTTTTGTATCAGTGTAGTGTTAAGAGATTGATCATCAAATCAGAAAAAAATAGTTCAAATTTCATACAAGGCAAACTAAAAAACACCTTTTTCACAAACTTTGCCCCTAACTTTTCTCTCATAATCACAGGATTCGCGCTTGTGTAATAGCTCTTGGAGACAGGTTGAGGGAAAGAGAGAGGGTGCAATAGAGACAGAGAGATGGAAAAGATGGTGGTTATGAGTGATGAGAAACAAGATTTTATCAACAAGCTTCCAAATGATGTGTTAACCTTCATCCTTTCTAAACTTCAAGTTGATGAAGCTGTGAGATGCAACATCCTCTCAAAAAGATGGGTAGATCTTTGGAAAAAAGCTCATCACATTGATATCAATGCAAAACACATGATCAAATCAACGACTCAACTCCTACACAAAGGTTCTTTTGATCTCTCTCCATATATGAAAAAAGGAGTTTATAGATATGGTATTCAAATCTTTCAATTGATGCATCGTCACTCAGGTGAGTAATCTAGTTCTCGATTTCTTCATTTTAAAAAGAGTCTATCAATCGGGGAAGTGAATGCTTGGATTAATTTTTTGGTTACAAAAAATAATTCATTGAAAAACCTAAGCCTTGAATGTATAATTGAATATGGAGAAAATGCAGATGAAAATGAACTTTGTAACCCACACTTCTCACGTGGAATTTTTCTATGTCTACATTCACTTGAGTTGATAAATTACACAATTGATTGTTGCTATGCATTTGAGGGTTGCCAAAAGCTTAAAATCCTTAAACTAGAGAGGATACACTTGGATGCTGAAGTATTGATCGGTATTCTAGAGAATTGTTTGGTGTTGGAAACTTTTAGCCTAATAGGATACACTTAAAGTTTTACGACTCCAAGATCTATGTGTGGATCATCTAGAAATCACTGCCCAAAATCTTGATGATCTATTTCTTGATTCTATAACTTGTCCTGTGAAGAATATATCCATTTTTTCACCAAGGTTGCACACTTTTGAAAATCATTGGTACTCGATGCCTTCAATTAAAGACAGGAAATGTGTGATGAAAACAAAAGAGATTCTTGCCTGGTTCATTAACCTCTGGGTAAGTTCTCTATTAATGTTTTTAATACATCTTTTGCATGGCAACATTTTTATGTACTAGTGATTTGACTAAGAGGAATGATATTTATACGACCATTTTTATGACAAATTTTGGAGCAACATTTTCTTCCCTCTTAATTTGAAACAACTATAGAGAAAGAGTGAGCGAGGAAGAGAGTTGTCTCAAAAGTTGTTTAAAAATTGTCGCACAAATATCATTTCACTTTGAATAATTGACTACGTGTTATAATATAATTAATATTATCTATTGAACCATGAGTCTGAGTTAATTCTTTAATTTCAAGTTTTTTATTTATCAAATCTCTAGTTTACTAATATAGGTTTTAATCACCACTTCTATGGCTATTTGATTGTGTTACTAACTATACCGTCTTCTCTATTTGATAGATGCAACAAAGTTGCAGCATTTTTCAAAATTTATCAACCTTCTTGATGGACCTGGATTTGAATGATATAGAAGAAGTCATGGATCTTTCTTTTGCCTTGAGAATGTGCACAAGCTTACAAGTTCTAGATATAACTATACCGGTATGTTATAATGTCATATACTTTGACATAATTATTCTAATTTTTATTTAATGGATCATCTTTGGTTATAGCTATATTTTTGTAAATAGCATTTTATCTATTTTCATCACAATGACTTTATAAATTCAATGTTTAACTATTCTAGATGTAATTGTAAGAGAAATTTTGCTTTTCAGGCTTGTGATTGTAGCTCTAATGATAATTGTGTTTTACCATTCGAGAGGTTAGAATTGTGTGACACTATTGATCAAAAGTTGAAGTTTGTATGTGTAAGGGGATTTAGAGGCAAAGAGCAAGAAGTGCAATTTGCAAAATATCTCATAACAAGAGCCAACCTTATGAAAATGATTACTATAATTTGTAATGATTCAACAAAAGTTGCTGAAAACCTGTTGTCAATACCAAGAGCTTTCGGAGATCTTTGCATCAATTTGAAGCTCAATGCAAATAATAATATGTGAGCCTTCATTGTATTGTTCTTTCCCTTGTCTATTTGGATACCTTTCCTGGTTGTAGATTTTTACTTTTATATGGTTTGGATGCTTATTTTTGTTGTACTATTCTTTGATTGGGATTCAGACTCGTTGGGTGGTGTTTGGCCTTGTATTGCCTTGCTACCTCTTTGTAATGGGTTAAAGTACTTATTGTGTTATGTTTCAATATATTTGTTTTTGTATGATTTGGATGCTTAAGCCACATTTTTGTAGTGGAGTATCTTGTTGTGGTAAGTCACAGGCTTGCTTGTAAGGAGTAAGACACATTAGTATGTGATCTTATCGAATTCGATGAGACCTATAAGACGACGAACTGTAGGAGGAGATATAATATTGAAGGTGTTTGACCGAGACTGTTGAAAAATGGGGGGGGGGAGGGGTCTACTTATAACAACACTCCAACGCTCAAGTCAATATGTAATTGAGAAGGAATGCTCGACATAAAAGAGAGATACCTTGTGATGTCTTGATGTTAGCTTTAGATAGGCCAAGAGGATATTAGTTAGGACTTTACCTTGTGGTTGATTCATGACCCTCATGGGACACAAGTAAGTATATTATAGGAAGTTATTATTATATCTATCACAAACGATCTATATCCTTCTCAAATGTCATTGTTCTTCTGCAGACTAGGACGATACCATACTATGGCTCACCTTGACATACAATACAGAAGTCTAGACATTACATAAGTTTGAGCCTCGACTCATACCGAAACAATATGGTTATGTGTCATTTACTTCTAGAGAAGTAAAATTGTATCTTTTCCTTCCAATTCAGTAATATATTGTGATTAGATTAGGGTTTCAATCAACTAATTATGGAGACTATATATATAAATATGCTTTTCTATTTAAAAAAAATATATGAGTTAATGTCATGCATGTAAGAAAATTCGTGTCAAAGAAAAATCCATGTAAGGAATAAAATGTGTAATACAAATTGTGTTGCCATATTCTTAAACATGATATGATGTATTTATAAATAAAAAAAAGTACACCGCATAAAAGTTATTCTCTTTCAGCAGCACTCACACGCTCCACTGCCTTTAACACCAATAAACTATCAGATAAACACCAAGTCGTTCCTCGCGTCAAGGTACAACCTTTCATATTACTATATTGTTATTTTGAAAAGGCCAAAAAGCGAGTTATTATATTAACAAACCAAAACAGACCACCTCAGCACAAGTGTAATTAAAAAAAGCTTGTCACTGAGACAAAGTACAACCACAATACAAGAGAAAAACGAAAAGAAAAACAAAAACATGCTAAGTAATTGCAGTTAAACAATAAAGAAGATTTAGCATCCATATTTGGAAATCAAAATCGAACAAAACATATTTCGGTTTAAACCACTGATAGATATTTGGCAAGTGTACTAAAAACTATCGAAGTAGTAAAAATATCGTTCCCACAAGGACTGTTTTTAATCTCAATAATTCGATTGCGTTATTAAATAGGATGTATAAAAGTTATTTTGTTTTGCCACTAGGCAGTTGATTGGTTTAATGCATGTAAAGTAAATAACGGAAATTAAAGATTGGTTTAGAAGAATAAGAGATAGATAAGATCAGGTCTTTCCAATCATCTAAGTTCCCCTAATCGGTATACTGCACATATTCTTATGAATAGTTTTATAGTCCCACGATAGTTAACAAAATAGTCCTAATCAATCCCTTGACTTATGACCCTCTTCTCAAACTACAACCCCTGATTTCTTAGGCGGTCTAATCATCGTCGAAGGTTTTAAGAACGTTAACCTAATATCACTAACAAACAATTATCCATTCCTAGACTAACCATGTTTATTAGAACAATTCAATTAGGTCTAAGTAGAAAGCTATGGTCAGTAGTCATTCATTTTCACTAAATCATATTTATATTTGATCAGGATATAAAAAACATTAAGAACAATTGAATTGAATAAAGACTAGATTGTCATTCACAATAAGTAGAGTTTCAAAGCAACATGTTTCAATTATGGTTACAAAGAATCATCTCAGACCTAATCTCTAAGAGATTTAGCTACTCATAATCGAGTTTACAAATAGCATAATCAATATAGGAATCAAAATATACATGAACTGGTAGAAGGTTGATGAAATCACTCTCCTAGCCGTCTTTAGGTCTCAAAATCGCACTTTGGTCTTGTCAACTTCAGCTTAAATAGGCACAGAAATTCGCCCAAAACCGTCTCACATTTTAAGTAAATCCTGACACGTTGTCCTTTGTATAACAAACAGCTGAATTAGGGTTTCCTCAAATCGTGTCACGTTTTGGTCATCGTGACACGTTTTCCTTAATGTCGAGATGATGCTTTTTGCCTTGTCAAATCGTGTCACGTTTTGGATAAATCGTGACACGTTTTGAGTCTTTGTATTTTCTTCAGTTTTCTGCTTTTTGTGCTGCTTAAGTTACCTTGTGAACTCCAAATTATGATTAAAATACATATAAAATTACGTAATGACAAGATGTCATCAACCACCAATAAGACCGAAGCTTCACCCTTTCATAAAGGACATGCAAGTTTTCCTCCTTCCACTAAAAAATATGCATGTTACACTCTTTCCAAATTGTTCAAGCAACAGAAAGTCAAAAAACATTTAGAGAGTTTCCAAAAGCGAAAACCCCCTATTATTATTATTATTATTATTATTATTATTATTAGGAAAATGCTAACTTGTGCTCTTAAGGCAAAAATTAATGAATCAAATATAGAAATACTTTATTGGAATGTGTGAATTATATTTAATCTTTAATTCTTTAATGAATTGAATGCACAAAATTTTAGAGAACATTTCTTCTTTTGAGTTTCTTAACATGTGCCCTAAGGGCACAAGCTAACACTACCCTAATTATTATTATTATTTGGTTATTCATATATTTCATCGAAGTGATTCAAGTTGAGAAATGTTGAACAATAAATGTTGGTACCTTTTCCAAGGTGTATTTTTCAATGACAACTATGTTTTCTTCACACATAAGACTGTGAACTCTCAAACTTTCACAATTTTGATTCGGTTCGGAAAAATAAGGTATTTTTTTGTCCATACATAATCGGTTTTAGTTTTTTGAGTCACTCATATCGCTCGAGTCATTACCATGTGCGCGCGCCTTTATATATACATATTCAAGCAATAACAGGGTCACTAATAACAGGGTCCCTTGAAGTGATTCCTATTATTATTATTATTATTATTATTATTATTATTATTATTTGGTTATTCCTATTATTATTATTATTATTAGGAAAATGCTAACATGTGACCTTAAGGCACAAGTTAATTAATCAAATATAGAAATATTTTATTGGAATGTCTGAATTATATTTAATTTTTAATTTTTTAATGAATTGAATGCACACAATTTTAGAGAATATTTCTTCTTTTGAGTTTCTTAACATGTGCTCTAAGGGCACAAGTTAACACTACCCTTATTATTATTATTATTATTATTATTATTTGGTTATTGATATATTCCATCAAGGTGATTCAAGCTGAGAAATGTTGAACATTAAATGTTGGTACCTTTTCCAAGGTGTATTTTTCAATGACAACTATGTTTTCTTCACACATAAGACTCAAGTCTCAAACTTTCACAATTTTGTTTTGGTTCGAAAAAATAAGGTATTTTTTTGTCCACACATAATCAGTTTTTGTTTTTTGAGTCCCTCATATTGATCGAGTCATTATCATGTCCACGTATATTTTATACATAATAGTCGCTCATGTTTAAATATATATATATATATATATATATATATATATATATACATATTCAAACAACATATTTAATTAATAATTCTTTTAAAAATATTGGTAATTAACATTTAGTTTAATAATAAGGCACTTGTGTTGACTTGGGACCTTTGAGTATATTCCTCCTCAAGATCACATGTTCGATTCTCCTCAGTGTTAATTTGGATGTGTTTTAGCTTCTTAAAAAAAAACATTTTTTTTTGTATTATAAGGCTAATCAATACAAAAACAGGAAAAATAAAAGGACAAGAAACAAACAACAACTAATCTCTAGATAAGAAAGTTCCAACCGCATTAATCTTGAGGAGATGCCGCAGATCATCTGGAGGAAAAGCATGAAGTAATAATTCGATATTCGAAGAGGCTCCTAATTTGGCCTTGAAATCCTCACATTGACATGGAACTTACACAAATAATATAACAGTTGTCCATCGTTTAAAATGGAACAAATGACATAGTAAAGATAAACCGTTCAGTAGTTGTTTAATTTGTTTAAGTTGCTGTCAAAATTCTGAATAGAATGTTGATGCAATAACAAGGTCACTATTAGCAGCAAACTTCCAAGTAAATACAACATCATCAATTAAATCTGCACTGTTAAGATTCACACCTTTTGATAATGGTTCAGTTACCTTCATGATTCGATAATTCTCGAGAAAGTGTTTTGTTATTATCATATCCAAAGATCACTCTCAAACAATCCTTTGATCTCAAACATGGGGTACTATATAAGAGAAAATATGGATGTAAGATAAGTGCTTATTGATAGGAAGAAAAAAAAAGGTATTTTTTTTATGAATAATCTTTGGTTTTGAACAATCCAATTTGGTTTAAGACTTGTGTTTATTTTTGCGCAGAAAAAAATAGACTTGTGTTTATATTTTGGTTATGTGTATTGGATTTTTAGACGTTTTCCTATTTCATAATTACAAGCTTGATTATAAGCTTTTTATGCACTAGAAATAAAAAATTTATGTTGTTTTTTTCTTTTGTTAAATTAAATTTTGTTTAATTCATTTAAAAAAAGGTGGTTTATTTTATTTACTTATATGGAAATAATCTTATTCAAAAGGAAATAGTAAATCAATATAAGAATCAACTCCAACAACACAACAACAAAAGCAACTTCACTCCCCTCTACCAAAACCAACACCAAAATAAATCAAACCAACTCCAACAAAAAAGTAAAACACATCAACCAAGAAATGGGAGGCTTGTTTTTAAATGAATTAAACAAAATTTAATTTAACAAAAGAAATAAACTGCATAATTTTTTTTATTTCTATTGCATAAAAAGCTTATAATCAAGCTTGTAATTATGAAATAGGAAAACGTTTAAAAATTCAATACACATAACCAAAAAAATAAACACAAGTCTATTTTTTTCTGAGCAAAAATAAACACGGGTCTTTAACCAACTTGGATTGTTCCAAACCAAAGATTATTCATAACAAAAATATCTTTATTTTTCCTATCAATAAGCACTTATCATTCATCCATATATTCTCTTATATAGTACCCCATGTTTGAGATCAAAGGATAGTTTGAGAGTGATCTTTGGATATGATAATAACAAAAAACTTTCTCGAGAATTATCAAATCATAAAGGTAACTGAACCATTATCAAAAGGTGTGAATCTTAACAGTGCAGGTTTAATTGATGATGTTGTATTTACTTGGAAGTTTGCTGCTAATAGTGACCATGTTATTGCATCAACATTCTATTCAGAATTTTGACAGCAACTTAAACAAATTAAACAACTACCGAAGGGTTTATCTTTACTATGTCATTTGTTCCATTTTAGACGATGCAAGTGATAGTGACAATTCAATCAACATGGCTCCAAACTTCATTAGTGATGCTTTGAATGCAATTTTTCAGCTAAAAAGGGACTTATTGGCCCACTTCACTACTTGTTTTTCCAACATATATGTGCACAACTATTTCCTTGTGTCCCAAATGAGGCTATTCACAACAAAGCAATATCAGCTAGCTTTTAATCTATTTGCTTCTATAACTATTTTTCACTTGAAGATGGTAAATAGAGGAAATGTTTGAAATGCCAAGGTTCTACTCAAATTAAAAGCTTTACCTCCTAAACATGGAACTTGTCATTGTTCATCCTTGAGGAAAAGGATGCTTCAAGGGGAGCGTATTGTTACAGGAATAACTGTTAGATAATTATTTTATTTAAATAATATTTACTTTATATTATTTTACTCTTTTAGCTTTGAGGGTTGTATTTAAACTTGGCTTTGTTCCTTATTTGCAATCAATCAATATTTCAACAATTATCTTTTCTCTAAAACCCTAAAACTCTCAATCAACATTGTTCTCACACAATTTCTCTTTTGTACCGAATTCTATTCTAAATCTTTAGAATTCCCACACTGAGACTTGAAATTTATCAGTATAGGAATTCGGTACAAAAGACCCTTTTGATACAAAATTAATATCATCCAAAATTATTGCAATGGTTTTAGTTATCTCAATTTGTGTTAAGACCCTTTTCATACAATATTTCTCCATCAATTATATCTCCTTCTAGATTCTTCCTGCAATCACCACTCTCAGAGAATTCCATCTAATTTTTTGGATGGATTCTAGGGTGAGGGAGCAATTAAGTCATTCACCGGTGGACCATGTCTAACAACCATTAGATTAAATGAGTTCACAATTTTTATCATGCACCTTCCTATACTTGATCTCTTTTGTTTCTTCTCTTCTCCTCTTTAATTTGCAGTTTTGTTGTCTTCCTTGTTTTTATCTATTACCTTCTCAAATTTAATTGTTGTTGATTCCTTAATATTACATTTCCTTTGAATTTATGAATTATCTTTCAAAAATTGAATATATCTTTCTCCCTCAAATATCACATAAATGGGGTTGTTCTATAACTCAATCATTCTATATAGATCTGATTCATAAGTCATACCTTTTTTTTTTATAAATTTGATGGGAAACTTATACCCTTTTATTCTTGGTAACTTCACTTCTAAAATAAATAAAATTGGTTAATTTCTTATTCAATGTGTGTCTTTAGGTGTGTAGAATTCAAAATCAATTAACTCTTTTTGAATGGGAATTTAAATAACTCATTTTTCAAAATTATGTGTATTAAAAGGTCACATAATTAAGGTTCCTGCTTTTTCAGTGTTGCTGCTCCTAATTTGGAATGAAGATTGAAGACGATGATTTCAACCAAAAGAATTGAAGTTTTTAAATTGATACGTGACTGAATTTCCTTCTGCAAAACCAAGGATTTTGTTTTTAACCCAGGCAACAGTTGTGGAATGACCTCACCCATCCTAGAGCCATGGTTTTACTGATGAGAGAAAAATTTGTTTGTGATCCAGTGTAGATAATGTACAATAAGATGTGTGTAATTTGATTAATCTGACGCCTCTTAACAATGGTCCATCGGTGAGTGACTTAATAGCTCCCTCACCCTAGAATACACCAATTTTTTGAGTTTTTTCTTCATCAAACATTCAAAGATTAATGGTGAATGGTCTCTTAAATGAGCAAAGATTAAAAGTTCCTTTAATTCAACATATAGATTTATTTGTAGATCCTGAATATTATTTGAAAAAATCTCAATTGTCTATTTTTGACAAATAAAAGAAAATCACTCATACATAATTTAAATTAAGGAATGAACAACGAACAAAACATTACTGCAAAACACAAGCCATAAAAATATAGCAAGATAAATATAAATATATATATATATATATATATATATATATATATGTGTGTGTGTGTGTGTGTGTTTTAAGTGCATAAAAAGCTTATAATCAAACATGCAATTATGAAATAGGGGAAAACATTTAAAAATCCAAAACACATAACCAAAAAATAAACACAAGTCTTATACCAACTTGGATGGTTCAAAACCCAAAATTATTCATAACAAAAATATCTTTTTATTTCCAACCAATAAGCACTTATCTTACATCCATATTTTCTCTTAAATAGTACCCCATCTTTGAGATCAAAGAATAGTTTGAGAGTGATCTTTGGATATGATGATAACAAAACACTTTTTCTGCTAGCAAGCACTTCACCTTAGGGTTGTTACCCACTTGTTAAAACTACCACCATATTTTCTCGCATACATTGCTCCAGGTTTAAGATCAAAGGACAATTTAGAAGAAAGCTTTGGGTATGAAAGTAGACAATTAGTTGCTACAACTTCATCCCAGGAGCAATCATCCAAAAACCAGATTGTGATATTCTCTATAACTCCACCATTTAATATTAAGTACTTAACAAATTCATATTCAAACTTTCCACCTGTATATCCCCATATACAAAGAGACTTTAGTTGGTAAGTGACACACCCGCATGGCTCCCTTTTGTGCCAAAACAAGACTCCAGGGTACGGTAAACACCCATTGTCATTCTGATCAGTTAAGCCACCATTGTAAATGTAATCCATATTGACCTAGAACAAATTGAAAAAAAAAAAAAAAACATTTCATGGATTATAGCTAAGTAGTTCTTGATTATTATTAGTTAGGTCTTACTTTGTAAAAAAAAAAAAAAAAGTTAAGTAGGACTTAAATCATGGTTGCAAAAATGACTAGTTCGACTACAACATTTTTCACTCAAGATAAAAGAAAATCTTCATATTATGACAATATTTTTTTATGGTATATTCTATCTAAGACCTGTACGATTTAACACATGTAACATTAAATAAATATAGTTTTATAACATATGGCTGAATTAAGCCTAAAAATACCTTATTATTTATTTGAAGATTCTTCAGTTGATGGCAGGACTTAATGGCAAACGAAAGAGCTATTGAATTTCTATTATTTGTAAAATCAAGGTCGAGACAGAGGGTAACCAAATTGTTGAATATGTTTATCATGCTTGAACCTTGGCGAACCTAAGAAAATAAGGACAGGTTGTTAAAATAATATACATAAATATATATGGTTAAATTATGAGAATTACAATAGGGCATATGTTATATACATAACTTATTGGGTTGCGAAAAGCACAAATTACTAACATTGATTCATACGCAATATTGGATTATACCCTTATTAATTCCAGTTAATCAAATGTATTTATGAAAAAAGCACAAACTATTGACATTGATTCATGGGCAAACTAAAATACTGTAGATATGAGAAGATAAACTCACCAAATTGCCTCCGCAAATTTCAACAATATCCCTTGTTCCTAAATGTCTCCCAAGATTTTTCACATCATTGTAAACACGGAGAACATGGAGATTTGGGGTCTCGAAAATTATATCTTCATTATCACATATAATGGATCCAATCTCAATGACTTCAATGTTAGTTGCAGAAATCAACATCTTATGCAAGATCATATCAAAAAGTTTAAAGTATTTGAGACTTGGGCTATCAATCTTGACCCCATCTCCTAATAAATCACATTTTTCAAGGAAGAGATTTTCAAGTGACAAACATTGAGAGAGAATGTTTTCAAAATCATTTGATTCAACATGAACATTGTTAAGGGTAAGAGTTTTCAAAACCTGGTGGGGATTATGGGAAA
This sequence comes from Medicago arabica, assembly GCA_946800305.1. Lineage (NCBI taxonomy): Eukaryota > Viridiplantae > Streptophyta > Magnoliopsida > Fabales > Fabaceae > Medicago > Medicago arabica. The sequence goes on along the minus strand of OX326971.1, from coordinate 41,066,347 downwards.
GTGTAATTTTCAAGTGATAGTTCTTCAATTCCATAACCTTAAAACTAGTTAAAACATCAAAAGGCATATTAAGGATTTCACCAAATATCGTTAAATCATAATTATTGTTTTGTAGATCATGGGATTCAAGTTCCAATGAAACGTTTACTACCCTTTTGTCTAGTAGTTTCTTCAGCCACCTTACAACATCCCCGCTTGCAGTACTCTCTAACATATGTCTAATGCTGCAGCTTTTCAAAGGACCAATATGATCATCAATAATTGATTTCATCAACAAGGCCGCTCTAGCTATTTGATCCAAAAATGCATTCGCATATTTAAGAAGTCTCTGTCATGCACAAATCGAAAGAATTAAGAATTAAGAATTGGATCTCAAAAGAATTAAGAATTGAAGTTCATCTATTTTATTATAAAAGGGAAGTCAAAACATGGAATTGGATTCTCTATGGTCATTTCTAAACAACTCTCAATTAAAATTGGGACCAATTGATTAACCTAACTTTTGAAATATCACCGCTCTATAGTTTTTTATTAATCTAATTGAATAATTGGAAAGGATGGATAAACTAATGAGAATTATGTCCAAAAAAAATCAAATCATAAATCATTATTTCAGCGTAAAGACATTGATTACAATTTATTAACCTATAATTGTAAAAACCTATAAGAATTTTTTTATAAATACTTTTAAATGATTTCTCTAGAGTTTACCTGTCTGCGATGCATTGCAAATTCACGGCGCTTATTTTTCTTTGATGCTGTCCGGAGTTCAAGGCTCTTATTTTGATCATCAGTTTTGATCAAAGATTTTAAAATTTCTCTTTGGTCAAAACTAAGTTGTGAAGAGTACTTCCACATTGTTTTCCAACGATGGGAAAGCACACTAGTTCTCGCAGCATCTGTTGCCGGTAGTAAAGAAATTATAGAAGGTAGAAACTCATTAGGAAGATTGTTGAACAAATCTTCCTCTTCATCCATATCTCTCACTTCTTTCTCCACTCCTTCCCCCATTAGTCCAAGTAACAGAAAGCCAAATAACATTATCATGTTGCTAGCCATTATCATGTTGCTAGCCAATAAGCATAATTTTTTCTAGTCAATAAGCTATTTGACTTAAAAAAAACATCAAATTACTTACTTTTTGATCTACTCTCATAGTCCTTTTTCATGGTGTTTATTTTCATCCGTTCTTATCACATAATAGAACAAATTAACTTGTCGATAAAAAAAATTATGTATCCTAAGGGTTACTTGTGAAAAATTTAATATAATTTATTAATCTAATATAAAAAATTGATGGGTTTTAAAAATTTTCCTTCTATTTCTTAATGTAAACAAGGAAACCTAAAAATGATTTAACTTTTACCAATTTTAAAAATTAAGATGATAAGAATAAAGACTAAATGTAAGATATTTTCTTATTCTTGTAGGTAAAAGGTTTTGTTTTGTATCAGTGTAGTGTTAAGAGATTGATCATCAAATCAGAAAAAAATAGTTCAAATTTCATACAAGGCAAACTAAAAAACACCTTTTTCACAAACTTTGCCCCTAACTTTTCTCTCATAATCACAGGATTCGCGCTTGTGTAATAGCTCTTGGAGACAGGTTGAGGGAAAGAGAGAGGGTGCAATAGAGACAGAGAGATGGAAAAGATGGTGGTTATGAGTGATGAGAAACAAGATTTTATCAACAAGCTTCCAAATGATGTGTTAACCTTCATCCTTTCTAAACTTCAAGTTGATGAAGCTGTGAGATGCAACATCCTCTCAAAAAGATGGGTAGATCTTTGGAAAAAAGCTCATCACATTGATATCAATGCAAAACACATGATCAAATCAACGACTCAACTCCTACACAAAGGTTCTTTTGATCTCTCTCCATATATGAAAAAAGGAGTTTATAGATATGGTATTCAAATCTTTCAATTGATGCATCGTCACTCAGGTGAGTAATCTAGTTCTCGATTTCTTCATTTTAAAAAGAGTCTATCAATCGGGGAAGTGAATGCTTGGATTAATTTTTTGGTTACAAAAAATAATTCATTGAAAAACCTAAGCCTTGAATGTATAATTGAATATGGAGAAAATGCAGATGAAAATGAACTTTGTAACCCACACTTCTCACGTGGAATTTTTCTATGTCTACATTCACTTGAGTTGATAAATTACACAATTGATTGTTGCTATGCATTTGAGGGTTGCCAAAAGCTTAAAATCCTTAAACTAGAGAGGATACACTTGGATGCTGAAGTATTGATCGGTATTCTAGAGAATTGTTTGGTGTTGGAAACTTTTAGCCTAATAGGATACACTTAAAGTTTTACGACTCCAAGATCTATGTGTGGATCATCTTGAAATCACTGCCCAAAATCTTGATGATCTATTTCTTGATTCTATAACTTGTCCTGTGAAGAATATATCCATTTTTTCACCAAGGTTGCACACTTTTGAAAATCATTGGTACTCGATGCCTTCAATTAAAGACAGGAAATGTGTGATGAAAACAAAAGAGATTCTTGCCTGGTTCATTAACCTCTGGGTAAGTTCTCTATTAATGTTTTTAATACATCTTTTGCATGGCAACATTTTTATGTACTAGTGATTTGACTAAGAGGAATGATATTTATACGACCATTTTTATGACAAATTTTGGAGCAACATTTTCTTCCCTCTTAATTTGAAACAACTATAGAGAAAGAGTGAGCGAGGAAGAGAGTTGTCTCAAAAGTTGTTTAAAAATTGTCGCACAAATATCATTTCACTTTGAATAATTGACTACGTGTTATAATATAATTAATATTATCTATTGAACCATGAGTCTGAGTTAATTCTTTAATTTCAAGTTTTTTATTTATCAAATCTCTAGTTTACTAATATAGGTTTTAATCACCACTTCTATGGCTATTTGATTGTGTTACTAACTATACCGTCTTCTCTATTTGATAGATGCAACAAAGTTGCAGCATTTTTCAAAATTTATCAACCTTCTTGATGGACCTGGATTTGAATGATATAGAAGAAGTCATGGATCTTTCTTTTGCCTTGAGAATGTGCACAAGCTTACAAGTTCTAGATATAACTATACCGGTATGTTATAATGTCATATACTTTGACATAATTATTCTAATTTTTATTTAATGGATCATCTTTGGTTATAGCTATATTTTTGTAAATAGCATTTTATCTATTTTCATCACAATGACTTTATAAATTCAATGTTTAACTATTCTAGATGTAATTGTAAGAGAAATTTTGCTTTTCAGGCTTGTGATTGTAGCTCTAATGATAATTGTGTTTTACCATTCGAGAGGTTAGAATTGTGTGACACTATTGATCAAAAGTTGAAGTTTGTATGTGTAAGGGGATTTAGAGGCAAAGAGCAAGAAGTGCAATTTGCAAAATATCTCATAACAAGAGCCAACCTTATGAAAATGATTACTATAATTTGTAATGATTCAACAAAAGTTGCTGAAAACCTGTTGTCAATACCAAGAGCTTTCGGAGATCTTTGCATCAATTTGAAGCTCAATACAAATAATAATATGTGAGCCTTCATTGTATTGTTCTTTCCCTTGTCTATTTGGATACCTTTCCTGGTTGTAGATTTTAACTTTTATATGGTTTGGATGCTTATTTTTGTTGTACTATTCTTTGATTGGGATTCAGACTCGTTGGGTGGTGTTTGGCCTTGTATTGCCTTGCTACCTCTTTGTAATGGGTTAAAGTACTTATTGTGTTATGTTTCAATATATTTGTTTTTGTATGATTTGGATGCTTAAGCCACATTTTTGTAGTGGAGTATCTTGTTGTGGTAAGTCACAGGCTTGCTTGTAAGGAGTAAGACACATTAGTATGTGATCTTATCGAATTCGATGAGACCTATAAGACGACGAACTGTAGGAGGAGATATAATATTGAAGGTGTTTGACCGAGACTGTTGAAAAATGGGGGGGGGGGGGGGGGGGGGGGGGGGGGTTCTACTTATAACAACACTCCAACGCTCAAGTCAATATGTAATTGAGAAGGAATGCTCGACATAGAAGAGAGATACCTTGTGATGTCTTGATGTTAGCTTTAGATAGGCCAAGAGGATATTAGTTAGGACTTTACCTTGTGGTTGATTCATGACACTCATGGGACACAAGTAAGTATATTATAGGAAGTTATTATTATATCTATCACAAACGATCTATATCCTTCTCAAATGTCATTGTTCTTCTGCAGACTAGGACGATACCATACTATGGCTCACCTTGACATACAATACAGAAGTCTAGACATTACATAAGTTTGAGCCTCGACTCATACCGAAACAATATGGTTATGTGTCATTTACTTCTAGAGAAGTAAAATTGTATCTTTTCCTTCCAATTCAGTAATATATTGTGATTAGATTAGGGTTTCAATCAACTAATTATGGAGACTATATATATAAATATGCTTTTCTATTTAAAAAAAATATATGAGTTAATGTCATGCATGTAAGAAAATTCGTGTCAAAGAAAAATCCATGTAAGGAATAAAATGTGTAATACAAATTGTGTTGCCATATTCTTAAACATGATATGATGTATTTATAAATAAAAAAAAGTACACCGCATAAAAGTTATTCTCTTTCAGCAGCACTCACACGCTCCACTGCCTTTAACACCAATAAACTATCAGATAAACACCAAGTCATTCCTCGCGTCAAGGTACAACCTTTCATATTACTATATTGTTATTTTGAAAAGGCCAAAAAGCGAGTTATTATATTAACAAACCAAAACAGACCACCTCAGCACAAGTGTAATTAAAAAAAGCTTGTCACTGAGACAAAGTACAACCACAATACAAGAGAAAAACGAAAAGAAAAACAAAAACATGCTAAGTAATTGCAGTTAAACAATAAAGAAGATTTAGCATCCATATTTGGAAATCAAAATCGAACAAAACATATTTCGGTTTAAACCACTGATAGATATTTGGCAAGTGTACTAAAAACTATCGAAGTAGTAAAAATATCGTTCCCACAAGGACTGTTTTTAATCTCAATAATTCGATTGCGTTATTAAATAGGATGTATAAAAGTTATTTTGTTTTGCCACTAGGTAGTTGATTGGTTTAATGCATGTAAAGTAAATAACGAAAATTAAAGATTGGTTTAGAAGAATAAGAGATAGATAAGATCAGGTCTTTCCAATCATCTAAGTTCCCCTAATCGGTATACTGCACATATTCTTATGAATAGTTTTATAGTCCCACGATAGTTAACAAAATAGTCCTAATCAATCCCTTGACTTATGACCCTCTTCTCAAACTACAACCCCTGATTTCTTAGGCGGTCTAATCATCGTCGAAGGTTTTAAGAACGTTAACCTAATATCACTAACAAACAATTATCCATTCCTAGACTAACCATGTTTATTAGAACAATTCAATTAGGTCTAAGTAGAAAGCTATGGTCAGTAGTCATTCATTCTCACTAAATCATATTTATATTTGATCAGGATATAAAAAACATTAAGAACAATTGAATTGAATAAAGACTAGATTGTCATTCACAATAAGTAGAGTTTCAAAGCAACATGTTTCAATTATGGTTACAAAGAATCATCTCAGACCTAATCTCTAAGAGATTTAGCTACTCATAATCGAGTTTACAAATAGCATAATCAATATAGGAATCAAAATATACATGAACTGGTAGAAGGTTGATGAAATCGCTCTCCTAGCCGTCTTTAGGTCTCAAAATCGAACTTTACTCTTTTCAAATCGTAACCCCTTGTCTTTGGAATAAACTTCAGCTTAAATAGGCACAAAAATTCGCCCAAAATCGTGTCACGTTTTAAGTAAATCCTGACACGTTTTCCTTTGAATAAAAAACAGCTGAATTAGGGTTTCCTCAAATCGTGTAATGTATTGGTCATCGTGACATGTTTTCTTTAATGTCGAGAGCATGCTTTTTGCCTTGTCAAATAGTGTCACGTTTTGGATAAATCGTGACACGTTTTGAGTCTTTGTATTTTCTTTAGTTTTATGATTTTCTTGCTGCTTAAGTTACATTGTGAACTCCAAATTATGATGAAAATACATATAAAATTACGTAATGACGAGATGTCATCAACCACCAATAAGACCGAAGCTTCACCCTTTCATAAAGGACATGCAATTTGGTTTAAGATTTGTGTTTATTTTTGCTCAGAAAAAAATAGACTTGTGTTTATTTTTTGGTTATGTGTATTGGACTTTTAAACGTTTTCCTATTTCACAATTACAAGCTTTTTATGCACCAAAATAAAAAATTTATGTTGTTTTTTTCTTTTGTTTAATTAAATTTTGTTTAATTCATTTAAAAAAAGGTGGTTTATTTTATTTACTTATATGGAAATAATCTTATTCTAAAGGAAATAGTAAATCAATATAAGAATCAACTCCAACAACACAACAACAAAAGCAACTTCCCTCCCCTCTACCAAAACCAACAACAAAATAAATCAAACCAACTCCAACAAAAAAGTAAAACACATCAACCAAGAAATGGGGGGCTTGTTTTGATTACTTTGAGCGGGGATTTTGGTCTATTTCTTGGTTGATGTGTTTTACTTTTTTGTTGGAGTTGGTTTGATTTATTTTGTTGTTGGTTTTGGTAGAGAGGATGGAATAAGATTATTTGCATATAAGTTGATTGTGTTGTTGGAGTTGTGTTGGAGTTGATTCTTATAATGATTTACTATTTCCTTTGGAATAAGATTATTTGCATATAAGTAAATAAAATAAACCACTTTTTTTAAAATGAATTAAACAAAATTTAATTTAACAAAAGAAAAAAACTGCATAATTTTTTTATTTCTAGTGCATAAAAAGCTTATAATCAAGCTTGTAATTATGAAATAAGAAAACGTTTAAAAATACAATACACATAACCAAAAAAAAACACAAGACTATTTTCTTCTGAGCAAAAATAAACACAGGTCTTAAACCAACTTGGATTGTCCAATACCAAAGATTATTCATAACAAAAATATCTTATTTTTTTTCCTATCAATAAGCATTTATCTTACATCCATATTTTCTCTTATATAGTACCCCATGTTTGAGATCGAAGGATAGTTTGAGAGTGATCTTTGGATATGATAATAACAAAAAACTTTCTCGAGAATTATCAAATCATAAAGGTAACTGAACCATTATCAAAAGGTGTGAATCTTAACAGTGCAGGTTTAATTGATGATGTTGTATTTACTTGGAAGTTTGCTGCTAATAGTGACCCTGTTATTGCATCAACATTCTATTCAGAATTTTGACAGCAACTTAAACAAATTAAACAACTACTGAAGGGTTTATCTTTACTATGTCATTTGTTCCATTTTAGACTATGCAAGTGATAATGGCAATTCAATCAACAAGGCTCCAAACTTCGTTAGTGATGCTTTGAACGCAATTTTTCAGCTAAAAAGGGACTTATTGGCCCACTTCATTGGTTGTTTTTCCAACATATATGTGCACAACTACTTCCTTGGGTCCCAAATGAGGCTATTCACAACAAAGCAATATCAGCTAGCTTTTAATCTATTCGCTTTTATAACTATTTTTCACTTGAAGATGGTCAATATAATAGAGGAAATGTTTGAAATGCCAAGGTTCTACTCAAAATGAAAGCTTTGCCTCCTAAACATGGAACTTGTCATTGTTCATCCTTGAGGACAAGGATGCTTCAAGGGAAGGGTATTGTTACAGGAATAAAATGATAGATAATTATTTTATTTAAATAATATTTACTTTATATTATTTTACTCTTTTAGCCTTGAGGGTTGTATTTAAAATTGGCCTTGTGCCTTATTTGCAATCAATCAATATTTCAACAATTATATTTTCTCTAAAACCCTAAAACTCTCAATCAACATTGTTCTCACACAATTTCTCTTTTGTACCGAATTCTATTCTAAATCAGTAGAATTCCTACACTGAGACTTGGATTTTATCGGTTCGTCCCTAGAATCCTTTTTTACCGTCTCAATTGTTACAGGAATAAAGTGTTAGATAATTAGTTTATTTAAATAATATTTACTTTATGTCATTTTACTCTTTTAGCCTTGAGGGTTGTATTTAAACTTGGCCATGTGCCTCATTTGCAATCAATCAATATTTCAACAATTATCTTTTCTCTAAAACCTTAAAACTCTCAATCAACATTGTTCTCACAAAATTTCTCTTTTGTACCGAATTCTATTCTAAATCTTTAGAATTCCCACACCGAGACTTGGAATTTATTAGTGTAGGAATTCGGTACAAAAGACCCTTTTCATACAAAATTAATATCATCCAAAATTATTGCAATGGTTTTAGTTATCTAAATTTGTGTTAAGACCCTTTTCATAAAACATTTCTCCATCAATTATATCTCCTTCTAGATTCTTCCTGCAATCACCACTCTCAGAGAATTCCATCTAATTTTTTGGATGGATTCTAGGGTGAGGGAGCAATTAAGTCATTCACCGGTGGACCATGTCTAACAACCATTAGATTAAATGAGTTCACAATTTTTATCATGCACCTTCCTATACTTGATCTCTTTTGTTTCTTCTCTTCTCCTCTTTAATTTGCAGTTTTGTTGTCTTCCTTGTTTTTATCTATTACCTTCTCAAATTTAATTGTTGTTGATTCCTTAATATTACATTTCCTTTGAATTTATGAATTATCTTTCAAAAATTGAATATATCTTTCTCCCTCAAATATCACATAAATGGGGTTGTTCTATAACTCAATCATTCTATATAGATCTGATTCATAAGTCATACCTTTTTTTTATATAAATTTGACGGGAAACTTATACCCTTTTGTTCTTGGTAACTTCACTTTTAAAATAAATTAAATTGGTTAATTTCTTATTCAATGTGTGTCTTTCAGTGTGTAGAATTCAAAATCAATTAACTCTTTTTTAATGGGAATTCAAATAACTCATGTTTCTTAATTATGTGTATTAAAAGGTCACATAATTAAGGTTCCTGCTTTTTTAGTGTTGCTGCTCCTAAATTGGAATGAAGATTGAAGACGATGATTTCAACCAAAAGAATTAAAAAAAAAATAGACAAAAGAATTGAAGTTTTTAAATTGATACGTGACTGAACTTCCTTCTGCAAAACCAAGGATTTTGTTTTTAACACAAGCAACAGTTGTGGAATGACCTCACCCACCCTAGAGCCATGGTTTTACTGATGAGAGAAAAATTTGTATGTGATCCAATGTAGATAATGTACAATAAGATGTGTGTAATTTGATTAATCTGACGCCTCTTAACAATGGTCCATCGGTGAGTGACTTAATAGCTCCTTCACCCTAGAATCTACCAATTTTTTTGAGTTTTTTCTTCATCAAACATTCAGAGATTAATGGTGAATGGTCTCTTAAAAAGCGAAGATTAAAAGTTCCTTTAATTCAACATATATATTTATTTGTAGATCCTGAATATTATTTGAAAAATTCTCAGTTGTTTAATTTTGACAAATAAAAGAAAATCACTCATACATAATTTAAATTAAGGAATGAACATCGAACAAAAAATTATTTCGAATAATACTTTTAAGACAAGCTGCGAAACACAAGCCATAAAAATATAGCAATATATATATATACACACACACACACACACACATATATATATGTGTGTGTGTGTGTTTTAAGTGCATAAAAAGCTTATAATCAAACATGCAATTTTGAAATAGGGGAAAACTTTTAAAAATCCAAAACACATAACCAAAAAATAAACACAAGTCTTATACCAACTTGGATGGTTCAAAACCCAAAATTATTCATAACAAAAATATCTTTTTATTTCCAACCAATAAGCACTTATCTTACATCCATATCTTCTCTTAAATAGTACCCCATCTTTGAGATCAAAGAATAGTTTGAGAGTGATCTTTGGATATGATGATAACAAAACACTTTTTCTGCTAGCAAGCACTTCACCTTAGGGTTGTTACCCACTTGTTAAAACTACCACCATATTTTCTCGCATACATTGCTCCAGGTTTAAGATCAAAGGACAATTTAGAAGAAAGCTTTGGGTATGAAAGTAGACAATTAGTTGCTACAACTTCATCCCAAGAGCAATCATCCAAAAACCAGATTGTGATATTCTCTATAACTCCACCATTTAATATTAAGTACTTAACAAATTCATATTCAAACTTTCCACCTGTATATCCCCACATACAAAGAGACTTTAGTTGGTAAGTGACACACCCGCATGGCTCCCTTTTGTGCCAAAACAAGACTCCAGGGTACGGTAAACACCCATTGTCATTCTGATCAGTTAAGCCACCATTGTAAATGTAATTCATATTGACCTAGAACAAATTGAGAAAAAAACATTTCATGGATTATAGCTAAGTAGTTCTTGATTACTATCAGTTAGGTCTTACTTTGTAAAAAAAACAAAAAGTTAAGTAGGACTTAAATCATGGTCGCAAAAATGACTAGTTCGACTACAACATTTTTCACACAAGATAAAAGAAAATCTTCATATTATGACAATATTTTTTTATTGTATATTATTTCTAAGACCTTTACGATTTAACACATGTAACATTAAATAAATATAGTTTTATAACATATGGCTGAATTAAGCCTAAAAATACCTGATTATTTATTTGAAGATTCTTCAGTTGATGGCAGGACTTAATGGCAAACGAAAGAGCTATTGAATTTCTATTATTTGTAAAATCTAGGTCGAGACAGAGGGAAACCAAATTGTTGAATATATTTCTCATGCTTGAACCTTGGCAAACCTAAGAAAATAAGTACATGTTGTTATAATAATATACATAAATATATATTGTTAAATTATGAGAATTACAATAGGGCATAAGTTATATACATAAATCATTGGGTTGCAAAAAGCACAAATTACTAACATTGATTCATACGCAATCTTGGATTATACCCTTATTAATTCCAGTTAATCAAATGTATTTATGAAAAAAGCACAAACTATTGACATTGATTCATGGGCAAACTAAAATATTGTAGATATGAGAAGATAAACTCACCAAAATGCCGCCGCAAATTTCAACAATATCCCTTGTTCTTAAATGTCTCCCATGATTTTTCACATCATTAGAAATACGGAGAACATGGAGATTTGGGGTCTCGAAAATTAGATCTTCATTATCACATATAATGGATCCAATCTCAATGACTTCAATGTTAGTTGCAGAAATCAACATCTTATGCAAGATCATATCAAAAAGTTTAAAGCATTTGAGACTTGGGCTATCAATCTTGACTCCATCTCCTAATAAATCACATTTTTCAAGGAAGAGATTTTCAAGGGACAAACATTGAGAGAGAATGTCTTCAAAATCATTTGATTCAACATGAACATTGTTAAGGGTAAGAGTTTTCAAAACCTGATGGGGATTATGGGAAAGTGTAATTTTCAAGTGATAGTTCTTCAATTCCATAATCTTAAAACTAGTTAAAACATCAAAAGGCATATCAAGGATTTCACCAAATATCGTTAAATAATAATTATTGTTTTGTAGATCATGGGATTCAAGTTCCAATGAAACGTTTACTACCCTTTTGTCTAGTAGTTTCTTCAGCCACCTTACAACATCCCCGCTTGCAGTACTCTCTAACATATGTCTAATGCTGCAGCCTTTCAAAGGACCAATATGATCATCAATAATTGATTTCATCAACAAGGCCGCTCTAGCTATTGGATCAAAAAATGCATTCGCATATTTAAGAGGTCTCTGTCATGCACAAATCGAAAGAATTAAGAATTAAGAATTGGATCTCAAAAGAATTAAGAATTGAAGTTCAGCTATTTTATTATAAAAGGGAAGTCAAAACATGGAATTGGATTCTCTATGGTCATTTCTAAACAACTCTCAATTAAAATTGGGACCAATTGATTAACCTAACTATTGAAATATCACCGATCTATACTTTTTTATTAATCTAATTGAATAATTAGAAAGGATGGATGAACTAATGAGAATTATGTCCAAAAAAAATCAAATCATAAATCATTATTTCAGTGTAAAGAGATTGATTACAATTTATTAACCTATAATTGTAAAAACCTATAAGAAAAAATTTATAAATACTTTTAAATGATTTCTCTCAGAGTTTACCTGTCTGCGATGCATTGCAAGTTCACGACGCTTATTTTTTTGTGATGCTGTCCGGAGTTCAAGGCGCTTATTTTGATCATAAGTTTTGATCAAACATTTTAAAATTTCTCTTTGGTCAAAACTAAGTTGTGAAGAGTACTTCCACATTGTTTTCCAACGATGGGATAGCACACTAGTTCTCGCAGCATCTGTTGCCGGTAGGAAAGAAATTATAAAAGGTAGAAACACATCAGGAAGATTGTTGAACAAATCTTCTTCTTCATCCATATCTCTCACTTCTTTCTCCACTCCTTCCCCCATTCTTCCCTCTTTATTCGTCCTTTTATTATACTATTTTGCTTAGTTTACTTGGTTTTAAATAGGATCTAACAAAAGGATAACAATTATTGACTTTTGTAAGAAATGATAAGAAAATGAAAGGTGAAGGAGCATCTGGAGTTTCAATATTTTATAAGCGAAAACCACACGGGAATGGATCCTCTGCTGTGACTGCAGAGTTCAGTTAAATCACAGTCTTTGAAAAAAAATTCATGCTTTAAAATATAAATGTTAAAAACTTAAAATTAGGAGAGATAGTGCATTTAATGGTGTAGATTTTACACCGTAGGAAACTGGAGAAAAACACACCGGAGAAGATCTTCCTAAAACCACTTCTTATAGAAAAACCTCATCTTATGGTCAAATCTATAATAAATAGATCCATTTATTATTATTATTATTATTATTATTATTATTATTATTATTATTATTATTATTATTATTATTATTTTTAGTCTTAATTGTTGTTTTTGTCCCCTTATTTTCATCATTTTACGAAATTGGTCCCTCTATTTTTAAATTCGAAAATTCTGACCTCTCTATCAAATATTTTGTCTAAAGTATTGTGATATGATATGTTTTAAATAAAGTTTCAATAGAATTTTGTTACAATTTCATCGATATTCATTTTTTTCCATCTTCATATCTTATTCACGATGTTTAAAATTTATCACATCATATATTTAAATTCAAAAATACGATGGAGGGAACAAAACTATAGAATTTTAAAATAGAAGAGCAATTTTGCAAATTGGTGAAAATAGAGGGACCAAAGCCAGAACAAAGCTTTATTTTTAATATAATTATTATTATATGGTCAAATAAGTAGTCAATTTATTTCAAATTTTAAGTAATTAATTTATGTGTATTTATTTGAAGTTTAAATCCAAATCTTTAAAATAGTATATGTTTACTGTTATTATTATTTGGTAGATTGAGTCAAAGTTAATTCCACGCCCGTTATGAATCTTGATAACTTACTAAAAACATAAATTTGAATCATGGTAACTTACAGAATTCAACATTGACCATTGTAAATATTTATAAAAAATCTTCAACTTTTTATAGGATAAATTCTACACAAAAGAAACCTGAGAAAAAAGGAAGTAAAGAAACCTGAGAAAGAAGGAAGTAAGCAATTAATAAAAACTACTTTTGTTTTTATTTTCATTTTGACTAATAAATAGTTGCGTCCACAATTTAATTTATTTTAATATATTTCTATACCATTTGAAAGATTTTGATTACTATATAAAAGTTGATTTTTTTTTTAAACAAAGACAGTCCAGCATTGTGCTAAAACTATCCAATACATATTAACAAAGAAAAAAAGGAACATACAAAAAGAAAGAAGGGGGGGAGGGGTCAAAAGTTCACAAACCTAAAACTAAGGATACCATACCTGTTTTGAACAAGATGCCTTCTAAGACAAATAAGAATTTCTAACCAAATGGTAAGATGACAAACAGTTGAGCCAAAATTAGCAATAGCATCAGCACAACTATTACTCTCTCTATAGACATGAGTAACCATGAAGTTCATACTATTAATGTTGAGAAGACAGTTGTTCCATCTGTTTCTTAGCCTCAAAGGAATCAGACAGTCATTCTTGAAAGCATTTACCACTAAAGTAGAATCAACTTCTAGCCATAAGTAGTTCCAATGATTTTGTGAAGCCAATTCAATAGCTCACATAGCACAAGATAGTTCAGCATGATAGACACTACTACCAACACCAGTGTTTTCTGCAAAGCAAAGCAAAAAACCAGTCTTTGTCTCTGAATAATCCCCCACAAGATGAGGTTGTAGAGTTAGCAGAACCATCAGTATTGCATTTAATCCACTGAAATATGGGAGGGGTCCAAACCACTTCTATGATTCTTGGGGCCTTAGGAGGGTGTATGCAGATATTGAGATTCTTGAGGATGGAAAAATCAGCGATAGATGAAGAAGCCACTGCACTGGATATATTGCAGGATAGAGAAACATTTGATATGATGGTGGATGTAACACCCTAAACTCTAAAGCGATAATTTACACTTATGATACAGACATATCAAGAATCTAGATGTTACTTCGCCAAGGTCTGAAGTCTAAGATCATGGGTATGTGGCTAAACCTGAAGAATTGGAATGTTCTTCCTTCGGGAAAATCGTTCTTTGAATTCAACTTTAACTCTGTGGAAGATATGAGGAAGGTTTGGGCCATGTGAGTGATGAACATGAAACCTATAATTTTGCGTTTTTATTGCTTGACTAGGGATTTTACTCCAGAGGCTCAGGTTTAAACTCATGCTCAAATATGGATCAAATTGATGCACTTGCCCCAAGAATATTGGAGAAGGAAAACCATACTTGAAATTGCATCTCGTTTAGGGACCCCTCTGACTATTGATGAAGCTACACAAAACAAAGGATTTGGCCACTATGCTAGAGTTCTAATTGATGTGGACCTCTCTGAGATTTTTTTTTAATTTGTGGTTGTTGAAAGAGAGGGACATGCTTTACTTATTATGATGCAATATAAAAAAATATAAAATAACTTGCTTTTTGTCATCACTGCAAAATTATTGGTCACAACCTTCAAAATTG
The DNA here is from genome assembly GCA_946800305.1 of Medicago arabica. NCBI lineage: Eukaryota > Viridiplantae > Streptophyta > Magnoliopsida > Fabales > Fabaceae > Medicago > Medicago arabica. Next base: position 41,051,314 of record OX326971.1, on the reverse strand, counting down.
CATGAAGATTTCAAGTGTTCGCTCAAAGAAGAGGTGAGAAATTGATCGCTAAGATGAAGAAGAATTCAATCCAACGTGTGATAAAGGCTGTTGAGTGAGGAAAAGAAAAGATACACAAGTATGGTTTTGAAAGTGTGAGTGGTAGACATACTAAAAATCTGAAATGGTCATTGCAGGCTTTGATTAGAGTCTCGAATTATTGAATCATGAAGGTAACTAAACCATTATCAAAAGGTGTGAATCTTAACCGTGCAGGTTTAATTGATGATGTTGTATTTAATTTTTATCTGATGGGGATATATTATGGACTTGTGCCAAATGGGGATAAATTCTTGTGCAAAGTTGTTCTTTTATATATATATATATATGTGAGTGTGGAAATGTTTGAAATGCCTCCTAATCTATTTGCTTTTATAACCATTTCTCACTTGAAGATGGTCAATAGAGGAAATGTTTGAAATGTTTCCTAAACATGGAACTTGTCATTGTTCATCCTCGAGGAAAAGGATGCTTGAAGAGGAGGGTATTGTTACGGGAATAAAGTGTTAGATAATTAGTTTATTTAAATAATCTTTATTTTGTGTCGTTTTACTCTTTTAACCTTGAGGGTTGTCTTTAAACTTGGTTTTGTGCCTCATTTGCAATCAATCAATATTTCAACAATTATCTTTTCTCTAAAACCTTAAAACTCTCAATCAACATTGTTCTCACACAATTTCTCCTTTGTACTGAATTATATTCTAAATAATTAGAATTCCTACACTGAGACTTGGATTTTATCGGTTCGTCCCTAAAATCAATTTTTACCGTCTCAATTGTTACAGGAATAAAGTGTTAGATAATTAGTTTATTTAAATAATATTTACTTTATGTCATTTTACTCTTTTAGTCTTGAGGGTTGTATTTAAACTTGGCTTTGTGGCTCATTTGCAATCAATCAATATTTCAACAATTATCTTTTCTCTAAAACCGTAAAACTCTCAATCAACATTGTTCTCACACAATTTCTCTTTTGTACTGAATTCTATTCTAAATCTTTAGAATTCCTATGCTGAGACTTGGATTCTATTCTAAATTCTTCCTCTCAACAAATTAGGATAATCAACGAAAATATTAATATCATCCAACAAATTTGAATCATGGTAACTTACATAATACATTATTGACCATTATTCTCTCAAAAAAAAAACATTGACCATTATAAATAATTATTAAAAAATCTATAAAGTTTTAGAGGATAAATTCTACATACCTGAAAAATGAATAAAAATTAGAAAAATGATGGGTTGCCTCCCATCAAACACTTCTTTAACCTCATAAGATTGACTCTTCAACCACGGTTAGAGTGTTAAATGTGACAGAAAAAACACATCATGCTTCTTCTTCCTCTTATTTGGTAGGAATTTCATGAACTTCGTACAAAGAAGCAGATGCTCTCATGCTCCCACTGTTAAACCTTTGGAATTTGAGATCTCGCACCATAATATGATTCGTTTTGCAATTGAATGTTCTCTTTGAACCCCGTTGGTTGAGTCTCAATTTTCAGATAGAGGTCAACACACCTCACGCGTCGAGTCTCTTCCAATACAATTGCATGATGTAACGTCCTATTTCTATTAAAGCGATAAAACAAGCGAATAATTCAAATATTTAAGAAATAGATGTCACGTCTCAAAGTTCACATACATGCATATTAAAACTTCTCAAGAGTCGCAGCGGAAATATATATATATATATATATATATATATATATATATAACATGAATCTCCATAATAGCTAGGTCATTAACTCCTAAGTACACCAACAAGCATAAATATCCAAACCTGACACGTGGGAAAATCTCAACAACAAAGATAAATCCAGAATAACATAAACGACAACGTCCTAAATCAGAGCATATCTAAGACGCTAAGAACAAATAACGGAGGTAGCTCCCGCTATCCTCGAGCACTCACCAAGCAAGCTATCAAACTAATTATGCACGCCGTCTACCCATTCATACAAATAAGTAGGCGGCCCACCACAGACCACTGGGGGTTATCTTCACATCAACATAATCAATAATAAATAATTGAAATGGAATCATCAAATTAAACTTCAATTATTATTTATAAACATCAATAATTCACCACACCACAATTATTATGCAAGTCACCAATGGAACTGGTTTTGCAAAAAATAATGTTTTTTTTTATTGAAACAGGTTTTAGGAGCTGAGCCAAACCATAATTTGATCCAATTTGTTTGCTTTATTAACCATACACACCCCTGATTATATTTACCTATAGCACAAAAGGCATGCTTAATAATATATATTGGTGTGAAGCAGGACTAGTTTGTAAAAAAAAAAAAATCAACAATACAATTACAAGTTGTACATAAGGTACCATCTTTCAATGAATATATGGTTGGTATAAGTAAATCTCTCAGTGGGGCACAACTTTTAGTACACTTTAGATACAGTCAGTCTAGCAAACTTTACAACTTTGAAGTGGATATTATCAGTCATCTGCCACATTTGTCGCTCCAAGAACAATCGCAATTGTAGCCACAATTGCCTGCAAAAGCAGTCCCATAAAACTACAATAGAAACTCTTTAAATTAATATTCGGTAAATTAATAAAATCTCTAAAATAATAAATTTATTTGGTCTCAACTTGGGCATATGTAAAAAATTGAAAAACTCGATAAAATAATAAGATAATAATTTTTCGGGAGATCCCTTTATAATTTCGGTCCCAAGAAAATCATAAATTAATAATTCATAGAAACTGAAAAATTTATATTACACTCTATTGAAATATGATTCAATAGTTGTCTGTTTTCCAATGCATATGAACACAGTAGTTACTAATTTACGTTGAATCTCAAGGTTCGCTGCAACGTAATTTTAAGAGGCATAGACTAATTTTCCTTTTTGCTTGGTATGTACAGTATAATTACTTAAAATCTCTTTAAATTAATAATTATTAATTTATCGATAAATTAATAACTCTTTAAATTAATAAATTTCTCCGGTCCTGGCATTATTAATTTATAGAGTTTTAACTGTAGTTTTTTTTTTTTTAAGAAAATAAATTAGCCTAATTAAATTGATCAGAGAGAATCGAACCTGAAATCTTAAGGAGGACACGCTACTCCCAGATCCTAAACCAATACCACTAACCCATAAAACTAGTGTTATTGCATGACAAAACAAACTACCATACTCAGTTTCTCATACTCTTTTCACTTTCATTGTTCCTCTTCACACACCACGAAAATACCAAAATACCACCAGAAGCTAACTGTCGTGGGGGTATTTTGGTATTCTCGCGGTGTGTGGGAGCAAAAATGGAAGTGAGGAGCAACTTTCTATTTCAATAAGCAGTCAAAAATTATATAGCACAAACACTTTACAATTAAAACTCTATATATTAATAATGTCAGGACCGGAGAAATTTATTAATTTAGAGATTTATTAATTTATTGATAAATTAATAGTTATTAATTTATTGATAAATTAATAATTATTAATTTAAAGAGTTTTTAAGTAATTGTACTATACATACCAAACAAAAAGGCAAATTAGTCTATGCCTCTTAGAATTACGTTGCAGCGAACCTTGGGACTCAACGTAAAATAGTAACTACTGTGTTCATATGCATTGGAAAATAGACAACTATTGAATCATATTTCAATAGAGTGTAATATATTTTTTTCCATTCTATGAATTATTAAATTATGATTTTATTGGGACCGAAAATTATAAAGGGATCTCCCAAAAAATTATTATCTTATTGTTTTATCGAGTTTTTTTATTTTTTACATTGGCCTAAGTCAGGACCGGACAAATTTATTATTTTAGAGAGTTTATTAATTTACCAAGTATTGATTTAAAGAGTTTCTAATGTAAATCGAAATTGAAGAGGTAACAACTATGCCACGCCAACACTACATATTGATGGCGTGTACAATACATGTGGGAGTTAGACACCAACATATAGGAAGGAGTTAATCAGCAAGGTATATGATTAATCACTTTTATTTACTATGTCAGATACACAATGATCTTGTATATCGCTGTTTCCCACTCTCCTTGCTCATATGCTTCTTCTTTCTCATAGTGTAATTGGGTAACTAATGGACTAACAATGTCATAGGATGAAATTCAAACAAGTAATGGCACAAAGTATGGGGTATACACACTAAATGAACCTTATCCACACCATGCCTTAGGTGAAAATTGAAATGATCCACGTGGTTAAAGTTAGTTGGCACCAAAAAAAAAAAAAACTAATACCCAACCAAGGCAGAAAATACTACTTTCTACCAAATTTTCTTCACCATTGTGAAGTGAAAGAGCAGACACAAAAATCAAAACAAAGGCATGGTCAATCATGTCATCAATTTTGGGAATGGAAAGTTATTTAATGAAGTTACTAGTGACTTAGGTAATTAATAAAAGGTTTATTAGTTCATTTGGTCCCTTAAGTTATTTCTTATTTTCAATTTGGTCCCATATTTAATAAACATGTCGAATTAGTCCCTCAAATTTTAATCCGTTTGCCAAAAAAATCCTTTCTGTCAAGTCTTTTATTTCCCGTTAGTTTACGTACACGTGTCTAATCTTGTGGTAGGTATACAAGCTGAAAACGTTCTAGAGAGAGAAGTGGTGAACTGTTTTGAAAATAGAGAGAGAGGGAGACGAAAAGTCATATCCAGAGGAAGAAGATGATCATTGAGGAAATCGAAGAAGGAGAAAACAAATTCGCTGCGAATCCACCCATGGCTGCTGCTCCGGATGACGATTCTGAAGATAACGAGAACGACGAGGTTAGTTTCATCACATCCTTTTGATTTTCAAATTTAGGGTTTCATATCTGGTTTAGGGTTTTTGTATTTCTGAGTGGTTTCTGGTTTAGGGTTAGGGTTTTGATTAAAAAACCCTTTTTTAATCGAAAAATGTTGTAAAAAACCCTAATACAAAAACCCTTTTTTTCGTATTCCTAAGTTAGGGATATGTTTGATTCTGGATGTTTTTTTTTCTAGATAGTTATATTGAAATATGTTATGTTATGGTTTTGTAACAGTTGGAGGATAGGTTTCTGCTTGTAATTCACCATGGGGGGGAATTTGTTGAGTTTCACCATAATGGTTACAATGGCACTAAAACAGTACTAGAGTGTGAACCAGATTATTGGGCTTACTTCTCAATTTTATCAACTTTAACAAGGCTAGGTTACCCAATGATTAGGTCACTTTGGTACCATGACCCTAATTTAGTGGATGACCTTATTAGATTAAGGTCTGACATTGGTTGTAGGAGGATGATGTATATTGCAGAGATGTATGAGAGGGTGCATTTGTATGTTGAACATACAGTAGGGGAGCAACCGGTAATGGGAGAACTCAATCCTTTGATTGAGTATCCTATAGAGAATATGGGAGGAAATGTGGGAGTTCAAGTAGAAGAGGTTTTTGAGGAGGAAGCTAATGAGGGTATTAATGTAGAAGAGTACTTTGAGGAAGGGGTGCCTAATGTGGAAGCTGATATTGCAGAGAATGATGGAATAAATGTTGTGGAAAATGAGGGAAATGTATTGGAAGGTGAGGTGGACTGTGATGAGGTGGAGTGTGGGACCAATGATGATGGGAATGTGGGGTCCACCCTTGTGGATGAAAGAGGGAATCTTAGGCAGAATATGGGGCCTTCTGTGCTTGAAGAAAGTGAACATGTGGGGACCACTGTGGAGGGTGAAGGACTATTTAATGGGCCAACAACTTTAAATATAGGGAGTAATGAAGCTGGACCTTCTGGTGTATGGAATGATGTTGGGCCTTCTGATTTTGGGGTTCATGAAGAATATAGGGATGACTATGTGGATGAGTTAGGTGAGGAAAAGGGAAGACAGTGCACTAGATACTGATTTTGGAGACTCAGAAGAGGAAGTTTGTGTGGAAGATGGCTTTGGTGATGCAGTAGGTCAAGAGGAAAGAGTGTTTGATGAATGGAGGCCTGAAGCAGAAGTAGCTGCAATTGCTAGGAGTGAAAGGGAAGTTGCAGAGCAAGGAAGTGAAGCTGTAGCTGATGCAAGACAAGGTGCTGAGAGTAGGTCAAAGGAGAAGGGTAAAGAAGTCAGTGGAAGTAAGCCTAAGAAGAAGAGAGGAAGACCACCAAAGAAACAACAACAAGTTAATGAACATGTGTTTGAAGAAGATCTGATAGCTGAAGGAAATAACATAACTGAGGAAGGTGGACCATCTGGTGTATTGAGGGATCCTGGTTTGAGTGATGTTGAAGAGTATAACAGTGATGATTTAGATAGGTGGACCATTGCCTGCATGAGGAGCCAAGACCTCAATGTTTATGATTTTGTTTCTGACATTTACAAGAAGGAGAGTATGCAGCTTGCTATGCTCCAATCATCTACCCTGCTAATGGCCAGAGCTTATGGCGCAGAACTGAGTACAATGACCTTCAGCCACCACCTATCAGAAGGCAACCAGGCAGGCCAAAGAAAAAAAGGAACAAGGAGGCAGGTGAATTGTTGAAGGATGATGGTCAACTCAAGAGGGCTAGATGGGGTATGAAGTGTAGCAGATGCAAGCAAAGTGGACATAACAAGTCCATTTGCAAGCTCCCACCCCCTCCTCCACCATCTCCATCTGAGAACTCGTCTGCTCAAGGTCAAAGTGCTCCAGTGACTACTCAAGCTGCACAAACTGCTCCAGTGACTACTCAAAGTGCACAAACTGATCCTACTGCACAAACTGTTCCTACTGCTCAAAGTGCACAAACTGCTCAAGCTGGAACTACTCAAAGGTCTACTCAAAGAAGGACTGCTAACACTTAAAGGAATTCTCAAAGTGCACCATCTGCTCAAGTTGCTACTGATACACAAGGTGCTGCTACTACACAATCTGCACAAGCTGAAATAGGAGGTGCAAAACCAAGGAAGAGGAAGCAAAACCAGAAAGTGTCCACATTACAGCCAGAAGGTTCAAATGGGAAGAAAAAGAAAACTTCTGTTAGAGTGGAGGGTTCTGTGTCAACCCAACAGTAGGAATCATGGAACACTATAGATATTATGCTTATTTTGATGTCTTTTTGATGTAATGCCTAAGTGCATACATGTTATGTAATGCCTAAGTGCAAGCTACAATTTACTTATTATGCCTATTATGATGTCTTTTTGATGTACTGCCTAAGTTGCAAGCTACATTCTAACTCCAATGCTTATGTAATGCCCAAGTGCAATAGCAGTTTATGTGCAATATGATTAAGTTCAATTCCATATTTGTCTGCAATCACTAGTACTATTTATCTGCTATGTCTGCAAAATAAGATTGGTTGTACATGTATACCATTTGAAATCATATTTGTACAATTTGATTTGCAACCACTGCATTTTTGGTGCAGGGTATGACTCAGAACTACACCAGAACCATGCACTATTTTTCATTTCTAATTAGTCCATTAATCACTTTTGCAGAGATTACAAAACATTATATGCATAAGTTTTCATTCAATTCTGGCATTTCAATTTTCATTTTTCATACAAAACATTATATGCATAATTACTTCATTAATTCATTCAATTTTGCAGTGTTACCATTACAATAGATTACTGAAATATAAATTCATTCATTAAAAATAGGCATTACAAAATCATTCATTCTGACATTTCAATTTCATTCATTCCAAACTGACATACATTACAATCTGACATTACAAATTCATTCATTCTAAACAACTATTTCAACAAAACTATTTCAAATACAAATTATTCCATGAGCAACTACACTTGCAGACCAATATTGTCCCTAAAACCAGGCAAACCCCATAACTTCCAAGCCAAAAAATCAAAGACATCTTCAACCATGATCTTGTTTTCTTCAACTTGACTTGTTTTTTCTGCAGCTTTGAAATCAACAGATCCCTATCATCAGTAACCTCTTCATCCAACAATTTGAAAAAGCTACAACCTTTATCCCATTGATTCTTGTAGTTTTTGCATCCCCAAAACCTTTTTCCACAATTTATATTCTTGTTATCCGTTATAGTGCGAATCACGGTTTCTTCACCACACCTACATTCAACAATTGTTCTTCTTCTCAGGCTCGAACCCACTGAACCAATTGATTGTCCCATTTGTTTCGACATCTCTCAGATTCGAACAAAATCAATTTTTCCGAGAAATATGTAGTAAGAACGAAGATGAAGAAGGACGATAATGAAGAAGATTAGGGATTCGAATTCGAAGAAGGGTGGATTCGAAGATGGAGAGAAAGATCAGATTTTTGCAGAGAAATCTGAGAAAGAAAGAAGGATGTTTACGTACATGAGAAAACCCTAATTTTTTTCAGCTTGTAAAGAAGGATGTCTACCACACAAGATTAGACACGTGTACGTAAACTAACGGGAAATAAAAGACTTGACAGAAAGGATTTTTTTGGCAAACGGATTAAAATTTGAGGGACTAATTCGACATGTTTATTAAATATGGGACCAAACTGAAAATAAGAAATAACTTAAGGGACCAAATGATCTAATAAGCCTTAATAGAATAATGGTGTATGAGTAATTGTGGGGGTTTTAGTGAAGCAATTGGGTAGTAATATTTTATGAGTGATAGAAAGTTAATAATCATAATAGTGATGGTGACTAAGACAGAAAGTATATAAGAGAAGTAGTCTTTGTGAAAATTAGGTCAAGAGCTCATTTCTTACAATCGAGAGAAATGAGGCAAAGTGGGAGAAGAAAGGAAAAAAAGAGAAAGAGGAAGAAAGAAGAATTTCAAGGGAGAAGAAGATCTAGCGTAAAGAAACTAAATAGGGAGAGTGGATTGGAGCTTAAGGTCTAGCTTTTGGAAGTTTAAGGTAGAGGAAAGTTTACCTTCACCATTAGAGATTATGAGTGATAGCTTGGTTTTGGGTCATGTTTGTTGTTGTGAATTTATGACATTAATGTTAATTTAAGTTGATTTTCATGCTCTAATTAAGTTGATAATTTTGTGCGAAAAGTGGTATAAACTTTTTGGTGTTGTATGAAATTCAAGGTTTGATTATGTTAAGTTAATAACTATGTGTTTTTAGCTTAATTTGATGGAAAACATTATTATTGTTGTTGAATGATGAAGAGTTTGTGATTTACGTTCTTGCTAGGTTATTGGGGATACGAAAGTGATTCAATTAAGTTCTTGATGATGTTAAATGTGGTGTTTGAATTAAGTTGTTATGTTGTTGTGAATTTTGTGAGAAATGGATCCTAATCATGGAGGTTGTTGTTCTTGATGTTGTTGTGAATTTCCCTGGGTGTTAAATGTCATTTGTTACATTTGGAGCTTTTCCACTCTTTTATGATTAGAACTAGGTTTCAGTGTAAATATTACAGTTGTAGGTATGGATGTTAGCTTTCTTTAGGCTTTGGTTTTACTCCATTATCATGTCCAGAACATGAGTTATGATTGAAATACTTCACATAGGTCAAGTTGCATTTTTCATGAAACTTTATCATGACTTTTTCAATGAATAATGAAACATCCTCAAAATTAATATTGAGTTAAAGGAAGTCTTTAGAGTGAATAAATGAGTATGTATTCATGAATTTGTGATATCTAATGACTTGTATATAACAATGTGAAGATAATGTATAAATTAAAGATGTGAGTACATAATTTGCGCATGATGTTGAACACTTGATTTTGATGTAATGATGTTGTTATGTTTGAACTACTGTGATGGTTAACATCGAAGAAGCATGTAGGATTGATTATGATGTATATGATCATGTAACTTGATTTTGGAGAAATATGTAAAAATAGACGAACTTTGAAAATATAGACAGACTTTGATAAATGATGAATTGTGGCATGATAACTTGCAAATGATTATATGCTCATGATAATATTATTAATAATCATTTAATTAGTAATTGATATGCACATGATGTATTGATTAACTAGGTGAAAATAATTGATCATCTAGAATGCCATATTTGTTAAATGTTGAGATGTTGTTTCCTTGATGTGGTGTATGATGGTTTCGATGATGATGATTATAATGATGGTTTTGACGATGATGATAATTCATGATGGTGTATGTATACATGTATAAAATGATGATGAATATATGTATATGATGGTAATGTCTTGTATGAACATATGAATTTGGTGAGTAATATGTTCATGCATTCATGAGTCTTGGTGTTAGGATATTTTAATATCCAAGTGGAGATAGGATCCCTCAGAGATATACTTCTGAAATCCAAGTGGTGATAGGATCTCAATGTCCATCTAACTTTACGACGGATTAACTTGTTAGTTTTTATCAATCTCTTGACTCAAAACCCTTTCCTAAGTTATAACCTCTTAATCTTTTATGTCGGTTGAATAACTACAGAAGCGATGTTCTAGTTCGTTAACCCTAAGTCTTAACTCTCAACTTCCTATCTCTAGTTTCATATGTTGAGTTAGTCACAATTACTAGGTCAGGTTCAATAGTTAGGGTTAGTAGTCAATTGAAACCTAAATTCAATTCAAGCAATCGAAAGAAGTTAGTGTTAATAGTCATACACACGATATTAAGAAAAGCATTAAGCAAGAATAATTATGAATAAAGACTAGGTTTTCATTGACATCAAAGAGAATTTCAGACAAATTACATGGTTCACATATCACAAAGATTCATCTCATGACTTAATCAATCTAAGATTTTAGCTACTCATAACTAAGCAATCAAATACATAGAAAATAGTGAACATACATAAATCAAAACCAACTATAAGGACACAAATATGACTAAAAAACTAGTGTTGATGTACAATCATCACAACCCCAAACGTGAATCATTCCTTGTCCTCAAGGAATCCACTTGTGAATTGAAAAATAGTAGTAAGATAACCGATTACCAACCAATGATATGTTCAAAAAGTTGACGCCCTTCCAGTGTAATGATGTACCGGATGCCTAGCTCACACCTCCAAATCCACAACTCCACGCATAAGTTTGATAGGGGTCTCACAGTCGACATGCAGGTTCGCTGTATTATCATAAGCTTGAAAAATTTCTAAACTGTCAATCAAAGTCAGAGTCAAGGTCTTTTTGGGTTATAATGGGGCTTAGGTGAAAGGTGGATATTTTTGGGAAAGTAGTGTTATAGAAAAACAACGGATTTAAGCTTACTCTACTTTGATATCTTGAGAAAAACACCGAAAACCAAATCCTTCCTTCCAAATTTAAACAACCGAGTACTAGAGAACATTTTCTTTTCTTTCGAGACATAAAAACAAATGTTGGTCTCGGAACCAAAGTTTTCTCTTTTTTTTTTCTGTACATTTTCAAGTGCTTTTCTAATATAATTTTAATTTTTTTTTTCTTTCAAGAGACAAATTATTTATCTCCTAGTTCTCTAGTACCCTTACCCCAAAATTTATTTGTTGCTAGTTCCAAAAGCAACCCCAAACTTAAACATTTCACACAACCTAGATATCTTAACTCCAAACAGTTTTTGGGACATTCATTCCTAAGGCCTTCTAGGTTTGTAATATGGCTTGTCATCGAACAAAGGGTCTACACCTAATGACTCAATTTGGCTTTACAAAGGATAAATAACAAATAATTCAAGGTAGGCTCAAGGAACCAAGCACTTTGCCTTAGTGTGTACAAAACAAGACCAATCAACAAAATAAAGAAATATCGCAAGTTCTAGAAACAACAGTTGCATGGAGCACTCATATATGTAAAATTGAAAAAATAAAATTTAGGCTATGGACCTTACATGTTGAGTTATCTAGGAGTTGTGGCTACCTATTTCCTTTTGCCGTACACTTCGCTTTGAATCCATTTGGCATCATCCTCCTTTGAACTTTGAGATATCATTGGTATAGCACTGTTATGAGACTAATAAATTTCCACAAACAAACAGATTCATTAATAATAAACAAAGATGAGCATTACAAATGGGGAATAAAAAAAACAGACTGACACGGTAACACAATGTTTGACACAATACTGGTAAAACTAAAAACATCAAAAAGCTGGAAAATAAAAGGAATGGGTTTTCTCCCACCAAGCACTTTCTTTTACGTCATTAAGCTTGACACCTCAGCCACTGTTAGGGCGACATATATGACAGAAAAAATATGTCATCCTTCTTCTTCCTCTTGTTTGGTAGGAACTCCATGAATTTGGCACAAAGCAGCAGATGCTCCCATGCACCCACCAATAGGCTTCTTGACATCGTGACCTCCCGCCATACAGAAGAATGAGTCTTTTCTTTCAAATGAATGTTTTCTTTCATCCCCATTGTTGCGAATTCGATGAAAAATCACACCAATAAATACTTGATGTGTGGAGCAAGGAATAATCAAGCAACCAATACAAGTGGGTAACAGTTATTATCACAAACAAAAGTAGAAAACAGCGAGAGAAAAGAAGAGAGAACACAAAAGAATTTGTTTACCCAGTTCAGTCCAAATTGACCTAATCTGGGGGAGAGAGCAGCCCTCCGTTCCACTATAATGATGAGTAACCTTACAAAAGAGATATCAATGGGTTACAATAATAAGTCTCCCGCCTAATTCTACCCAAAGTCTCAATCTCTTCCCGTAACCAAGAGACTCAATCCTAATAGTGTTTCCCAAGGTGAATCAACCCCCAAACCCTAGTGTTTGTTCTAAAGAGACAAACTCTATACAAACCCTAGTTTTGTTGTTGTCTTTCTAAACCTTGTTTCAGCCCCCTCTATCTCTCAAGGTTTGCTCTGATACAAGACATATATTTATAGTAAAAGTAACTCCCATATTGTAACAAATTGTAACAAATCTTGCCCATAAAATACGTAACAAATTGTAACAAATCTGGCCCATAAAATACGTAACAAATTTATATTGTTACGACACATCAGGCCCCAAATTTGCTCTTCCAGAAATCCAATTTCTCCAATTTTGAGTCACTTTCACAACACCCATTGATTGAGTCTCCATTTTAAGGAACAAATCGACACGCCTCACCCGTGGCTTTTCTTCTATGTTGCTACTTTTATTTTTCAAATGTTCAGCTTGCACCAAGAAGGCATGTCACTTCCTCTCAATCTCAACTGATTTCTTTACACACTCATCTGCTTTCTCAACAAGATTACCACACTGAACATCAAACTTCTCAAATGAAACTTGATTTGACATCAAGAAATCATCTAAAATATTTTGAAGTTGCGTATTGTAATCGATGTTGATCACATATTTCTTCCCTTCACAATCACTACATGATTGATTTGCCTCATAAAGATCACATCTATCATTTAATCTCGAGATTTTATTGTCCCGATATTTTATCTTCAAAGAAAGCATATATTTTTCATACTCCAATGTAACAATCTCTTCTATGACATAGATGCGTAACCTGTCTACTAACTTGTCTATCATAGCTGCAAAACTTAGATAAACTTTTTAGCAGCAAAGTACAATGAGATAAACATGAAGGGATCAAATCATTAAAAAAATTCAATTTTTTTTATATATAAAAAAAAAATGACAGAAATCCTAAATAATAACAAAATTACCAAGTTGAAATGATTCAACAGTCCCCGGCAGCGGCGCCAAAAACTTGATAAACTTTTAGCAAATGTACTAAAAATGAATCGAAGTAATAAAATTTATAAGTTCGTATCCATAGGGACTGTTTCAATTTCTACTCGACAAAAGCGTTAAAATAAAGGATGTATTAAATTTATGGGTTGCCCTAGGCAGTTGGATTTGGTTTTATGAAACTTAAACAAAGTAAATAAAATGGTTTGATAATTGGATTAAAATAAGGTTGAAATTACTAAGTAAAATAAGGTTGAAATTCCTAAATAAAACGGTTTAAATTCCGAAATATCCAAGACTTCCCACAACAGAAGAATCAACAAGGCTGAAATTCCTAAACATGTGAAGATTTACCAAAGGATAGCACCTCGATTAAACATTTTGAAGACTTCCCAAAGCAAACGACTACCTATTTTTTATCAGGCATTGAAACAAAAATTAAAAAGGAGCTAAAGTACTAAGGGACTTCTCCCGTATGAGAGACATCGCCCAAAGAAGAGAAAACAACTCGATGAATCTGATAAAAAGCAGGAGCTCGCCTATCAATGATTAAATATGATCGGAGTTAAACATAACCACTTCGCCCTTAACATGCCTCGTGCTTGGGGGGGTTGTGAACCTACATAAACAATATATCCATAAAAGTGCGGTGAGCTTACCCCTTGTTGTTTGATATGAATAAATCGATACGACATGATCTATTAGATAGGAACGTCCAAGCCAAATCATGCAACATACAGAAGAAACATTTAAGAAAAGGGCAAAAAAGGCGCCCCCAGAAGAAGCCTTTAAAAAGTATCGTTACTTCGCCTTACGCCTAAGGTATGTGAACCTTCGCCTCACCACAATTAAAATCACTTCGCCCTTACCAGACTCGTGTCTTGAGGGCTATGAACAACCATAATGATAAAGAGGGATCTCTTACCCAAAGGAGAAGCACCACCTCAAAGAAAGGGGGTCGTCTCACTATAAAATGAATTATTAATACATTATCTCGTCACTTTGCCTTCACACATTCATCACGTTGCCTTGTCGCAAGACTCGTGCTTGGGGGGATGTGGAGTCCCTAAGAGCTCGAATGTCCTCTAGAAAGGCTTAGACGCCCTCCAGAAAGGCTTATGAGGCCTAGGAAGCACAATAAACTTACATGAGTAATCAACCTCATAGATACATCACTTCGCCTTGTCCCAATACTCGTGCTTTGGGGGTTGTGGACCGTCAATATATTCGTAAAAGACTTAGAGACCTCCAGAAGGGCTCTTAAACCCTCCCAAAAGGCCTCAGCACCCTTTAGAAGGGTCATCAAGCCCAGAGAGCGCCTAGACACAATTAAACCGCCTTATCCACTTCTAGAAGCCTCTAGAACGCTCCTAATATACCAAAACACTCTTGTTACTTGAAGCTTAAGTAACCAAAACCCAGACCCATATAAGTCTATAAATAACACCCTTGAAAACACTTTCAAGGCATCCAATAATCAGTTTAAACCATAGAATACGATATTGAACCCTATTATCCTTTGTTGTGCTTTTTGGAAGTACAGTTTAAGCCAGGAGAAAGTGAATGATTTGAAAGTAAGAGATAAATTAACTGTTGTAACACCCCAATTTTCGCTATGATTATTTATTTATTTATTACATTTATATAATTGCTTATTTGATGTGTTTAGAGTGAAGGGTATTTTTAGTAATTTTGGGCATGGAGAGTCGGTACCTTTTCCAAGGTGTATTTTCCAATGACAGCTATGTTTTCTTCACACATAAGACTAAAGTCTCAAACTTTCACAATTTTGTTTTTGGTTAAAAAAAAAAGGTATTCTTTTGTCCACACATGATCAATTATAGTTTTTTGAGTCCTTCATATCGCAAGAGTCATTATCCTGTCCACATATATTTTATACATAATAGTCACTCATATTTAATGATATATATTCAAGCAACGCATGTAATTAATAATTCTTGTAAAAATTAAGGGAATTAATACTTAATTTAATAATAACCCACTTGTGTTGACTTGGGACCTTTGAGTTTGTTCGTTCTCAAGGTCACATGTTCGTATCTCTCATGCCAATTTGGGTGTGTTATAACTTTTTTAAACAAAAAATATAAGAATTTTTTGTGTTAGAAACAAACAACAACTAATCTCTATAAAAAAAGTTTCAACTGCATCAATCTTAATGAGATGCAGTAGATCATCTGGAGGAGAAGCATGAAGTAATAATTTGATATTCGAAGAGGCTCCTAACTTAGCCATGAAATCTGCACATTGTTTTCCCTAGCGAAGAGTATGACAAACAGTGACTTTTATCTGCACTATTAACTCCTTTATATCTTGAATAAATACCGCATAGACATGGAACTTTATGGAGGGACCTTGAATCAGATTGGTGCAATGAAATGAGTCAGAGTAACAAACGAGGTCAATAAAATTCAAGTTTTTAGCAAGCAGAAGGCTCATGTAAATAGTATATAATTCAGCAAACAAGATGTCAGAAAAACCATGAATGTAACCGAAAATACCTAATAAGTAAAACATGCATCATTACGTAAAACTCCACCGTAATCAGCCTTAACTGGAGAGTCAAAGCAACTATCATTAACATTAAGGAGGAGGCTAGAGAAATTGTTATGTTTCCACTTGATGAATCTCTCAGTCGTAGCACCTTAGGAAAATAAGAATTTATTTAATAATATATCAATTGAAATTTTTAATTATCTATCATTTTTAATTATAAGACCATATAATAAAAAAAGTTGTTGGAGTAATATCTTTTTTCTAAAATATGTGTGACTGTTACTAAACTATTCTCCCTGTATACAATTCATTTAATGCTACGTTTTAAAATTGGCAAAGAGAATACATTGGAATTTTTTTCGCCGTAAGCATAAGTTCTTCTGGCAAATAAGATATTTGACGAAAACATAAATATTGAATTACTTGCCTTTTGATGTATTCTCATTTTTTTTTTCAGGTTGTTTATTTTCATCCGTTTATATTAGAACAAATCAACTTGATAAAAAAAAATTACGTATCCTAAGTCTTACTTGTGAAAATTTTAATATAATATATTAATCTTATATAAAAAATGATGGGTTTTTAAAAAATTTCCTTCTATTTCTTAATGTCAACATGGAAACGTAAAATTGATTCAGCTTTTACCAATTTTAAAAAATAAGATGATAAGAACAAAAATTAACATGTAAGATATTTTCTTATTCGCGTACTTAAAGGTTTTGTTTTGTATCAGTTTAGTGTTAAGAGTTTGATCATGTAATCATAAAAAATGGTTCAAATTTCATACGACGCTAACTAAAAAACACCGTTTTCACAAAATTCACCCCCAACTTTTCTCTCTTAATCATGTGATTTGCGCTTGTGCAATACCTCTTGGGAGTGAAATTGAGGGAAAGAGAGAGGGTGGTCTTTAGTTTCACTCATCCTCTCAAAAATATGGGTAGGTCTTTGGAAACAAGCTCATCATATTGAATTCTATATAAAACACAAGATCAAAACCATGACTCAACTCTTACACAAAGGTTCTTTTGATCTCTCCATATATGAAAAAAGGAGTTTATAGATATGATATTCAAATATTTCAATTGATGTATCGTCACTCAGGTGAGTTATCTTCTTCTCGATTTCATCATTTTAAAAAGAATCTTTCAATCGGGGAAGTGAATGCTTGGATTAATTTTCTGGTTACACAAGAATTGGCTGAAAAACCAAAGCTTTGAATGTATAATTGACTACAAGTTATAATACAATTACATTATGTATACTTTTCTATTTCTATGAACTATAACTTTTTGCCTATGTCTTGATATTTTTGTTGAATTAACAAAGTCATATCAAAGCATTGTCATTAGTGGTGGTGGTTGTTTTGTTTTGATGTTTTTGTGTTGGTCATGGAGTTTTATTTTGTTAGGACCTCTGTTGTCAAAACGGAAAAGTTAAAGATATTATTATCTAAGAAGTAAGAAAGTATGAAAAAGTATATATACTTAATATTAATATAAATGAAAAGTTAAAGATAATTGATTGGTTCTTTTTACAAAATATTTAGTTTACTTTTATTTTTACTAAATATCTAATTGATTTTTAGTTTTAATATAAAATGTATTTAGTATTAATATAAATGAAAATATATTTAGTATTTATATAAATGAAAAATACTTATTTTTTGAAAAAAAAAATGAAAAATATACTTAGTATTAATATCTAGTGTTAATCCCATTATGTATATTTTTTTCTTTTGTAAACATACAAATAAAAAAGAAAAATGTCTAAGTATTTAGATCCGGTTTCAAAACCCATTATGACCCAAAGAAAATGATAAAATAAGACCCAATATTTAGATCTTAGCCCAGCCCAACAAGGTATTATAAAAGTGGGTAATCTAATTATACAACCCTAGTTTTTTTGTAGCCGCCACCTTCTATGTTCTTCTTCATCTATCTTTAGTCAATGAATCACAACAGAGAGCAAGCATAAACTACCAGATCTGTAGAATTCATCTTCACTCAGAAATTTTTCCTCTTTCTTTCATCTTTCCTCTTTCATTTCTTATCCGCATTCTTCTTTTTTACCAGAAAAAAATGAAGTAGACACTTTAAGTGAAGGGATTTCTAGTATTTTACACAAAACCCATGTAGCACCCGCTTTAACCCGCCATTGACTCACACCGCTCCACCCACACTCGCCTGCTTTGAGCGCTATCTCCAAATGCTCAGATCTGCCACAATTTGTTGCAGTTTGGCTGTTTTTGCTGCTCCGCGTCGCGATAACGTCAGTAGAGGCCGCTATTGAGAACAGAGGTTAGAACTATTATGATCAATTTTCTTTTGTCTATATTTTTTCTTTGCACATTTGATTCTTCCTCTTTATATAAATATGTTGTAATTCAAAAATAAAATCTTTAGAAAAGATCCTTAAGACATTTAATTTGAGTCCTCTCACTTATATGTTATTTAACGTCAACTTTTCATTTATTTTGGAAATTTGGACACTATAAAATTGTATGGGCTCTAGAGAACCCACCATTAATATGGCCAAAGGGGAGATAATTAAAAGAGTTATAAATCCACCATAATCTCCTATCCCTTTCTCTATCACTACTTATTCCTCTACTGGAGAAGGAGGGGAAGATCAGGCCTCATTGTGTATGCATGCAAAACATGTAAAAAAAACTTTCACTTCATTCCACCGCAAAACAAAAGAAAAAGAAATGTAGAACGGGTCCTTCATGAACACCTTTAAACGGTACAAAACTCATGATTTAAAAATATTGAAGTTTTATGTCAATGTTGATGTTAACTAAGTGAGTGGTTGTTTTTTGTTTGTTATGGAAGTGACAAATGAATCCGTATTTTTCTCACTTTGAACTTGTGGTACACCATTACTGCAAAAAAAAAAAAAACACTTTTGCCTGAAAGAGAAAGATTGTTTTGTCAATTTCATAAAAACAAAAAACAACCACTCAATTAGTTAACATCAACATTTGACATAAAACTTTAATATTTTCAAATCATGGGTATTGTACCGTTGAAAGGGGTCCATAAAGAGCCATTCCACATTTCTTTTTTTTCTTTTTTTTTTTGCGGTGAAATGAAGTGAAAGTTTTGTTACATGTTTTGCATGCATCCACATTGTAGCCTGGTCTTCCACTTGTTCCCCCTCCTCTAGTAGAAGAATAAGCAGTGATGGAGAAAGGGATAGGAGATTGTGGTGGCGTTATAATTCTTTTAATTATCTCCCATTTGGCCATATTAATGGTGTGTTCTCTAGAGCCCATAAAAATTTTATATTTTCAAAAGTTCCGAAATGAATGAAAAGTTGAAGTTGAACAACATATAAATGAGAGGACTCAAATTAAATGTCTTAAGGATCTTTTTGAAGATTTTTTTGTTCGAATTACAACATATATATATATATATATATATATATATATATAAAAGAGGAAGAATTAAATGTGCAAAGAAAAAAATATAGACCAAAGTAAATTGATCAAAATAGTCCGAAAGCTACCGGTGATCTTTGC
The DNA here is from genome assembly GCA_946800305.1 of Medicago arabica. Lineage (NCBI taxonomy): Eukaryota > Viridiplantae > Streptophyta > Magnoliopsida > Fabales > Fabaceae > Medicago > Medicago arabica. The sequence continues at coordinate 41,031,709 of OX326971.1, read as the reverse complement.
ATCAATTTGAATCTCAATGCAAATAATAATATGTGAGCCTTTGGTGTATTATTACTTCCCTTGTCTTTTGCGTTTTCTTTTTTGGTTGTGGACTTTTACTTTTGTATGGTTTGGATGCTTGTTTTTGTTGTACTGTTCTTAGATCGGGATTTAGACTCATTGGGTGGTGTTTGGCCATGTCTTATTGTGCTACCTCTTTGTAATGGATTAAAGTACTCATTGTACTCTGCTTGAATTTTTTTTTTGGTATGATTTGGATGCTTAAGCGACATTCTTTTTGTGGAGTATCTTGTTATGGTAAGACAAATGCTTGTTTGTAAGGAGTAAGGCACATTAGTATGTGATCTTATCGATCTTATTTGTAAGGAGTATGTCACATTAGTATATGTTTTAATCGAATTTGGTGAGACCTAGACGACAACGAACTTTTTTGAGGAAAGATAAAATCTTGAAGTTGCTTGACCTAGAGACCATGGAGGAGAGATACCTTGTGAGGTTTTGATGTTATCTTTATATAGGCTAAGAGGATAGTAGTTGGGCCTTTACCTTATGGCTGGTTTACAACCCTCAGGGGACATAAGTAAGTAGATTAGAGAACGTTATTATTAGATCTATTTCAAACGATCCATATCTTTTTCAAGGTTATTATTCCTCTGCAGACTAGGACGGTTCCATACTATGATCCACCTTAACATACAAGATGGCAGTCTAGACATTACACTGGTGTGAGCCTCGACTCATACCGGAACAATATGGTTATGTGTCATTTACTGCTAGAGCAGTAGAGTTGTATCGTCTCCTTCTTATTAGTAATATCTTATGATTAGAATAGCATTTCAAATCAACAAATTATGTAAACTATATATATGTTTTTCCATTTGAAAAAATATATGAGTTAATGTCATGCACGTAAAGAACATCCGTGTTAAAGAAAAATGCATGTAACAAATAGAATGAGTGATACAATTTGTGGTGCTATATTTTTATGTCTGATGTTTCTATTTAAAGCTATATTTGTAAATGAATTTGTCTGAGTTATGGTAGAATTGCATCTATATTTATGTCGTCAAAGTTTTTCCCCTTTTACTTTATTATGAGCTTTGAATTCTTCATAGTAATTATTTTTTGACAAAGAATGTTTCTTTTAAGCAACAAAAAATTCTTAGGTCATTGCTTTTATATTTATTTTTTGTTACGCTGCTAAGAAAAAAACAAGAAAACAAGACAGGAAAAAGGAAAATAGATAATCTCTCAAAAAGAAGGCTCCAGTTGTATCAATCCGCAACAATGAGAGAAGATCTATCGGAGAGGAATCTAGACCAAGACGCTCAAAATTAGAGGAAGCATCGAGTTTAGTCATGAAATCCGCACAATTAGAGGAAGCATCGAGTTTAGTCATGAAATCCGCACAAATGGACGAATCTAGACATTTGATACATGTGGGGTTAAAATAGTCTTTCAATGTATTACAATTTTAATTGTCTCTGATTGTACATTTTGTTAATCAAAATAATCATTACATTAGAATACTTCGTTAATATTGTCATATTAGTCTTTCAATATACTTACTTATTGTCAATTAAGGGACTATTTTGACTAACAAAGGGAAAAATTAAAAACTATTTTAGAATTTTACTACTATTGTGATTATTTGTTACACATTCAGAAACCATAATGACTAATACTATTATAATTAAAATTGTTGTAGTATGACTGAAAATTTGTTGGATGAAGCATATTGTTGCTAAAAATATAAAATATTTGTTTCAAATATATTTTGTGTTGAAAATATATTTATGGACAATAAATATATTTTTGTACCGTATGAAGGAATATTAGAAACAAATATATTTTTAACAGGAAAATTTGATGCAAATATAGTTTGAAAGGAAATATTTAATGCAAATATTCTTTGTGCTCAAGGAGAAAAAAAAATGTATCTTCAGCGTGATATCCGTTCCAAATTTATGATTTATATTTATCTATAAATATAGACCTTGTATCAGAGTAAACCTTGATATAGAGGGGGCTAAAAACAAGAGTTTAGAAACAAACAACAAAAAAGGGTTTAAAAATATTTCTCTAAGCGGGAGACATTAGGGTTGTGATTGATTCACCTTGGGAAGCACTATTAGGATTGAGTCTCTTGGTCACGAGAAGAGATTGAGACTTTGGGTATAATTAGGTTTGAAGACTTATTCTTGTAACCCTTTGATATCTCTTTGTAAAGTTATTCACCTGTCAGTATTGGACCAAATTGGGTAAACAAATTTTGTGTGTTCTCTTCGCTTTTTCTTTCTCTCAATGTTTTCTACTTTTTCTTGTGTTTATAACTGTCACCCACTTTGTTTTGTTTGCTTAATTATTTTTTCTCCACACATCAAGTATTTTATTGGTGTGATTTTTAACGAATTCACAACAATTGGAGCCCACCGTGGGACAAGGATCAAACGATAATCAAGTACCATGGGTTCGAAGTGAGATATTTAAAAGTTTACTGGATATAATGATTTTAGGTTATTTAAAGTAAAGATGGAAGCGGTGTTAATACAACAAAAGTGTGAGAAAGCTTTAAAGGGTGAATGTGCGTTGCCGGTCACCATGTCACAAACGGAGAAGACCAAGAGGGTGGTCAAGGCCAGGAGCGTCAATGTCTTGTGCCTCGGGGATAAAGTTTTGAGAGATGTAGCGAAGGAACCAACCAAGGCATTGATGTGGTCAAAGTTGGAGTCTTTGTATATGACAAAGTCTTTGGCTCATCGTCAATGCCTAAAGATACAACTATACTCATTCAAGATAGTGGAGTCAAAGGCCATCATGGAGAAATTTACAGAGTTCAACAAAATCCTTGATGACTTGGAGAATATTGAGGTGCATCTTGAGGATGAAGATAAAGTTATACTCTTGTTGTGTACTCTACCGAGATCTTTTGAATATTTCAAAGATACCATGCTCTATGGAAAAGAAGGCACTGTCACCTTGGAAGAAGTTCAAGCGGCTTTGAGAACCAAGGAGATGACTAAGTCCAAAAACTTGAGAACTGATGAAAATGGTGAAGGCCTTAGTATTTCAAGAGGGAATGGTGGAGGTAGAGGTAACCAGGGAAAGAGTGGTAACAAGTCAAAGTTTAAGTGCTTTATCTATAACAAGATGGGTCACTTCAAGAAGGATTGTCCGGAGAAAAATGGTAACTCCGCACAAATTGTCTCCGAGGGTTATGAGGATGCGGGTGGTTTGGTGGTGTGTTATTGGGAGGATGAAGAAGGTTATATTTCTCACCTTGGGAATGATGCCTTGTAGAGCGGTGTTCGTCTAGAGATCTGTAACATTCAACATCAGCCTGGTGAGGTGGTGGTAAGAATACTCATGGTCAGTCTGAAGAGGCGGAGGTAAGAATACTTGTGACCTACCTTTGATGTGGAGTTTCAAGGTGGAAGATATAGTGGGATGTACGCATTTTCTAGTTGAGGTAGAGAAAGCTCAGCATGAGGTGGAGTTGAACACACCGAGAATGGTACGACTATGGAAGAGCTTGGGTGCTATGCTCTAGTGGTGAGCAAGGGAATTCTTCATGAAGACGGAAAACATTTTGGAGTTTGAAGAATGTATAACATGACTTGTGGGATTACCCTAAAACATCGAAGGTGATTTGATGCAAGAAGATTTTCAAGGAAGCGGGAGATGTTCCGTGGTTGAAGAGGTTTAGGTGTATACTTCTGGAACTACCTAAAATTCTAGTTGTAGTTGGATGCAAGGATCTCCGAGAAGGCGGAAGACATTCCGATGGCTGAAGAGACTAAGGTGTATACTTGTGGAACTAACTAAAATTCCTTGTATAGTTGGATGCAAGAATCTTCGAGGAGGAGGAAGGCATTCTGATGGTTGAAGAGGTTGGGTGGAAACTTGTGGAGCTACATGGTGTAGTGGGAAGCAAGGGAAAGAGAAGCAAGGTTATTGATGGTTAAATTGGCATCGTTACTAATTTAGATTCAAGGTGGAGAGTGTTGTAGTATGACTCAAAAATTGTTGGGTGAAGAATATTATTGCTAAAAATATAAAATATTTGTTTCAAATATATTTTGTGCTAAAAGGAATATTTGATGCAAATATATTTTTAAAGGGAATATTTTATGCAAAGAAACGTATCTTCTACGTGATATTTGTTCCAAATTTATAAGTTACATTTTTCTATAAATATAGACCTTGTATCAGAGTAAAACTTGAGATAGAGGGGGCTAAAAAAAAGGGTTTAGAAACAAACAACAAACTAGGGTTTATAGAGATTATTCTAAGCGGCAGACACTGGGGTTGAGATTGATTATCCTTGGTAAACACTATTAGTATTGAGTCTCTTGGTCACGGGAAGAGATTGGGACTTTGGGTAGAATTAGGTTTATAGACTTATTCTTGTAACCCTTTAATATTTCTTTGTAAAGTTATTCATCATTATAGTGGAACAAAGGACTGCTCTGTCCCCAATACTAGGTCAGTATTGGACCGAACGGGTAAACAAATTTCGTGTGCTCTCTTCGCTTTTTCTTTATCTCGTTGTCTTCTACTTCTTCTTGTGTTTATACATGTCACCCACTTTGTTTTGGTTGCTTGATTATTTTTGCTCCACACATCAAGTATTTTATTGGTGTGATTTTTAACGAATTTTCAACCATTGGGTCCACCGTGGAATCTTGCACACAAGCATACACTGAATAAAATATCTGGACTAGATGCAGTGAGGTATAACAAAGAATCAATCATACCTCTATACAGCTTATGGTCTATTGTTGATCCAGTATCTTCTTTTCTTAAGGTGCAGGTTATATGCATTGGAGTGATCATCACTTTACAATCTTCCAACTTGAACTTCTTCAGAAGCTCCTTAGTATATTTTGTTTGATGAACATATACTTCATCTTTGCTTTGATTGGTTTGAATTCCAAGGAAGAATTTCAACTCTCCCATCATGCTCATTTCAAATTCATCCTGCATTAACTTAGAAAATTCCTTGCAAAGAGATGCATTAGTAGAACTAAATATTATATCATCAACATATATATGCACAGCAAGAATGTCTTTCTCAAGAGTCTTTCTCAAGAGTGTTGTGTCAACCTGACCTCTTTTAAAATCATTTTTGATCAAGAAATTACTTAGTCTATCATACCAAGCTCTGGGAGCTTGTTTCAAGCCATATAGTGATTTCTTAAGTTTGTAAACATGGTCAGGATGCTCAAGATCCTCAAAACCATGAGGTTGCTTGACAAACACTTCTTCTGAAATTACTCCATTGAGAAATGCACTCTTTACATCCCTCTGATATAATATTATGCCATGATTAACTGCATAGGATAGAAGTAACTTGATTGCTTCAAATTTTGTAACTGGAACAAATGTTTCAGTATAATCAATGCCTTCTTGTTGACTGTAACCTTGTGCAACAAGTCTTGCTTTATTTCTGACTACTTCACCTTGTTCATTCAGCTTGTTTCTGAATACCCATTTTGTTCCAATAATGTTCTTCTGCTGAGGTTTGGGTACCAGATCTCATACATCATTCCGTTGAAAATGATTAAGCTCTTTTTGCATAGCTAGTATCCATCCATCATCTGAAAGTGCTTCATCAACTGTAGCAGGTTCAATCACTGATAACAGTCCTATCATAAACTCTTTTTGTCTGAAGTATGATCTTATTCTTCTAGGACTTTCTTTGTTCCCAATGATTTGATCCTCAGGATGTGAAGACTTGTACTTGAATGTATTCTTGGATTGATTAGCTTGCTGAGAGCCATCTTGAGCTTCTGAAGTTGGTTCAGCTTCTGGACTTTCTTCAGATTCAAAAATCTAATCAGGTTCTGGAGTGTCTTCAGGAACCTGTATATCTGCAAAACTTTCATCTTGCTCTGGAGTTTTATTTTCAGGCTCTTTGTCATCAAATTTAACGTGCATTGATTCTTCAACACAAAGTGTTTCTGAATTATACACTTTGTATGCCTATGACCTTTCAGAGTAACCTAAGAAGATTCCTATTTGGGCTTTGGCATCAAATTTCTTTAGGTAGAGCTTGTTATTTAGAATGTAATAGGTACATCCAAATTGATGAAAGTAAAAGATATTGGGTCTTCTTCCCTTAAAGAGTTCATATGTTGTTTTCTCCAAGATAGGTCTGATATAGATTCTATTTTGGACATAACATGTTGTATTCACTGCTTCTGCCCAGAAATGTTTAGCCAAACTATTTTCATTAATCATGGTTCTAGCCATTTCTTGTAAAGTTCTATTCTTTCTTTCTACAACCCCATTTTGCTGTGGTTTTCTAGGAGAAGAGAATTCATGCACAATTCCAAGTTTCTCACAACAAATTTCAAATGGCTCATTTTCAAATTCTCCACCATGATCACTTCTTACTTTTAAAATCTTCATTTCTTTCTCATACTATATTTGGGTGCAGAAGTTACTAACTACATCATAAGCATTGTCCTTACTTTTCAGAAATTTTACCCAAGTCCATCTGTTGTAATCATCAACAATAACTAATCCATATTTACTTCCATATAAGGATGCAGTGCTAACTGGTCCAAATAAATCAATATGAAGTAATTCTAAGGGTCTGAAGGTTGAGACAATATCTTTTATTTTAAAAGATGATTTCACAATCTTCCCTTTCTGGCATGCACCACACAGTGCATCTGAATGATAGTCAATGTCAGGTAGGCCTTTGATAAGTTGTAACTTACTAAGCTTAGAGATTAATCTCCAGTTAGCATTTCCCAACCTTCTGTGTCACATCCATTTCTTATCATTCACTGACAGAAGACAAATTACCTTCTGATCAACCAGTTCAGTGAAGTTAATTTTATAGACATTCTCTATCCTCTTTCCCTTGAATACTATGAACTTTTTATCTTTGTTGATTATTGTGCAGATGGTCTTTTCAAACATCACACCATAACCATTGTCACAAAACTGACTAATACTTAAAAGGTTATGTTCAAGACCATTTACCAACCACACATTATTAATTGAGATAGAGGAGTTACCAATAGTTCCTGTACCAATGATCTTGCCAGACTGGTTGCCTCCAAACTTCACATTTCCACCTTCTTTCATTATGAGGGTGATGAGCATAGACTTATCTCCTGTCATATGCCTTGAACAACCGCTGTCTAGGTACCATGATTTTTGCTTTTCCTATGCTTTTAGACATATCTGCAATATTGACAATTTCAGATTTCGGTACCCATTGTCTTATGGATCCTTTGAGGTTAGTACTGGAAGCTTTACTCTTCACTCTTTGTACCTTATGCTCTAAGTTTGATAGCTTCTGATTAATCATTACCTTAGGTTTAACACCTTTTGGTTTTCATTCCCCATAAGCAATGATTGTTTTGTTCTTCTGAAACTTAGGCTTCAGGACTTCAGATTCAGGTTTCAACAAACTCTGAGGAACATGTTCTGATCTCTTCAGAATCTTGATCTGTGAAGTCTTAGAATCAGAATTTATCATTGCCTTTGGCTTAGAGTTCTTTTGCTTTGAAGTAATCTTAACCTTAGAGTTGTAAGCTTCAGGTTCTGACTGAACTACAACTTCAAACTTAGCACCTTCAGGTACAAAGAAGGTTTTAAATCCTTCCTTGATGCATTCACAACATGCTTTAAGACTGATTTCATTAGGTTTCCCTTCTGAAAATCCAATCCCTTTACCATTGTTTTTGTAGATGCTATAAATCATTGAAGCAACATTACTTCTGTCAATACCAGATATAATAAAATCCTCAAGAGCAATTTCATGTTTACTTAAAGTTTTCCATTACACTTTTCTTGTAGCTTCTGAAAAAGAAACTTGAACTTCTCTTCATAAGTTTTACAAATGAAGTCAAAGCCTCTAAGTCCTTCTTCAGAAGCTTTCAGATCCAATAGAGTTGATTCTTATTGTTTCAATAAATCAACATATTTTTCTTTTAAATATTTCAACTCATTCGTTCTAAGTTCAAAGTGTGTAAGAAGTTCTTTAAGAGACTCAATAATTTCTTCTCTAGAAATTTTAGAATATACCTCATTTTCATCTTCAGAATCTGAATTAGGTTCTGCTTCTGAAGTCACAATAGCCACTAACCCCATAGCTACATTTGCTTCATCTCCAGCTTCTTCCTTTTCAAACCCAGATTCACTATCTAAATCTTCCCAGGTTGCCATTAAACCCTTCTTAATCTGCTTTTTGAATTTTCTTGAGTTGAAACTTGACTTCTTTGACTTATCCTTTAATTTCTCCTTCTGAAGATCAGGGCAATCAGCAATGAAATGTCCATGCTTCTTACAGTTGAAGCATCTCTTCTGATCTTCTTTCTTGAAGCTCTTGTAACCACCTCTCTTACTCAGAAACTTCCTATTTTTCCTTGCCAGATACTCAAGCTTGTTGGAAAGCATAGCCATCTTCTCAGTAGGATCTTCATCAGAGTCTTCATCAGGTGACTCTTCTTCAGATTCAATAACTTTAAGAGCTTTTGATGACTTTCCTTTAGATGGTAGAGCAATATAATTACTCTTCTACGTGACTTGAGGTCCAAGACTTGTGTTTCCAGAAGAAATATATTTTTCAGATGGATATTTTTATTTCAATATATTTCTGAAAAGAATATTTGATACAAATATATGTAAATATATTTTCAAAAGAGATTTTGGAATTTTTTTTTTTTTTGAAATATGGAAAATATATTTGTTTCAATATATTTCTAAAAAGAATATTTGATACAGATATATGTAAATATATTTCTAGAAGAAATCTTGGAAATATATTTCTAAAGAATATTTGTTTCAATATATTTCTAAAAAGAATATTTGATACAAATATATGTTATGGCCTATGACGAAAAAGCTCATGCTGCTGAATGACTATATAAGGAAGACTCATACCCTAGTTTTAGTCACCAATTCAATAATTTTGAATTGAGTTTTTAGGGTTTCGACTTGTGCTTTATTTGTGAGCCTCTCTTTGTATCACTTTGATGCATTGAGAAGGACCTTTAGTTGAGTTGTAATGGATCAAAACCATCGTTTTATATGAGAGTCATTATTAGGGTTTTGTGTCCTTGTTCTTTGTGTGTTCTACTCTTGTATCATTTGATGCAAGTTTAGTTCTGTTTATTTATGAGCCTTTCTTGTGTCACCTTGATACATGTTAAGGGTTGTTTATTGAGTTGTAACTCATGTGCTACACCAAAGGTTTGAAGCAAGGTTGTAGTTTTTGTTTGAAAGTAACTTCACCGTTTGTTTGTTTGAGGTCTGATAGGTCACAATGGATGTGACTGACCATAGGATAGTGAGATGGGATCTCAGATCTAGGAGTTCATAGGTTGAAGTCTAGACAGGTAGGTCCTAGGTCATAAATTGTAAACAAGGAGTTTGCTGAGAGCTTTTGAATAAGGACTACACTAGTGGATTTCCATCCTGGCTTGGCTGACCCCAGATGTAGGTGAGTTGTGTCGAACTGGATTAACAAACTCTATGTGCCTTTTACCTTCTTGTCATTTATTTTCTTGCATATTTTATGTTTGTTAGCATGATGTTGGAACATTAAACAGAACATCCTAAACGTCGAAACATCACATAGAACATCGTAAAACAAGTACGCTAAAATTTTAATATCCGTAATATTTGCCTTGATCTGTCTGTTTTCTGCTAGCTCGATGTTCAAACATCTTACTCGACATTCTGTTTGTATCTGATGTTGAAACATCGTATAAAACATCTGAAAGCTAGCATGCCGGAATTTCATTTGGTATAAGATTATTTGCATACAAGTAAATAAAATAAACCACCCTTTTAAATGAATTAAACAAGATTTAATATAACAAAAGGAAAACGCCGTAGAATTTTTTTGTTTGTAGTGCATTAAAAGCTTATAACCAAGCTTGTAATTATGAATAGGAAAACGTTTGAAAATCCAAACACACATGACCAAAAAATAAACACAAGTCTTATACCAACTTGGATTGTTCAAAACCCAAGATTATTCATAACAAAAGTACCTTCTTCTTTTTTCTACCAATAAGCACCTATCTTACATCGATATTTTATCTTATATAGTACCTTATGTTTGAGATCAAAGGATAGTTTGAGAGTGATCTTTGGATATGAAAATAACAACACACTTTTTATGGTAGGAAGCTCTTCACCTTAGGGTTGTTACCCACTTGTTAAAACTGCCACCATATTTTCTAGCATACATTGCTCCAGGTTTAAGATGAAAGGACAATTTAGAAGAAAGTTTTGGGTATGAAAGCAGACAATTAGTTGCTACAACTTCATTCCAGGAGCAATCATCCAAAAACCAGATTGTAACTTTCTCTATAACTCCACCGTTTAATATTAAATACTTAACAAATTCATATTCAAACTCTCCACCTGTATATCCCCTTATGCAAAGAGACTTTAGTTGGTAAGTGATACACCGACACGGCTCCCTTTTTTGCCAAAACAAGACTCCGGGGTACGGTAAACAAGCATTGTCATTCTGATCAGTTAACCCACCATTGTAAATATAATCCATATTGACCTAGAACAAATTGAAAAAAATTTAATGAATTATAGCTAAGTAGTTCTTAAGTACTATTAATTAGGTCTGACGCTTTTAAAAAAAGTTAAGTATGACTTAAATCATGGTCGCATTGTGGTCGCCTCACAATAAAATATGACTAACTTAACTACAACATTTTTCACAAAATAAAAAACTTATTACGACAATATTTTTTTTTATTGCATATTCAATCTAAGACCTGAATGATTTAACACATGTAACATTAAATAAATATAGTTCTTAACATATAATTGAAGTAAGCCTAAACGAACCTGATTATTTATTTGAAGATTCCTTTGTTGATGGCTGGACTTAAGTGCAAACGAAAGAGCAATTGAATTTCTATTATTTGTAAAATCTAGGTCGAAACAGAGGGTAACCAAATTGTCAAATATGCTTCTCATGCAACCTTGGCGAACCTAAGAAAATAAGGACAGATTGTTATAATAATATACATGAATATATAATGTTAAATTATGAGAATTATAATAGGGCTTAAGTTATTTAAATAAATTATTGGGTTGCAACAAGCACAAATTACTATCATTGATTCATACGCAACTCAAAACATTGGATTATACCCTTATTAATTTCGTTAATCAAATGTTTATATGCAAAAAGCACAAACTATTGACATTGATTCATGGGCAAACTAAAATATTGTAGATATGAGAAGAAAAACTCACCGAAATGCCGCCACAAATTTCAACAATGTCCCTTGTTGCTAAATGCCTCCCATGATTTTTCACATCATTGCAAATACGGAGAACTTGGAGATTTGGGGTCTCGAAAATTAGATCTCCATTATTGCATATAATGGTTCCAATCTCAATGACTTCAATGTTAGTTGCAGAAATCAACATCTTATGCACGGTCATATCAAAAAAATTAAAATATTTGAGACTTGGGTTATCAATCTTGACCCCATCTCCAAATAAATAACATTTTTCAAGGGTGATCTTTTCAAGTGACAAACATTGAGAGAGAATGTCTTCAAAATCATTTGATTCAACACGAACATTCTTAAGGGTGAGAGTGTTCAAAATCTGGTGGGGATTAGGGGAAAGTGTAGTTTTCAAATAATAGTTTTTCAATTCCAAAACCTTAAAACTAGTTAAAACATCAAAAGGCATGCAAAGGATTTCACCAAATTTTGTTAAATCACCATTATTATTTTGTAGATCATGGGATTCAAGTTCCAATGAAACGTTTACTACCCTTTTGTCTAGTAGTTTCTTCAGCCACCTTAAAACATCCCCGCTTGCAGTACTCTCTAACATATGTCTAATGCTGCAGCTTTTCAAAGGACCAATATGATCATCAATAATTGATTTCATCAACAAGGCCGCTCTAGCAATTGGATCCAAAAATGCATTCGCATATTTAAGAGGTATCTGTCATGCACAAATTTTAGGAATCTATATCATATTTCGAAAGAAATAAGAATTGAAGCTCATCTATTTTGTTTCAAAAAGGGAAGTAAAAACATGGAATTAGATTTTCTACAGTCATTTCTAAACAACTCTCAAACATGGAATTAAGAATCTCAAACAACTATTGAAATATCACCGCTCTACACTTTTTTATTATTCTAATTGTAGAATTGGAAAAGATGGATGAACTAGAGAGAATTAAGTCCAAAACAAAATCGTAAATCATTATTTCACCGTAAAGAGATTGATTACATTTTACTAACCTACAATTGTAAAACCTATAAGAAAAATATTGTAGATACTTTTAAATGATTTCTCTAATAATTTACCTGTCTGCGATGCATTGCAAATTTAATGCGCTTATTTTGATCATAGGTTTCAATATAAACTATGATCAAAGATTTCAACATTTCTCTTTGGTTGAAACTCAGTTGCGAAGAGTACTTCCACATTGTTTTCCAACGATGGGAAAGCACACTAGTTCTCGCAGCATCTGTTGCCGGCAGGAAAGAAATTATAGAAGGTAGAAACTCATCAGGAAGATTGTTGAACAAATCTTCTTCTTCATCCATATCTCTCACTTCTTTCTCCACTCCTTCCCCCATTCTTCCCTCTTCTAGTTTATTCGTCCTTTTATTATATTATTTTGCTTAGTTCACTTGGTCTGAAGAAGGATCTAACAAAAGGATAGCAATTATTGGCTTTTGTAAGAAATGATAAGAAAATGAAGGGTGAAGGAGCATGAATTTTGTTTAATCATTTAAAAGATTAGAAAAACCACACCATGATCTTTAAGAGAAAACCACATCTTATAGTCAAATCTATAATAAATAGATTTTATTACCTAGTCAAATAAGTAGTCAATTTATTTCAAATTTTAAATTTTTTTTTGGTTACTTTTAATTAATTAATTTATATGTATTTATTTGAAGTTTAAATCCAAACCTTTAATTTCTTTAAAAAAAAATTCAAACCTTTATTCTTCAAAAAAGAAAATCCAAACCTTTATAATATTCTATTTTTACTATTATTATTATTTGGTAAACTGAGTCAAAGTTAATTCCACACCCGTTATGAATCTTGATAACTTACTATAAAAATAAGTTTGAATCATTTTTTTTAAACAAAAAATAAATTTGAATCATGGTAACTTACATAATACAACATTGACCATTATAAATAATTATAAAAAATCTACAACTTTTTAGAGGATAAATTCTACACAATAGAAACCTGAAAAGGAAGGAAGTAAGCAATTAATAAAAAATATTTTTTTTCATTTTGACTACTAAATACTTCCACCCCCCTAAAAAAAACTACTAAATAGTTGCGTACACAATTTAATTTATTTTAGTGTATATATTTATATACCATTTGAAAGATTTTGATTACTATAGAAAAGTTATTTATTTATAAATGCCACCGTTTTTTTAAGGGGGTAAATAGCACCATTTATTCGTTTCAATTGATCACAAATTGGTATATATTGTGTTAATGAAAAATAATTAAATTTAATTTTAAGTCTGTTGGTAGATTGTGAAAATAAATATCTTATTTTCATGGCCGCTCCAATAAATTCATTGACCTAAAGCAACTTCTATGGGTTACAAGTACTTTACCTTAATGTGTGCATAAAATAACCAAACAATTATAGAGAAAAATTGCAAGTTCTAGAAAATATTGTTTTATGGAAAACACTCAAGAAGGGCTTGAAGGATTTGAAGAATCAACTGAACGAAATTAATCAAGGACTCAACTCTGGAGACACAAGAAGGATGGAGAACATTTGGTATGCACGTCCCAATTATTTGCAGATCGAAAAGATAATGTTGACAGACGATGAATGCATTAGGAGCATGTTCTCTAGATATTATCGGGAACGCATGTTTCCGGTAATTGAGATGGAAGTTATGTTGCTGAGATCTCTTGAAGATATTATGAACAGATTGATTATGCCAGATTATGTTTAGGTTTCATCAATACTGTCTTTATTTTGTTGGAATTTAAATTTAATTCTTATTAGTTTGTGGAACACGTTGGTATTGATGTTTCTTTAACTGAATGTAGTGATTTGCGAGCCTCTTTGAAAAGTCAAAAGATTAAGAGAACACAACATGTATTCTGCAGAAATAAGTTGTATATGTTACCGCATCGAATTTCTTCGTATAGAATGAGTGTCACGGAAGGGAATGCACCTCTAAGAGGTTCCTTTGAATTTGATCGTGCTCCTCTGTCAATTGAAACTTGTCAGTTGACAGGGCAGTAAGATTAAACTCAAAAGAACCTCTTGGAATGCATTCCTTTATGTGACACAGGGACTATATTCTAAGGGGTTGTTTTGAATTGGATCGTGCTCCTCTGTCAATTGAAACTTGTAAGTTGGCAGAGCAGTAAGATCAATTCAAAACAATCTCTTGGAATACATTCTTTTTTTGTGATGACGGGAATGCACCTCTAAGGGGTTTAATTAAGCTTGATCATATTTCTCTGTCAATTGAAACTTGTCAGTTGGCAGGGCAATAAGATTAAGTTCAAAGCAACCTCTTGGTATGCATTCCTTTTTGTGATGACTCATTTTATATGAAGGAATTCGATGTGATAACATATATAGTTGATTTTGTAGAATACATGTGTTGTGTTCTCTTAATCTTTTGTCTTTTCAAATGGCACTTCAAATCACTACACTAAGTATAAGACACTTCTTGGGGTAAAAAGAAATTAACCCTCTTATGATAAAACTAAATATGCTTCTTTTTACCCCAAGAAGGTTGGTCCAACCTTCTTGGGCTAAAAAGAAATCAACCTAAAAAGAACCTCTTGCGTAAGGTATGTTTTATGTTTATGTGAAAAAAACCTTCGATGTCAGCCTTCTTTGCACTTCGTTGTAATCTCCATTGACAATTCATACAACCTTTGAAATTTTCAAAGAGGTCTCTTTCTATAAAAGACTAAGGATGGAAAAACATTGTTGTTGTAGAAGGAAGAGGAGGAGAGAGCGAGGAGGAAAGATTGTGAGAAATGATGAAGGTTGGAAGGGTATTTATAGGGGAGTTGTAAAACATAGGTTTTAACTACACTTAATGCAATCAAAAAACGTATAAAACCTTGAAAAAACATGTAAAATCAATTTAAAAATCTTGACTACCGTCCAAAAAAAACGTGTTCTTTATTCATTAGTACCAGCCACCCTGCGTGAGTTAACTCACGCCACCGACCAAAGGTGGGTGAGTTAAGTCACGTCACTGTTCAAAGGTGCGTGAGTTAACTCACGTTGCATGCATGGGATGCGTGAGATACGCGTGTTAACTCACGCTGTGTGAGTTAATTCATGCAGGGGTATTATAGTCATTTTAGTTGGGAATTGACATTTTTGGTTGGGTAAAGAGCAGAATTCATGGTTTAAATGGGGCAACTACTAGATAAAAAAAATTATAAGGTCAAAAATAATTGAAGTTCTTTAATCTCATCACACATACTTCACAAGAAGAAAGTAGCTTCCACAAGGTTACAAGTCAGGTTCTAGGGAATCAAAATCAATGACAAGAAAAAGAGCAAAGTTTTTTTTTTTTTTTTTTATAAATGAGAACATGGCCTTAACTGATGTGGTAGTTCTTTAAGGCCATCACAACATCTTACACTTCATCAACTCTTCCTCCTTGAGGCATTATTTTTGCTTCAATTATTCATCATTAGCACGAGAGGTGGAAGATGCACCTTGCATGCATGCTCTTGGCCATGGTGGTGGGGCTTGGTGCTCTTCAACTTCTTGATTTACTCCTCTTACATGGTACTTCCAATATGATGGGTTCTTCATGGTATAGCCTCCAAACTAATTTTCATGCTTCATATTATCTGCTATTGTTCATCTAACCCCCTTTTTCTCTCAAAAAATTAACCCCCTTTCATAGCCAAAATACTCAGCAATATATGTGAGAATCATAATACTCTACGACTATCGTACTTATCCACGTTATGTTTATCAAAGAAGAAAGCAGCATTCATAGATTAATTATTTATATGAACTCATGTTGTCCCTCTACTCCATTGTCACCTGTAAAAAAAAGATCGTGTTTTCCATCACCCTAGCCAGATACTATGCATGGACTTTCTATGAAAGAAGCTTTAGATTGTGCAGAATCATAACCCTCGGATATGGCAAGATGGTTAGAAAAGAAGGATGCATACAATTGACTCACAATCGCTCTACGTCTTGGAAGCTTTTGTTCCTCATTGTGTAATTCAAACATTTCACCAAATTGTTTAATAGTTAATGTATGTTGCTCATTGAACAATTAAAGAGAGATTGGATCTTCAATGACAACCCTATAGTGCTCAAAAACTCCAAAGTAGTTCTAGCATATGTAGAGTTTCTCAGACATTAAGGATGTTAAATTTAGAATATTTTTTAAAAATAATTCACTGAAAGAGTTTCCAAAAACAATGAGAAAAAACTAGTTAGAATGAAAAAACCAGTTAAATAAATAAAAAACCTGTTTCAGTTCCAAATCGGATCGAACGGGTTTTGCAAAAATAAATGTTTTCTTTATTGAAACGGGTTTTGAGGAGCTGAGCCAAACCATAATTTGATCCAATTTTGTTTGCTTTATTAACCATACACACCCCTGATTATATTTACCTATAGCACAAAAGTCATGCTTAATAATATATATATTGGTGTGGAGCAGGACTAGTTTGTAAAAAATCAAACAATACAATTACAAGTTGCACATAAGGTACCATCTTTCAATGAATATATGGCTGGTATAAGTAAATCTTTCAGTGGGACACAACTTTTAGTACACTTTAGATACACTCAGTCTAGCAAACTTTACAACTTTGAAGTGGATATTACCAGTCATCTGCCACATTTGTCGCTCCAAGAACAATCGCAATTGTAGCCACAATTGCCTGCAAAAGCAGTCCCATAAAACTAGTGTTATTGCATGACAAAACTTAACTACCATTCTCAATTTCTCATGCTTCTGGAAGAAATTAATACGAGTAATTCAAACAACTTTAAGATATTTAATACAATCTAAATACAGCATACAATGATCTTGTTTATCATTGTTTCCCACTCTCCTTGCTCATATGCTTTTTCTTTCTATAGTGTAATTGCGTAACTAATGGACTAACAATGACATAGGATGAAATTCAAACAAGTAATGGCACAAAGTATGCTATATATAAACTAAAGATTATACAGAATTTAAGAACTGAAACAGGCTTCAAGTGAAAAAATGAAAGGATGGGATCACTTACAGCGACTATACAAGCGATGAATCCAGGTTTCTCTCGATAGTCTACTCTAGAACAAAGCATAATTATTGCCCCAACATACCACGGGATAGCAGCGAGAAAGAAACCCATTATAAACCTTCAAAGGACAAAAAGTTACAAGGTAAGTGAGTAATTCAAACACCCAATAAAAAAAAGGTAAAAATGACACAAGTACGAATTAAAATTGAAAAGTGGACCACATAAACAGAAAAAATGTCAATTGTAAATGGTTCCAGCATATCAACAAGGTGATGATAAAACTGTTAAAAGGTGAAATGGATTTAAAAAAACTGAAGTACTCCTTTGGCATGTACTATCCTTACTAAAATTGTGACACGTGATATTATAATTGTGACTTGTCTTATTTTTCAAAATTTATGAGAAAACTGGAAATCGGAAAATTGAAACACATAGGGGCATACACACTAAATGAACTTTATCCACACCATGCCTCTATAGTTAGGTGAAAATTGAAATGATCTACATGGTTCAAGTTAGTTGGCACTAAAAACAACAAATACCCAACCACGGCAGAAAATACTACTTTCTACCAAATTTTCTTCACCATTGTGAAGTGAAAAAGCAGACACAAAAATCTAAACAAAGGCATGGTCAATCATGTCATCAATTTACATTTACATGTTTCACATTTCACCACGTAATTCAGTATCTGTAAACTGTGTCAAAAAAGTCTGAGACATAAAAGAAAAGACGATGCTGCTATATAGCTCCCATCATTGCACATCAACTTCAATAGCATGATGTTGAGTATAACTTCTGTTTGCTAAACTAGCACACCCAAATTGGCACCACGGAGAATCGAAATGAGACCATGAGGAGGAGCATACTCCAAGGACCCAAGCTAACACCACCAGGCCAACCCATGTGGCTATAAGTCTAACCATTTTCATTTGAAATGTCAAGTCAGAAGAGATTGAAAGGGTTTTAATAAACAAAAATACAAAAGAAGTGTAGACACCAATTGACACAAACTGCTGAAAATTCAAAGCAGAATGCTGGAAGGTGGCCTTTTTCACAAAGCTGTGAGTTGATGTTTGAGATGGGTCTCACGAAATGGCTAATCTTACGCCAATTCCCTCTTCTCTCCCTCTCAAATTGTAATATTCTTCACAGGACAGATAATGACAAAACTATGACAGCCTACTCTTAATAAAGAAATCAACTATTATAAATTTAATAGGCAAAACTGCATCAAAGGTCCTAAACATAAAACATTGTCAGTTTTTATATCAAGAGGGACCTTTATCTTTCTAAACGACAGCAACATTGAATCTTTAATGATTTTCCATTCAAAACCGTGAAAAGAAATGTCTGTTTTTAACTAGAATGACTGAAAGCATTACTATACAACCAGAAATAAGGAACAAAAACCCATATGCATAAAATCAGACAAAAAAGATATATCACTGTCACAGATTTCGGTTTAAGACAGAAAGTCACTAAAGGTTTGACCTTGTTGACATTTAGAAAGATAAATGACATTTTAATATGGAAACAAGATAAAGGACCTATTTGAACCTGGAAATTAAAATTAAAAAACCCCCAGGTGCAGTTTTGCCAATTTAATACTATGATGACCAATTCCCTCAACTCATCATATACTGTTAAAAAATAATTATTATATCTTTAATCATTCTCCTTTGAACAGTAAAATCGGAAGATGAGAAGGGTTTTTTCATAAAATGCAAATATAAAAAAGGTGTAGGATCCAATTGACGCAAATTGCTAAAAATTCAAAGCAGATTGCTGGAAGGGTTCCTTTCTCACAAAAGCTGTGAATTGATGATTGAGATGGGTCTCATGAAATGGCAAACCTTATACCATTTCCCTCATCTCCCTCTCAAATTGAAATATTTTTCTTCGACGAACTCATTACCACTACGATAAGTGTTGTCAATCGTGGATCGCAAAAAATAGCGATTTGATCAAATACTTCTACGCTTTAGCGCTGCTATTTGACAGCACTGACTATGATGACCAATTTCTCAGCTTAAGATTACAGTAGCCAGAACCACCATCAAAATTAAAAAATAAGAATGCATTTAACATTTCAAAATTCTATTGGTGTATACCCTAGCCCAAAAAGATCAAAAGGAAAAAAAATACATTAGAAATGAAACAGTATTTTCCTCGTGCACAATAGACAAATTTGAGGATTAAATTTTCCCCCAACAAGATAAAATAAAAGAACTTTTGTCAATGAAATTATTCACAAACATAAAATTGAGGGTGGTTAACATATATAATGGTTAAAAGCATTGAAAGCTGACAACCATAGTGAAATAGGTATGTGGATAAACATATCTCCGAAGCAAAGAAATACCACAACGACATACTCTACAACAAGTAGAAAATCAAGAATCTTCTTTCTTTCAAGGATTCAACATTCTTAATAAAAATATAAATAAAAAAGCTAGGAGCATAGCTAGGAGTTGAAATAAGCTTGAAATATACGTAAATATAGCTTTGAATGTCGTACGATGAAAAGAAAAACCAAATTCACATATAGTTATCTAATTCTTAAAATTGTAATCGCGGTCTAATATTCAACTAAACAAGAAATTAATTCATTTACTTACAAGCACCAACCACAACCAATACCACAACACCCAAGTCGCCTTTCTCTCACAGGCCTTCCTTCAGCAACTGCATAACCTGAATCAATCTCACACACAACAAAACAATATCAAAATCTATCCCTCTACTAAACTTAACACTAAAATGACAAATTCCATCGTATTCTACAACATAAAACAGTATAAAAACATATCCATGAACCCCTGATCATTCATCAACCTTCAAAATCAAATATTTTAACCCAGAAATAAAATGTCAACTCAAGCTTAGAAACTTTCTATGTAGCACCAACACTTCTGATCGAAGACTTGTCCATTGTCTGACACTACACTACACCGACACATGTTATTACATTCAATTTTGACATTAGCTCAAATTACTACATGTGTCAAAATGTCAGCGTGTGTCCCGGCTTCATAAGAAACTTTTCCCTAAACCCAACATTTCATTCAAAGAGAGTTGACCTACTACAAATCGCAGCTGCAAGAAAAATCTCGAAAGTTGCAATCTTTGATCTAACCCACATCCAATATTCGAACCCAGAAATTAAAAAAAGAACTCCATTATTCCATTCCGAGCTCAAAATCAAACCAAATAAATAAATAAAATAGGCCCTAAATTAAAACCCTAAAATAAAAAATTCCACTGTACATAACCCTAGACCCTGATCATTCATCATCATCAACCTTCAAAATCAAATATATTACAACACAAATAAAAAGTCAACTGAAGCTTATAAACTTTCCACTAAACCCAAACATTGATCTCACAGCTGCAAAACCAAAACTCACCAAAGTTCCAATCTTTGATCTAACCCAACACAGAGATCACCAAAATATATTAACCCACAAAGCAAACAAAATCAATTTTTCCATTTTCAAGCTCAAAAACAAAACCCAGTAAACAAAATAAGCCCTAAATTAAAACCCTAAATAAAAATAAAAAAACCCTAAAAAATTCAATTTTTCCATTTCCAAGCTAAAAACCAAAACCCAATAAATAAACTCTAAATAAAAAAGGAAAAGTACCGGGAAAAGCTTGGTATCCATGAGGATAATACGGAGCAGGAGGAGCAGAGGGGTCGGAGCCAGGAGGGGGAACGGGGTGAGGAAAACCGACGGTGGGGTAAGGGCCAGGATTAGGTGGTGGGAAATTGGAAACGCCTTGGAAAGTACCGTACTGAGGAGGTGGAACTGGGAAGGGTTGAGATTGCGACGGTGGCGGAGGAGGGTGGCCGGAGGAGGATTTGGGTTTGTCGTGTTCGGTCATGATTGTTTGTTTGTGTTGGTGGGAGTTGGGTGTTAACGTGGGAAGAGTGTGTGATTGGAATGATGAATGAATTCAAGGGAGATTACTTGTCATACTTTTGTTATGTGGGCCCAAAGATCTTGTCAAGAAAAATGTGGACCCCAATTGTTTGTGTTAGTTTTCATTTCAAAACAAAATAAACTCTTTCATCTCGACATGAAGAAAATGTGAAATAGATCAAAACCAATCAAAGGAAGATTTAAATGCAATGTTAATGTTTCTTTCTTTGAGCTTTCTAATAGAGTGACATGAGAAATGATACACGCACTTTAATTTACTCTAGTACGGGAGTGATATGTTGGCGAAGCTCTTGAATTGTTATGAGTTTTAAAATGGGTTCATCAATTACACTTGCGACTTGATTTTGAGCTTGATGTCAATAAAGTGGTGGAAAGTTATTTTTCAATATGAGTGTTCTATGTTTGATTACTTATTTTTGCTTGAAATTTCGGTCGTTCTCTACGAAATATCGGTTGTATTATCGTACATAGGAGACATTTGTTTTTAGCAACTATAGTCTTTTTCAAGCTACTTTGTAAAACCACTTTGAGCATCCTTGCATTAATTTTTGCTTGGTTACTTTTATGTGACTTTACATCATGTCATAGGTTTTGAACCCTGTTGACTATATATTTTTTTATTTCTTTTTGGAGTTAGATAGGTTAGTGAAATAGTTGTAATGATTTGAAATTAAGTTTGGGATTTCTCAAATATATCTCAAGTTAACCTCGACCATGTTAAACCTTAAGTGTGTGTGTGTGTGTGTGAATATCTATTTATAATTGCTTCAATCTCATAGCAAGGTACAATCACATGATGAATAAAATTTGACAAATGCCTTAACCAGTCTCACTGTTTTTAAGAGATACATATGTGTATCTTGGAATTGTATGTGGTTGAAAGTAAGAGTATAATCTATAAGTTTGTTTCGCTTTCTGAAAGTGGTAAGCTAGTTAAGTCTGATGGAAAAATGACAATCTGAGCAAAATCTTCGAAAATATATGTTTATATTCTTTCAATTAATGTAAATTATAACTTCTTGCTATTGTGTTGTGTAACTAGGGTTGGGAATAGGTCAGGCCGACCTACAGGGGACTATGGCCTGACCTGTTTTGGTCTGACCTGACCTGGTCTGCTTAGTAGATAGGCCTAGGCTTAGGCTTTTTAAAAAGCCTGTTTAGTTAAATAGGTCAGACTTAGGCTTTCAGAAAAGTCTGTTAAGCCTAATAGGTCGGCCTATTAATACCTATTTATTAAAAAAAATGTTTTTTTATATTAAAATAATTGCATATATTAAAAATATAAACAATTTTTATTATATCTATTAGTCCCTTAATAGGCTTTGTTGTTATAGGCTTTTCAGTAGGCTTTAATCTAGTTAAAATTTACTTGTAGTGAAATAGGTTTTTAAGTAGGCTTTAAGGCCTATTTAGCTTATTTAGTAGGCCAAATGGCTATTTGATGGTCTTAATGTAAAGTAGGCCTGGAAATAGGCTTTCAGGCCAGTCCAGACTTTTAAATAGGCTAGGTCAGACCAAGAAAAACGGCCTATGATAGGCCATAGACCAGGCTTAGGCTTGTAAAAAAATTCGTAGGCCAGTCTCAGGCCTATCAAAGCTTGGCCTGGCCTGACCTATTCCCTCCCCTATGTGTAGCACCCTGATTTTCGCTAGTATTATTTATTTATTTATTATATTTATTTAATTGTTTGTTAGATGTGTTTGGATTGTTGGGTTAATTGAATTATAATAGATACAGAGGAGTTAAGGGTATTTCGGTCATTTGAGGAGTAAGGGTAATTTGATAATTTTAGAATGAAGGGAATTTTAGTAATTTTGTGCATGGAGAGTTATTTAATGAAGTCAGTAGTAATTTGGGTAATTTAGCAAATAGAGGTGTATGAGTAATAGCGAGGGTTTAAATGAAGTAATTATATAGTAATATTTTATGAGTGATGGAAAGTTATTAAGCACATTAGTGAGTGTGACTAAGCCCAAGAGTATATAAAAGAAGTAGTTTTTGTGATAATTAGGTGAAGAGCTCATTATCACAATTTGAGAGAAAAGAAGCAAAGTGGGAGAAGAGAGAAAAATAGGGGGATAAAGAAGAAAGAAGAATTCCAAGGGTGAAGAAGATCTAGTTTAGTGAAACTCATAAGGGAGAGTAGATTTGAACTTATAGCTTAGCTTTTGGAGTTTAGGGTATGAGGGGAGTTTATCTTCACCATTTATAGATTATGAGTGATTGAGTGGTTTTGGGTCATGTTCGTTGTTGTGGATGTTAACTTAAGTTGATTTTCTTGCTCTAATTAAGTTGCTAATTTTGGGTATATGAAAAGTGGTAGAAACTTGTTGTTGTTGCATTAAATTCAAGGTTTAATTATGTTAAGTTGATAACTATGTGTTTTTAGTTTAATTGGATGGAAATCATGATTGTTGTTGTTGAATGACGATGAATTCATGATTTGTGTTCTTGCTATGATTGGGTATATGAAAGTGATTAAATTAAGTAAGATATAAGAGATTAAAAGTGAGAAGTTGATGTATAATTTACAAGAACATAATTAAAAAAAAAAAACCAAAGAATAAACCATATGCTAACCGAAGCTTATTTCAAGAACATAATCAAAACTTGAAAAAAGACCGAACATCTTAAAAGCAATATTGACCCAGGTTTATTCCAAACATGGACAATTAAATTAAGGATATCAAATATCAAGGAAAATTCTACGATTATATGTGTTACAGTTTAGTTTAGGTTAAATCTTTTATAAAATAAATTCTATAAATGTGTATTTTTAAAATATAAATAATTTTTAATAGAGAGTATCTAATTGTAGCTCCATGTTGGATTTTTTGACTCAAAATACCTATATTTATATATTTATTGAGAGGGAAATTATTTTACTTACAACACCCAGCCAACACCAATGCCACCACATCCGAAGCGTTTTTCTCCATTTTCAGCATAACCTATCTGAATCAATATCAAATTAAAAATATCAGAATATTTCCCCTCTACCAAATGAAGTACACTCCATAGATAAATTCCATTGAATTATACGGTCGTCTAGTCTAGTATGAATTTGGTTCAAAAGTTGATTTTACCCTTTTTGTAAATTTTAATAAAATATCATATTAGTTTTTCATTTTTATTGTTATATAAATTCACTTTTATTAAAACATACTAAGACTCCACCTTTAAACTATTTGAGACGTCCATATTAACACTAACACACTTGTAGGAAAGACCTCCATGATTCAAAAAATACTTATAAATGTATTTACATTTATCTTCCACTAAAGACACTAATTATATATATATATATATATATATATATATATATATATATATATTCTACAACGTAAAATAGTTTAAAAAAAAACATTTAGCTGAGTTGGTTGTTCATTCCCATCAATACACTTAGATCCATTTCAAAATCCAACCTTCAAACTCAGATATATTGAGTGAACAATTAGCTAAAACCAAACCCAAGACTCCATAATAAAATTAAAGTTAACCCTAGACTAGAAATTGTAGTAACTACCACTAAAGACGTACAATGACTTGCTTATTTGAGTTTATTTACTAGCTAGTATGAACATTGTTTCCACGGTTTGAGAGTACTTATGAAATTAAATATTTATGTCTATAAATTATATTCAAATTGTTTCCATAAACTCTCCAACAGCGTTCATGAAAATGGTTTGTAGCTTGTACAAAAAAGAATTACTTTATTTTGTATTTTTACTATATAAACAACTATATATACATAAGCTATTATATAATGAAATTTTATTTTATAGATGCTAATTTAAATTATTTATCGAAACGCAGATGCAACATTTACATGTAGAGCACAACAATACAGTCTCAAATCAAGTTTCAAATGACGTTTGTTACAAGATAAGCTGCTAACAAGAGTAGAACTTTTTTAGGTGCAACATTTTAGGAGTACTTTTTTGGCTATAAAAATCACATAAAAACAAGCATGCTTAAAAAAGAAAGCATAAGTAGCAGAAGTGCATGCAAACATAATTGAACAAAACTAAAATTCACGAAAGTTCCAAATATTTGATCTAACCCATCATAGACATCACCCAATATACTAATCCAAACTATAAATATAAAAAGACTTGCATTTTTCATTTCCAACCTCAAAATCAAACCCAATAAATAAAATAAAAAAATGAGCTAGAAGGATAGAACAATACCAGACTCAATGTTTGTAATAGATCTGTCTTGTTCGGTCACGTTTGTTACACCATTAGGATTTGCCATGAAAAATGAGTAAGAAGGTTCAGAAATTGATGAAAAAGAGATAAAGTAAAAAAAAATGTCTTTTTTTTTATTTGAGGTGAAAGTAAATGAAAATCTTATTTATTCATTTAGTAATGATCATGATATTATATATAGGCATTCATAACATAAAAATGATTTGTTGCCTATATTTTTGGATTCAATGATGTATGCATCTTGGCTGGCTTTTACTATATTTTAATATTAATACCAATAATAGCAAAACCACTTTCTGTTTTACATGATGTGAGGTAATAACCCAATGGAAATAGAAAATTTCTGCTATTTGTAAACCCTTTGTACTGTAAAAAAAAATCATTTTATTGTCTATAACCAACTATTATACCACCTTTTATATTCTTTATATTAAACTGTATTCAACATTCATTATGGGTAATAACAAACTTTGAAAATTTTAAATCGTATTTCGTTGAGGTTTGGTAAATGATACTTAGTTCTTATTATAATTTTTTAATAATTTTAAAATTTTGTTTTTTAAATAATAACTTATTTAGTTATTGGTTTCAAAAAAACTTATTTAGTTATTGATGCATGGGAAGATACAAGTTATTTTTCAAGCGTTGTCTGGAATACAAGTTTTCAGAAATGGAAATTGCATTAACTAACATATGGCCTTGAGCCAACAACCCGTATGCTCTTAGATCGATGCATCAACCGGAGATATCATGAAGAACAAAACTACAACAGAAATCCGAGAGCTCATTGATAACATATCCTTAAATGAAGGTCAAATTGCTAGCATTAGGGTGGCGGAAAGCTAAAAAGGCTATGTTTATTTATGGCACGCAGAGTTGGTGGTCTAGCCCTTTTAAGTGTTTGGACATTGACTAATTTGTGTTTTTTTCCTCTTTTTGATGTAACTGAACTCTTGTATCTTTAGTGGTCTCCTAAGCATGCCTTGTGCGTGGGAACTGTTGTTTGCTGTGGTATATAATTCCATTTTGATTTCTTCAAAAAAAAAACATATCCTTAAATGAGTACCACCTTCAAAGCGAGAATAGAGGTGTTGTTAAGAGGTAGGGAGTTCTGAGTTTGGAAACACATGATGCCTTACTAGCAAGCAACAAACTCCTTAGTGTTAAGATCGAAGCACTAGCTAAGAGGTTGAAAGCGCCACAAGGAACCGACCAACACCACCCAAATAACCTTTATAATGCATGAATTTCTCTCTCTCCCTATATACACACACACACACACACACAATAATAATCAAATTTGCTTAATTTGTTACCACCAAAAAAAATCAAATTTGTTGAAATATAAATAAACAATGCTCCTTCATATAAAAAAAAACAATGCAATTGCAAAATAAAATCCACATACTTATTAAAAAAAATATACATTACACTGTTTACAGATATATAAGATAGCATCATTCGATAAATAAATGGTTGGTATAAATAAATCTTTCACCAAGACACAACTTTTAGTACAACTTAGATACACTGAGTCAAGCAACCTTTAAAACTCTTGATGTGAAGATTACTGTGCAAGTTGTTACCATCTACAAGACTTGATTTGGATTCTCACATAAAATGGAAGATTATAAAAAAAAAAAATTAATTTAATGAAGATATAACATGAATGGATGGATCTCAAATATATGGTCCATATCATTTACTGCTTATAATGGTGGATTTCTTGATGATAAGTCCAATTCAAAATAATTATAACCGTATACAGAACAGCCTGCAAAAGAGAGAATACTCAGTAAGTTACAAAACAAGGTACCATTCTCATGCATCTTATGAAAGAATTTGATAGTAATAAGTTACAAAACAAGGTACCATTCTCATGCATCTTATATAAATCTCAATCCCATCAAAAAAGATATTTAATTCTCAATATAATCTAATTATTATAGTACATGAGAAAGTTGATCTTAAGAAACCAACTCTAAACAAATATGAATGGATATACATTTGTAAAATAACTTGTGAAATTTCCATAAACTAATTTTTGATATTTTTTTTTCAATTACTAATACTTTAGAAAACCCTAAAAGGTAAAATCGCTTACACTAATAAAACAAGCAGCGTATCCAGGTTTCTCTCGCTTGTCTACTTTGGAAAAGAGCATAATTAACACCCCAGCATACCACGAGACAGGAATAAAGAAACCACATATAAACCTGGTGCAAAAGAAATTAAGTTATTAAGGATATAAATTAACAAGGACAGTTCTAATGTTCTATGTTTAATATGGCCTACAATATAAGCTTCGGTTGTTTTTGTTTTTAAGATTGCTAATGATAGACTAACAAATCTCTAATGTACTTCCCCTAAAAAAAAAAAAACTTTCTCTAATTTACTTTTTTTTTAATATGTTTTATGTTTTTAGTTTTCCACTTTTTCTTCATAGATATTCTACTTTTTATTTTTGTTTTTTTAGTTTATATTTTAGTCCTTATTTTAAATGATTAAAATAAACTTACAACGATTCATTTTAATATAAATAAATTTTATGAGGTCTAAAATAAAAATCATAAAGGTCAAAAGCAAAAAGTGATATATTTTTAGACGGATTAAAAAAAATATTTTTGGACGGTGTTAAATACATTATTGATTATGTTAAATATATTATTGATAAATGTTTCAAATAACACTCCTTCAAATTAATATACAAATAGAAGGAAATTTAATTTACTTACAACACCCAGGCCACACCAATACCTCCACACCCAAGGCGTTTTTCCTCACCTTCAGCTGCAACTGTGGAACCTACGAATCAATATCACATGCAAAAACAATATCAAAATATTTCCCTTTATGAAATGAAGTACACTAAAGAGACGAATTACATTCCATTTTACGGGGTTTTAGTATGAATTTGGTTCAAAGCTTGATCTTAATATATTTAGTAAATTTTTAATAAAATATTATATTTTTTCATTCTTATTATTATATAAATATATTTTGCTATAAAATGTTAAGACTCCACCTTTAAACCATTTGAGAGGTTCATATTAACACACATGTCTTCCTCTTTGATAGAACCAAATTTATGAAAAGAGAATAGTACCCTCTTTGAGAGGTTCATATTAACACACATACGGAAGATTTTCAAACTCAAAGAAAATGCTTACAAAGGTAAAATGAAATACATTTATCTACATTAACAAAAGCAAACCGGTGACTTTTGAGTTCAAGACTTGTGTTTTACCACTAGACCTTGCCCTTGAACTTGAAGTTAGTTAAAAAAACATTTATTCTACAACAGGAAATAGTAAAAAAAAAACGTAGATGAACTGATTTTTCATTCCCATCATTGCACTTATAAACATGTTTGCCGGTGTTTGAGAGAGCTTATGGAATTAAATATCTTATCATATGTACATATATTTTTTTCACCTTGTTTTCATAAACACTTATGAAGAGTTTAAGAAAACAAGGCCAATGAAAACAGTTAAGAAAACAAGGCTAATGAAAACAGCCTTGTTTTCATTAGCCTTGTTTTCTTAAACTCTTCGGAAGCGTTTATGAAAACAGTTTGTCGCTTATATGAAAAAAAATGACTTTGTTTTATCTTTTATTATAGAAACAACTTTATATACATAAGTTGATATATGATAAAATTTTATTTTATAAGCGCTTAATTAAATTATTTATTAAAACGTGACCTAAGTCTAACAGTTGCTACATTTTAACATTTTGCACAAAGTATCGTCTAAAATCAATGCATTCAGATGACGTTTGTTACAAGATAGACTGCCAACGAGAGTAGAGCTATGGAGGAGAAACACAATTTCATATGTTCATCAACAATGGTGTGTGTGGTGCTTTAACGAATTTGAAACTGCTATTCGATGTATGTGATGTGCCCCCAAAATGTTGGAAGTGTGGATAAATAGCCTTTTATTATTAAGCCAAACTAGCCCGCCAAAATTGGTATCGGAGAAAATTAAAAAGGAAGACCTTGAGAATAGCATACTCTAAAATCCGCTAACCCTACTTGGTTGTGGAAAAATATCCTTAATTAGATGGATCTTCGACTTGTAGGAATGACTGCATATGTGGTGACAAATTTCCAACTTTTCAACAATGTGTGCAATGGCAAGAAAGCAATAAAAGATGTTTCATCTTGTGAGGTTGACAATAGCCGGATATATTTGGTTGGAGAGGAACAATGTTGATTTAGTTGACTCCATGAAGATGATCGATAGAATTAAGCGTCATTTTTTGTTTTGTTTTGGTTCATCTCTAAGGTTGGTATTAATAAAAATTTAGTCTTTTTAAATTGGTAGACAAATTCAATTGCTTGTTTTCAATGCATCTAACTATCGATGCTTTGTAATATTACTCGTTTACTATATTTTTACTTATAAAACACACGTGGCTATAAAAATCACATAAAAACAAGCAACCTTTGAAAAAAGAGAAAGAAAAAAAAAAGATAAGTAGCATAAGTGAATCCAAACATAATTGAACAAAACAAACAATCACGAAAGTTTCAAATATTTTATCAAACCCATCATAAAGATCATCCAATATATTAACCCAAAAATAAATATAAAAATCCTGCATTTTTCATTTCCATGCTCAAAATCAAACCCAATAAATAAACTAAAAAAATAGAGATAGAAAGATAGAACAATACCGGATTCAATGTCTGTTATAGGTTTGTCTTGTGCAGTCATATTTGATACACCATTCTGATTTTCCATTAAAACTGAGCAAGAAGGTTAAGAAATTGAAGAGGCAAGAAGAGATAAAGTAAAGTAAATATCTTTTTTATTCATTTAGTAATCATCATGATATTATATATAGGAATTCATAACATACAAATGATTTGTTGGATATTTCTTTTGGATGCAATGATGTATGCATTGGTTGGCTATTGCTATATTTAAATAGCAATAATAGAAAAAACTACTTTCTCTTCTACAAGATATGAGGTAAGAATCCGATGGAAATTGAAAAACACTATTGTATTGTCTATAATCAACTACTAGATCGTTCACCTGTGCTGTCACACGAGTAATATACATTTAAACAAATATTTTTTTAAATGATTTAAACAAATAAATAAAATGCTATATTATATATTACTACAATGTACAAAAATAGCCATATGATATTAATTGCAATATCATATCTTTTCCCCTATTAGTGATTATATATTTCGAAAATTTTCTTTATAGACGACATTTAAAGTAGTAGAAATACAATCACCATATTCATCAAAAACATATCTCCCCATCTTGTGATTTTCAACCGAGTTTCTTTACAAAGACCTTCCGTAGTGTCCAAATTTCTCAACAACATCACGGGTGCTCACACAGTCCATTAAAAAACCTTAAAAGAACATAGTAAAAATAACATAGTCATGGTATTGTTCTTCAAGTCTTCAACTTCTTATATATACAAGGATTTGAGAGACATCGGAGAAGAGTGCCACTGTATTAAGAGCCATTGAGAAGCTTCAAATCAAAGACGATGGACCATTTCCTGATATGGATAATGTCGTTGATTAGACATTCAAAATTCCTTTGCTAAAACTAGAATTATCAGTTCATTCTCTTTGTCCTTGAAGTTATTTGTTTGTTTCTACACGTGGTCAGAAGAAGACAAACTGTACTATCAGAGTTTTGATATAGACAGCTACAAAAGAGGACAAATCTGATGTGGCTTATGGGTCCCTCATGATCTTATGTTCTTCAGAGTCTGGAGGTCTTCAGAGTCTGATGGAGATCTTCAGCTTCTGAGTGACTTCCTTTCTTCTGATACAAGGCGTTGACTTCTGGTTGACTCATGGTCGGATTAGGCAAGTGTAGAAAATCGTTCACCAATTAATGAAGTGATAAGTGAGTATCGTATTCACAAGGATTGTCGTTTCGTCCAAACAACTCGCGTTACTTATTTTAAGTTGACGATAAAAAAAGAGATAAGGTTAGAGATTTTCAACTTTTTCTGTTTGCAAAAGAGAAAATTACATGTTTTTGGTTGCAAAAATGTAACAGTGGTTAGATGATTCTTCGAATCCCTCTATTTATTTGTTGGATATTTAATTAGCATACATGTCGCATCTAGTTATGTTAAGTGAACTATCTAAGTGATAAGGTTGTGGGACGTTTCTAACCTAGTCGGTCATCAAGTTGCAATTGCTGATTATAGGTTTATCCCTCCGATGGCTAACTGCACCTGCTAGTCACACGGTGATCTTTACGTGTGGGGTCTCGTTAATTCAAAGATAATTGAAGCATGAACTTAAATTGGCCTTCCAGGTTAGCCCATCCATGAAACTTAGGTATTTTAACGCACAATCTCCCACTCGGTAGTTCTACAAACAGACAGCCCTATCAGCGTCTACCTTACCAAGGGTCGAGGAGAATGGTTCTATTAGGTTTCAACTTATTTTCTTCAAGAAACCGCTTGTTTCCTTAATCTCTAACTAGTTACCTCATAGGTTCAACAAATTTTATTCAGTCTTAGTAGTATGACATCCTAAATACTTACTATTAGGGTCAACTCGCTTTCGGTATCTTTCACTAGGTGTTAACTAATTACTTCCTAGACATTTGTTACATAGTGGATGACCCTGTCACAACCTAAATATTAGTATAAGAATAACAATGTTAGGCCCTATCACAACCTAAATATCTAATCTAGGGTTGCGTCTACTACTGAAATAAACCTAGACTAGTAAAACTAAATAGCGAACAGAAAATAGCTAAATAATTGACATATAATTAAATAATTATCCAACAAAATAAATAGGAGTTCATCTTAAAACTCTAACCTATAACTACTTAGTTAAACATGGTAAGTAAAGACAAGATACAAAAAGATAAAAACATACCCTAGAAAAGATACAAGAAGATAGAACTCCTCCATGGCTCCTAGAATCGCCTTCCTCTTGAACTGCTCTAGTTCTGAACGAGAAATTATGAATAAAGAAGGCAGTATTAATAGGGAAATTTCCACCTGACTTGGGCTAAAAGCATGGGTTTTTTAGGGGCGAAAAAGTCACAAAAAGTGACCTTTTTCGCAAGTCACCATGCGCCGAGCGCATTTTCCACGCGCCTGGACGCTTTAGGCTAAGTGAGCAATGCCCCAAGCACTTTTAGAATATGCAGGGTACTTTTCTGGCTGCCTTAATGCACCTAGGCGCTTTTCCAAAGCGTCGAGGCTCTTCGGTGTAAATTCAATGCTGAATTGTCTGTCTTCTTCGCCCGTTTTGGTGTTTTTCTTCAATGTAAGATGTCTTGGAACTTGGGAACATAATTCCTCCCTTTGTAACGTCTTCCAAGGACTTCTGAATCTTCAATCTTCGTCTTCCCAAGGACCTCATAAATCTTCGAATGTCTTGCTTTGCCGATTTGCATGATTTCTTAGTGAATCACATTAAGAACACCCTAAAATTGCTATGTTTCAGGAAAACTCTGATTACATACTCAAATATAGAAAACATTATAAATGTCCCGAAATCATAGGCAATTACTCTAATACTCCTCTAATTTGCTGGTAAAACCTACTGAAAAAGACTGAAAAATATGCTAAAAATAACGTAAGATGACTTGTCAACACAACCCCAAACGTAAACTGTTGCTTCTCCTCAAGTCAAGAAAGAAAAACATAAGTTATTCTTTGCATTTTTTTCAAGAAAAACATACATTTTCGGGAATTGTGCTCAGGACGTATTTCATCACATCTATAGCAACGCATCAACTAACTTACCATGTTACATTCAAGCGGGACCAGCTAGGAGAAAGTACTATATTCTTAACCACACTTTTTTCTATGATACATGTATGTATCACCTAAAACCAGTAGAACTGGTCACGACATTTGCCCACTCCAGTTGTCACATGAATGTACTTTGCTATAAATTTAAAACAATTATAAACAGACAATCAAAGTTAAACTATATACACACTTTGAGGACTTTAAGTGTTATAACTTGGCTTAGGTTAAGGGTGGATATATTAGAGAAAGTAGGCTAACAAAGAAACTTGGAGTTAGTTCACTAACCTAGGGATTCCTACTAAAACATTGATGTGTTGCCAACCGCTCCTTCCTTGAATCAGTCAAGATGGGTACTAAAGTAGAACTATTTATCTTTTCATGACAGAAACATAAACTCATTTTTTTTAAGACACCAAATTTTTTTATGTTTTTGGCTTTTATTTATTTTTATTTTTTTCTATTTTTTTTGTGTAGATGGCAATCTACATTTGTTTTTCATTCATTTTTTTCTCTTTTTGATAAATAAGTTCTACAGGTACCCAACCTCAAACTTAAAATGTTTCTAATTCCAAAATCAACCACAAACTTAGCTTCAAACCATACTCAGTCAAAGAGGGTTCATGACTGTGACATGATTCGTCACTATGTAACAAAAAAGCAATTTTCATCTGGATGCTCAAATTGGTTTCACAAAGGATAATAAGAATATAAAAAGGGTGGCTAGAAAGGATCGAGGTACCAAAGAAAATTGTCTCGTGTGTATTATAATCTAACCGATCGTTCGTAAAGAACAGTCGCAAATTCGAGCAAAAATAACATTCATATGGTACACTCATATATTGGAAGTATTTAAGTATCTAAACAACCTAGAATGGATATGAAAATATTTGGTTATGAATATCACCGGTTATGCTATTCGGAAAAGAGATGGTGGTCTTATAAGCAGCTTCAATAGCAAGCCCCAGAAAGTATCGTGCTCTTAAATGTAAGGGTAAACTAACCTCCACCGTAAATGCTTTGAAATGACTTCCTACGACTAAAACAAACGTTAAAGCATAAAAGGAAAACTTGTATATGTAAATGCAAAAGAATAATTTTTTTAAGATGATACTGAGGATTAGCATCAGATTTAAAAATGAAATTGATTAGTCAGGAAATCTCAACTTAGTAGAAAAGAAAATGCAGAAAAATAAACTAATGTGTTGCCTCCCATTCAGCTCTTGTTTAACATCTTAGTCCCAACTATCATTAAGTTGCCTCATATTCAACGCTTCTTTTGAGTCATTAGCTTGACAATATAGGTTTCCTCCTATTTAGCGCGTGTTTAACGTCTCGAGACTGACGAATATGTCTAACTTGTGCCCGAGAGCCCCTGACCTTCAGGGCTCCTTAACCTCCTCTTCCTCTTCTAAGTCAACATCTTCATCTAGTTGGCTCTTTCTTCCTCTTCCTCGACTCCTCTTCGGGCATAGTCATCCACCATTCCTTTAAGAAAGTTCCATTCAGGTATTTAACTTGAATCGCAGTCGGTGTAAGTCACATCGAACACGTTGAAGTTCTTTGGAGTTCTAACGGTAGTCTCCCCTTGTTCACCATCCAATAGTAGACCTCCTTGAGAAAATAATTTCCTTCCGAGGATTAGTGGGAAATCATACCTCCCTCGGGTGTCTGCTACTACAATGTCTAAACATAAGTCAAATCCTCCGATGTTTATCGGGAATTCTCGGAGTATGCCTACTTCCGTCTCATCATGGCCATTGGCATAATTGATAGAGTAAGGATATGGAGAAATTTTTCAAATTTCCTAAATCATTTTCCTTTGTCACGCTCATGAGGTTAGTATTTGCCCCTGAATCGCATAAAACTTCTCCGACGTAATTTCCTTCGATGCAGATGGGTAGAGTAAAGCAACCTTCGCCATAAAATCTGACTTTGGATAGTACCTCGTAAGTGTGTCAACATTCGCTAGTAAATGATGTGTAGTCTTCCTCAGATAAAACATCATTAGTCTTGAGAAGTCTCTGAAGAAACTTGATGCAGCATAGACTTTGCTCGACCATTTCTTTTATCGACATGTTAACTTTGTAATTCTTCAAAATCTGATGAAGTGCATCAAACTCTGGGAGTACTCCTTCGTCCTCCTGATCCTCTCTCTAAGTAGCTTCTTGAGTCACTTCCACTGCACTGACCTGCTCCTCTTGTCCAGCTTGTTTCTTCCTCGGCAACTCTTGTCACTTGAGATCTACTTCTTGCTTAAATTCAAGGTATCCCGACTCTTTCTCCAGCTTCTCCCCAAAATAAGTCGTCACCTTTACCTTTCTAAAAAATGTGATTAAATACTCCACCTATTTTTCTTCAATTTCTTCTCTTATTGTCAGTGCTTGTGTGTCTTTGGTTGATTCCATGGTTGCCTATTTTACACAATAATAACAAGTTCGATAAAATTTCCTAACAAAGATAAGGCTGTGATTAATTGTAATTGATTAGGTTGGTGTTGATTTCGACTGTGGCTAATAACTCCTATTATGCAGACTCGATCTATCCTAATGTTAAAACCTAATGCTAACTAAGACTCTATTACTCTGCTAAATGCTAATCCTAATTCTAAATGCAGATTAATTAAATTAATCCCAATATTACTAAATGACCTAAATGAACTAGACTCGATTTAAATGCCTGTAGTTATTATAACAACTGTTATTTTTACTACGACTCCCTAAAATGCAATGAACCTAATTATTACCTAAGACTAAGATTGTAAAACAAAATGGGTTAGTTCCTAAATGAAGGAAAAACAAAACAAAATGGGTTAGTACTAAGTGGAAAAAAAAACTAAATGCAAAACAGAAAAACAAACTATGTTAGTAACAATAATGGAAAAGAAACTAAATGAATAACTAGACTCAAAGAAATGACTAAACTATGACTTATATTTTTGGTATTTTTTAATTTTTTAATCTTTTTTGGTATTTTTGAAAACAGAACAATAACTTGCAGAAAAAGAAATAACTAAAAATAAATGGCAGAAAAATAAAGATAGAAATAAGTAATTTGAATTGTTTAGTCGAAAATATCAACAATTCCCGACAGTGGCGCCAAAAACTTGATGATCGGATTAGGCAAGTGTACCTAATCATTTATTAGGTAATAAAGTGATAAGTGAGTATCGTATCCACAGGGATTGTCGTTTCATCCAAACAACTAGTTTACTTATTTTAAGTTGACGATAATATAAAGAGATTAGGGTTAAGAGATTTGCAATTTTTATCTGTTAGCAACAGAGCAAATTACCTGTTTTTTGGTTGCAGAAATGTAATAGCGGTTAGAGGATTCTTCGAATCCCCCCTATTTACTTGTTGGATATTTAATTAGCATACATGTTGCATCTAGTTATTCTAAGTGAAATATCTAAGTAATGAGGCCATGAGACGTTTCTAACCTAGTCTGTCGTCAAGTTTCACTTGATGATCGCATGGTGATCATTACGTGCAGGATCTTACTCTTCTAGTTGATTATAGTTATATCCCTCTGATGGCTAACTGCACATGTTGGTTACACGATGATCTATACGTGTGGGGTCTTGTTAATTCAAAGGTAATTGAAGCATGAACTTAAATTGGCCTTCCGGTTTTTCCTAAGGCTATGAAGTGTCAAAGTTCCATTAGGTTAGTCCATCCATGAATCTTAGGTATCTCAACGCACACACTCTCTCGGTAGTTCTACATACAGGCAGCCCTATCAGCGTCTACCTTACCAAGGGTCGAGGAGAATGGTTCTATTAAGTTTCAAATTATTTCCTTCAAACAACCGCTTGTTTCCTTAATCTCTAGCTAGTTACCTCCTAGGTTCAATAGATTTTACCCAGTCTTAGTAATGTCACCTCCTAAGTACTTACTACTAGGGTCAACTCGCTTTCGGTATCTTTCGCTAGTTATTAATTAATTACTTCATAGATAGATAGTTATTAGTATAAGAACATAATTGTCAAGATATAAGCATCCAAATAGTAATAATAATGTCAGGCCCTATCACAACCTGTGTGTCTAATCTAGGGTTGCGTCTACTACATAAGTAAACCTAGATTAATAAAACTAAATAGTGAACAAAAAATAACTAAATAAACAACATATAATTAAATAATTTTCCAACAAAATAAATTGGAGTTCATCTTAGAACTCTAACCTATAACTACATAGTTACATATTTTAACTAGAGACAAGATACAAAAAGATAAAACATACCCTAGAAAAGATAGGACAATATATAACTCCTTCTTGGCTCCTAAAATCACCTTCCTCTTGAACTGCTCCAGTTCTGAACGAGAAATTATGATTGAGGAATGCCGTATTTATAGGGAAAGTTTCCACCTGACTTGGGCTAATATCATGGGTTTTCAGGGGGCGAAAAAGTCACAAAAAGTGAATTTTTTTCGCAAGTCATCCTGCGTCTAACACATTTTCCATGCGCCTAGGCAATTTAGGCTAAGTGAGCCATGGGCCAGGCACTTTTGGAATGCGCATGACGCTTTTCTAGCCGCCTTAATGGGCCTAAGTGCTTTTCCAAAGCGCCCATGCGCTTCAGTGTACACTCAGTGCTGAATCGCCTCCCTTATTCGCCTGTTTTGATGTTTTTCTTCAATGTAAGATGTCTTGGAACTTGGGAACTGAATTCCTTCTTCTATAACGTCTTCCGAGGCCTCTTGAATCTTCAATCTTCGTTTTCCCAAGGACAACATAATTCTTCGGATGTCTTGCTTTGCCGATTTGCATGATTTCTTCGTGAATTACATCAAGAACACCCTAAAATTGTTATGTTTCGGGAAAACTCTGATTACCTACACAAATAAAGAAAACATTACAAATGTCTCGAAATCATAGACAATTACTCTAATACTCCTCTGTTTTGCTGGTAAAACCTACTAAAAAAGACTGAAAATCATGCTAAGAATAACGTAAGATGACATGTCATCAATTACATTTCTCCAAATCTTCTGCCAAAGTCTTTTAGCTTCTCTTGTGCTTCTGATGCTCTTATACATGTTTTGACCTTGTTAAATTTTAATCTATGGTCCT
This sequence comes from Medicago arabica, assembly GCA_946800305.1. Lineage (NCBI taxonomy): Eukaryota > Viridiplantae > Streptophyta > Magnoliopsida > Fabales > Fabaceae > Medicago > Medicago arabica. Next base: position 40,993,446 of record OX326971.1, on the reverse strand, counting down.
GCACATTTTCACATATATTAGCATATCCAATTTGTTCTTCATTACTTTGCTAACATCAAAAGTCTAGAAGAATTGTACAAACCAATTTTTTCCAACATTTTATTCAGAAATCAAAACATCTAAAATGATTCACGGAACACAGAAGACAAAAAATACGCGTGCACTCAAACTAGACATTGAAAAGGAAACAAAAAGATAGAGAGAGAGAGAGAGAGAGAGAGAGAGAGAGAGAGAGAGAGTGGAAGTTACACTGAGAGGAAAATGGAAGAGTTGAGAGTTTATAATTTGATTTGCGGAGATTGAATTGTGATCGTGAATTGTGAATAGAATCGATTTGCGTTGGTGAAACATGTGTGGTTACCGATTGAAGTTTTCACAATCAGATATTTGAGGACTTGAATATTGTCCATTGAAGATGACCAATTTGTTGATGTGTGTAAGGATTTTCGATTGAGAAGAATCCTAAATTTCTCACAATCAGAGTCATGATTGTCGATTCAGGATTGATTTGGAAAATGTGATGAAGGATAAAAGAACCTTAACTTTCTCTTTGAAGTGGTGAATTTAACTTTCTGCATGAGGGAGACTGAGAAGAAGAAAAAATTTGCCTCACATAATAGTGTTGTTGTGCTATAATAACTATTTTTTAAACAATGTTACACAAAATTCCTTTGGATTTTTCTATGGCTGTACTCTCCATATAATTCCGCATCAAATGTTAAATTTTCATAGAATTTACTAGCCAATTTTTGAACAGCAAGAACTTTCAATTTATAATGAATAATGATATTTGTACAATAATTTGTGACAATTTTTGTGACAGTCTTCTCTTTCTCCCTTCTTATTGGTCAAAAACAATAGAGAGCAAAAGGGAAAGAGGGAATAAAAACATAATGTGAGTATAAGAGAGAGAGCTGTTCAAAAATTGTTATAAAATGGATGTTCAAATATAATTTCTCTTTTAAAATGCTTAGGTATTCATATGGATATTTTTCCGCATGAAAATCCGCAGGTAAATAATAGGTTTCTACTAGTATCAGAATGTCATAAATGTAGTAGAAGATGTGTAATTGCGAAAATTTTTAATATGTTAGGTTTGAGCTAAATTATAATATACGTAATATATAGTTCCTTAACACAAGTTTTTTATAGATAAATTATTTTTTTAATATATGAATTTCCTGCTTATTAATACATAAAGATGCATGTAATGTCTTGTCAAAATAATAGGGATGTAATGAGTCAATTTGGTATATATTCTTTATGAAGAAAAAAGACTGACCTGATGAAAATTTGTTGTTTGATTTTGTTTGGTTTTTTACAATCTACTCTCACGAAATTTAAACTATACTGATTAAGAACATGATATTGGTTTTGTTTAGTTCAATCAAATTGTCATTTTTTTGGTTTTGTAACCTAAAAAATTGTCACTTTAAAGATTTAAGAATTTGGTGTTAAAAATCTTAAAAGAAATAAAGTTTTCTTCAAAGTTCAAACAGTTTAGATATTTTATACTATTAAAATAATTACATAAACTATAACAAGCTTGTTAAAATAATTACTAGAAACTATCGTTTTTCCTGCGGATTTACAGCAGAAATTTTTCCGCAGGAATTCCTGAGGATTTTGCTGCCATTTTCTTTACTCTAACGAAATTTTTTTATAAGTTATTTGGGGAGCATTTGCAAATAAATTGAAAACGAAAACGCTAAAAAAGAGTAGGTGGGACATGTCATACGGTTAGCTATTGTTTCGTCTTTGTGGTTAATGCAACATAAGATTATCGTTCAAGAAGGTGTCGCTGACTGCACCACAATCATGAATTAGATTAAATTGTTGTCGTGGGGATGGTTTATTGGTAGAGAAGGAAGGAAAACGAGTTGTTTATTGTTTGATTAGTGGTCAAATTTGATAGCGTGTATGCTTTATTTGTAATTGCAATCACTATGCATTTGGTGATCTTTGATGTAAAGGGTTGGCGTATAACTTCTGCAATTGTTTATGTCACGACTTGTGAGTTAAGTTTTGATAGGCTCTTCCCAATCTCTCCTAGTATTTGTGCTATATTTTGATTTCATAAGAGAATAACAAATTTATCAGTCAGAATCAAGATGCAGTCTCTTCTATTATGGAGAATAGCCAAATGAAGAGTGATACTAACTTTTGCTTGAATCTTTTGCTATTCTCAAAGGTTGCCATTTTCAAAGCGATGTTTTAAGTCTTTAACCCTCTTGCCAACAAACAACCAATATAAATCAAAATATGGAGCTTTGTAAGTATTTAACCAAGCTTGGGTACCTTGCACATTGCTTTGCCTACATAGGTACGGTCTTGATAATTGAAGGTAGCACCTCAATTCAAGTAATCAGCTGAAGCCTTCTTTTTGATTTCATCTAAATGTATGTTACTTATTGCCAACTTATCAGCTGCAAATTGCTACAAGGTCGAGCATATGAAGCAACCAAAAATTGGGCATTAGGTACCTTGTTAATATGTTCGAGATCTATTTTTATCTCCATTAAATCTGAATCATCAAGATGACTAACATTTGGTATTCTTCATTTTTTTAATAAGTAGTTGGATGCATTTGAGTTGGATTGTGTTCGTGTGTGGAACTAGTTAAGAAGTAGCAAGTCTTATATCATTCATGAATGGTGTTTAGAGAGGGCCTTTTATAGATTTGTTCACATGCAGGGTAGAATCATTAGATTTCCACGGATGCAAGATTCTTTCATGATTGCCACTTTAGATGTTTATTCTTACTCTTGTTGTGATCATAACTTGGTTTAATTTTTTTTTTTGGATTTTTTTTCTTTTCTAAAATTAGTCTCTATTTGAACTATGTTTGTTTGCAACCTCTAAATTTAACAGTAGAGTATTTTTGTTGTCTCATTTGTGTAAAACTGAAATTGAAATAGGAATTATAATAATCATAAAAGTTTAATTTTCATACACTGTCACCAAATCATAAACCAAATGTGTATGTGACTTTAGAAGTGTTATAATAAAAGTTAAATATTTCTAATGATCTGACGGGTATAGTTGATTGTCAGTGTAAAATCTCTTTACACTTACAATGTATATAAATTAAATGCTAATTGTAATAGTTTTATCTTTTATACCTTTCTTGGTTTTCCAAATTAACAAAATAAAGCCTTCTGATATGATATACATGCTGAATAGATATTTTAGGCTACAATGTCTTACCCTTGTATGTATTTATGGAGTATGATATACATATCAAGGAAATGGTGAATGACAAATTTATCTTTTGTTTGGAATAGCTGTGATTTGTTTTTCCTTTTTGCTTCAGGTTGGGACAGTTGCTTTTGTGTCTCTAACAGGACTGCTTGTATTTACGCCTTTCTTTCTGACCGCAACCGTAAATGCCATTTTAATATCGCTTCTGATATCATCAGATGCAGCTGGACGGTTCCCGGCTCTTTTCTTTGCTATATACATTGGAGCACTCTCAACAGCCATATTTGTGATTTCTGTTACTACATTTTGGACAATTGTGGCTATTTTGATTACCTCAGGTAACATTTTTTTGGCTTCCTCGCCCCTTTCTCTTTTATTTCATTGATATTGGGTGGTATGAAGTTTGATGTTCTGTTGCTGCTACATGGTTTTGGAAACTTTTACTAGTCTGGTGAAATCAAGAGTACTCTACTGAAATCAAGACTAGTGAATTGTGTTATCTTTTTCTTCTTTTTTTAAAACTAGTTTAATTACAACAATAGACATAAGATTTTGAAGTCATATAAACTGCATCCTTTTGTGGCAACAAGGCATACATTATGTGGAAATAATTACTTAACGAGTCTGTTGTCCATTTAATTTAGGAAGGCATACTGATGGACAAGAAGGATGACCTAGATGAAGGCTTGGATGAGGAATTTAGATTAGCTGAAGATGCATAGGTTCATGTTCCGACCCATCTTTATATTTGGAAGATAACACATTATAAATTATAGGGAGTATAATTAGTAGAACAGACTTGAAGAAGGAATAAGACATTATAAATTAGGTATTGGAGGTTCAACTATGTAAACATGTGTTGATTTTATTTTGTTGTATGATTAGTCCAATTGTATCATCTATAATTAATATTCTTATCCTTCAAGAGTGCACTGAAATGCCTTATTATTTTTTAATAATAAAATCGATTTCCAGCGGATTTTCCCATGCCTTTTGCTACGAAAGCAGCCGCGATTTCATCCAGGCAGGATAGCTCATCAAACACTGACCGAATTCTTTCTGCGGATTTGTTTAACTTTTACTGCGGATCCTAAAATCCTAAGGAAACAATTACCCACGAAGGTAATGCTTGGGAACCAAATTCCGCTGGAAACGTTTTTCCTATGGAATTTTCAATTAAATCCGCATAAAACGTCGCAGGAAAATCGAGAGTTTCTAATTTTTTTATAATAAGAATCGAGAGTTACTAATAGTGTAGGAAAATAATATATAATGATTAAAAATCAATTTATATAACATATTTTTTATATAAGAATTCGTAAATAAAAAATATATATTTATTTGATTCAATTTTTGGGTGCAATTAATACCCGAACCAATAGAGGTTGAGATTGATTCGGTTCAGTTTACAGTGAAACATGAAGACAAAAATGTACCAATTTAATTGATTTGGATTCGATAATGAAGTTCATCAGATCATTGATTTCTATTTCATTCAAAAAAAAATCTTTCTATCAATAAATGGTCGGTACAACTTTTGGTACAACTTAGAACAAGCAACCTTTACTCCTGAATTTGTTACCATTTTATTTTGAGAATCGATTTGGATTCTCAAAATAAAATGTGAAGATTACTAATGCTTATAATATGTGGTTTCATGTGTGAACAGTGACAAATCCCAAATGGCATTTGTAACCACAAACTGTCCATTGAACAATAATCCCAGTCGTAGTCAAAACAGCCTGCAAAATAGTCTCACTAAGTTATTATTGTATAACAAGAGTCACAAAACAGAGGTACCGTTCTCATACATGCTATATATGAAACAATTTGATACAAGTAATAAATCAAAAAATTTAAGATATATAGGATAGTATTTTTTATTTTTTTTGAAAGGATATAAAGAATACTAGTTGTTATAGTACATGACAAAGTTCTTTAAAAACCAACTCTAGACAAAAGGTTGTGTGAAGAGGGTATAAAAAGACTACCAAATTAAAGGAATAAATTAGTGTTTCAAATATGGAGGGATATACATTTATAAAGTAACTTGTGAAATTTCCATAATTTTTTTTACAATTAATACTTTAAAAAAACTTATTAAAAAAATTGAAAGGTAGAATCATTTACCAAAATAGTACAAGCAATGTATCCAGGTTTCTCTCGTTTGTCTGCTTTGGAAGAGAGAATAATTAACGCCCCAACATACCAAGGGATGATTAAAAGGAAACCACATATAAACCTGCAACAAAGAAATTAAAATTAAGTTAAGTGGTTTATTCCAAACATGGACAAAGAAATAAAGGATATAAAATATCAAGGAAAATTCAACGATTATATGTCTTACAGTTTAGTTTAGGTTAAATTTTTTATAAAATAAACGATATAAATGTGTATTTTTAAAATATAAATAATTTTTAATAGAGAGTATCTAATTCTAGCTCCAAGTTGGATTTTTTGACTCAAAATACCTATATTTATTTATTTATTGAGAGGGAAATTATTTTACTTACAACACCCAGCCAACACCAATGCCACCACATCCGAGGCGTTTTTCTCCATTTTCAGCATAACCTATATGAATCAATAATATCAGAATATTTCCCTCTACCAAATGAAGTTTTTTTTTCTTTTTCAATAGGCCAGAAGAAAGGTTAGGCATTAAGGTGAGTTTGGAGCATCCCAACTAGGTTGGCAACCAACAGAAACTCTCATCCTCTACCGCCTTCCAATACGTAATATTATTAAAAAAGGGAAAAAAATGTGTACAAAAGATCAGGGGGGATTAGTCCAAACCCCTCTGAAAACCAAAAAAAAAAAAGAAACGCCAGAAATAAACGACAAAAACAGACTACGAAAATCTAAAGTTAGGCAGCCCATGTCTGTCTCTAGCAAAATCAACTAGGCTACCAAATGAAGTATACACTACATAGATAAATTGCATTGAATTATACTAGTTTTGGTAAATTTTAATAAAATATTATATTTGTTTTCATTTTTATTGTTATTCACTTTTACTAAAAAATACTAAGACTCCACCTTTAAACCATTTGAGAGGTCTATATTAACACACTTGTATTTTTTTTTTATTGAAATGAATTTAGGATGAGAGGATATTGCCTCAACCCAATGTAGGGAAGACCTTCAGACTCAAAAAATATTTATAAATGTATTTACATTTATTTTCTTCTAAAGACACTAATAAGGCTCAAACTCATGACATTCAAATTCAAGATTATTATTTTTTACCACTAGACGAAACCTTGAAGTTGAATTTATTAACACATATATTCTACAAGTAAAAAGTAAAATAAAAAAAATAAAAAACATACATTCCATCAATGCACTTAGATCCATTTCCAAATCCAACCTTCAAATTCAAGGCTAAGACTCCATAATAAAATTAAAGTTAACCCAAGTCTAGAAACTGTACCTACCACTAAAGGCATACAAATATTTGCTTATTTGAGTTTATTTACTAGTATGAACATTGTTTCTACCGTTTGAGACAGCTTATGGAATTAAATATCTATGTCTATAAAATATTTTCAATTTGTTTCCATAAACTCTACAAATATTTTCACACTACCATAATTTAACAAAAAAAAACATCTTGCTAAAAAAACAACACAAAAAAAATCACGAAAGTTTCATATATTTGATGTAACCCATCGAATAGAACATCCAATATATTAAACCAAAAAAATAAATATAAAAAACTTGCATTTTTTATTTCTATGCTCAAAATCAAACCCAATAAAAAAAACTAAAAAAAAGAAAGAGCTAGAATGATAGAACAATATACCGGATTCAATGTTTGTTATATGTTTGTCTTGTTCAGTCATATTTGATACATCATTCTGATTTAACATTAAAAATGAGCAAGAAGATTCAGAAATTGAAGAGGCAATAAGAGATATAGTAAAAGAAATATATTTTTTATTCATTTGGTAATCATAATGAAATTATATATAGGCATTCATAACATAAAAAATGATTTGTTGCCTATATTTTTGGACGCAATGATGTATGCATCTTGGCTGGCTATTACTATATTTGAATAGCAATAACAGAAAAACTACTTTATGTTCTACAAGATGTGAGGTAAGAACCTAATGGAAATTGGAAACTTCTGTTATTTGAAAACGTTGTAGTTTAAAAAAATTAATAAAAAGACATCATTCTATTGTAGGGATGGCAATGGGTACCCATTGGGCACGGTACCATAATCCCCATCCCCATTATACTAAATTTTTATTTTTTATATTAAATGATACTCAATATTCACCATTGGTAATAACAAACTTTGAAACTTTTAGGCAACACTCATACTAAATTACTAAATTTGTCTAGAATATTTAGATGAGTATTAACTTAGTACTGAATACATTAAAATTACAACATAAATTTTTGTCTAAACAAAATACATCACATACATAGTCTCATACAATGACATAAACAAATACTAACTATGGGTACAAGTTATAGGATCTTGTCTAAAAATACCATGCATCGTCTACCGAATACACACTACATGCATAAACCATGTTTGAGTACAACTGTACTAACTAACGAGTACACACTACAAAACAAGTGGTAAACATGATACAAAATATAAGACTGCAACATAAGACTTTCAGCTTCCTTCTGCTTACCCTTCTCACGAGCAACCTCTGTATCTGAAAAGAAATAAAAAGATTGGGATGAGACATAAGATCTCCGCGAGCTCCACCTATTATAGGGTGATAGTGATCTGAGGGGAAACTAAAATCACTAACTGTCTGACATCTAATTAGGGTTTATTATATCTCATTTTATCATATTCAATTATTAAAATAGTTAGCGTGAACATACAATTTATCTGGGTTGATTTTACAAAATGATTTAGGTGATCTGTCTAGCTCGAGTCGCGATATGTCTACCTGTATCAAGAGAATCAATGGGAAAAGCAACATAATCAGTCTCGAAAAGGCTTGCCTCGCCATATATTTTCGTGCAAGTTTTTTCCCTAAAATGTTGTGAAATGCGCTCCTATATAAAGCTAACCCTTAAGTTAGTGAGAAGATACCTTTTGACGAGCAGAAAAATGGAAAAAGTGCAATCTATGGCATTTTAGAACAATATGGACCACTTCTGAAGCGAGGAATCGGCATCGGTGATTCTTTTTTTATCTTGTTTATTCCTATAGTTTAATATGTCTTTAGATGTCATGAGTAGCTAAACCTCTCTAGATAGGTCATGAAAGAGGTGTTTCATGTAATTGTTCGATTCATGTAACTTTAAATAATTATGTGGATTTCAGTTGATTGCTTAGTATTTTATTCAAGTATACATTTATTTAATGGTATTTATCCTTATACGATTATTCATGAAATGATGTTAATCTGAAGTAAAAATAGTGTTCATAACACATACAAAGGAATAAAGTTTGGATTTATTTTGTGCTTAAATTATAAAATTATAAATTAGATACTAAAAGTGTACCTTTGTATCAATTCTTGAAGCATGAAAATTTCTTCAAAGATGTGAATACTCTACGTGTATCCATATCGAGACCAATTCTTACCCTCAACCTTTGAGTAGTGGAACAAGAAAACTAAAGCATATTTATGTTTTGTACTTTGTTGTGTTGTGTGTCTTGATCAAATTACTTAAGGTCTATTTATTAGTCAGACACACTACTATCAAATAGAATGTGTTACACATGTTAATGCTAATTTATTTGAAAAACCATTTTTCTACTAAGCCAATATGATTCCACATAACTATATATAATTATATAAATATATATATATAATGTTGTACGATTTCTTTTTTCTTTCTAAATGATCAACCATTGACCATTACTATATTTCCATATATAGATTATATATAATTAATAAAGATAATGCAACATACAACAACATATCTTATTTATAACATGTGTACGGCACAACATTCCACAACACCTCTTTCTCTTCTCTCTTTCTCTCTTTCTCAAACCTTAGCAGTTACCCCTTTCTTCTTCTTCTTCTTCTTCTTCTTCTTCTTCTTGTCAGAGGGGTGATTTAGGATCAATTTTTACCGAAAAATCACCCCTCCGAGTTGTTTTTCCTTTTATCCTAATTGAATAAGTGATTTCACACATTTTTAGTTTTCATTCGTTTGTTTTTGTGATTTCGTCGTCTCTGCACGACTCTGTTTGCTTTGATTTCCCGTCTTTGTGTGGTGTGTTTTTGATTTTCCGTCTTAGTACGGTGTTTATTTGATCCAGGTTGAAAGATTAGCTTTGAGCAAGTGCAGATCCGATCAATGACAATGACTTTGGCGTCGTCAACGTTGCAGATCCGAAGAATAGAGTATTTCGGAGACTTGAATATAGTCATATTAGTCATATTTGTAGGCATAGATGTTGTGAGTGAGTTTGTCTACAGATTCATCCTTTTGATTTTTAGCGAATTTGAATTTGTACTGTATCGATGTACTCTATCAATTTAAATAATCGTTTAATTTTGTCAAAATAAAACATATCTTATTCATTTATTTTTCAATAAATAAATAATATGCTCAGTTTATTTATATGTATTATTTGTATTCTTTGTACTAGCAAAAAATACAATGATATTTCACTTGGAAATTTTATTTTTTTTAATTAAATTCTTCAATTTAATCATCAAATAATAAAATAATTCCTTAGCAAGAACTAGAACATTCGTTTGTATGTGACTCTGTAGGTTAAATACTAAACTGGTATTAGATTAATCAAGGTAAGCGTTTAGTAACACTCATTGACGTCCAGGTAGTATTAAGTATTACTTTACCTTCAAGAAACCAATTAGAATAATATAATATTTTTCTTCCGTTGTTATAACTCTTGTTAACTCAAGAGCATGGTACAATTGTCAAACGCTAATAAGTTAACATATACTCTCTCCGTTTTTAAATATAAGCAGCAAAATTCACTTTTTAGTTTCATTCATTTATTGATGTATGTGGTTCGTAAATTTAATGATGTATGTAGTTCATATTATAAATTAGGTATTGGAGGTTCAACTATGTAAACATGTGTTGATTTTGTTTTGTTGCATGATTAGTCCAATTGTATCATCTATAATTAATATTCCTATCCTTCAAGAATGCACTGAAATGAATTATTATTTTTTAATAATAATTTTGATTTCCAGCGGATTTTCCTCTGCCTTTTTCTACGAAAGTACCTGCGGATTTCATCCAGGTAGGATAGCTCATCAAACACTGACAGAATTCTTCCTGCGGATTTGTTTAACTTTTTCTGCGGATCCTAAAGGAAACAATTATCCACGATTGTATTACCTAGGAACCAAATTCCTTGGAAAATTCCGTAGGAAACGATTTTCCTATGGAATTTTCTATTAAATCCGCAGGAAAAGCCGCAGGGAAAATCAAGAGTTTCTTATTTTTTTATAATAAGAATCGAGAGTTTCTATTACTGATGAAAAATTATATATAATGATTAAAGATCTTTCTATGAATAAATGGTCGGTACAACTTAGAACAAGCAACCTTTCCTCTTTAATTTGTTACCATTTTATTTTGAAAATCGATTTGGATTCTCAAAATAAAATGTGAAGATTACTAATGCTTATAATATGTGGTTTCATGTGTGAACAGTGACAAATCCCAAATGGCATTTGTAACCACAAACTGTCCATTGAACAATAATCCCAGTCGTAGTCAAAACAGCCTGCAAAATAGTCTCACTAAGTTATTATTGTATAACAAGAGTCACAAAACAGAGGTACCGTTCTCATACATGCTATATATGAAACAATTTGATACAAGTAATAAATCAAAAAATTTAAGATATATAGGATAGTATTTTTTATTTTTTTTGAAAGGATATAAAGAATACTAGTTGTTATAGTACATGACAAAGTTCTTTAAAAACCAACTCTAGACAAAAGGTTGTGTGAAGAGGGTATAAAAAGACTACCAAATTAAAGGAATAAATTAGTGTTTCAAATATGGAGGGATATACATTTATAAAGTAACTTGTGAAATTTCCATAATTTTTTTTACAATTAATACTTTAAAAAAACTTATTAAAAAAATTGAAAGGTAGAATCATTTACCAAAATAGTACAAGCAATGTATCCAGGTTTCTCTCGTTTGTCTGCTTTGGAAGAGAGAATAATTAACGCCCCAACATACCAAGGGATGATTAAAAGGAAACCACATATAAACCTGCGACAAAGAAATTAAAATTAAGTTAAGTGGTTTATTCCAAACATGGACAAAGAAATAAAGGATATAAAATATCAAGGAAAATTCAACGATTATATGTCTTACAGTTTAGTTTAGGTTAAATTTTTTATAAAATAAACGATATAAATGTGTATTTTTAAAATATAAATAATTTTTAATAGAGAGTATCTAATTCTAGCTCCAAGTTGGATTTTTTGACTCAAAATACCTATATTTATTTATTTATTGAGAGGGAAATTATTTTACTTACAACACCCAGCCAACACCAATGCCACCACATCCGAGGCGTTTTTCTCCATTTTCAGCATAACCTATATGAATCAATAATATCAGAATATTTCCCTCTACCAAATGAAGTTTTTTTTTCTTTTTCAATAGGCTAGAAGAAAGGTTAGGCATTAAGGTGAGTTTGGAGCATCCCAACTAGGTTGGCAACCAACAGAAACTCTCATCCTCTACCGCCTTCCAATACGTAATATTATTAAAAAAGGGAAAAAAATGTGTACAAAAGATCAGGGGGGATTAGTCCAAACCCCTCTGAAAACCAAAAAAAAAAAAGAAACGCCAGAAATAAACGACAAAAACAGACTACGAAAATCTAAAGTTAGGCAGCCCATGTCTGTCTCTAGCAAAATCAACTAGGCTACCAAATGAAGTATACACTACATAGATAAATTGCATTGAATTATACTAGTTTTGGTAAATTTTAATAAAATATTATATTTGTTTTCATTTTTATTGTTATTCACTTTTACTAAAAAATACTAAGACTCCACCTTTAAACCATTTGAGAGGTCTATATTAACACACTTGTATTTTTTTTTTATTGAAATGAATTTAGGATGAGAGGATATTGCCTCAACCCAATGTAGGGAAGACCTTCAAACTCAAAAAATATTTATAAATGTATTTACATTTATTTTCTTCTAAACACACTAATGAGGCTCAAACTCATGACATTCCAATTCAAGATTATTATTTTTTTCCACTAGACGAAACCTTGAATTTGAATTTATTAACACATATATTCTACAAGTAAAAAGTAAAAAATAAAAAAACATACATTCCATCAATGCACTTATATCCATTTCCAAATCCAACCTTCAAACTCAAGGCTAAGACTCCATAATAAAATTAAAGTTAACCCAAGTCTAGAAACTGTACCTACCACTAAAGGCATACAAATATTTGCTTATTTGAGTTTATTTACTAGTATGAACATTGTTTCTACCGTTTGATGGAATTAAATATCTATGTCTATAAAATATTTTCAATTTGTTTCCATAAACTCTACAAATATTTTCACACTACCATAATTTAACAAAAAAAAAATCTTGCTAAAAAAACCAAACAAAAAAAATCACGAAAGTTTCATATATTTGATGTAACCCATCGCATAGAGCATCCAATATATTAAACCAAAAAAATAAATATAAAAAACTTGCATTTTTTATTTCCATGCTCAAAATCAAACCCAATAAAAAAACTAAAAAAGAGAAAGAGCTAGAATGATAGAACAATACCGGATTCAATGTTTGTTATATGTTTGTCTTGTTCAGTCATATTTGATACATCATTCTGATTTTCCATTAAAATTGAGCAAGAAGGTTCAGAAATTGAAGAGGCAATAAGAGATATAGTAAAAGAAATATCTTTTTTATTCATTTGGTAATCATAATGAAATTATATATAGGCATTCATAACATAAAAAATGATTTGTTGCCTATATTTTTGGACGCAATGATGTATGCATCTTGGCTGGCTATTACTATATTTGAATAGCAATAACAGAAAAACTACTTTATGTTCTACAAGATGTGAGGTAAGAACCTAATGGAAATTGGAAACTTCTGTTATTTGAAAACGTTGTACTTTAAAAAAATTAATAAAAAGACATCATTCTATTAAATGATACTCAACATTCACCATTGGTAATAACAAACTTTGAAATTTTTATGCAACGCTCATACTAAATTACTAAATTTGTCTCGAATATTTAGATGAGTATTAACTTAGTACTGAATACATTAAAATTACAACATAAATTTTTGTCAAAACAAAATACATCACATACATAGTCTCATACAATGACATAAACAAATACTAACTGATGGGTACAAGTTATAGGATCTTGTCTGAAAATACCATGCATCGTCTACCGAGTACACACTACATGCATAAACCATGTTTTAGTACAACTGTACTAACTAACGAGTACATACTACAAAACAAGTGGTAAACATGATACAAAATATAAGACTGCAACATAAGTCATTCACCTTCCTTCTGATTAGCCTTCTCACGAGCAACCTCTGTATCTGAAAAGAAATAAAAAGATTGGGATGAGACATAAGATCTCCGCTCCTCTATTATAGGGTGATAGTGATCTGAGGGGAAACTAAAATCACTAATTGTCTGACATCTAATTAGGGTTTATTATATCTCATTTTATCATATTCAATTATTAAAATAGTTAGCGTGTAACATACAATTTATCTGGGTTGATTTTACAAAATGATTTAGGTGATATGTCTAGCTCGAGTCGCGATATGTCTACCTGTATCTAGAGAATCAATGGGAAAAGCAACATAATCAGTCTCGAAAAGGCTTGCCTAGCCATATATTTTCGTGCAAGTTTTTTCCCTAAAATGTTGTGAAATGCGCTCCTATATAAAGCTAACCCTTAAGTTAGTGAGAAGATACCTTTTGACGAGCAGAAAACGGCAAAAGTGCAATCTATGGCATTTAAGAACGATATGGACCACTTCTGAAGCGAGGAATCAGCATAGGTGATTCTTTTCTTATGTTGTTTATTCCTATAGTTTAATATGTCTTTATACGTCATGAGTAGCTAAACCTCTATGGATAGGTCATGAAAGAGGTGCTTCATGTAATTGTTCGAATCATGTAACTTTAAATAATTATGTGGATTTCAGTTGATTGCTTAGTATTTTATTCAAGTATACATTTATTTAATGGTATTTATCCTTATATCATTATTCATGAATTGATGTTAATCTGAAGTAAAAGTAGTATTCATAACACATACAATGGAATAAAGTTTGGATTTATTTTGCGCTTAAATTATAAAATTATAAATTAGATACTAAAAGTGTACCATTGTATCAATTCTTGAAGCATGAAAATTTCTTCAAATATGTGAATACTCTACGTGTATCCACACCGAGATCAATTCTTACCCTCAACCTTTGAGTAGTGAAACAAGAAAACTAGAGCATATTTACGTTTTGTACTTTGTTGTGTTGTGTGTCTTGATCAAATTACTTAAGGTCTATTTATAAGTCAGACACACTACTATCAAATAGAATGTGTTAACTTATCTTAATGACCTTTTATTGCATATGGTCAATCATTATAAAAACAATTAACACATGTTAATGCTAATTTATTCGAAAAACCATTTTTCTACTAAGCCAATATGATTCCACATAACTATATATAATTATATATATATATATATATATATATATATATATATATATAATGCTTTACGATTTCTTTTTTATTTCTAAATGATCAACCATTGGCGATTACTATATTTCCATATATAGATTATATATAATTAATAAAGATAATGCAACATACAACAACATATCTTATTTATAACAAGTGTACGGCACAACATTCCACAACACCTCTTTCTCTTC
The DNA here is from genome assembly GCA_946800305.1 of Medicago arabica. Taxonomy (NCBI): domain Eukaryota; kingdom Viridiplantae; phylum Streptophyta; class Magnoliopsida; order Fabales; family Fabaceae; genus Medicago; species Medicago arabica. The sequence goes on along the minus strand of OX326971.1, from coordinate 40,978,354 downwards.
TCTCCTTCTCTATTTCTCAAACCCTAGCCGTCACCCCTTTCTTCTTCTTCTTCTTCTTCTTCTTCTTCTTCTTGTCAGAAGGGTGATTTAAGGTCAATTTTTATTCAAAAATCACCCCTCCGAGTTGTTTTTCCTTTCATCCTAATTGAATAAGTGATTTCACACATTTTTAGTTTTCTTTCGTTTGTTTTTGTGATTTCGTCGTCTCTGCACGACTCTGTTTGTTTTGATTTCCCATCTTTGTGAGGTGTGTTTTTGATTTCCCATCTTAGTGTGGTGTTTATTTGATCCAGGTTGAAAGATTAGCTTTGAGCAAGTGCAGATCCGATCAATGACAATAACTTTGACGTCGTCAACGTTGCAGATCCGAATAAAAGAGTATTTCAGAGACTTGAATATAGTCATATTAATCATATTTGTAGGCATAAGTACTTTGCCGTCTTATGCTATTAACATGGATGTTGTGAGTATGTTTACGGATTCATCCTTTTGATTTTTAGCGAATTTGGATTTGTATTGTATCGATGTACTCTATCAATTTGAATTAATGAATATCGTTTATTTTTGTAAAAAAAAAAAAACACATATCTTATTCATTTATTTTTCAATAAATAAATAATATGCTCAGTTTATTTATATGTATTATTTGTATTCTATGTACTAGCAAAAAATACAATAATATTTCACTTGGAAAATTTAAATAAAAATTTAATTAAATTCTTCAATTTAATCATCAAATAATAAAATAATTCCTCAGCAAAAACTAGAACACTCGTTTGTATGTGACTCTGTAGAATTAATATATTAATCAAGGTAAGCGTTTAGTAGCACTCCTTGACGTCCAGGTAGAATGAAGTATTACTTTACTTTCAAGAAACCAATTAGAATAATATAATATTTTTCTTCCGTCGTTATAACTCTTGTTAACTCAAGAGCATGGTACAATTGTCAAACTCTAATAAGTTAACATATACCCTCCCTGTTTTTTAAATATAAGCAAAATTCACTTTTTTAGGTTCATTCATTTAATGATGCATGTGGTTCATAAATTTAATGATGTATGTGGTTCATATTATAAATTAGGTATTGGAGGTTCAACTATGTAAACATGTGTTGATTTTTTTTTGTTGCATGATTAGTCCAATTGTATCATCTATAATTAATATTCTTATCCTTCAAGAATGCACTGAAATGCATTATTATTTTTTAATAATAATTTGATTTCCAGCGGATTTTCCTGTGCCTTTTTCTACGAAAGTATCTCCGGATTTCATCCAGGCAGGATAGCTCCTGAAACACTGACAGAATTCTTCCTGCGGATTTGTTTAATTTTTTCTGCGAATCCTAAAATCTTAAGGAAACAATTACCCACGATGGTATTACCTGGGAACCAAATTCCTTAGCAAATTCCGCAGGAAACGATTTTCCTATGGAATTTTCAATTAAATCCGCAGGAAACGCCGCAGGAAAATCAAGATTTTCTTGTTTTTTTATAATAAGAATCGAGAGTTTCTGGTAGTGAAGAAAAATAATATATAATGATTATAAATCAATAAATATAACATATTTTTTAAGATAAGACTATAAATTGATTCGTAAATAAAAAATATATATTTATTTAGGGATGGTAATTGGACCCAAATCCAATGGATACCTGCAAAAAATACCCACCAATTTAAACGGATATGGGCACGGGTATGGGTACTATACTTCCCAGACCCGCAACCCCGCATATACATATTTATATATATCATAAATAATTTATTTATTTTTTATGTAGAATTAATTAATTTATTTAAGTTATTTAAGCATAAACCTAGACTTAAACAAAAAAACTGCTTAATATAATAACAACTCCATCATGCCGATGTATAACTTTTTAGGGATATTTTGGATGTTTTCTATTTGACTAAACACTATGATTCGTACTATTTTATGAGTTACCTTAGTACTATTTGACTAAATAGATGAGTGTTAACTTAGTACTGAATACATTAAAATTAAAACATAAATTTATGTCTAAGCAAAATCCATCACATACATAGTCTCATACAATGACATAAACAAATACTAACTGATGGGTACAAGTTATAGGATCTTGTCATAAATAACCATGCATCGTCTACCAAGTACACACTACATAAACCATGTTTGAGTACAACTGTACTAACTAACGAGTACATACTACAAAACAAGTGGTAAACATGATACAAAATATAAGACTGCAACATAAGTCATTCACCTTCCTTCTGCTTAGCCTTCTCACGAGCAACCTCTGTATCTGAAATGAAATAAAAAGATTGGGATGAGACATAAGATCTCCGTGAGCTCCACCTATTATAGGGTGTTAGTGATCTGGGGGGAAACTAAAATCACTAACTGTCTGACATCTAATTAAGATTTATTACAGTATATCTCATTTTATCATATTCAATTATTAATATAGTTAGCGTGTAACATACAATTTATCTGGGTTGATTTTACAAAATGATTTAGGTGATCTGTCTAGCTCAAGTCGCGATATGTCTAACTGTATCGTGAGAATCAATGGGAAAAGCAACATAATCAGTCTCGGAAAGGCTTGCTTCGCCATATATTTTCGTGCGTCGCATAATTTTTTCTCCCTAAAATGTTGTGAAATGCGCTCCTATATAAAGCTAACCCTTGGGTTAGTTAGAAGATACCTTTTGACGAGCAGAAAACGGCAAAAGTGCAATCTAGGGCATTTTAGAACGATATGGACCACTTCAGAAGCGAGGAATCAGCATTGGTGATTCTTTTCTTATGTTGTTTATTCCTATAGTTTAATATGTCTATAGACGTCATGAGTAGCTAAACCTTTCTAGATAGGTCATGAAAGAGGTGCTTCATGTAATTGTTCGAATCATGTAACTTTAAATAATTATGTGGATTTCAGTTGATTGGTTAGTATTTTATTCAAGTATACATTTATTTAATGGTATTTATCCTTATATGATTATTCATGAATTGACGTTAATCTAAAGTAAAAATAGTGTTCATAACACATACAACGAATAAAGTTTGGATCTATTTTGCGCTTAAATTATAAAATTATAAATTAGATACTAAAAGTGTAATTTTGTATCAATTCTTGAAGCATGAAATATGAAAAATTCTTTAAAAATGTGAATACTCTACGTGTATCCACACCGAGACCAATTCTTACCGACCTTTGAATAGTGGAACAAGAAAATTAGAGCATATTTATGTTTTGTACTTTGCTGTGTTGTGTGGCTTGATCAAATTACTTAAGGTCTATTTATAGGTCACACACATTATCAAATAGAATGTGTTGACTCATCTTAATGACCTTTTATTTCATATGGTCAATCATTATAAAAACAATTAAGACGTGTTAATGCTAATTTATTTGAAAAACCATTTTTCTCCTAAGATGATCATTGACCAATATGATTCCACATAACTATATATAATTGTATGTGTGTGTGTGTATAATCTGTACGATTTATTTTTTCTTTCTAAATGATCAACCAATGACCATTGCTATATTTCCATATATAGATTATATATAATCAATAAAGATAATGCAACGTACAACAACATTTCTTATTTATTTATTTTTCAATAAATAAATGATATACTCAATTTATTTATATGTATTATTTGTATTCTTTGTACTAGCAAAAAATACAATAATATTTCACTTGGAAAATTTATATTTTTTATTAATTAAATTCTTCAATTTAATCATCAAATAATAAAATAATTCCTTAGCAAGGACTAAAACACTCGTTTGTGTGTGATCCAGTAGGTTCAATACTAAACTGATAATAGATTAATCAAATTAATATATTAATCAAGGTAAGCGTTTAGTAACACTCCTTTACGTCCAAGTAGTATGAAGTATTACTTTACCTTCAAGAACCAATTAGAATAATCTAATTTTTTTTTTCTTCCGGCGTTACAACTCTTGTTAACTCTAGAGCATGGTACAATTGTCAAACTCTAATAAGCTAACGTATATGACTTAAGAAACTCATTTCTTCTTTCATTCAATTTCCCTGGCTAGGGTTTTTATTTATTATCATAGAGTTCAAACTCATTACCAAGAAAAATTTAGATTAAAAAATAATAAAAGACTTGTTTCTCATTATCATAATCTTTATCATGATAGCAAGTCTATAGTTTTAATCAAGGACATTATCAAATTAACTATTTCACTAAACAATAAACTGGTTAATGAATATTTTATTAAGTCTAAAATTGGTTACATAATTGATTGGATCTTGGGCATCTCCAACAAAATAAAGGTTTGCTAACGGTAGCCTTGAATAACAATAAGAGTATAAATTGTTCGATTGTTGCCTCGCATAGGCATATTTTAGGAACGAGGTTTGTTATTTGAGCAACCATCTGTGTGACAATTTTTGGGACAACCATAAATTTACAAAGAAAAGTAGATATTAACATGGAAACAAATACAATATATATATATATATATATATATATATATATATATATATAGAGAGAGAGAGAGAGAGAGAGAGAGAGAGTAAAAACATAATGTAAGTATGAGAGAGAAAGTTGTCACAAAATGATTGTACAAATATCATTTCTCTTTAGGAACAATTGTGAATTAAATTTGACGTTCTTAAACCTTCAATAGTCACAAACTTACATAAGACATTCCAGAATATAATCATTGTCGAGAGTTTGTGACCAAGACATTGGTCTAACCATTTCGATCAAATATCATAAAATCAATCATTCAATCAATATTGTATCCATAGTCTGTAGTTACTCAAGAAATTTAGAGAAGTAACTCTAACATAACCTACTTGCCTTTCTCTCTCTATCTTAAAGAAAAATAACATAACCATATTGCCAAGTTCAAACCCCCCAATTAGTTACACCAATCATAATCATCATTGTAGTAGCTTAGTGGAAATAATGCAATCCCTGCGAATACAAACTTAATAAATTTTACTACTTGATGATATCATAGTACACTTTTTATTTTGTCCATCATATATAGATGATAAGTGTTGTGAATATTGAACATACCTAACCCCAGTCTCCAAGAGCTAGTATTTATAGTGGAAAATAAGGGCTTAGGCCCTTGTAACTTATCTTGGACAACTAACTTGGAAGGATAATCATGGTCCTTTTAGAGCAAGTTGTTGTCCTTTAAGAAACAATTGTGAACGCTTAATCTTTGGTATATTTTTGCCACGGACCATGATAGTTGTTCACCTTTGAGTTGTGTGCTCTTATACCATAGATCATGCTAGTTGTTCACCTTGGTCTGCATTCTCCTGTTCCACGGACCATTCTCACTGTTCACCTTGGCATGTGTTCTTCCATGTTACGAGCTTAATTATTTGGCTGTCCTTCTTTTGGGTTTGTTTGCTCTCATACACGAATCCATAAAATTCTTATTGGAGAAGCCCCATGGAACTTATCAGGGTCTGGACTTCGATCCATCTCAAAACAATTTGTTCAAACTTTTGATGAGTCATATAATGCCTTCTATCTCTAGGACTGTTCCAAACTTCAATCGGTATGTCGTATGGTCTAACTTCCCTGTCATTAATCATCCTTTTTAATGCTTATTTTACCTCTTGTTCTTAAATCTGAAGATAGTAGTTTTTTTTTATCAGCCTCTTTTATGTCAATCATATTAAAGTCTGATAAGATCTCATATCCTTCTTTAAATAAGTTATGTTGAATTATTTCTTCCATTTGTAATTTATATCTATTTCCTGAACTAAATCTTTACCCTCTTCATCTTTAATACACTTCACTTTATCCTAGTCTCTTGTCTTTCTTTCTCGTCCCTTAGTAAGATATAGATTTTTCTCCTTCCGTCAAAATCTTGAGTTCTTGCTTTGATCACTACTTCTTGGTCTCTTTCTTAGCTCTCTTATATGTTACCCCAATTTTGACATTTTTATACCTAGACCTCTCTTAGAAACATTCCTTTTAATTATAAATTTACTTTGAACACTTTCGTTCCACCATCAAGATTCTTTACCCTTAGGTCCAAAATTTCCTGATTCTTTCATTGTCTCTTTTGTTACTTTTCTATTCTCATGTGTGATCTTTTCTTACATATCATTTTTCCTTCCTTGTGGTTGTCTAAAACCATCCTCTTATAAGATCTTGAGTTGGAAAATCGTTTTCATCCTTTAAATGTCACCACTTGATCTGTGGAGCCCCGTTGTGGCTTCTTCTTTGCTCTCCTCCCAATCCTTACATCCATAATCAAAAGTCTATGTTAGGTAGTCAAGATATCCTAAGGTAGGACTTTACGGTCCAAACATATTTGTTTGTTTGATTTTCTTATAAGAAATAAATCAATCTAAGAACATGCCATCTCACTATTGTATGTGATAAGATGTTCCACTATTTTCCTAAGCATGTATTAGCTATAATGAGATCAAAAGTCGACAAAAATGTAGAATATATTTACCCTTTGTATTTATTTCCCTAAGATCATGCCCTCGTGTAAGCCCTCAAAACCTCTTGATACACTCCCAACATGTCAATTTTGATATTCTCCTAGAAAAATATTTTCTTCTAATGTTATATCCTGAATTAATTCTTCTAACTCCTCCCAATACTGTACTTTAAGGAGTTCTTTTAACCTTATGTGAGGTGCGTAAGCACTAATAACATTAAAATGTCATGTTTCACTATAAATTCCAGGGCTATAATTTGATCTCGTAGCCTTGTAACATCCACAATACCCTCTTTCAATTTCTTATCTACAATAATGCCTACTTCATATCTCGGTCTAACTTTACCTGTGTTCCGCAGCTTAAATCCCTAAATATATTATTTTGCCTTTTCGCCCACAATATCCTCCTCCTAATCATATTGTCCACTATTTTCGTAGATTTTTGTCTAAGATTGCTTATATTCCATGTTAAAAAATGAATCATACTCTCATGAACTAATTTTTACCCACAATCGTTCTTGAAGATATTGTACTCGAGCTATACAATGTGTTGATTATGGGCAACCACCTAGCACTCACACAATTACATATTTAGTCCATATCATAAAGATTCGCCAAAAGTTTACGTTGGTTGTTGAGGTCTAACACACCCCTATCATTGTGATACATGTTTAAAAGTTGTCTCCATCAAATATTGGACTTTGATGCATTAACCAAATAACAAACTCATATCTGGCTACAATTTTATTTAATTATCATTTTCTTGTTAGATTAATATTTACTTATTCACCCGGGTTTTAATTCATGACCTACAACTCTTATCTTTTAACTCAAACCAAACCAGTTGATATGCTCAACCTCTCCACTAAAGGTAACACAGTGAGGAACAAGACACGTGATAATATTTCTAATTTCCATTTATCCTTTTTTTTAAGCCAGCAGCAAAAATGAAACTACTCTAAATGTGAATTCTCATGAAAAACTACCATTATTTTGACAAGTTACTTTTATAAATTGCAGCCATGGCCCAGCATTTCAAGTAACTGATTTCCAACTAGTTATTTCCGTATATCCTATTAATTCCATAAATTAGTAATGAACATGTATGATATTTCATCATATGTATATTCTATAACCAAATAGAACAGAACACAGAGCATACTATTGAGGCCAATAATCATCAATTTATTTATTTACAATCTTCATTTTTCTATTCAACACAAAGGACAATTAACATTATATTTTTTTTCTTTACTAGCAACGCCTCCATGTTAAACAACATCGTCATGCGACTGTCGGACAAGAATGTTGAAAGCTCAGCTTGTTTTGGATTGGACTCCACAAACCATATTAGCCGGAACAGCTACGTCGATCATTTTTGGATATGACAAGTTTAGATCTGTTGTACAAATCAAACGCGCCATCATCACATAAAATAGACCAGTTAAACATTTGTTTTTGATGATGCATATGTGAAAGAAAAAATAAATAAAATTGACAAGGTTTAGGTGACATTTAGCTAGCACTTACTTGCCATGATGTTCTTGAAAGTTTCCTGCAAACGAGCGATCAACATTTTCAAATGTGAGATATTACTGAGTTTCGGCTAACCGATAGATGAAACAGAAATTCAGCATGTTAAAACGTCTTTTTAGCTGGTTGCACCATTGTCAACCGCGGATCATGAGAAATTGAGATTTGAGATTTGTTAAAATTCCATTATGCTACAATGCTACAGCGTCGCTCCTTGACAACACTTTGCACTAACAGTCTAACAGCATATGGCAGAGGAAGAACGATTTGTTCGAATTTCGTTATGCTATATCTGCTATTTGACAACACTGGCTAGTTGTTTTAAATCCAGAGTCTCTCGTCACAATTAAAAGTTCTACTTTCATAAGTTTCATTTTGTGGATTAAGCTTATAAATTGTGGATGTAATCAAACATTACCTCATCCTTTGTCAAGCGCGGATTATACTGCATCTCCTCTCCAACTGTGCTTACCTAGAATAATAGTATTTGTATAAGCAAAGAAACTATATAAAATTTGGCAACCAAAAACCATAAAAGGTTTCCTTACAGAGAATCCTTTGTAGTCATGAGCTGGATAGAGTAAGGTATCTTTAGGCAGTGTAAAAATCTGTATCCAAAAAATTGTGAAAGAGTAATACGTTATTAATATTCAAATTTAATGAACCAGAAATTTCTTAATCTATTTTCCTAAGTTTCTGTTTAACATTCCAGTCAAAAAGGAAAAAAGTTATTGTTTAACGTAATACACAAGTGGTGTTAAGTTCATGCCTGTGAATGGACTGATTTGTAAAGCTTCTCTGCACTCCCACCCTGCATAATAATTGATGTGAATTAGATACCAATAAATAAACTTCGTGATGAAGTTACAAAATATCCGATAAGTGAAACTCGGCCTTATATCACTCAATAAAATAGAGGTGACTGTAACATACAATGAAGCACCGACACACACAGACACCGGACACAACATTGATACCTGAAAGTCTGTCCTTCCACATCCGCGTACTAAAAGGGTATCTCCGGTAAATGCCATTCGAGGTTGGGGTTGATCAGGTCCATCTCCTGTAACATAGGTAAGGCAACCTAAGGTATGACCGGGAGTTGCACGAACCTACAGCAATGAAGACAATAATATACATTACAAAGTAGATAATACAATAAACCATTAACATTAACCATTCACACCCATCACAAGAGAAAATAAGATCCATTTGCACAAATTTCCCATTTCATCTAAAATCGATAATAAGACTAAGGTTAAGTTGTCTTTGATTCATTGGCCCATTCCATTTCTTTGGACAAGGTTTATAGCTGTAACGAGCTAGCTTTCGAGACCATCACCGCATTAGTTTAAGATTAATCTAAAATTAAAAACATATCTATGATCTGTCCATCTGCTTGATTAATCAGATTCAGAGCTCTTATCTTAAATGATATTGTAATACTAAAAGCCGTATTTAACTATATTTCATCAGAATCTTCCTGATGTTAGAGTTTTGTCGACAAGTTCAAACTTATCAAACAATATAAAGAAATAGACCGTCCAAGCATAAATAGAGCCACTTCTTCTCTTATAGGAAACAATGAAATGTATGGTGTATTTAACAATTCCTTGCCAACCAACTCCAATAAAGAAGCAATTTTTTAAGCAACAATGAAGAAGCAATTTAAGATACACATTGACATTGATTATAATGCAGTAATATTAGTATTAGTATTAAAAAAAACAAAGCTAATTAAGTGGGAAAAAAAAATCTAGGCATGAAACTGCAGACTTACCTCTAGAAAAAGATCACCAAAACGGATTTTATCACCCTGTTCTACGTAAAGATCTGCTGTTGCACCACTTGCTTTTGAAATAACAGATTTTACATCAGGAACTTTGCTCTATATTAAATATGTGAAAAACAAAACCAAACTGAGTTACCACCACAGAAAAGTGATGTAAAATATTGGAAAAGAAAAAAAAAATCTAGAATAAAGTGACTAAACAAAGGACACCACGCGCAACACCGCGATATGTAGACACCAATAAAAATCTAAGAAAACAGATAGAAGCTATGATAGGATGTCAAGGTCTAATACATGCGATGACCCAACCATTGAGCCCAACACATACACACATACAACTTCTAGAAGGTTGAAGAAGCAGAGGGAATAAGAGTTAGTTATCATTCTCCTGATATTTATGGGGGGGTATTCTGTTATAAGAAAAAAAGGAAGGAAAGTTTAGAGTCATTCAGAACGTTTGATAGAGACAGTTAGGAGAGAGATTCTCCCTGGTTTAGGAACAATACTGCTCTGGTGTGAGAGTTCTTGAACTCCAGCAGTTTTCTGCTTCGTTTTTTTTTCTTCTGTGAAGCTACATTTCAGTCGATAAATACACTGTTCCACATGTCTAAATTCTCGTTTCTATCAAGTTATTGACTGTAACAAGACCTGTCGGACGCGGTGTCAGATGACAAGAACACTGACACGTGTAGGAAACTACACTACACATACATTTATCTGAAATGTCAGTGCTACATATAAGCATAGATACACCCTTGATTTATATAGGGCTTGTTTGGATTGACTTATTTGAGCTTATATACTGACATAAGTTTTGTGAGACTATTTGGGAGAACTTATGAAAAAAGCTTATGGCAATTTTCACAAACTTTTTTCGGCTTATTTTCATATGTTCTACAATCTATCTAATAAAAATAGCTTATAGCATATACAAAAACACCATTTCTATAAGCTATATTGATAAAATTAAGTTTTTTCACAATTTAAGTTTACGGACATATTCTAGCCAATGTCATCAAAATAGCTTAGCATACACAATTTAAGTTTTTTCACAATATAAGCTATTTTTAACACCTATTATGACAACCTTAAGAACCAATGTAATCATCAAGGCATGCATTTAGACAAAATTAAGATTTTTCACAATTTCTGTGAAGCTGTTTTTGTATATACAAAAACACCTATTATGACAACTTCCTTGTTCAAAAAAAACCTATTATGACAACTTCATTTCACAATTTAAGTTTCATTTTGACAAAAGTAAGTTTAAAACACCATTTCTTGCTCACTTTCCTTCACAGTAAAGTTTAAAACAATAATTTACCATCAGGTGCACTCTACATACCTTGATGAGGCCAGTTCCAGTAACATGATCAGCATGTACATGTGTGTTCATAGCATACACAAGCTTCAAACCCAATTCTTGAATTAGTGATAAGTCTCTATCTACTGTCCTATCAACAGGGTCAATCAACTGAAGTTTTCAACAAAAAAATCAAAAATCAAATTCATCAATCAACTAAATTTTTCATAAAATCACCAAAATCATCAAAACAACTGAATTTTTCATAACCAAAAAAAAAACAAAATCACCAATCACCAAAACAGAAGAAACCCATTATTCAATTCAACAAATAATTCCGACCCACATAAAAATTTCCCATAAATAATCAAACAGACACTTCAAAATCACTTTTTTCAGAAAAAAGTAAAAATCATCAATCACAAAAATAGAAGAAACCCATCATCAAATTCAAAAAATAAATCCGACCCAGATAAAAATTTCCCACAAACAATCAAACAAACACATAAAAATCAAATTTTTTCGTGAACTTACAACTGCAGGTTTTTCAGCATGTGAAGCATCAGCAAGAAGGTACGTATAAGTAGACGATTCCTTTTCAAAAAGCTGACGAAACAATAGTTTAGAAGAAGATGAATAAGAAGAGTAAGAAGCCATTTGTGGTTTAAGCTTAATTGTAGTGGAAATTGAAAGAGAAGAAAAGGAGGGTTTATAAGGAAAAAAGGGGGTGAATTTGATGAATTGTGATTTAAGCATTGTAGTGGTTGAGTATGTAATATAAATAGTGTTTATTTAGTGTTGGAGAATAGAAATAGGTGATAAAAGAGAGGAATGAATGACGATGTTGTTGATGTTGTGTTGTGAATATAATAATAGAATGATGAATTCTATGGAGAGGAGGATATAGACAAGATTGTAGACATTGTGCATAGAACAGAATGGAGAGACAGATAGAGAGATCAATATCAAATCCAAATTGGTTGTTATGGGATCATACTCATCATCATCATCATCATCATCATCATAGTGTCCAATATGAATATATAAATTATTGTATATTAGAAAGAAAAATATAGTGGATATGTTTTTTTTTTAATCAATACATTATTTTTATAAACCATGTGAAAGTGTTTTTATTTTAGAAGTACTTCTTTTTTTGAAGAAGAAATTTTAGAAGCACTTCTGTTTAAAGTTAAAATATGTTTTCAATGCTTATGATTGATTAGGTCTAATATTGACGGTGTAAATATAAAATAATGTTCATCAATATAGACTATAAGCATATGTAAAATGGAACTATCTCAGTGCTCAAGAATGTGTTATGAGTTGCAGATTATTCAAATATAACAATTTATAAATGTTTTTATATGTTATGTACTATCAAACTCCTCAACGCACAAGTTTTTAAACAATTAGTGCATCAGGATATTTACATGTTTTGGATTATGTAATTTGAACATATAAAAAATTGAGTATATAATCTAAAAACATCTCAAACTATGAACGGTGTTGTTAGGGTTGAGGTTTTGTCGATATGGTGTCTTTACCATCAAGGTTTGATCGATGGTTGTCGTGACCATTGAGGTTTTCTAATGACTATAGATATTTAACGCGAAAACGTTTCTTTTTATTCTATATTGTATTTTCCATATGTTGGTCTTGTGTGAATCTCATTAGGGAGTTTATGATGATATGGTTCAACTATTCGACACTCATATTATTCCTGGAGTTTTTCGCGGTAGTTTTGGGGTAGTATAATGGCCAACAAGGACCTTCATATTAGTATTTCTTGTGGGACAAGGTCGACCCAAGCATCAACGTCGAAATCGTTGTCTTCGGCCATTAGAGTGTTCTTCGACCTCGCTTTGGTCGTCTTCTTCCTCGGATGATTCACCTTCGTACTAGGTTTTCTCTCTTCTCCTTCTTCCGTCCTTCTCTTTACCTTTCTTTTCCTCTTTCTAATTCTGAATGATTCTCTCTCTACACTTCACACCTCCCTTATATATGTGCCACGTTGGATTTTCCATGTGTGGACTCGCTAACAGGGGAATGGAAGGTTTGACAGAAAGGACCAATAGTAGTGACAGACATGTACATGAGGGACTAAACGGGAAAATTTTAGACTTATGGGACCAAATTAAAAACAGCAATTAAGTTATGGAACCAAACGTTTAATTAAGCCATTAATAAATTATATTGTCAATTTTAAATTATGACATTTCTGTACATCGAGTCTGCATTGTATCATCATGTGTTATGTTCATGGTAAAAATAGGAATTTGCATATTATTCTGCTATTGGGTATTTCAAATTTTATAATCCTCAAAACGTATAATACACTTCAAATTATATAATTTGAACGTTCATAAAATTGGAAAAACGGAGGGTGAGAAAAGAAATACTTCCCTTGTATACTTTTAATAAATAAAAACAATAAAAAACATACCTGAATATTGCTTTTAGACATCTATTTTTTGCTCACAAGCACCCAAACTGACCAAAATGTCTCCAATGACAATTAATTATCGCTCGATGTCGAATTGTAATTAATCGTCGTTCGTTGTTGAATGTCAGCTAATTGTCGTTCCACTCAGGAACATACATCAAAGTCAAACAAAACCACCCATATATTCAAAAACACTCAAACACAAACCATACTCCCTCCGAACTCCAAGAAATCAAACTCGGTCGAATTTCTTCAAACTCAAGTAAGTAATCAAATAAGTTTTCAAAATCCCGGAGGGAGCATACTACACATTATTAGTTTTATATGTTTTGGTTTCTTTTAATTGCTCATGTGTTAGGGTTGTTTTGTGATATTCATGACTTTTTTGGGTAGTTGTTGATCGATTTCATGTTTGATTTGATTGTGAATGTAGTTTAATATAATTTTTAGAGCAATGTGGTAGTTTAAGAAATAAAACAACACAATCTACATTGTATGTATATTTTGTGCTCCATGTGTTTAACAAAATGCCTTAAAGAATTTTTCATTGATTTTGTATTCATGTTTGTTGTTTGCTTAATGAATGAATTACTTGTCTCTAATTTTATGAATGAATGAATGTATGATAGAACGATTGAATCTATGATTGAATGATTGAATTTATAAATATATGTGTCATACCCCATTTTTTGACCACTTTTGAAAATTTTGCTTTTTTTAAAAAAACTGAGAAGTTTTGTCGTCTCAGACAAAATTTCGGCAGAGAGGTATTTTAAAATACCTCATTTTTGGTTCGAAAGGGACATTTTCAAGTTTTATTTATTTTCGTTATTTTTGTTTTATTTTATTTTAGTATTTTTATGTTGTTTTAATTATTGGTTTTTTTTATTAGGCAATTTTCGTTTTTTATTATTTATCTAATTTTCCATTTTAGTTTTTTGTCCATTGGTCCTTTTAGTCTTTTTGTTCAGGAATATAGGGTGTTGTCCAAGCCAAGGGTATTTTCGTCCACTCCATGTATCAGATATTTAAGGGACTGTCAGAGTCAATCATAGTCACACTTTCCAATACACAAACACACTTCATTTCGGCTGCCTCACAAAATCATATCAAACACCCTTTTCTTCTGAAACTTTTCTCAAGAACATTAAAACAATTCACAAAAAAAATTCTAGCAACCTTTTTTTCACCTCACACACAAACCATCACCATTTTCGTTTTCATTTACCACATAAACACAAAAAAAGCAAATCAGCCAACATCAACAACATACAAGCCCAAATCTCAACCAAATCCAAGCTTATGAACTCGAAATCCACGAATACACATTACACTCATAAACCCGAATCGGTTCACCATCAACAGTAAACAACAAAGGAAACCAACACAAGGCCAGGCTGAAATCCAAACGACAAAAACAACTTAACAGTAGCCTATTCAAAAAAAAAAAAAAAAAAAGAAGTAGAAGGAAAAGAAAAGAAAAGAAGTAGAAGGAAAAGAGGTAAGATAGCTTGTTTTACTTTCGGTTTTGTTTTGTAGATCTAGGCTTGTTTAATGCTTCTTTTGAAAAACTGAGACTGGATTTGGGTAGAGGAAGAAGAATAGAGCAGGCCGGTATAAAAAATTTCAAAAAAAAACTTAAAAATCACTCCGACGCGACGGCGCTATGGCCGACCACCGTGTCGGAGCCTTTCCGGCCGCCCCACTTCTTCTTCTCCGGCGGCGCTGTTTGTAGAGAGAAGGAGGAGCTTCTCTCACCCTTTTTTAGAGAGAGGGAATTAGGTTAAAAATGGAAAAAAAAAAAAAACAATTTGTTTACATTTATATACTCTCTCAACCGGTTCGGTTCGTCTGTGAACCGATCCAGGCTTGAACTGAACCGGTTTTCCTTTTCAGCCCACTACTTCCTCTCCCTTGGCCCATTTTCCTGTTCTGACTTGCTGTTTGCACCTCATACATACTATTGCACTTCCCTGTTTTCTTTGAAATTTTTCTTACATATTAATGTTAGCTACTTTCACACATCATAATTCAAAAAATTAAACCATGCATTGTTTTATTATATAATTCTGTTTAATGTTAGCTACACTTTCATGCATTTTAATCCAAAATTATTTTTTATATCATGCATTGTTTTATTATATGTTTTGTTTACCAATTTAATTTTCATCATAGTCTATATGGGTTTTTAAACAAAAAATCATTATATGCATGTTTTATGTAGATTTGTTTTATTTAGCATGTGTGTTTTTTTTATGTGTTTACGTTTTATTTTTGTTAGTTGCTTCATTATTTTGATTTCATGATTTTAGTGTGTATAATAGGTTTTGTGTAAATATTGCATGTGTTTTATTTTCGTCATTTATTTTATTTTTATTTTTCCGCAAGACCGTAGAATGTATTTAGGGTATGTAATATGTAACCGACACACGCACCGACACTTCACCATTTTATTTACCGCTTTACGCTCATTTATTTTTCGCCGTTACGCTAGTTCACCGTTAGTTTAGAAAAATATTTTATCTCGAAAAATCAAAAAGGTCAAATTTCAAATTTCTTTAAAGTAAACCTTGGCTTGTAACCCAAGTGTTTTCCATTTATTTTTCTTGCAATTAAAATTAACCAACTTCACCATATTTTTTCTCTCACGCCTTGAGGCCTCTTATCTCTTCTTAAAATCTTTTTTCCAAAAAAATGTTAAAATCAATTCAACCCACTAAAGAAGTTCTTTAGACGAACTACTTGATTTTGATCCCGATTTATTTGGGTAAGTAGGCAAAAGGCTTTGGCCTTTCCAAATCAATAAAAATAACCAAAAACATGCTTCATCTTCCCCCATTCTTTCATTTAGACTCTTAGGCAATAATTTTTGAATAAGTAAAAATAATTTAGCGCGAGATTAAGAATAGGTAAAAGGTTCCTATGGGATACCATAGTCGATTCGGGTGCTTAACACCTTCCCCAATCGAAACCAACCCCCGGATCCAAGGTCTTATAAGGGTTTTTACTCACTTTTTCCCTTCCCACGAATAAAAGTTGAGAGTTCAAAGATTAAAGGTTCAAATCCAATTAATGGTTTGGTACCCGAAAATCGAGAGCACAATATGAATGAACAAAGTAATGGCTAAAACACATAAAACATAAATTCTAAAACTGTGCAAGTTTTTTTTTCTGTAACTAAGAATTAATTTTTCATTCTTGGAGCGGAAATTACCTGTCGTTTCTGGAATGACAATTAGCTATCGATCCTCAATGAACGGTAGTTAATTGCCGCTGGTGACACTTTGGTCAGTCTATGACACCTGTGAGCAAATCATAGATGCATAAAGAGCAATTTTCCCTTAACATTGCATAAACCCATTTATAAACCTAAAATAAAAAAGGAGTTAAGCCCAAAATACTCCAAGACAATATTTGCTACCTATACCTCCATTTTTCCTCTGACGTCAATAAGTCAATGTCACTTCTTAATTTTTATTCCCAAAAGATTGTGAAATTTTTACAAATATTGAACTTCTTAAATCCAAATAAATATTTATATTGAGTCTCTATTTTGCACCGGTATTTATAATCAATTCATCATGATACAGTATTTTTTTTAGGGGAAAATAAAAGATATTGCCACTGAACTAGAAAATGAATTATCATGGCACAGTATTGTTGTGACTCAAAGACCTTCTTGGTGGTTTGAAAAGAACAAAAAACATGTACTTTTTATCCTGTATTGAGTAGTGGAAATTTTATTCGTACAAATGCAATCTTTCTTATACTATTTCCTTTTTAAATTTTACTTTTATCTTTAACATGGTGGGTGTCTTGAAAAGCATCTCTTTTTGTTCTATGATATCTATCTTTTGATTCCTCAAACACAATATTTTGTAAGCTTGTTTAGTACACTGTAGATGGCTATGTAACATCAATCATATGATGTACTTTAACTCCATCTTTGTTTAGTGCATCAAAAGATGATTTTGATAACCAAAAGCAGATGATGATTTCAGATACAAATCTTTGTGAATCAGAAAAAGATGTTGATTTGAAGGCAATAAGCAAACAATATCCTTAAAGCTTATTTTGCTTTGTAGATTTCTACATATAATTGAATCTTTTATAGATTTCTTGTTATATGGTTCACAATTCAAGTAATTTAAATAACACACAATCAATTGTTTGTTGGGGAGTTTAGAACACTCGGAGCTACAACAAGTTAATGATAAGGAGTACTAACGGTGTTTTTTAAGAGGCAAAAATGGAATATATATTAACACCAAATAAGCTTCGGAAGTACAACATGTGCCAAAAGAAGACGACAATAGTTTACAAACAAAGAACCATAAAAAAAGAACATAACTGGCTAACCAATACCCAGACAAACAAGCAGACGTAACCAACTATGTATCCCTAACACATAAATGGTATTAGCCGATTTCATCCACCAATACGAATAGATTTTTACTTTCTCCAATAATTGATGAATATTATTTTCCTTGTTGCTAAAGAGTCTATTATTTTGTTCATTCCACAAAACCCAAACACTTAGAAGTCAAAGGAGTTGCAAAAACAATTAGCGCAATGTTGAACCACCTGTCGAAAAAGTGAACTAAACAAAATGATCAGAAATGCAATACGGATCAACCGCATAAATTCTAACCTAATCACGAACTAAATGCCAAAGATCCCTGAAAATTGGACAATTGAGGATTAGATGTTGAGTTGTTTCCTTTTCACCACACCCGGTAACACAAAACCGCACGTCCTGAGTCAGAATCCCACGCGCCATCAAATTCGCCTTAGTCTGCAACCTGTTGCGGAGAAGTTTCCAAGCGAAAATAGACACTTTTACAGGAACATATTTGTGCCAGATTAACTCCGAAGTTGCGTCCAAGGTATGACTGTCATATGTACTGAGTATCTAATACACGCTACGACGGTATAACCCCAAACCGGATCAAGCTGCCACCACCACTTATCGCGTCCAAGGTATGACTGTCATTTGTAGTGAGTATCTGATACACGATGCAGACGGTATAACCCCGAACCGGATCAAGCTTCCACCGCCACTGATCTGAAGTCTGATCCTGCAAAGTAACATCAGAAAGCACAGTCCTACACTCTCGTAATAACTCCTCCTCCCACTCCCACAACCGACTCCACCACCGCCAAGCCCCCTCCCCCCGAACCTGTGACAAACATTTCCTCCACCGTACAGAACTGATCTTCACACATGTCATATAATCTCCTAAACCGCACTGTCAACGGGATCCCTCCCACCCACGTGTCAGTCCAAAAATAGGTGTCCCTCCCGTTCCCCACCCTCCACCCACACCAACACCACCCTCGCGGACCTGCGCCACCGCCCTCCACCAATGAGAACTGCGCCTCCCACCCTCTAACAGAGAACCAACAACCTCCCCATACTGAGTTAACAACCTCCCTGTTTGTTTTCAAGCCTTTTCCAACTTTGAAAAATGTGAGGCAATGTTTTTACCACTATTTTATAGTTGGTTAGACTCTGGTTTCAAAAAGCCTAGTCTTGCCTATTTACACCCCCTAAGCATTTGGAGCAATAATACGTTGCTGCTCATGACTCCTAGTAGACTTGAACACCACATCTTCATCCAAAACATTATCACATTGCTATATGAACCACCTCTTTATGATATCTTTAACTTTACATGTTCACTACCAATGCGGGACATGAAGTAAAAATAATAATCGACCTTTTTAAATTTAGAATTAAAAACATATCTCAAGATGTATTTGGAAGATGTAAGTTTTTATTGTGATTAGAACATTTTGAAGTGATGATGATAAAAGATTTGAATGAAGTGATGGTATGTGATATAGATTTAATGTTCCAACAAAAAATTGAAGAGCATGGATAGAAAATTTAGACACACAAATATTATTCTGGTTCACCCAATCTGATTTAGTCCAATATGCATAATTGTGAGATTTTTTAATATGGTGCTCGAGATTAATCTCAACCTCTGCACCTTCAACTTCGAGTTGAGACCTTTACATTGTATTCTCAATACATCGGCGAGCTAACACAAGTTTTCATCAGCCTCTTCAGACTAATAACATTACACTCACTTAATCTCTAACACTCAAAAGAATTATAATGGTGATTAGAAAGATAAAATTTAATATGGATTTAATCTAACTTTGTAGCATTTAAGCATGATTCTAAATACTTGACAATGTCGATCCAAAGATATATTTTAGTGACGAAGTGTAATATTTTATCTTTTGAAGGTATCTTAGTTTGATAGGTACTTTTCAGAAAATAGGTTATGTTTGAGCAAAATCTCGAGTCTTGAAGTTTTGAATAACTTTCTATTCATAAATGATAGTACTTCAGAAACTTGGAGAGAAAGTCAGAAATATACTCGTTGATTTTTTATTTATTTTTGAACTTCAGAGACTTGGGAGCCAAGGAAAGACACAATTTTTAGCGTTTCTTGCCCTTTCTCTAATTGCTAGTTAAAGGAACATGTTTAGATGAACCGACCAATTCCTCATATGGTTAAATTTTATTGGATGTAACTTGAAAGAATAAATCATTGATACTAATTAAAATATTGCTACCAGTGATGCTAGATACCCATGTGAGATCAGCCATAAACCATTATACTAATAGAAACTATTCCTACCGACGGAATCTAAGGAATAGGGTTCACTTTTGAAAACTGAAAAATTTATGTCGCTCTCAAATTTAATCATTGGTAGCAATATTTTAATTACGTTAGGATAAATAATGGTCAATAATGCAACAATCTAACATAAATTACGTTACTAACACGGTCATCTCGTAATTTTAGGCACTAAACTTGCTGACATCCATGCACTAATGCACATATCAATAATCACTAATGTTATGTGATATAGCCGTATGAGGAATTGGTCGGTTCATCTCAACATGTTCCTTTTGTAACAAATGATATAATATGATTTGTCCACTATTTTGGAAATATTGACTATGGGATTGAGAGATGCTACCAGGGTCGTATCTAAGGCATTGCGAAGAGGGCGACTGTCCTAATATTAATGTGCTTAGAGTGATGGTCAATGGCTTAGTGGTTTGCAAAAAATTTAAGTGTTTGTAGTGCTTATGTGGTAGAGTTGTGAGGAGTCCTAAAAGGATTGAAGTATGCTAGAAGGATAGGTTAAACGTTAGTTGAATTGTCTTATGAACCGTTCTTTGGTGGAGAATATTTGTAGCTTGTTGGAGCTAGATTGGGAGATGGAGGTATCTCACTCTTACCGGGAAGAAACTCATTGTGCAATTGAGTTAACCAATCTCGATTGCTCTTTGGATCACAATATCATGTTTTATTGGTTTTGTCGAACTTCGATTAGGTATTAACGGGTGTTTAGGGTCTGTCCTAAGATTTTTTATGTCCTAGATGAAACAATAAAATTGTGTGCTTTTAATTATTCTAATATTTTTCTTTTTGCATTTTTGGTTGCACAATATTTATTTATAAACAAAGTTCTATAAAAATATATTTTCAATAGAATTAATCAGAGCAAATTAAAAAAAAAAATATTTATATAATACTAATTACTAAGTAAAAATAATAATTTTGGTGTCCCTAAAAAAATGATGCTCTGAACTTTCGTCCCTTCCGCCCGTACACAAGGCCACCCCTAACGGTGTTAGTTGATGTTATCGATATTACTGCCTCTTGTTTGATTTCTATGATGTTTATTTTTCTGGGTTTAGACCCTCATTGCTATATCTAAAAAAGGATATAACATACAATGACATACTATTGACTAGTGAACATATCATATGAGGAAACTACGTTAAAAAAGTGAAACATCATAAGAAATATGGTTTTGTCACATCAAGAAGCACAATTAACACACAATTACAATCATAATTATACTTTCATTAAATAAGTGTGTGTCATAAGAGATGGTCTAGTCCCGTAAACATTTAGCCTAATTCATGTTTTTCCACGTTAGACCATCTACAATGGTTTTTTCTTTCAACATCATTTAACACCCACTTTTTCAATTCCTAACACTTCACATCATTTTTTCTCTCTTAATTCAACATCCATTCAATTTTACCCACTCCAATGGTTTTTTTATTCAACACTCTACCCCACCACCTTTTATTTCTTATTCTTATTTAATTTTATATTTTTGTTTTTATAATTACATAAAAATACAATTATCGATTATAATTAAATTAAAAAATGCTTAATTTTTTTTTTGTAAAAACAAAATGTATTTAAATAATTTATTTTTATTTTCTTAACTTAAAATGCAATACAACAAACTAAGCACGTGGCACACAAAAAAGCTAATAGAAGGATAATAATAAGATTAAGATAGTGAAAAACTTGGTTTTTTTTTCTATGTCCTAATCAAATGAACCAAATCTCTATTTATAGACAAAAAAAAATCATGAATTTTGGTAAAAAAAATTAAAAAAATAATAATTTGCAATGAAATAATTGAGTTCAAATTATTAAGATGAAAAAAAATCCATAGACCAATCAGCAACTGCCAAGTGTCACCACTAATCCTATCAGCATCTTCTCTCTCCTGCTCCTGCCGCTCCACTCTCTCCTGTCGGCGCATGTGCCACACGCGCCCCTTTTAGCCATTCACAACGCGCTGCGTGGCCTCTGCTTGCAGAACTTCAACATGTTGAAACATTTCAACATCTCTTTCCTCCACATCATCCTCCAACAAAACTCAACACTCCATTGCATTGGTTCCATGTGTTGAAAGGCACATTCAACATAGCCATTCAACACCATTGTAAATGGTCTTAGTCTAAAGTCTAAACACAACAGTTACAGCCAGGCACATATGGATCATGAGACATTGCTATTTAATAACCATACCCTTTCCGAGTATATCTATGAATGAAACCCTTTTGTACTTTAATCTATGATGATTCACTTGTTCGTGATTATAATGATTGAATAATGATTCCTCAGTGTTAGGGTTTAAGGACAAACAAGAAAATTCAAGGAATAAGAATAAAGTTTGGTTTTTTTAGTGAAAGTATACAAAAACATATTCAAATTATGATTTTACCCATCAAATGATTATTTTGATGGGTTATGTTAACGAGTTCCTCCGAAACATTAGTTAAGAAAGTTTAAAATATAAAATTTGCATTAAAAACATAACTTTTTTACTTTCATAAATTCGAACATTCCTTTAAAAAAATATAAATAAATTCGAACATTCTATTTTTTTATCGTTTTCCAATGCAAAATTTCTATATTAATCTTCTTAACTAGTGGAAGCACTAGTTAACATTTCTCTATTTTGATTGATGAACAAAAATAGAATCGTTTAGTACAACTTTATTATGAATATAACTAAATAGAGAACAGTAATAGAGAGAAGGAGAAGAAGAAGAGAATAATCAGAAATATTCTTATTACTGATCTGTATCTGAATGTTACAATGTGCTCTATTTATAGAGAAATTGAGTAGCTTATGAACCAAGCCTAATAACTTAGTGGTATGACCCATTAACCTATTTACTATTTGGATATCCACTAATAATATTTATAACACTCCCCCTTGGATGTCCATTGAGGATATGCCTCATTAAAACCTTACTACAATATAACCCAGTGGGAAAAAGATTCTAGTGAAGGAAAAAGAGTACAATATCCTTTTGAGTGTGAACTGCCTCATTAAAAACCTTACCAGGAAAACCCAATGAGATAAAACCTTGGTGAAGGGAAAAAGAGTGCAGAACATGTTTATTTCTCCCCCTCATGAAGACAAATATCTCTTAGACGACGAAGACCAATTCTTAGTACAAGTTTCTCAAAAACTTTACTTGGGAGTGACTTTGTGAAAACATCTGCGAGATTATCACACAAACGAACTTGTTGAATGCTGATATCACCATTCTTCTGAAGATCATGAGTGAAAAAGAATTTTCGAGAAATATGTTTTGTTCAGTCTCCTTTAATGTATCCTTCTTTCAACTGAGTGATGCATGCCGTATTATCTTCGTAAATTATTGTTGCATCCATTCTTCCGGAGGTTAAACCATAATTCTTTTGTATGTGTTGAATCATGGATCTTAACCCACATTCTCTACTTGCCTCATGTAATGCTAAAAGTTCCGCATGATTTGATGATGTTGCTGCTATTGTTTGTTTCATAGATCTCCATGAAATTGCTGTATCTCCACTTGTAAACAAATAACCTGTTTGTGATCTTCCGTGATGAGGATTTGACAAATAACCTGCATCTGCATAACCAATTAATTTTAGTTTGGGTACTTTGGGATAAAACAAACTCATATTCATTGTACCTCGAAGATAACGAAGTACATGCTTGACCCCATTCCAATGTCTTTGTGTAGGTGAAGAACTATATCTTGATAATAGGTTGACATCAAATGATATATCTGGACGCGTATAATTAGCAAGGTACATTAATGCTCCTATTGCACTAAGATATGGTACTTCAGGACCAAGTAGTTCTTCACCTTCTTCTTGAGGTCTGAAAAGATCTTTCTCCACATCTAGTGATCTAACAACCATTGGGGTAGGCAATGGATGCGATTTGTCCATGTAGAAACATTTCAACACTTTTGTTATTTAAGTTTCTTGATGCATAAAATTTCCATTATTTAAATGTTCGATTTTCAATCCGAGACAAAACTTTGTCTTTCCCAAGTCTTTCATTTCAAATTCTTTCTTTAGGCAATCTATGGCTTTTGGAAGCTCTTCGGGAGTTCCAATAATGTTTATGTCATCAACATAGACAACAATTATAGCAAATACATTTCCAGATTTTTTCATAAAAATATATAGACAAGCAAAGTCATTTTTGTATCCCTCTTTTAGCAAATATTCACTGAGGCGATTATACCACATGCGTCCCGATTGTTTTAGCCCATAGAGAGACTTATTTAATTTTATGGAGTAGTCTTCCCTAGATTCTGAACTATTTGCATCAGGCAAGTTAAATCCTTCAGGGATCTTCATGTAGATGTCACAATCAAGTGAGCCATACAGGTAGGCAGTAACCACATCCATCATGTGCAAATTTATTCCTTCATGAGCTATAAGACTAATTAAGTATTTAAAAGTTGTTGCATCAACTACAGGTGAATATGTCTCATTAAAGTCAATCCCAGGTCTTTGCGAAAATCCTTGAGCAACGAGTCTTGCTTTATATCTTGCAATTTCACCACTCTCATTACATTTTCGCACAAACACCCATTTATACCCAGCTGGTTTCACTCCTTTAGGTGTTCGGGCGATAGGTCCAAAGACTTTTCTCTTGTTGAGCAAGTTTAATTCTGCTTCAATTGCATCTTTCCATTTTGGCCAGTTCTCGCTTTGTCTAGAATCTTTAATAGACCTTGGTTCACGATCCTCGTTATCATTTATCACATTTAGCGCTATATTATATGCAAAAATATCATCAACGTTGACTTTATGTCGGTTCCATTGTATTCCATTAGTGACATCTCTTGATTTTCATGTATTTTAGGTACCTGGTCAGCTTCTTCTGGAACTGAAATATTGATTATGTCAGAAGGCTCTTTTAAAGTTTCTATATTCTCGTTTAAGTCATATTTTCTTTTAGCTCCTTCTCTTGCTCGAGGATTTTTATCTTTGGAACCGACTGGTCTGCCACGCTTCATCCTGGGTTGAGACTCGTTAGCAATATGAGATAGTCCAACAAGAACATCCATTTTTATTATAGCATTAGCAGCTGGTATGTATGATTTAGTCACACTTTTAGGATTAGTGAATGCATTTGGCAATTGGTTTGCTAAACTTTGCAAATGAATTATCTTTTGAACTTCAAGTTCACATTGTTTAGTTCGAGGATCAAGATGAGACAATGAAAGTTCATTCCAACTGATCTCCTTTTTTAGCTGCATTTTCTCTCCCCCTAATGTTGGAAAATTTGATTCATCAAAGTGACAATCAGCAAATCGAGCTGTAAATAAATCTCCTGTCGTAGGTTCGAGATACTTTATAATAGATGAAGATTCATATCCAACATATATTCCCAACCTTCTTTGAGGACCCATCTTAGTGCGTTGTGGTGGAGAAATTGGAACAAACACCGCACATCCAAATATTCGTAGATGAGAAATATTAGGTTCTTGACCAAAAACTAATTTCAAAGGGGAAGAGTCATGATAACTGGTTGGCCTGATGCGAATCAATATTGCAGCATGCAGAATTGCATGTCCCTAAGTGGAAATTGGGAGTTTGCATCTCATGAGAAGTGGTCTTGCAATTAACTTTATACGCTTAATAAATGATTCTGCTAGTCCATTTTGTGTATGAACATGTGCTACATGATGTTCAATTTCAATTCCAATGGACATGCAATAATCATTGAATGCTTGAGATGAAAACTCAGAAGCATGATTAAGACGTATTTTCTTTACAGGATAATCAGATAAGTGAGCTCTTATTCTAATTAATTGAGCTAGCAATCTCGCAAACGCATGGTTGCGAGTTGACAATAAACAAACATGTGATCATCTTGTTGATGCATCGATTAAAACCATAAAATATCTAAATGGTCCGCACGGTGGGTGTATTGGCCCACAAATATCACCATGTATACGTTCTAAAAAATTTAGAGATTCATTTCCAATTTTTGTTGGTGATGGTTGAGTTATTAACTTCCCTTGTGAACAAGAAGTGCATGAGAATTTATTAGATTGAAGAATCTCCCGACTCTTCAATTGATGACCACATGAATTTTCAATTATTTTTCGCATCATTATAGATCCGAGATGACCCAACCGTTCATGCCAAACCACAAATTTATCATGATTTGTAAACTTCAGATTTACAATTACATTTGCTTCAATTGTACTAATGTAAGTGTAGTTCAATCCCGAGGAAAAAGCAGGTAGTTTTTCCAATACACATGTTTTATCTAAGTCATGTTTTGTGATACAAAGATATTCAACACTTTCTTTGTTTCTTGTTTCGAGATGATATCCATTTAGGCGAATATCTTTGAAACTTAATAAATTTTTATGGGACTTAGGTGAGTACAACGCATTCTCAATAAATAATTTTGTCCCTCCAAATAATGATATATTAGCTCTTCCAGAGCCTTCAATTATTTTTGTAGTACCAGATATGATATTAACGTTTGATTTTCCTTTTAATAGGAAAGAAAAATATTTTTCATCTTTGAGAATTGTGTGGGTAGTTGCACTATCAGCGAGACACATTTCTCCATAGCTACTCATTCTTTTGGTTGATTAGAGCGTGCTGATAACGTACTATGAATATAACTAAATAGAGAGCAGTAATAGAGAGAAGGAGAAGAAGAAGAGAATAATCAGAAATATTCTTATTATTGATATGCATCTGAATGTTACAATGTGCTCTATTCATAGAGAAATGAAGTAGCTTATGAACCAAGCCCAATAACCTAGTGGTATGACCCATTAACCTATTTGCTATTTGGACATCCATTAATAATATTTATAACAAACTTGATATTAATCAATTTTTAAAGATATATTAAGAAAAATACTAACGAGTGCCTCCAACCACATTTTAAGGATCTTACATGGTAAGTTTATATAAAAATTTGTGTACTTAATTTGTTGAAAATTAAAGTATTTGACTTTTTTTAAAGAATAATTTCTTAATTTAAAATATTTAAAATCATATCAAAAGTACTCGTTAGCAAGACTCATTGATTAATTCTTGTAAATTGATAGCTTGGCTACAAAAATCAATTTATGTTTATAAAAACAGATTATAACTCGTTCTAACTATTTTATATCGATGCCTAAACATCAAAATATCTAACAAATAACACAATTGTCTCAAAAAGAAAAATACTAAAAACTTGAAGTGTTACGATGTCCACGAGGTGTTAGCTCGGGGAATAGATTCTGACAACTTATTTTTTCTCATGTTTTCTCAAGTGTCCACATTTCTATCTTTAAATCACATTTTTAGTACGAATTGTAAAATGGTTATTTGTGTTGCATCCTTACTTTTTTTAATAAAAAATTATGATTGGTCTAAAACAAATTTCTTTAACGGTGATGACACATTAAAAGGCGAGGATTGAATCGGATGATCAACCAATCGAGAAGGGTTACTTTTATAAAACCTTATGGTATAATCCATTAACAAAAGGTGTTGATGAATCAAACATCAATTTTATTAAGAAACACTCATCGAAACCATTACAACTATATATATAAAAAATAAAAAATAAGTGAGCTCAAAAGTGAATAAAATATGTGATAAAACTGAAGTTGTATCAGCATTGCCTGTGTTTTACAAATTCAAGTATCTTTAATTTATTTTCTGTTGTTGTATAGTTTATTGAATATTTAATTTGTAAAGAGATTTTATATAAAATTAAAAAAGAGAAAAGAAATAGAAAAAAAGAAGAGAGTTTGAACTCCCATGCTGACTAGTAGTTGTTGAATAATCTATGCTGAGTTGCCGACACAGCGTAGACACGTGACACCCTCATCTTTTTCAAAAAATTAATACATAAGAAACCTTAATGCATTTTTCTTTT
Source organism: Medicago arabica (assembly GCA_946800305.1). Taxonomy (NCBI): domain Eukaryota; kingdom Viridiplantae; phylum Streptophyta; class Magnoliopsida; order Fabales; family Fabaceae; genus Medicago; species Medicago arabica. The sequence continues at coordinate 40,950,300 of OX326971.1, read as the reverse complement.
GAGGGACCTACATGCCTTTTTAGTCCTTATTTTCTTTTAAAAATAAACTTTTGACCATCTACTTTAAAAATCGGTCTTTCGATTTTTTTTTCTAATTATTTTTCTTGGGATAAATAATTTTTCTTTTGAATTTTAATATCTCATCTTATTTTTGAATATTTTTAAAGATATTATAAATTTATTTATACAAATATGATATTGAATGTCTATTCCATTAAAATTATGTTTAATAAATGTTGTCATTTCATAAATAAAAAATTAAATGATTGACCATAAATAGTAATAAGTTTCATCAAAGAACAAATGTTCGAGAAAGAAGAATTCGAGTTTAATATTAGATGAAACAATTTTTGGCTAGACTATATTTATTTCAATTCGAATCTAAATTAACCCCGTTAATTTGAATATGCAAAATTCAAAAAATAAATAAATACATTTAAACATAAATAAAAAATTAAAATTAATTAATCAATTAGATTAACTACTATTCCTTCTTCTTGTTACAATGTCTCGTTCGTTTGTTAACGTTCTCTGTCTTCCCGTTACTTCCCTTATACGTCACCGTTTCACTCTTCCCAATTATTCAACTCAATCTCTTTCATTATAAACCCTAATTGCAACACTTTATCACCGTTACCTTCTCCACTTTCAATATTTTACTATTCAATCAATTCAATTTCATCATCTTTGACCCACCATATCCATTTCCACTTCAATCATTGACTTTTTTCTTTTTTAACAATTTCATTCCATTTTTCGCAAGTGGGGTTAATTAACCTTAATTACTCACATTTAGGGGGGTTTCCATTTATAACGTGGTTTTTCCGTGTTTTTTTGATTATTTAACAAATTTTAATCAAATGGGTTTCATAAAGTTTCAAACTTTATATAAATTAATCACTACTTGTTAAATTTCACTTCCTGGGTCTTCTTCAGTTTTTGTTATAATGGATATTACAGAAGTTTCAATCTTGCATCATGTTGGAATTGTTTTGATTTCTCTATGGTTGCTATCTGCATTCGATCGGTGTCATGCTGCTTTTTATTTTGTGGCTTTGATCTATCTTTATCTGGTGAGGATCCATTTTTATTTTTTTTTGGCTTTTGAACGTTTGCATGATATTCATTAATATATGCTATGCTTTTTGATTTTGGATTAATTAGTTTATGGTTTTGATTATTATATGCTTTGGTTTTTTGGTTTTGATGTATTACTTAGTGGTAATTTTTTGTGTTGACCCTTCAATTCTGAGTGAAGGGGGCCTGGTAATCCGAAGTTCAGCCGGTTGTTAAGTAAAGTTTAGCAAGGAAAAATTTGTTCCGCCCAAAAATCGAACTCGAATTAGTTGGTGGTTTTGAAAAAGAAACAATATGAGAGTATTTATTCTGAGTGATTGGATCTGGAATTTGTAGTTTTGAGTTTGTCTGTTTTTTGTCTTATTTATAAAGGGTAAAGAGAAAAAGGGTTGTAACCAAAAAAGGAAAGTAAGGGTAGAGAATATTCTGTTTACTGACTTTGTTCTTTTTCTTTGGAAAGGTTCATGAACGTTATGTTACAAGGCTGAGGAAGAAGTTGCAGTTTGAAGAGAGAAAACAGTCTAATCAAAGAAGGGTAATGATTCTGCTTGTTATTTATGTTATGTATGTTTTAGTTGGAGGGGAAAAATATTAAGGTTCAAGTTGATGAACTGTGGTTCTTCTCAAATGATAACTGTTCATTTTAATTGTTGAAATAGAATCTGAACTTGAGTGGAGATATGAAGTTAAAATTCAAATGTGTTACGTTACCCCTTCATTTTCATGTGTTTTGAATGGATTATTGATTGTTAATAAGGTTTCTATTGATTAAAGGATAAAAGGACTTCTAGTTTATGTTTGTATCAGTAGTGAGTTTTGTAAAATCACGGTGTCATTGCGATTTTGTTGAAGCTTCAAAGTGTAGTTTTTCCCAAAATTGCAGAGCTCACTTCTCACTGTAATTTTTTCAATCTCACCGTGAATGCAAACATGTACTAAGGATTAATGTTCAGATTTTATAGTATCTTTGATTCTTTTTCTTTTATCATCGTCTTGAGAGTTATTGGGGATGTGGTGTTCTAATTGCAGAATATTATGTTATGATGATTTACTAATATAACTTGCATGGTGATGTTTTTTTTTGTGAATTGTAGGTACTTTCTGATTCCGAAACAGTTCGGTGGTTGAACCATGCAGTTGAAAACATATGGCCTATATGTATGGAACAGATTGCATCTCAGAATATTTTACTCCCTATCATACCTTGGTTCTTAGAGAAGTACAAACCTTGGACTGCTGTATGATTCATATACCTTTCAGTTATTTATCTTTGATGGTGCTTGATTAAACCATATGAAGTTCAAACATTTTCTTAATAACTATGTTCAAATGTCATTCCTTTTCCTTTTTGTTCCTTTCATATATTATGGTTTCTTTATCCTTGTGTTTGAGTGTAAAACTTTTCCTTTGATTTTGTGTATGCTCAGATATTAATGTCAAGGTATTATATTTGCAGAAAGAAGCTTCTGTTCAGCACCTATATTTGGGAAGAAACCCGCCTTTGATTACTGATATCAGGGTACTTCGCCAGTGTGATGATGACCACTTGGTATGTAATATTCTAAAGCAGAAGGACACTGTATTGTTCAGCATCAGTGTATTCAACTGAAAATTTCACATTTTACGCTGTGATCAATGCAGGTTCTTGAGTTAGGAATGAATTTTCTCACGGGTGATGATATGAGTGCAATACTTGCTGTGAAACTAAGAAAAAGATTGGGCTTTGGAATGTCAGCAAAGCTGCATATAACTGGCATGCATGTTGAAGGGAAGGTAGGACTGCAAAATTTAAATTTTACCATGACTCATTTGTTGTATATGTTAAAATAAAAATTCTTTTGCTGATTAAGGCCGGATAAGAATTCAAAATATTACTCATGCAGTTCAATTCTTACATAACATTTCAATTATTTTATTTATATTTGTTTTTTCTATAGGTCTTGGTAGGGGTGAAGTTTCTCAAGGAATGGCCTTTTCTTGGTCGTATACGTGTATGCTTTGTGGAGCCTCCATATTTTCAGATGACTGTCAAACCTATTTTTACACATGGGCTTGATGTGACGGAACTTCCAGGAATTGCTGGCTGGCTTGTAAGTGTGTACATGGATTTTATTTGATTTATATAATGCACTTTTAAAAATAAAATTATATTATGCAGCATGAGAATGATTGTTTTCATTCTCTTGAACTAAGTAATTTCTATTTATCTTGACTTTTCCTTGTTTCAGGATAAGCTTCTGTCCATTGCTTTTGAACAGACCCTTGTTGAGGTGAGCAAAGTCTGTTTTGTTTTCATGTTCTCATATTGTTGTTATATTGTATATTTTACATATCTTGGCTTCTTAAGAAAGTACAATGATGTGTTGATAATTTACATGATTTAGAGTTCTTCATGTCTCTTATTCATTTCAAAGTTAGAAACCTGTTATATTTGTAATTGTTTAAATTTGCAGCCCAATATGCTGGTTGTTGATGTTGAGAAATTTGTATCACCAGACAAAGGTAAAATATATTTGTCATGTTTATTCTTAGACTTCCGTTAAATCTTTAGTCGATGAATAAAGCACACTTCCATAACCCTCACTAGAATCCTTATTAAACAAATCTTTGAATGAAATATAATTATAACCTATGCTTGACATAATTGTTACAATTTTTATTATTAAATACTCATCTTTCCATAAATCTTATTGTTATAGAGCCTTGGTTTAAAGTAGATGAGAAGGAACCTGTTGCTTATGCAAAAATAGAAATTGTTGAGGCAGCTGAAATGAAGCCATCAGATCTAAATGGTTGTTATCCCTTTCTCTGCGATGATATTTTTGTCATTCTCTTCTTTACTATATTTTGTTTTGTGAATAACAAATTATAGTATATTTCAGGATTAGCCGATCCTTATGTGAAAGGTCATATGGGAGGATATAGATTCAGGACGAAGGTACAAAAGAAAACACTTTCTCCAAAATGGCAAGAGGAATTTAGAATTCCCATCATAACATGGGATTCTAACAATGTGCTGGTTATTGAAGTTCGTGACAAGGACCATTTCTATGATGACATCCTTGGGTTAGTTCCATCTGTCTGATAATTCCGTCTGTCTGAACATTGAATTTTTGCTTGTGGATTATTGTATAGTTTAATTGGCATACAATGTTAGTGTAAAACAATTTTACACTGATATCCAATGAGAAACTATCATGTTTATATCTCATACTGCTAATTTTAAACTACCCGTACAATAGTGCGTGATGTGGCAAAACAATATATTTTCACTAGATGTCGGTGTAAAATGGTTTACATCGACAGTGTAAATCCTTTTTAATATTCATTTGCTTTGTTTATTTTTTTTATTGAGAATCGACTTCATCTCTAGCTGCCTTTTCTGCTATTATTATGAATTCAATCTTACAATACTTTCTCTTTGTTTCTTATTCAACCTTTTCTCTAACACTTTGGTTGGTTATTGATTGTCTCTGGTATACAATATTCACTGTGTATGACGATTTCCTTCCAATTATTCAATCACTGGGTGTATTCATCAGAACCAATGTTACTCTCTTGCAGGGAGTGTTCTGTGAACATCAATGATTTTAGGGACGGGCAAAAATATGATAAGTGGCTGCCACTACAGAATGTAAAAATGGGGAGGTTGCACTTGCGAATAACAGTTCTTGATGATAAGGAAAAGGTAACCCCCCTCCCCCACCCCACCTCAATTATATTCATTCCTCGCAATATTTATATCCAATAATGTGAAACTTGTATATTAAATAGACTCCTGGGCCTATATGTTCACTCCACATTAGTATAATAGTGCCTCCTACAATCCCTCCTATTTCTATATTGTATTCTCCATTTTCTATACACTTGAAGATTATACCATCTACAACTTTCACATAATAATAATAATTGCATGTTAAATATATCATTAATAGCTAAAAATTTAAAATATTATAACTTCTAGATTCAAGTATATGTTAAAATAATATAAATTCAGATATATGAAATCAAACCCGAACACACCTTTTAACACTCATGATCCGCCCTTAATTCCCAACTAATAAAACAAACACAACAATCATAGTTATCATTTTGATTAGAGCATTATTTTCTACAAAATATTAGTACCAAAAGCTGTGATTTTTATTTTATTTTTAGTACAAGTTTTTCACATATGAAATGTCTTTGCAACACAAAATGAACAAGAGCCAATCGTTTTGGAAATCATTATGTATTAACAGGTATGGAATCATAAATTCATCATCCTTCAAAGACATCTTTGCATTGTTCGAACACATTTCCATTTTCACAGCATTCACTCTAAACATTAAACTAATAAAACATCAATTTTATTTTAGATGTCATCGGAGTTCTTCAAGCAGACAGATAACAAATAAAATATATGTAGCTGGCAAGCCTACAAACATGTGCAGACTTCAGTAGAAGATAAAAGACCATTGACCATAATAATAAATATATTTCCACCACAAACATATGTACTTATAAAGTACATTATATATTGTGAAGTCACGTTACATTAACATACACAATTTGATATACCAATTCATTCCGCTGTCAAGAATGAAATTGACTCGGTAAAAGAGAGAGCATTGGAAATTGACTCCAAGTAAGACTTGCGTTAATTCACAAAATCATTGTCATCATACTTTTATCTTTGAAATTATAAAGTTCTCATATCACAATTTTAAAGAAGTTTGCACAACTACACATCACACAAGCTTTTACACCTAACAATATCTTACAATATCATTGTCTTCAGAAGCCAATTAAACAGGTACATTGTTTCAAACTTGCATACTTTAAATTAATAATAACCTATTTCTTTTCTTCAAAATCAAAAGAAAAGAAAGGAGAATAAAGTGGAACAGAAGGATGAGAAAGAAGAAAACTCGATTTTCAGAAACAAAAAGACGATACAATCAAAATATATCTTCTCACTTCACTTGCGTATTTTAAATTATCTTATGCTGCATTTAAATGTTGAAAATTAATTACATTGTTATCTATATGCTTAAACTTTATTGTCATTGACTTATGCTATTTCAATATTTCAATTGTACAAAATAACTATATATTTAGAATGAAAATAAAATGGATCAACACACACACAACCCACGGGTTACACTCTAGTTATAGAAGATGAAAATGAAAACAGTTCTCTAGTCTCCACGTAGCGCCACAAGTTGCTCCTTTGTTATTTGATCTGTTGTTGATGTTTGATTTGAATTTTGAATTATGTTTACAGGAAGCTGATACTACATGTGACCAAGAGACAATAGACATTGAAGAAAGAAAAGATTCTTTTGCAAATGAAACCACCAACAAAGGTTCCTTCTCATCCGTTTCATCTGGAAAGTCTCCAAAATTGGCAGATAACTATGAGCCAATAAAAATTGAAGGCCAAGAGAAGACAGGTGTTTGGGTACATCAGCCAGGAAGCGAAGTTCCCCAAATGTGGGAACCAAGAAAAGGCAAGAGTCGACGCCTCGACACAGAAATTCAGAGGGAGCCTAACGATATATCTGGCTGTAACTCAACTGTATCTGGATCCTTGAACAATGACAGCAGCAGTCCCGATGATAATGCTGAAGATAAACATCGAATGAAAACTGTTAGGAAAGGCCTGCACAAAATCGGTTCTGTATTTCGTAGGAGTCGGAAAATGGACGATAATTCAAGTCCTATTGCACCGGACTTTCCATCTCCACGTGATAACATTAGGTCAGTAAATGCTTCTAAAGGGGTTGGCGTGAAGTTTGTTATGGATGATAACATTGCTGGCTTTCCGACTGGTAAGATTCAAGTAGAAGGTGGATCAACGGAAGGGAGTGGTCCTGATAGCCCGGCAAAGAGAGACGTCAAGGACATGGCGAAGAATATTTTCAAACATGCGGAAAAATCGGCTCGCAGCTTAAAGCACGTTCTTTCTCGTAAATCAAGGAAATCGAAAGGTGATTCAGCAACAACATTTGATGAAAGAGAAAATGAATCTGACTCATCTGATGATGAATCTCTCTCAGTTCAGTCCCCAATGGATCAAAGAACTAAAGTTGTTTCACAGGCCATTCCTCCATGTAACATTGGTTCCCCCAAATCCGATGTGAATGAGGTTCACAATGTTCCATCCAACACCACTGTGGTCAACAAGGAGCCTGAAAAGGCATTCTCCCCTGAAAGGTCTTATGAAAATTTTGTTATGTCTGGCGAACATGATAAAGAAAAAATGGTGGCAGATAAAAGGGTTGTCAGCAGTATAGCAGAGTGAAGAATATGTTTGCAAGTGAACAGCAGCATTCTATAGTGCTATGAAAATCGGACAGATACCAGGCACGCTCCTGACATATAAACACTTGTAAGAATTTGAGTAAATGGAAATGATTGAATGTAGCTGCATGCATCAGGGTTGGTATCGGACATAGTGCAACTTTCAAATATGAATTGTCGGTGCTACATAGTTATACAGTAGTGTACAGTTTTTCAAGTTGATGTTTTTGTTGTATGTTATGCTATATTTTGGTTACATCTAGAGTACTTTTTAGTGATAGGTCTTGTTTTCATAAACAAGTTTATGCCACTAAGTGCTGTTGGTGTTGTACTTTTTCAGCTCAGAGGTTTGTACTTTGTAAGCATGTAAATACTTTTTACGTATACAAAAGAGAGAAAAAGAGATTTGTTTTTGTCCTCAAGTAACCAATATTTGAATGGTGCAACTGTCACTTTCAAGTTTTATGCACTTGTGATTATGTGTAGGACATGATCTTTTTTCACCATAAAAAGAAAAGTGTAGGACACTAGATTTTTGCCATAAAAAGAAAAGTGTAGGACACGAGAACACATGCTGTGGTCGGGCTTTATAATTGTCAAATTTGATTTTTTTTGAAAGATATGTTTCATATTTTAAAGTATTTGATGATATTAGATTAAAATAAATGTACACTTAGTTTTTTATTGAACTTGCTTCCAAATAAAAATATTTAAACATAAATTATTTTACTTTAAATTTATAATGAAATCAATTGTGAGATCTATCATGTGAACATCTCATTCATACATAACTATTATGAACTAAAAAATAAAAACGAACATCTCATTCATACATAACTGTTATGAACTAAAAAATCAAAACGGAATAAGTGAATTGATATTGTAAAATAGTGAAAGATGAGATTGTTATTAATTCAAGTGGTATTAACTTTAATTTTACAATTATTCTTGGATACTTCAGATATGGATGTAACTTGATTTCAAATGAGATAGAAGATTTAATTATGTGATTTCTTGAGTCGAAGTAGCAAATTAAAGGGGAAACATGAATTAGATTAAGAAGATGAAGAAACTATTATAACTGTTCGAAACAATTTTTTTTGAATTTGTCTCAAAAGTGACATTATGCAGTCCGTGGCAGTGCACCCACATCATAGCATTCCCACAAGCTAGTTGCTTCACCTTCATATACTTCTAGCATTAGACATGTCCAACCGGACAAGGATGAAAGAAATTCTTCCTCTGCATTTCTGAGACAGCACACATAGCTAGCTCTATTTGACAGACGATGGAACCTGGCGTCAACGTTGCATTTCAAACGATCCTGCAATGCGAGTACTGTTGCTAGGCTGAACCGTATGTTCTGAATTATTGATGTTGCAATGCCGTTGGGCTTCATGTGTGCCGTATTACATATCTGGATTGCATCAGACTGTTTTTGGTTCCAAACACAAATGTTTCTATTATAACCCTATTCGGGTTTGTCTAACATGTGCAACATTGCACGTGTTAAAGCAACAAATATTAGTAATTTTTTTTTTTTAAAACAATTATTTATTCAAAAGTTTTATGTTTAATATTAAATGTACAAGTTTCAATACAAAATTCATATTTTAAACTTTTTAACATGTACAAATTTGCATATGATAGAAAAACCCTATTTCTAATACCCCATATAATCATCATCACCCTAGTCACAGAGACATCCACCTCACGTGAGCAAATATCCAACAAGATAGCTCCCACCAATGGTAATACAAGTGAATGAAGACCAGCCTCTAACCAACATTGCAAACTCACTTGGCACTGGAAAAATATGTGCCATTCATCCTACATTGTTTCATTACACAATTCACGGGGCAAGGTACATGGCGTTTGGCCAGTTTTACACAAGTTGGTAAACAACCCCCAGACAATCCTCCAAATCAGATTACGAGCCTTGGGAGGTACTTCAGCATGCCAAATGCTACCCCAATCACCTTCAACACAGAACTTATCAACTCCCTTCAAGTTTATCATCATAAAATTGTACCCTAATTGAACCGAATAAATACCGCTCCTCTCGTCGGTCTACATCCACTTCAACATTAGGAATAAGCGGAACCAAGAGGATATTTTGAGCGACATGAAGAGAGAACAAATTTTGCATCTTTACCACATCCCACCTCCTTTATCAGGGCACCATAAGATCACTTACAACCGTATCATAAACTCCATGAGGTTGTGGTGCTTGCGTCCAAGCTGAGCCCTCCACACGTAGCCAAAGATCTTTCATCACTCTTATCTTAGACCCATCTCTGATTCTCCATCTACAACCATGAACATGAATATGACAAGATGACCAAATACTACGTCATGAGTAACTATGATTATGATCGAGATTAGACACAAGAAAGGCCAGGTGAGGAAAATACATTGCTTTAAGTAACCTGGCCACAAAGACTATCCGGATTACTCATGATGTTCCACCATTGCTTAGCTAACATGGCAGAATTGAACACCTTAAGATCCCTAAATCCCATTCCTCCTCTAGATTTGGAACAAGTTATTCTATCTTGAGCACTGAAAAGCTTTGTAACGATTACCTCCTCCCCACCAAAAAACATTCAACACTATTTTAACAAGTTATTGGTTATAAAATGCACATTAAAAAAATCACCACAAACATCATATTATTCAATTGTTAACAGAATCCAAAATCTTATCAAAAGAAACAGTAACGTCTCTAGAAACAACAATACATCTAACAATTGGTCTCCACATCCCCATCCTAGGAACAAATCCCATCCTAACCATACTCCTAACACCCCAATCAACTTCCTCAACCAACCCTTCTCTACAAAACCCCAAAACTAAACCCTTAAAAGAATCATAACTCACCACAAAACCCTTCAAAACCATCTTTTCAACAACCCCTTTAGCCTCCACAAATCTCTTCAAATCAATCAAACCATACAATACATGTTGATAAGAACTCTCATTAGGATAACACCCATTCCTCATCATCACATCTTCCAAAACCCTAACCCCTTCATCAACTCTCCCATTTCTCACCAACCCATGTATCAAAACATTGTAAACAACAACATCAACAACAATCCCTTCCTCTTTCATCCTCTCCAACAATCCAAAACCATCATCCACCCTCCCTTTCTCACACAACCCATTCATAATCGTAGCAAAAGTCCTCTCATTTCTCTTCAAACCCATCTTAGGAAATTCATCAAACACCTTAAACGCACTTTCCAACTCCCCTTTTTTACATAACCCTTTAATCATAATATTAAGACAACACGCGTCGATTTCGATCCCTAGCTTCAACACAGAAGCATAGAGATCGAAAACGACGTCATATAATTTACTATTAACAAGTACATTAAGTACAAAGTTAAAAGTCTTGATACTAGGCCATGTACCGTAGTTCGGCATTTCATTTAACAATTGAATAGCTTTATCAACGCAATGTGCTTTATGAGCATAGATTTTTATCACATTGAAGAAGAAATCTTCAGTGAAAGAGTAGGGTTTAGGGAGGGTTTTAAGAAGAGTGTCAATGTAGGTGAAGTTATGGGATTGTGTGAATTTGGTGATGAGGGAGATACAAAAGGGTTGAGTTGGGTTGTAGTCTTTGCGTGAAGAGTAGAGATGGAAAATTGTTAAGGAGAGAGATGGGTTTGTTAGAGAGTTTGTTAAGGTTGTTGCTTCTTTTGAGGTTAGCCAATCTTTGTGGTGGAAACGTTGGAGAATGAGGTTGTCTTTGTTGTTTATGTTTTGTTTTGGATTTGAATTTGGTGAAGAAGAGAAGAGTGGTGATGGGTTTTGGGTTTTGTGGGAGGTTAGAGGAGGAAGGAGAGAACGGATTCGGGAAAACATGGTTGTATTTTGGACCATAATTTCTGTTTCCGATTGTTGAGATAATCTTGACGATGTGACTGCAGTGAATTCACTGCTTAGGAACTAAATTGACTGCGGCATCTCAAAATTGTTGTTGATGAAAAAAGCTTATTTGAATAAGTTAACTAATCAACTTTCCTTTAAAAAAAAAAGGTTGATTAACGAATTTAAATAAACAATAACTTGATGTATTTTTTACTTTTTATCTTTACATTCAATCGCAATAATAATTCATTAAATTGAGTAGAATTGCAATAGACAACAAAATTCTTTTTCAATAAATTAAATATTGCAACATTTAGTCCCACATCAACAAAGTGAAATAATAATAATTCGAGTATGACCCTGTTTATAACATCAAAATGTCTTAACAAAGTGAAAATGGTTGTGTTGTGAACATGTTTACATGTTTGTTTGTAAATATACTAGCACAATTTCATTTTTACAATGGAATGATTAGTAACTTCAAGGGGGAAAATTCAAATAGTCTTTATTTGCAGGGACGAAAGACCTATTTAAACAATAACTCCATAGATTAAAAAAAGTGACGAAGTTCTAGTAAAAAGGATTGCGGAAATAAATTGGTAGTTACTCTAAATCAAATTAAGTGTTTTTATTTGTTCATTTCCTTCAAAAATTTTTTTTGGTTTCCATAGATCTCAAATTTTGTTTTTAATTCATTATTTAGCTTTTATTCCTTGCAATTTTTTTTTTTTTTAGTTAAGTAGAGTAACGGCTAGAGCTCACACATTTTAAATGTGGAGAAAACAGGGTGTTTGGAGTCTGAACCCCAACTCCTGCATATAACATGCAATATTCCTACCAATTGAGCTAAACTCACAAGAATAACTATATTTAACCTAAATTATTTTTTTACACAATAAACAAGAGTGAAGACCCAATTTAGTTCCTCATAATAATTTTTTCGTGTACCGATTCAATGTCCAATAATTTTTTTTTTCCTCTATATTAAATGATATGATAGACAATTTTTTTAAATTTTTTTTCCTAATATAATAAGGATAGATTAATTTATCCGCAGTATGAAAATAATAAAGACTAAATTGATTTAAAAAATTACTTGAGGGGACTAAACTTGGCTGGAAAAAAATTCTTAGATATTGAATTCAATCTTCACCCGTTCCTTTTTTTTCACGGCTTCACTAGTTACACGCAAGAGCCTTTAAATTTGGTAACTTTATCTTTATCTCTCTTCTAATCGATCAATATATCTATCAATTAAAATCATAAAAACTCAATAATACGGATCTGAATTCCTTGTTGTAAATATATCCTGTTACACATTGTAATGGATCTCACCCATAGATTTGAGATTGAACGGTTCAGATTTCAAACACAGTTTTACACTGTAAAGTGATTTCAGCCACCTATTTGAAATCGGACGGCTCAAATTAGTTACAACACCTTGTTGTAACTTTGGGGAATCCAGATACGTGTTGCTTCTTGGTCACATAGTAATTTATTTTTAATTTTGAAAAAGAAATTGATTTAGAAAGCTTTAATGGTAGTTATGACTTAGATTTGTGGTGTAATGCCGTGTAATTAAAGATTTTTGGGTTTGGAGGGGAAGATGATGACGAATATTGTTGTGTTTTTGGGTCTAGAATGATGGTATTTATATATATATATTCTTTTTGATAAAAAAAGTTTGATGAAATTTTTAGGAAGGACTAATTAGATAAATATGAATCAAATGAGTGATAGTTTGGCTATTTCAAAAAATTCAAAATCAAATTGATCCAAGTGTACAAATTGAAGGACCAACCAACTATTCATGCATCCTTTATGAAATACATTTTTGCAAAATGCCTATTAAATTAAATAATTAGTAGTTTAACCCTGAAGCAAATCTTGTTTTCATCCTTATTCCTTGTCTTATTCAACGACATATCTAGAAACAATAATTCCCTCTATCTCTATGTTACATCTATGACTATGTATGTATATACTCACAAGAATGCAGCTATCTATACATAATGTGTTTTATCTAGTTCCTAAAATCATTCTATAGAATGTTAAAACATTAAATACTATTATATATTTTCATTTTTCTTTACAAAAAACAAGCACAAGAATCATGCTGCATATGAGATCAAGGTCTATGCTTCTTCTTCTTGACTGAGAGAAGTGGTTGAATTTGCAAGTGTCTTTTGAATGCCTCATTGAAAAGGATACGAGCATGGAAGGCTTTAATAATTGGTAGCCATGCCAAAATAGCTATAGGTGCAAAAAGTACTATTCCCATTCCATAGTCAAATTCTCTAGCAAGTGCACGTGTAAAGTGCCATAATCCTGTATGCTCTATTTTTGGCCTTGCAGCTTGTGCAATCTAAATCACCAAAAGTATTTACTTGGATTAAGTCTAGGATTAAAACTTATAAAGCACGAACACAAACATAGACACCAGACACAACATGGACACCGACACTGATAATAATTTAAGAAAATAATATAATTCAGTGTAATCATATGTGTGGTGTCAGACACCAACACGTGTTTGACATTGGAACACATCTAATTTGAGGAGTCTCCATGCTTCATTAGGTTAAAAGCAAGATTTAGGTTATCTGTAGTCGCAATGTCACATATTCACTATAGTAGGTAAATCCAAACCTTTTGGTAATGATCAGATTGTTCATACGAGTGTCTGATCCTTACCAGACGGTTCTGATTGACCGACTGTAGTGACTGTGTGATATTTCGAATGCAGGGAATCCATTTTCGAAAAATGTAAAAAGACGGTTGCGAAAGATTGTTACCTGTATCAGTCCCCATGCAGTTGGCATGAATGCCATACAGCAAACAAAAAGGTCTGACATTGACAGCTGACATATGATTGAAAGAGTTATGATGAGGGCCACAACAGCAACAAATAGGATTGCTTTGAAAAATCTGAATCCAAGTTGATAATTAGCACTAAGTAGGTTCCTTCCTATGTTGACAGCCTGCATGGACATGTTTATGTTATTAACATGCAAGAGTACATCATATACTTTTTACTAGCTATTTTATTTGAACAAGTAAAATTTGACAACTTTTGCGATAACTTTTTAAGTGGTTTACGTAGTTGCAAAAGTTGTTGAACTACGTTATCCACTTCAAAAAAGTTGTTGCAAAAATTGTCTAAATTTAGCTGTACAAGAATCATTTTTCCTTTTACGTGACACATTATTTGGTGACTGACTAAGTTTATATTAAATTTTCCGAATCAAAAAAGGCTTAAAAGAGAGAACTTACCTTCACCAAGACGAAAATTCCAAAAATCACAAGCCATGAAAAGACATAAACCAGCAAGTTTTTGCTTTGCTGAGTAATGTCAAGGTGATAGACCAAACCATACTGATAGATGAAAAAACGAAGCGAAAGCAATATTTCAGCAAACCTCGAACCAAGACTTGAACGTCGAAGATGAGTTTGTTCGTCATACCACCAAGAGTGCCAACTTTTATCCTGATGTATTCCCAATCCACCCTGTTGTCTGATCCATTTATTCCACTCTTTCCAATCATCTACCGCCTTTGTCCAACTGAAGCCGGCAGGGTTGAAAAGAAAAGGCGCGCACAACCAAGTCAAAGACATGAACCAAATCGCGTAAGTTATCAACACATAAGTCATGTTACTTTGATAAGATTTTCTGAACATGTTATAAACAACCAAAAGCAGCATTAGCTCGAACGCCTTTACAAAGTGACTTCTCGAGTATAATCTATAGTTTTCAGTGAAGCTAGCGTGGAAGACAACTTTGCGTCCTGTCGGTCTGTATTTCGCGCCTCCGTGCAAAATTGTTCTGCCATAGTAATGTGTTTTTGTTCCAAGGGAGAATGTGAAGAAAACAGCTGCAAGCTGTAACTGCATGAGGATAAAATCTTTGATGGCTGTTAGGAAACCTCTCTCAAGGCCTATTTCCATCATCATCGGTAAGCCTGTTAGAAGTCCAAGTTGAATGAATGATTGAGAAGCAAGAGCTGTTTCTAAGGACTGTACATTCTTGATTCTTGCTTCAATGATGAGTGCTCTCTCCAAGCCACTAAGAACAAGGTATAACTGTCCGTAGAGAAATACATATATTCCTATTACTGATATCTGTGGAGAAACTCAATAGGAATTTATATCAGTCGAAATTGATGGTACCGATAATTTATGAATTATCATATGTCGTCCCTAGAGAACCAGGTAACAATATAACTATCTAAGGAAAGGTAGTTAACATATCATGAAAAATGCATGACATTTTCCCCCTAAACCATTATGTGTACAACATTTTATAGTACATATGAGGCCTTTTTAGATTAACTTATTTGAGCTTATCTACTGGGGCTTATATGATTAGTTAACATATAAGTGCTTTTCATATTAACTTATGGAAACAATTTATGACATGTTTATAAGCATTAATATGAAAAGCACTTATAACTTATATGAAAACAATTTGACTTTATTTTATCTATTGTTATAGAAATAGCTTATAGATAAGCGCTTATATGATAAAAGCTTATGATATAAGCGCTTATTAAACTGTTTATCCAACCTAGCTATGGTGAACTTTGTTTGCTTTAGCCTTTAGTGAATGCATTTCATCAACTTCATAATATGATATCATCAGGCTTAACCTAAGGTGCAAGTTATGGAAAATGCAAGATGATAACCCCCCACCCTAAGCTATACATGTCATACTCCTCTTCATATAAGCAACAACGTAGTGAAATATAATAAAGAGAAGAATATTATGGTTATGTGAAATTACCAAGCTGCTGAAGTAAAATCCAATTGTAGTGAAATAACAAGATAGCATCCTGAAAAAATCGAATTGTCTTGCAAGGCGGAATATGTCACGGCTTATAGTTTGTTCACTGTTTCCGTTGGCTACCTTAGCTTCAAATTTTGAGATCGAGTTTAGACTTACATCGCGACCTTTGCCAATTTGCAAGTATTCATGATATGTAATACACCCCCTTCTTAAAGTAGAATTAAATCCTGCATTAGATAATAAACATGTATTTATCTATATCGTTAACAATCAACATGTGGTTAGAAATAATACTATGTTGTTAAAGTCCTTGAACTTATACCAGCAAAAACGTCTTCACTCAAATTAATTGTTTTAGACGCTTTGCTTATTCCTCCTCTTGTAATATGAAAAACTCTGTCAAATACATCTGGATGGCCATAGTGGAACCGCACCCTGAGTGAGAGAATGCATTAGTGTTAGAATCATAGATTAGGAACTGAATTAACAAATCATATCAATTAGTTATTCCTTGATATGAGAAAAGTTACTCCTTGTTTATACATACAACTAGCAAGAATCAAGAAAGTGATCATTTCAGAATTATGTTAGGTCTTCTAAAACCCTTAAGCCACATAATGAACATTTACTTCCTGTCGTTGCTTACTTTCTTAGAGTGTCATTTTGCAGTTATTACCTGAGAGGATTAGCCAGAAGCCTCTGACCAATTGTGACAAAGCTGGTCTCCTGATATGACATGAACCATGCAAGAGAAGACACACTGCAGTTGAAAGAATGGAAGATACCATGTCAATCTACTTAACATCTCCAATTCTGTTAACATTTACGAGTACAAAAATGATATTTTGACAGCAAATTTCAATAATAATTTGGATGGTTAGTGCATCCTATAGCATGCCATACTTTCTTAAACTTAGACCATGTTCATATATTCAAGGAACATATGATTCATTCACATTGTGCATATAATATGTTACATAATATGAATGTTTATAACTATAAGGAATCTTGCTCAGTTTTCCCATTTTGTCACTGTAATAAGGTCATTTTAATTTATTGGAATTAAGAGGACTAACCTTCCTGTGAAAATATGTTCTCTTAAACCAAGTATTGTAGGAGGCCTCCGTCCTTGGCGCTTAAGAAATTCTTGGAGAAGGTTTCTCATTTTTAGAGCTTCTTCCAAGTAATTATCCTGAAACAAAGATAATCATAAGAGTATAATAGAAATTGTCAAGGTTTATATACAATGATAGTAATTAGTTAATTTGTAAAGGAAAAGGTAAAGAGAAATTAATATACTTGGTTCATATCAATTGTTTGGAGGGCTTCGCCACGAGTGTATATTATTGCATTGTTTTGATTTTCAGGCTTCCCTTCTCCAAGTTGTGGTGGACCTGGAAGTTTTATTTGATATACTGTCTGTAAAGAAAATTAAGAATATTAAGTTATATCATATAATTTCATTATTGCAGTAAAAAATTGGCTTCTGACATCTACATCTGTAACTTTATTACAAACGTAATTTCTGTCGAGGCAGACAACTTTTTGCAGAGTGATTGTGATTAGCATAATCTATTGTATATAATTTCTGCTTACAACTCATGATGCTACTGTTTTAGTTAAGTGACATTCTAACCTATTAAAATATGAAAACCAACTTATAAATACTTTCCTTAAATGGTAAACAAAATTATTCTGAGATAATCAATATTTCCAAGACTAATTCTTGTGATGTTGTAAAAAAATACCTGCTCAAAACCATTGACAGCTTTAACCAGTTTAGAATAATAAACTTTGTGAGGTCTACCCTGCATTATCTCCTCCTTTTCCTCAACATAAGCTACACGAAGAGACGGATACCTGCAGGAAATACAAGCATGCATTGGTTGGTTATTGTCTCCAATTATTTAATTTCATGAAGCTAGATATTTTTCACCGGAGTTAAAACCCACCTTATCATTAAGTCAATTGTATCTTTATAACGCGGATCATTCATAGACTTTTGTAATGCAAATGATTGACATGAAATGACATAGGTGTATTTCATGTCTGCTAGTGCTTCTAGACGGGCAAATAACGCACGGTTACCCTTTTCAGCCGTCTCATAACCTTCAAGAATATCTGCATTAAAAAGTTCAACTTTAATCATGACTGTTTTAAAAGTATGTAAGTTTCTGTGTTTGGTTTGCAATATAACAAGTCTTACACCGACACTGTATCAAAATGAAACTCTTTATTTTTGTTGAATTTGATTGCACAACCTAGTATCATTTATACTTTGTTACTAACCTTCATCTTCTGCCATGTCAAGAAATGCTTGTAATTTTAACGCTTCGGTGTAGTACATCATCCCTCTAACTGTTACAAATATGATTTCAATGATCACAAAAATGCTTTCAAATTCAATGAACGTCTAATTTAGAAAATAATACAAAAACCGAACCTGTTCTTCCTAGTGTCTGTCCCCGGAATGAAGCCCACAGTCTAAGCTCTTCTGATTTGTTTTCATCTTCTAAACTCCTACGGTCTTCGCAACACATACGTTCCAAAAAGTTTTTCCATTCATCTGTTTAAATTTATATGACAAGCTATGAGACGAGTTCAAATAGAATGTTTTAAGTTAAATATAAGAAAATTCTTATTTGTAACAACCTGGATAGATCTTTTGCATGTAAAAGATGATGGAGTCCTCCTCTCTTTCTGAACCAAGCTCCTTCATTGAAAAGTTGATGTCCTCCATGTAGTGCGGGGTTATAACACTGTCGATCATGCTATGTATCAGAGTTCTGTGATCGAACTATAGAAATATAATAATGTTCACTGAATACTTATTTGAAAGTAAATTGTCTTTATGTTAGTTATCACGGAAAGGTTTGCTTCTTAGTTTGATATGTCATCAATGAATAATGAAGTTATCATTCAATTACCTAAATGGCACCATACTATGTACTTTTGGTGCATCTGGCATATCTGTAAAGAGAGAAGTAGCAAAGAATGATATGCGCCGACGAGCATCTAAGTTTGCTGGTATGTCCATTGCAGTCTCCTTGACGGTAACTAATAAATGAAATCGCTTGATCTGTCATAAACAGGTTTGATTATTCAAGAAGTTATTTTTCAATATTATATGTCGCGGAAGTTGTCTAAATTTGGAGAAAGAAAAGTAAGAATCATTGAAGAGAAAATACTACCTGTTCCATCAAAGGGCCTTCTGGCAAGGGAAAATGGACACAACTTTCATTGGAAAATGGAAAGGATTCACTATCAATTTCCTCAGTGGCAAATAGTTGATTATCATCTCTAAAATAGACAAAGCCACATTCATTTTCTTCGGGGAAGTGTGATGTATCCAATGTTCTGTACAGATTAAGTGAGAAAATTAAATTTTGTAGCATAGTAATGATGTAAGGACAACAAATTCTCGAGCATAAATACCTCGAGTCATCCATCATATCGTTTGTTACTAGTTCAAACATATCGAGTAAAGCTTTCGCAACTCTGTGCCGATTGTCTATACCTCCCTCAATCTTATGGCATTCCAGAACAAAGTAGTTAGGATCAAGTTTCCACTCATATACATTTGTCAGCATAATATTTGTAACAGTTAGTTTAGTTTGAGCTAATAATTACCAGAAGTTCAGCTAGCTCAATGACCTTAACATGGAGAGCTGGGAGAACTTTCATGTTGAAGTTCTTAAGAAGAGTTGTTTCTTCGATACTGTTTTCGATTTCTCTTAGTATATCACGTATAATCCTAAACTTGCACAAGTGACCACCAGATTAGCAGCAAATATCAAAATTTTGTTGAGGATGGGAAGATTTTATACAGAAACATATTTCATTTGATTACCTTTTCTCCTGGCTACCAACAATAAGAATCTCAAGAACAAATTTCAGTGACTGGTAGCACTCTCTTACAGCATAAAACATGTATTTGTCTTTTGTAATTTTTTTGACAAGAGCTTCTTCCTTTCCTTCAAAATCTTTAGCAATGGTCAAAGCTGTAGAAAACTAGAATGTGTAGCAAGAAAAGATCGTTAAGAAATGGAATATGTACGTAAAATGATTCTTGTTCTAGTAAATCAATCTATAAAACTTTGGGTTAAGAGTACGTTACCTTGTTTGCCAAGAGGAAAACAGGCCAAAGAACCTTGCGAGAAAACAATTCTGAAGATACAGGCATCGTCATTAAATCCATTTCTCTGTTGAAAAAAAATAATATCAGATGTTGGAACAAGAAATTAGACATGTAGTTAAGTTACAACGAAAATCACCTGTTACTAATTAAGTCTTCAAGACGAAGATGGCTTATAATTTGATTCCATATTACCACAAATTTAGCAAGAGCATTTTTTTCATCAGGAAGCTGTTAAAAGAAAAGTGGTCAACATAAGTGGAATAAATATAGTTGTGAATAACGTATATTCTGCAATTATGTGTAGTAGTTGTACTCGGACGATTAATCAGACTCGTTAAGTTTAGAGTAGTCTATATATCATAAATATTTTCTACGAATATATTACTATTACTAAACTAGAACAAACCTTTTGAAATATATTGCTAAGGAAACCCTTTCTTCTCTTTTTACCGCGTTTGGAAGATGGCGGATTAAGACAGACATCAAATGCTGCTGGCAAGTTGTCAAATCTACTTCTTAGCATTCCTTGCGTCCTTATCTATTTTCAATGATAAAGGTGAGTGAACCATTTCATTTCTGAGGGAAGATACAAAGAAAGAAGTATTGAAAAAACATAGATTACCTCACCAAGGTGATGCAAAACTCCATAAATTCCACCAACTATTGTACAGAAAACAGAATACCAAATTTGTGTGTCCATAAAATATATCTGGAATAAATGAAGAATTCATGATGTTAATATCTTTACACTATGTAAAAATATATTTGAAATGTCCAACGGTAATGACTAATTGAAAGTGTAAAAATTCTTTACACTGTCAGTGCATATCAATTAAATTCATATCTTAGGACTTCAATATAATGTTAATATCGAAAGTTTAAGACCAAATAAGTGTATGTTACAAAATATTGATGCAGACTTACCATTACCACAGGGCTCCACACCGCCACAATTGCACCAGCATTATTTTTGACTGCAGCACAATCAAACCTTTGTTAGAGATGCTAACTTCTCCATTATATAATGTTTCTAATACAATTAGAAATGCTGCATACCTCTTGGAAAAAGTTCATGCCACTCATACTTTCTTACACCAATTTTCATGATTTGTCTAGTTGGTTTTATGAGTGGTTTTATCTGCATGTTTTGACACGGCATTCGTCATCAAGAGTAAGTTTCTAATTACGAAAATCTAATTAACATCATCTGTAATTAAAGTTCTGTTATTGTTTACCTCAAAACTATAGCTGAACACAAATTTGCATGACAACACCAATATCCAAAACAATGTGTACCTATTTGAAGAAATTCAACATATTTATACAGGTTTCGATTTATATGCCAATGAAACTAAAGTGAACAATCAAAACAAGTCAACAAGATAATAGGATATACTTTATAACGGAAAGCTGATCTTCTTGCATCCCTCGTCCAACATAGATTCTTGGCTGTACAATAAATACATGTGAAACCAAGTTATAACATTTAATGCCATGGATGCATATTACATTCAATTACATGCACGCTGTAGGAGAATCAGGCGAAATCTGATTTCATTTTATCTTCATACATCCTATTTGATAATTTAATTCGTATTTGTTTCTCTTTCTCCAGGGTTTGAACCACGGTCATTTAACTCATTCAACCCTCGTCTCAAACAAGTTACGCTAAACTAACACACATAGTTGAAAAATAAAGTAAAAACTTTGATGAACTTACCTGAATCCACCAAGCCAAAACTTTGCATATCTTGTTATTAGATACCTCAATATATTTTCCCATAGCAGGTACAAAAAATAACACAACTTCAGCTGCATTACTTGTCAAGTATATTGCAGCAGCAACCATATAGGAAGTAAAGCACCATTCTTCAACCAAACTTCCATACTTGGTGGAATAACAAGTATATTTTCTTCTTGAATTAGCGTAGCACACAGGAAGAATAATATTCCATATCATGGCAAATCCGAGCTTCACCAAAAGTTTCACTTTTTGTGAATGTTCCATGGTGTATCTGGCTTTCCACGTAAAGGCAATGTCTGAAATTGCTGTAACGCATTATGGATGAGAATTGTTATAGTATAGTATACGTTCCATCCTATTCAATTCAGTTCCATGTAATGCAATAAATTGACACTATACCTTGAATAAATTTAAGAATTGCTGAAGTAATAAAGATGCTGATGATGTCCTCAAATACTGTGGCATCAAACAACTGAAGTGGAGATCCCAAGTCATGGCAGGCAATGATTATTATGGCCTATGAATCAACGCAATAACAAAATATTTTAGACCATCCATCGTAAGAAACATAGGTTAGATATCAGTAGTATATTTGAAGCAAACCTGAAGGGATATAATATAAAAACTCCACATTCGATCAAAGCTTCTAAAAATTTGCCAAAATGAACGAATCTCAACGAAATTTGTCTTTCCTAGCCATTGCCGTTCTCTCTTTTCCTCATTTTCGTTGTTTTCTTGATCTTCCTCCACAGTTTCCTATACAAGGAAAGAGATAAACAGGTAAATCATGTCAGTATAGAGTGGTAGTTCCTTGCAAGTAGCAGGAGTGTAGAACTAATCTAACTTTTTCTGCAAGTATCCATCACCTGTGTTTCTTCTTCAACCTTCGTTTCTTTCTTTTTCTTCTTTTTCTTTTCTTTCTTTTGAGCAGGCGATACAACAAGAGCATTCTTGAAATCAGGTTTCTCTTTGGTTTTTACAAAGAAAAAATCGTGCTCCTGATCACGCATGGGCCAACCGATTCCAAAACAATCAGGTGACCTAAAGATATAGAAGCAGCAAGGACCTCATGATATATATGGAAAGAAGGATCACATAATATATAGCACCGGAAATTCAGATTAAAAGTGTGTCTAGTGTCTAATACGAGTAAGTGTCAAGTGTATGACACCAATACAACACTGACACACGTGGTTACATTCAATCAGTCCCGTTTTCTTAAAGTA
Organism: Medicago arabica; assembly: GCA_946800305.1. Lineage (NCBI taxonomy): Eukaryota > Viridiplantae > Streptophyta > Magnoliopsida > Fabales > Fabaceae > Medicago > Medicago arabica. The sequence continues at coordinate 40,927,168 of OX326971.1, read as the reverse complement.
TTACTGGCGCGTACATGTCAGTGTCGTGTCCTGTGTATGTGTTAGTTCTTCATAGGCCACATGAAAACAACAAGAAAATCTTGGTCTAAAGGTTAAACTACTGACCAGAAGTATTCATTCAGATCATCATAGTTTCTCCATGCAGAATGGTCAGTTGTCCCACCTTTGCTATTTTCAACTTCCTATTGTTTGAAGATAAATTAGTTAAAGTGAACAAAACAGACAAAGAAACAAAAAATGGATGCATTAGAGATTACCTTTCTTATAACATTGTATATAGGTGTGACGACATTATTAAGGAAAGATTCTGGTTCTCCTCCATATGCTGGCATGACCTTTTCCCATGTTGTTAAGCTGATAGCACCACTTAAAATTCCATGCATTTCATATGACATCTTTAAAACACACAAAAAATATTACACGAAATAAGATAAATAATCATTTAATGTAAGGTTATTTGAAAATTTCAATCATTTATGAAAATAGGTGCATATGGATGACTAAATCAAGCATTTATGTAATCTCATCATACATGCCTATCTATTTTTGGAAATGGACTCCCTGTTGTAACTGTGTCATACAGTTTTTAATCTCGACCGTCCAATCTAAATCAATGACAGAAATTGTTTAAAGCTGATTTTGTGAATCTATAATCAGAGGTATCTAATGTTAAATCAATGGCCGTTGGCCGATATTGTTTACTGCATGTACATGTGTGCTTTTCTTATAGCAGGGAATTCGAATCCTCCGTTTTTCACTAGTAGGTAAAAGACTAAAAGCTATCAACCAAAATTTTAAAATATGGACTACATGAACTTGAAAAATCTGAATATGTCATATACTATTCCTAGTATGACTGAAAATGAAAAAAGTTAAATTTTTAAACTAATAGACACTTGTTACAATGGAATCTAATATTTCTCCTTTTATTGAAAACAAGAAATGATTAAAAGAATCTGTTAAAGTTTCAACTTACATGGTGAAAGATATAGCAAAGACATTCTGGCATGAACCTCAAATTAGCTGCCTCCCCCCATATGAGCAGGTAAAGACCAATATACAAAATTTTATATTGTTGCGCTTCCTGTTTCACAAAAGGTAAACTGCAATACAAGTAACATACTTAGTAAGCAAGACGAAACGTCAAAATACAGATAAAAAAAGAAGTTTAAACCAAATGCAGTATAAGGTTTTGGGTCTAACTCAGTCGTACAAAACCAGCCTATAATGTGAGGATTGTCTGGTTGTATAAGTTCTGTTTAAGCCTTATCTGTAGCTAATACGAGGCTCGTATTTTCCGGTGCATCCCTTCATACTTAGTACTGTTGGGTTGGTTTGATGCGTAGGAAATATAGGTAATCAATGGATCGAAGATAGACTCTTATACCTTCTTAGATTTTGAGTCTAATACAAGCGTACAAAACCGACTTGTAAAGTAATGACTGCCCAGGCTTTATGAACTTAATAAACCCTACTGTCTGTTATTGTGAGACTTGAGTTTTCCTAATACAACCGACGTTTTTTTTTTTAAAAAGGAGAATAATTTTCACACAGTCACGGAGATAGATTGAAATACTACTTTGTATTTTTAATCGAAGGAACATATAAAACATAAATTATTGAAAGAAACAGGAGTCTTGGATCAATTAACATACCGGATATTGCTTTTTCTTTCCAAAAACTTGCACCAATTTGTATAATTTTTGAAGAACTTTCTCATCAATTCATCCACACCTCCTTCTCCTAACTGATAGAACAAGAATGGTTTAGTTTACATAGTCAACAATGTAATAAAGTAAAACCATAATAAGCATGTTCAACAGAAAATTCACCTTCAGAACAGGTTTCTGGTTGTGAGTATGCTGCCTAGTCTGCATGTTAGCTAGCAGTAGAATCAGATGTTCCCTTTGGTTTGCCACATTGGCTTCCTAATGTAAGACACATGATATAGAAAAGGGTAAATATAAAGCAATGTTGGCCATAAATTACTACATCATTTCCTTAAAACTAGACAAATGCGGAGTTTCTTTTTATACAATAATAATCAGAAGGGTTAATAGTGCTTTTGGTCCAAAACGATTTGTCCCTAGAATTTCAGATTCCTCAACTGTTAGTCTTCGGTATCATTTGCAAGACTAAAATCCAATTGGACCTATATTATGAAGAAGTGAAATGAAAAGTTTGAGTCCAATTTAACTGACCTGAAATCCAAAACAATGCTGGAGAAAATCAAACAGATCAACAAAGGCTCCATGTTTCTTGAAATCTTGGGCCGGGGGTAAACCTCGAATGTTGCGGATAACTGCAATGGCAGCCTTAATCTGTATCAATTTATTAGTACCATCAGTCCATCAAATTAGAAACTGAGCCCTTTGTGATACTTAGATAGAATATTGTCAGGACATCAAATTCGTCTCATAATAGATAAATAAAAACACATAAGAAAACTACGATTGATCACGGAGTTCAATTAATTATGCCTACGTCACTGACAGGTGAGTGACTTATCTGTGAATGAGTCATACTCAACAAATATCAGTAAAAAAGGGTAAATGTGAATCATCCAAGAAGGATCGAACCTCAGGCTGCTGCATGATTGCATGCTGAAGTCCCCCTTGCTCAAGTGGAAGAATGTTAAACTCGGTTTTTTTGTGGATTGCATTTCCTTCAGTAAGTGCCTATTTTAATCAACAAATTGAGAAACTCTAAGAACACGAAGAATACATGGTAAATTGATAATCTATACATACATTTGACTAGAAAAACGAAAAAAGGAAGAAAAGAAATACCTGATTACTAGGTGTGTTTGTAACTGTTTTTAGCACCTCAAACAGAACAGAAGCAATAAATCTTGCATTTATCAATTTCTCCCTACGACTGTTTAGATAGAACATAACATTAGTTTAAAAGTTTATGGACTATGCACTGCCAGTGTAACAGTTCTTTAATCAGACGCGGTAACATCTATGCGGTAACATTTGATTGATGATTGTATAAAACATGTTTATGTTGTCGGTGCATAGTTGTTCTTTGTTTAAGCAAAGTTACCTTTGTTCTAAATCAAATGCTTTATTATTTCGAGTAAAATAATCCCGGTAGACATGGTAAACTCGCTTAAGTTCACGGATATCGCCTATTCCACCCCTTTTTGTAGCATTCTCATCCTGTATGTTACAATTCACAAAAAACCATATATGTCACAACAAATGAACATGTAAAATAAACTAAGACATAAAATCGAAGTGTCTTTTTTTCACTATACGCTTTTGTGTTCATTCAGTTACTTCAACATTCTTGTATACCTTTTCAAGTCTATGAAGGAGTGTAGTTTTGAATTGTCTAACACCTCTTCCACTTGAATTCTTGTCCATGTTGTGTGCAATTACAAAGGCGTGAACTCGACCTGAAAAATAGAAATATGATGATTTTGAAACGAAACGAAACAAACACCATTTAAAATCCAAATAGCAAAAATAAACCAACCAAACACATTAAAAAAGAAGCTCAAAAGAGGGTAAACAGTGAATTTTAGTCTCTAAAATGTGAGACGGTGTCACTATAATCCTGAATGTATCAAAATCATGAAAACATCATTGCGTGTATCTCATAGTATTCCGATAAACCTAACTAACTAATAGATAGAAGACAGTTTCAATGACCAAGGTAGCTAACGAAAACGAATTAGACACCAAATTAACTAACGAGAAACACATTCGAAGAAAGACTTACAAAGGTAAGCAACACGAGGCTCCTCTCTTTCGAGCAAGTTAGCAACACGAAGGAACCTTTGAATTTCAGATTCAAAAACAGGTGGCAACCTTTCACTATCAAAGGGATGAAGGTGTTCACCATTACTGCTGCTACTGACACTATTGGTAGTAATAGCCATACTATTATCATATTCATATTCATATTCATGTTCATATTGATGACGATGATGTTGTCTAGATGTTGATGACTCTCCTTGTTCAAAATGAATTGGTTCTGCAAGAACAATCTCTGCCATTTCTTCATAAACCAGGAAAAGTGTGACACGGTTTCATAGTATATATGTGGAATCTTCTTCATTCTTTTGTTTACTTAGTGAGGTATGCTTTGTTGCACTTTAGAGTGTGTGTGTTTTAGTGTTAGTGGAAAGCTGAATGGTTTCTTTTGCTTTTGCTTTTCATGCTTTCTTTTTGTTTTAAGAGTTTTCTTTCCCTCTAAGGTGAGAAGTAGTGTTGTCAAAATCTTACCATAGATTAAACCTATAACACTTGTCTCATGGTTCAACCGATTCAACCACAGGTGAAACTAGACGATTAGAAAATAAATATTAAAAAAAATACTAATAACAATATTAAACAATAGCAGTTGAATCGTGGTTCAACATAGTTCATTCGATCCGATCTTTTAGGACAATGGACCGACCATTGTTGAACTAACCATTAATCGGCCGGTTTTTGTTAGAACCGGCTGGTCCGGTTTTCACAACACTGGTGAGAAGGGAAGAAAGGGTGTTTGAATGTGTCTTTGCTTATGCATGTGTGTGGGACGAGGAAAGAAAAGTGATTGTGTCTTTTGAAAAATGCTAATGGCACTGTATTCTTAATTTTTTAATTAGGTGGGTGTTGTTTTTACGTGTGAGATTTTGTGATACATGTGTGAGAGACAAAGGGTAGACCCACTGTTTAACATTCTTTAATTAAGCCACACTCAATGCTTTTTAGACTTCAATTATTGATCATATGGTTTTATATTTGCTTAATAAATCTTGAACATATCATTAATTGGGTATGGGTTTAATTTATCCTACAAAATGAATATTTTATTCATCATAACACAACATAATTTTGTCAAACTTACTGTCAATTCAAACTTACACCAAAATTTATCACTGGTGTCAATGTTTTTTGCATATTACATTACCGGTGTCGATGTCATATTATTATTCTTTTCTCTCTTTTTGTTGAAATTTATGCGAGTCTCTCATCATTTAAAAAAGTTGCATAAATTATGGAGAAAATATAATTAGGTTTCATATCATATAAATTTACGCGAGTCTCTTAAAATAATAGAGTATTAAAAAAATGGTGTTTTCTTTTATTCTAAATAAAAAGGCAAAGACTAAAATATATCGTTTTTCCATTTAGGGGTGTTTGCGATCTGGTTTGGATCGGTTTTGAGACAAAAAGTCAACCGATCCAAAATACAAATCATGTACGGTTCGGTTCGGTTTGGATGATTATTAAAAAAAAAATTGATCCGATCCAAATTTATGCGAATTACTTTGGATCGGTTTTTGGATATACAAAGTGCAACATGTAATTTTTTTTATTTATATTAATATTACACATACACAATAAAATAATAGGTTTGAAACTAAATATAACACAAATGTATTAAATTTTTTAACATTACACAATGAAATGATTGATTATATTTCAAATAGATGAAATAGTAATAATAGAGATTAAATTAATGCAATATATAAGATTAAATATCAACAAGCAATATTTTAATGCAACATATAATACTAATAAATAATAAATAAGTATTAAAATTTACTTTTGCGGTTCAGTTTGGTTTGGTTTTGAAAAGATGATCTTAAATCCGATCCAATTATAACGGTTTTTCCAAAACAACATCCAAACACATTCAAAATATTTGATTTTTTACGATTTTCGATTTTTTATTCGATTTACGGTTTTATTTTGAATCGGTTTGGATTTGAACACGGTGGTTTCATTTTTTTTGTTGAGGTTCTTCACACATTGCATGCATTTTCACTCTTGCCATTGGTAATGTATTCATAGAGATAAATACTTGTCTCATGCACATCAACACAAGTAATCAAAAGTAAAATATGAGATTTAATTAATCTCATGAAGTGCTTTGTTGTTTTCTAAATTGTTTTTTTAGCATATATATATAGCTTTTGAGTGGTTCCGCAGCCAAATTCATACTAGAATTATTCATTCATATATAGATGCATCATGCATATTCGAAGTCTTGAAGTCAAATTTCATTCAACTTTTCTTTATAACACAGATTTCATTCCACTCATTCACAGCTCTTCATTTGCTTTTATAAACTGGACGTGGGGCCATAGTACCCATCTCAAATATGTTCTTAAAGTGTACCTTTTGATCTTCTTGTTTACAGATACAGTATCCAAGAATATCTGCCACTAAAATCTCTATCAAATTTAACGTTACCTACCATGACTTTCATATGAGCATAAATTGTAAAACTTTCTCTTTATCAGGAGCATAAATTGCAAAACTTTTTTTTCTTTTTGAAGAATTAAATATATGTCTATATATAACAAAAATGAAAATAACTTTGTTCGTTTTCTTTATATGCCACTTTTTAGAGCTAAACGATTCATTTAATAGATATTTTTTATTTGGAGAGAACACGCATGAAAAAAAAAAAATTAAGACTCAATTTTTATTTGGAGTACATGTCTATCTCTCTAAGGCAAAATGTCTATTAAATTAAACTGTAACTCATTGAAACAATCGACACATTCATAATTTTAATAATCAATAGAGATCCCATATATAAAAAAATGTTTATAGAACGTGACTTGCTCTAAACATTTTTTTACATACAGGTTCTCTAAAAATTACAATAAACTTTTAGAAAAAAAAAATTGATATAATATAAGGGAGGAAATTGATGCAGAAAGCTAAAGTCACCCACCACCAAGGGATTGAGGGTAGACACGTGTTCAAAGCTCATTGGTTTCTTCTGCCAAAATGCCTATGTACACCACCTTCAACTTCCTCTTATATATTGTTATAACACAAGTTTCTTATTGCTTAAGGCTCTCTTGAAGGAAAGATGGACACAATCCAAAGGTTAGTCCCTCAACTTGAATGATGGTATTTCCTTTCTCGGTACAAAATTTCTCTAAAATGAAGAGACTCAAAATGTATTGTAGGAAAATTTTGGAGGGTATAGAAAAGAAAAAAGAAAAAAAAAATTAATAATAATTATTCACTAAACATAGAAGAATTCTTTATCTTTTTATGAACCAAAAGTCACATTGGTCACGCATACAACAACACTTTTGGAGTTGTGTTATATAGTACTCTTTTCTGCATTTTGTTGTTTAGAGACAAATAGAACAAAGGGAAACTGGGACAATGCTATTTTAATCTAACCTTGATTAATTGTGTTTAACACGGAGGTTAGTGCTTTATTAATACTAGAAGAGGAAGAAAGGGCCCAACTTTACCCACCTCATGTTTCAAAAAATTAATTTCTTTTCCCCTCCAATCCTACTTGGGATTATGAAATTCGAATAAAATCAAAGGTGGTAGAGAGTGTTATATTATACAATTACCACAATGCTACGTGACTCATGCGACTGCAAATGTACGAGTCTTTTACTAATATGAATACCTATAGGGTCTTGTTAACGAGTGCTTTGGAGCACTCTTTAAGCATACCAAATTTAATAATTATTCTTTTAAAAATTAACTATTACAATTTCCAATGCACTCAATACACAACTTTTAATAATAAAACTTACTAATTAAAGTGCTTAAAGAGTGTCCTGGAACACTCGTTAACATTTCTCATATTAATAATAGATGATTTCGGGGTAAAGAAGTTAGGCCCGGAAACAAATAATTGCTTATCTTCAAAACTAAAATTACTTATGAGAGAAACAATGTCTTCATACACTCTGTCACTCATGTGTTATTGTAAACAAAGATTCCTCACACATACTCTCTAAAGAATACTTCTAAACAGGTGAAAATGCACATATATAGAGGCAAAATTGAAATGAAAAAATAACAAACCAATGCATAGTAACAATAACAGTGGCATAGAAAGCCACTCACATATATAATCTGTATTACATGGATAATTAACTCACTATAAGTCTATAACACAACCATTCAAACTGTGAGAGCTTGATATAAACTTGAATTGGCAAAATTAAATGTTACTATATAAAATCTCAAGAATTAACAATTGAGAACACACTGAAAAAAGTTTAGGAGTGATTAGTTTTGCAGATAACAGAAAACAATAGACAAAAGTCATTAGACTGATACATGATGATGATTGTAAATCATTTGTGCCATTAAGGATTAGCGGATTAGCCTCGCACCATTAAGGATTATCCGATTAGCCTCGAACACGAAGCATATGGATACACCCTACAGTGGGAAATAAAAAGAAAGAACAGTTGTCAAAATGATAAAGAAAAATGATAATGTATGTCAGTGAAACTAACACAAATATTGAAGAACATCTAATATAATAAATAAACAGAAGGGGGAAAAAACCCAATGTGGTAATTCTAAATTACCAGGATAATGTGCGACATATTATGTACTTGAGCCTTCAATCAAATTTTAAGGACAAACACAATCATCCTTGGAGTTCTGGATATTCATAAACAAGAAAAAGCAACAACAATGTGAGAATGCAAGCAATAACATTTGAATCATGATTTGAGATATTTGATTTTGTATATATTACCGTTTTTCCTAGTAATTTTATTGTAGTGTTAAGGTCACCTTTCCATTCAAATTCGTCTTGCGGTGTTACTCGTACTTTTCTGAGCTTTGGTGTGCTCAGCACTCCATGTGAGAAAGTTTCCATCATGCGACAATCTACTACAAATAACGTCCAGAGCAGTGGTAATTTGAAGTCATGTCTTCCCTTGCAGAAACTCCTTAGCCTTGGTAATTTACTCAATTGTAGATACTCCAATTTCATAAAAGCTATTTCAGAAGCATCATTTTCATCATCACTTGCAACTATTTCTTCTATCTTTTCACAATTATAGATGCGTAACCATCGAAGTTTTTGTAAACTGATAATAGTTGATGATTTCATAATATTTTCCAATCCAGCACAATTGCCCAATACTAACCGCTCTAAATTCTCAACCTGCACTAAGGATGGAATTACATTCTTTAGTCTAGAACAGTTATGTACACCCAAAGTTTCAATATTTTGAATAATTGGTTGCACTTCAGATTTCTCTTCACATATAAACTCAAGGTTGTCTAACTTAAAAAGTAGTAAACTTGTCAAATTCATAGTTGTTTCAGAAAGACCAGCGTATTCGCTTCCACTCGAGAAAATATATTTGAAGGAACTACATGTCACCCTAAGGTATTTGAGATTGATAAACCTTTGGAGGAAACCAGATGGAAATTTGTCAAACTCATCATGAAAACATCGCAGACAAAGAGCTTTTACTGTGTAGATAGGCTCATCATTGAGTTCACCATTCCATAACCTGACATCGTTGCTGTTCAGAATAAGCTCCTTTGTGTTGGGGACAAACTATGAAACACAAGAAATCAGATTAATAGCTATGTAAAGAAAAGAATAATCATATAAACTTAATGAAAACATGGAATGAAACTAACACTCTCCTTTTGTTTACTTTTTCAAGGGGAAAATAATAAGCAGCACGACACATATTTATTAAAAATGACATTTTTGGCGTGTATAAGCATTCTGCCAATTGTTGGCAGAGCATGGAGAAGTAGAATGCACCTTTTCAATTGAGAGAAGGGGTGGTGTCCCAACTGGTATAATTTCTTGGTAATTTAGAGACTTTGGTTTGAATAGGACGAGCTTGTCACAATGAAGTACATTTACATGTCTTAAAACAGGACAATCCAAGGTCACATGAGAGAAGCTTCGAAGTTGTGACATATCTCGAAAACACAAAGATGTTAATTCTGGAAAAATAAGTATTGGAAATATGTCAGTCATTTCATCTTGTGCTGCAATAATCTCAATGCCACATTTTTCAATATGAATCTCTTGGAGATGCTGAAGCTCTTTAGCCACAGAGAGGGGAAGAACATAATTAAGGGTTTTGCATTCAGTAACTCTCAATATGCAGATGTTTTGAAACTTGAATCTTTCATTAGGATTTCCACTCCATATGTACTTTAACATCGGCAAACGTTTTAAAGTGAGACTTTTCAATTGCATATCTAGCCTTATCTGTCTACCACCATATGCTTTCAGACCTTGTGTTTCAAAGACAACTTCCAGAGCAGGACAATCAGTTACAGTCACTCTCTCCAGCTTCTGCAATTTATCTAGAACATAAGATGGAAATACATTTGATAATTTATTGCAGGATTCAATTTTCAACTGTTTCAGTTTGCAGAAGGAATTTGGGGCTAGTTGATTGGGCCAAACTGACTTCATGCGTTTCACGTGGGAGATTTCTAATGTCTCCAAGTTTGGAAATATAACCTACAATCAGTAATATGCTTAAATCTTTAACAGTTGATTGCACAAGCGGCAGAACAAAAGGAAAACAAAAAATAGTTAATAGTTACAGAGTTGGGGACACTACTCACCTGATCATTAGATACAGAACTACTGGACTTTCCATCAGAGACAAATATCTCCAACTTTTGGCAATTACTAATCTTAAGATACTTCAGGTTTACAAGTTCTTTAGCAACTGCGGATGAGAATGCGTACGCTACGTTACCACATTCGTCAATTGTCAAACTCTTCACGTTTTGAATACAAGAATGACCCAAAGGTGTGTCATCCCATAGTTTCTTAGAATTGATCTTAGACAGCTTCAATAGTTCTAGGTGGGGCATCACAACCTATTAACAATAGATTACCATGAAGATCGTATTTTTCGTATTAATTTATGTTGAGAAAAATAGCAACAGTAATTGAGATGACAAGATAGTTCATTATAAATATCCAATGAGGCACATAATGAAATTTAAAGGTATGGGATTTGATGAAACAAAAATACCATACTGTTTATTGAATAGAAGCAAAGTTTCAATTTCATTGTTCAAAAAATACATAGAATGGTCAGAGTTATAATATTATTGATTAGAGTGACACCATCCCCCTTTCCCCAAATGGGAAAATATAGGTATTGGAGGAACCATATGATAGTTCAAATCAACTCAATATTATTTTTTTATGTTACCTATCAACTCTATTTTATTTGATCAAAAAAAGTCAGTTCATGCCATTACCCTTTGTCAATTCAAACATAGCACATATGATTTTAGAAGCTTCAGTCAGAAATTAATATAGGAAATGAAATCTGTGAAGACATAAATTTATGCAACAGGATTAAGAAAAAGTATCTAAACATCTAAAAAAATTAATTCTACCTCTGTTTAAACACCAGCCTAGAGCACTCGATGTGGCTTAAGAAGACAAATTGAGAAGTAGAAGCATTAAAACAAGTTTTTACCTTTTCATAAATTAGTGCCTCAGAAATGAACTGCCTCACTGGCGCACATAAATTATTGAGATTAGGCAAATATTCAAGTTCAAGAGAGCGCAACTCGGGGAACTTAATCCTGTCGATTTCTTTATCTGCCTCAGATGTTTCCACAACAAAGATTTCTGTAATCATTTGGCAATCCGAAACTTTTATTTCACGAAGTTGAGGAAGGTCTTTTACAAGGGAACACCATAATAGATTCTTCAATTTCTCACAACCTTTGACTTCTAAAGATCTTAGTTTGGTAAAAGATTTATTTGGAATCGGCCGCTCGCATATCTTTTTCAGATTAGACAGATTTCGAAGAGCCAAAGTCTCTAACTTGGGTAAAGCAGGATCGGGACTAGCCAAATGTCAGAACAACAATTTTCCAGTGTATTTTATGAAATTTTTTAATTTTTACTTCCTTAACTATAAATCTGATTAACAACTCAGTACTATTTTCTGCATTTTGTTGTTTAGAAACAAATAGAACAAAATGAATTTAGGGACAATGGTATTTCAATCTAACCTTGATCAACGGTGTTAAAAGAGAGGGGAGATTAGTACTTTATTAAAACTACAAAAAGAAACTAGGGCCAACTTTACCTACTTAGCATTTCTAAAGAACCGCACAAGATGTTAGAGTATACGTCTGAAGTGATTGATTCTGGAGTGGAAAATTTTGGACCCAGATATATTTGCTTATCTCCGAGACTAAAATTAGTAATAATGAGACAAATAGTGTCTTCATATATAGGTTATGTATTCTGCTGTAAAATACCAGCCAAGCAACTAAACAAGTAGGTTCTGTAGAGACACTCTACATGCATCCAGGAGAACACTTACGAACAATCGAAAACTGTATTTCTAGAGAAGCACAAAATTGTGGCGAAAAATTAACAAATCATTGCATAATAACATAACAAGAAGTGTAGAATGTCACACTCATAGTAACTTATGAAGTAGCTGCATTTCAATTTCATCCTTTCAATCTCAAAAATGTGATACATCGTGATGGTTGCAAACACTTTGTCATTAGAGATTAACCTCACACCCAGAAACACGTCGATACACCCTGTTGGAAATAAAAAGAAAGAACAATTGTGAAAATGACACAGAAAAAGGACATGCATGGCAATAAAACCGACAAAATTTTGAAGAACACGTAATATAATAAAAAATAAAGGGAAAGAAATTAAAAGCCCAATGTGCTGATTCTGAATTACCAGGTGGTTGTGAGGAATCATTGACTTGAGCCTCCATTCAAATTTCAAGGACAAACTAAATCATCCTTAGAGTTCTGGATATTCATAAACAAGAAAAAAGCAACAACAATGTGAGAATGCAAACCATAACATTTGAATCATGATTGGAGATAATTGATTTTGTAAATTAATTACCGTTTTAAAGACGAATTTTCTTATAGTAGTATTAATGTCACCATTCCAATGCCATTCACCTTGTTCCTTCACATGTACTCCCCGGAGCCTTGGTGCGTCGAGCACTCCATGCGAGAAAGTTGCCATCATTGGACAATCGACAACAACTAATTTCAGTAGTCTTGGAAATTTGAAGTCATGTCTTACTTTGCAGAAACTTTTTAACTTTGGTAAGTCCTCCAATTTCAGATACTCCAGTTTCATAAAAGCTAGCTCAAAAGCATCATTCTCATCATCACTTGCAACTAATTCTTCTATCTTTTCACATCCATCTATGCATAATTTCCGAAGTTTTGGTAAATTAGTAATTGTTGATGATTTCATAATATATTCCAGTCCACCGCAATTTCCCACTTCCAACTGCTCTAAATTCTCAAACAACACTGAGGATGGAACTATATTCTTCAGTCTAGAACATTTATATACACCCAACATTTCAATATTTTGAATAACTGATTGCACCTCAGAATTCTCTTCACATATAAACTCAAGGTTTTTTAATCCAGTAAATACTAGTGTTCTCAACTTCATCGTTGTTTCAGATTGCCAAATGCCAAAGCTTCCACTTGAGAAAATCTCTTTGAAAGAACTACAAGACACTTTTAAATTTTCAAGATTGACAAATCTTTGGAGAAAACCAGATGGAAATTTGTCAGACTCATCATGAAAACAACGCAGGCGAAGAGCTTTCACTGTGTAGATAGGCTCATCAAGTTGTCCGCTGCATAACATGGTGACATCCTTGCAATTCAGAATAAGCTCCCTTGTGTTGGTGACAGCCTAGGTAACACAAGTAGTAATCAGATTCAAGCTAATACTTATGTAAAGAAAAGAATAATGCTTTTTATAAAATAAAAATAATAATAATAATAATAATAATAATGCTCGTTGTTTTTCTCACTATTGTAAATAGTGTATATTAGTTGAAGAATAGTCTGTTAAAGAATACTAGTTTTGTACTCTTTTCATGTTTTGGAATTTTATTCGGAAAATTATATCCCAATTTCACATGGTATCACAAGCTCTTGGTTTTGAGGCTCGTTCCTCATAAACCCTTGTCACCTTCATTGTGTCCCTTTGCTGCATTTGTTGGAGTGCTTTTGACCCGTTTCAGACTTGTTCACGACTGAACAGGAAGCAAACAACCCCTTCACACCATTGTTTCTCCCCTTTCTGTCACTAATCCAGTTTCCCTGCTTGTTCCATTAGGATTAGCTAATATCAGACCCAAAACTGGCTAGAACCCAGAAGATCACAGCCGAAAGACGCTGGATGCACCTTCACACGCAGAGGCATTTCGTTCTTTGTTGCAGCGCTCGTTTGTTTATCATTATTAAATTTATTAGCATCTTCTGTCTATTTAAGCATATTAGCATCTGTAATAAACTTTTATGCACATTTAAGCATGGAATAAAATCAACACTCACATTTTGTTTACTTTTCCAATGATAAAAGAACATGCTTCAAGATACCTATAAAAATGACGGTTTTTTCTTTCTGTGGAGCAACAACTACATGAAATTTGTGGTAAGAGTATCGAGAAGTAAACTGTACCTTTTCAATTGAGAGAAGGGGTAGTGTATCAACTGACACAGTGTCTCTGATATTTGGAGACTTAAGCTTGAAAACAAGGAGCTTGTCACAGTGAAACACATCCACATCACTTAACACAGGATTATCCAAGGTATGTGATACATGGTAGAAGCTTCGAAGTTGTGTCAATTCTCGAAAACACAAAGATGTTAATTTTGGGAAAATAAGTATTGGGACTTTATCAGCCATTTCATCTTGTGCAACAATAATCTCTATGCCACATTCTTTTATATAAAGCTCTTGGAGATGCTGAAGCTCCTTAGCCACAGAAAAGGGAAAAACATAATTAAGGCTTTCGCATTTAGTAACTTCCAGTAAGCAGAGATTTGGAAACTTGAAGCTTTCATTAGGAAGCACAGTCCATATGTGTTTCAGCATTGGTAGATGTTTCAAAGTAAGAGTTGCTAATTGCATTTCCAGCCTTTTCTGTCTAGCACCATCTGCTTTTAGACATTGCGTTTCAAATACAACTTCCAGTGCAGGACAATCAGATACAGTCACTGTCTCCAGACTCTGTAATTTATCAAGCACGAATGATGGAAATACATTTGATAATTCATTGCAGAATTGAATTTTCAACTGCTTCAGTTTGCAGAAGGAATTTGGAGCTAGTTTATTGTGCCATACTGACTTCAAGTGTTCCATGTGGGAGATTTCCAATACCTCCAGGTTTGGAAATATAACCTACAATCGATAATATGTTTAGATATTTAACAGTAAATTGCACAAACAGAAGAACTATAAAGGAAATCAAACAATAGCTATAGAGTTGGAGACGGTGCTCACCTCATCATCAGAGAACGGTTTCTGAGATGAAGGAAGACAACCCAATTTTCCATTTGAGTCGAATATCTCCTCCAACATTATGCAATAACTAATCCCAAGATATTGCAGGTTTACAAGTTCTCTAGCCACTGAGGATGAGAATGCGAAAGCTATGCTACCACATTTGTCAATTGTCAAACTCCTCAAGTTTTGAATGGAAGAATAACCAGGAAGGTTGTCATCCCACAATCTCCTAGAGTTGATATTAGAAAGCTTCAAGAGTTCAAGGTGGGGCATCCCAACCTATTAACAAAAATATTCTCATCAAGATCTTATTTTTCATATTAATTTATGTTGTGAGAAACCTTGATAAGTGAGATATATAATGGAATTGAAAGATGTAGAAAATAATATGGGTGATATTTTATTATGAATGAAAAGGGGTCCTTTTATAGGCGAGAATACAATCAGTCAACTTCTTGATTTTATGAGTGCTATAAAGAGAAATAAGTAACCATAAATAGGATAATGATCACAAATGAAATAATATATTTCAACAAAAGATATAAGATTTGATGAAACAAAAATACAGCACAGTTGTTTGAAAAGAAGCAAAGTTTCCATTTCATTGTTTGAAGAATAGTTAGCATTTTTACAGTGGGGTAAATCAAAATTCACACAAATGACAGAAAAGTTAGCATTGTTTAACCCTATTTTATATAATTCAAACATATGCAACTAATGTCAGTTCATTTCATTCCCTGTTGTAAATCCGAACATAGCACATAGGAGTTTTTGGAACTTCAGTCAGAAAATAAAATAGGAAATGGAATCTGAAAACACCTTCAAATTTATAAAACGGGATTACAAAATAATATGTAACATCTAAAAAATTTTAATATACCTCTGATGAAATTTAAACATCACCTTAAAGCACTATAGGTGGCTTTAAAAGACAAAATAGTGAAGAAGCAGTATTAAATCCTGAATTTACCTTTTTATTAATCAGTGCCAAAGGTGCACATTGTGTACCTACAGCTGTCAAAGGCACAGAACATAAACTATTGAGACTCGGCAAACATTCAAGTTCAAGAGAACGCAACTTGGGGAACATAATTGTGTTGATTTCTTTATCAGCTTCAGATGTTTGCACAGCTAAGATTTCTGTAATCATTTTGCAATCAGAAATTTTTATTTCAAGAAGTTGAGGTAGGTCTCTAACGAGGGAATACCATAACAGATTCTTCAACTTCTGACAACCTGTGACTTCAATAGATTTTAATTTGGTAAAAGATTGAATTGGAACTGGGCCATGACATATTTGTTCCAGATTAAACAAATTTTGAAGAGCCAAAGTCTCTAAGCTAAGGAAAGCAGGATAGGGATGAACCCGCTCCATTGAGTTAATGATGAACTTCAGTTCGGAAATGTCTTGAATGCACAAGTGCTTTAGTTGTGGAAAACCTTCCTTGTTCAATTCCGAAATGACATCTCTACCACACTGTAATCTTGATAGACACATGTCCTCAGCAGAACTCAACAAGAAGTTAAACCCGTGATCCAAAAGAATGCTTGAACTCCCACTCTCCTCGAGCTTAAGCGTCCTTGAAGATTCAGAAGCACATCCAGCCATAAACAAAGACCATCTCCACATATCACCAATATATATGTTGTATCTTTCAAGCTTTTCAAAGACCTGCAAGTCCCTTGGCCAAACTGAAGCATCCTGAATTGTTATATCTAAAGTTGTTAGATGAGACAAATTCTTTATCTCATCTAGACTTGCGTTGTTGCTTTGATCTTTGCTTCCCTTGACATTCCATTGGATAAAACAATTCCCCATGTACAACTCTTCCAATAACGTCAAGCTTGAAATAAGATTTGCAGGAATGAATCTGAGTCGAGAGCAGTTGCTTAAATTCAGCATCCGAAGATTAGCTAGTTGTCCAATTTCTTTTGGTAGGTCAGTAATATCAGAGTCTTCAAAGCTGAGAATCTCTAAAGTTTTTAGCTCTGCAACTATTGATATATCTCCTAACACACATCCAGAAAGAGCCAACGATTGAATGTTTGTCAAGAGACTGAAGGACGGAGGTGGAGGTGTCAACATCATCCCATATAATTGAAGAACCTTTAATTCTCTCACCACAGAAAAAAACTCATCTGGGATTTTCAAATGGTCACCTATAGTTTGAAGTACAAGTAGTTTCAACATTGGGCAATCTAACTTTTCAGGAAGCTCATGAATAAAAGACCAAGGCACAACAATTGCATCTAGCTTTTGAAGCTGATCTATCTTTGGCCATTTTTTAAGGACAGTAAACCTTTGCACGCCAAAGAAAGGATGAATCCTAGATGCAATTGATTTAGCCACCTCTCTAACAACATCATGCATTCTAACTACTTCAGTTTCAGACTCAAGTAACAATGAAGAGGCCTTGAGGTCGTTTATTAATTTGAAGCATCTATTTCTTGCATCTGTCAATGTGCGAGCATGCCTATATAAGCCAAACCCCCAAGAACATGAAAACAGTTGTCCGGTAAGGATATGGTCTACTCCAGATGAACCAATGAATAAGAATAGCAACTTCAGTTCCTCACTCTCTAAACAATTATAACTCAATTCAAGAGTAGAGTAAACTTTCTTATGCAACCCTTCTTCATCAAATCTCTTTAATTCATTTAAGGCATCCTTCCATGCAGAGACATGCTTTTTCCTCAAAGCCTTTGCCACTGTAACTATCAAAAGAGGCAAACCAGCACAACATCTGGACAGTTTTACTGCAATTGGCTTGATATTGAATTCTTGAACAACATCACCTGCCATTTTCTCAAATAGTTTCCAACTATCATCCTCAAGTAAAACTTCAAGTCTAAATTCTTTCTGTGTGCCAATCTCACAGTTCAACACATTAAGATCTCTGGATGTTACCACCAACTTGCATCCTTTGTGATCATTACCATAAGGAACCCCCAGTTCTGTCAAATCAAGTCTCCCCCAAATATCATCCAGAATAATAAGAATACTCTTCTCCTTGGTGATCCTCTCCCGTAATTGTGTTGCTCTTCCTTCTTTGCTCTCCTTGTTAAATTTTAGACCCAAGGCATCTGCAATCTGGCCTTGAATTTTTTCCACGTCTGGAGTAGCAGTTATAATACCCATGGCTACAGCACTAAATGACCCATCATTCTCAGCTTGCCATGCTAACTCCTTCACTAGTGTTGTCTTCCCCACTCCACCCATCCCATAGACCCCAATAATGAAGATGCTAGGATTCTTTAATGCCAGCATCATCTCATTCAACATTGTTGTTCTAGAGTCCAGGGCCTCGTAACCTCTACCAAACGGTGTGACTGTGACTTGAGAAGCAGCACGGTAAGAAATTCTGTCAAATTTTCCTTGAGCTGCAACATCAGAAATATCCTGTATCGCCTTTTCGGTCTTCTTGCTCAGTTGGTGCCTCATGCACAGATTGGGAAAGTGTCCCATTGAACATTTAGCTTTTGCATGGTCTTCAGATTCAATATGTTTCTTTGCCTCGGCAATAGTGTGGTCCACTTTGTTCAGCCAGTTTTGTACAATATTTTCAATCTCTTCTCCGTTCCTTCTAGCCTCATCAACAGTGTGTTGCATACTGTCTTTTATTCCTTCCAGATTTTGGATATCAGTGGTCATCTTTACAAGGTTGCCCTTGTAGTTGAGTATGTAAGCAAATTGACGTCTAACAGGTACAACCACAAATTCAGAAATTTTAGCAGCAATTGAAATAACAACATCCATGGCCACCCCTTTGCTTGCTGTCAATTGAAAAAAAAAGAAGGAATACAATTATACAATTAATAAATAATCAACTCCGAAGATAGCTGTCAATTGCTCTCAACCATTTCTTGGATTTATTTTATTCTGTTGTTTCTTATGTAAGTAAATTAAATGTTTCTTGTAATAAATGATTAAGCTAACAAGTGTCTACACGTCGTTTTAGTAAAAAAAAAAGAAAGTATCTACAAGTCGTTGAGATAAAATGGTAAAATATATTTATTGGATAGTGTATTAATGGGTGGATTTTAGGGTAAGGGATCAGTCAAGTCCCTCACCAGTGGAGCAGAAAAGAAATACCGTTAGATTTGTTCAATGGTCAAAGATTCCTTAGAAATAAGAAGAGAACGTTGGATATTTGTATCGGCTGCATTGTTACTAAAACAAATATCCACTTAGGACTCTATGTTCCAACATGGTTTAGACATCCATATGAGATGTTGGACAAAATATTCCAACATCCTGCGGTCAGTGTGCTTGAATCTTTAAAAGGAAACAACTTTTCTTTAACTTGATGTCCAAGCAAACGTACATATAATCAATTTGGTTTTATTCCCAAAAAAGCAATAATATTTAAGGGAATATGTGAAGGCGGTTGGGACGTTCCTAAAGATGTTCCTACGTTTTAGGACTTTCCATATTTGTCTCTTTGATTCTGTTTTGTTTTGTGGATCAGATCGATCTGCAATTTGTTACTGAAGCTCAACAAGGTTGTTAGCCCATATTGCTTTAGTATAAAAGGAAGACTCCAATACCTAATTAGGTATTCAAGCCATCATACTAAAAAGTTTAGAACTTTAGGGTTTTAAGTCTGTGTGTTCTACTCTTGTATCATTTTGATGCAAGTTTAGTTCTGTTTATTTGTGAGAATTTCCTGAATTATCTTGATACTTGTTAAGGACTGTGTTTTTGAGTTGTAAACTCGTTGTCAACACCAAATCTTTGAAGCAAGGTCGTAGCTTGTGTTTGAAGGTAACTTCACCAACTGTTTTCTGTTTGAGGTCTTATAGGTCACTGGGGCAGTGACTGACCATAGGATAATGAGATGGGATCTCAGATCTAGGAGTTTTTAGGTTGAAGTCTAGACGGGTAGGTCCAAGGTCATAAAGTGTAAACGAGAAGATTGTTGAGAGCTTTTGAAGTCTAGCCTGATGGACAAGGAATGAGGATTTGTGAACATACCACCTATATTGGATGGAACAAACTATGACTATTGGAAATCACGTATGAGTGCTTTTCTCAAGTCAATTGACAGCAGAACTTGGAAAGCAGTTCTGAAAGGTTGGGAACATCCTGTGACACTTGATGCAGATGGTAACAGGACTGATGTCTTGAACCCTGAAGAAGAATGGACTACTGCTGAAGATGAACTGGCACTTGGAAATTCCAAAGCCCTGAATGGATTATTCAATGGGGTAGACAAGAATATGTTCAGACTAATCAAGCAATGTACAGTGGCTAAAGATGCTTGGAATATTCTCAAAACAGCACATGAAGGTACGACTAAAGTAAAAAATGCAAGACTTCAACTTCTTGCTACTAAATTTGAGAACCTGAAAATGAGAGAAGATGAAAGCATACAAGATTATTACATGAATGTTCTTGACATTACAAACTCATTTGATTCTCTTGGAGAAAAATTGACTGATGAAAAACTGATGAGAAAAATTCTCAGATCCTTACCCACAAGGTTTGACATGAAAGTCATTGCAATTGAAGAAGCTCAAGACATCTCAGGTATGAAACTTGATGAACTCATAGATTCCCTTCAAAATTTTGAACTGGTTGTTGATAACAGAACTGACAAGAAAGGAAAAGATATGGCTTTTGTCTTCAATACTGAACTACAAGAAGAGTTCAATGAAGATTTATTAGAGAACCTTGTCATGCTAAGGAGACAATTCAACATAATTCTGAAGCAGGTTAACAGAAGAACCGTGACAAATGGGCAGAACATCAACATCAACACTGACCATAATGCACAAAATATGGAACATGTGGGTATGGTCATGAATGTAAAGGGTATGGTCACACTAGAACTGAGTGTACTACTTTTCTTAAGAATCAAAAGAAAAGCCTAATTGCTTATTGGTCTGATGATGATGAACCTGAAATGAGAGAATCTACTGATCTGGTAGCAGCCTTGACTGGAAGAATTATCTTGCACAGTAAATCAAACAAAAGGGAGTCTTCCTTTGATAAACTAACCAGATCATGGAAGAACCTAAGTAACAAAAATACTGACTACTGCAAGCAACTTGAGGAGCAGATAAGGATGACCAATCAATTGAAGGAAGAAAGAGTGGAGTAAGGTAAGGGTAAAATCTACTGCTGGTAGGTTGAAGAAGAGGAAGAACGCCCCTTCCAGCGAATCAGAATATGATGTTGAGCAAGATGTTCCTAACATCATCTCTTCAATCTCGAGGAAGTCAGCTGGAAAGAAAAGTGTGCAGACTGTGGCAAATGTACCTATTGACAATGTATCCTTTCATCTCCCTGAGAATGCGCAAAAGTGAAGATTTATTTATCATAGGAGGATGGCTCTGGAGAGAGATCTAAGCAAGGAGGCCCTTGAAATTGAAGTTGTGATGAATCTAATTACGGAAGCATGACTCATAAAGACTTTGTGCAATCTTGGAGACTGTTATGAGAAGTTAGTTAAAGAATTCCTGGTTAACATCTAAGATGAGTGTGATAATCCCTTTAGTAGAGAATATCAGAAAGTGTTTGTACGAGGTGAATGTGTCAACTTCTCTCCCAACATCATCAACAAATTCCTTGGGATTGAAGACAATCACATCCCTGAGCTGGAAGTAACTGATGATCAAGTGTGTATGGAGATCACTGCAAATTAGATCAAGGTATGGCCCAAAAAGAAAAAGATTTCATCTGGAAAATTATCTGTGAAATATGCCATACTAAATAGGATTGCAGCTGTAAACTGGGTTCCTACCACCCATTCCTCTGACATTGCAACTGGTTTGGGAAAGTTCATATATGTCATAGAGATTACATCTAAACTGGATTTTGGTGCTTACATTTTTGAACAAATTGGTAAACATGCCAAAACTGATGCTGTCAAATTCCCTATAGCCTTTCCAACATTGCTGCACAACATTATTCTTGACCAGCATCCTGGCATCAAAAGTGCAACTGATATTAAAGAAAAGAGGGAACCTCTTCTCACTTTGCACTCTAAATTGTTTAGTGTTGATCATATTCCAGACATTGCTGGACCATTTGGGACTGTTTCTAATGCAGAAAAGATGACAAAACAGAAGATTGTGGCTGCTCTCAAAGACACTTGTGTCATGCTAGATGAAAGAAGAACTCTGTTTGAGCTCATGATTCACTATGTTTGACATCAATTTGATAGTTTTGAAAAATATGAGGATCAAAATGTAAAATTTGAAAATAAATCACAATAAGGAAGAATTTTAAAATTCTTAGGGTTTAGGTGTTAATTTGCAAATTTCAAAAATTTTAGGGGTCAAATTGTAATTTTTGAAAAAGTTTGAGGGTTCAATTTGCAATTTTTGGGTTAATTTGAAAATTTTGGAAAATTTGAGGACCAAAATGCTAAAATAAAAATTTTATAAGAATGAAGAAATCTAAAATTCCTAGCTTTTATGTGTCATTTGAAATTTTCTAAATTTACTTGAACAAAATACTTAATAAATTTCCATCATTTTAAAAAAATTTCAAATTGTTTTCCAAACAATGGAATTCACTTCAAAGGATATGAATTCCGTCAAAACATTACATTATATATCGCATAACATTCCCCCGTGTGTTTGGATGAAGTAATTGAGAAAATTTTAAAGAATCTAGAATTCTAAGCAATTCAAATTATTCAATTTAATTGCCTTCATTTCTAAATATTTTTATTTGGATATAGTAGTGAAAAATATCAGTGTAATCATTTTTAGGCAAATTTTATTTTTAGGCCAAATTTTGAACCACTTTTTTAGGCCAAATTTTTTTAGGCCAAATTTCCAAACTTTTTTAGGCCAAATTTTGAACCCTGTAATCATTTTCACCACTTTTCCACTAACAATCCTACTCAGCCAACTCTATAATATATCTCACATGAGAATTTGCTATGCTGTGAACGATAATAGCTATATTGTGTTGGAAAGTTTCTTGTATATATTACGTTGATTGAATATACATTGATTTGATTTATACTAGATCAAGGTTCAACTAGTTATAAAGTTTTGTGGTTTTAGTTTTTGGTAGTTTAGGTGGTTGGAGTTTTATGCTCTATTGGTGTTGTTCTAACTCTATAACTTTTTTATCCACTCTTTGCATACTTTGTGCTTACTGTAGTTATTAATAATATTTTTTCATTTAAAAAAAATCTAATAAAATACACAATTAGTTCCTTAACAACTCAACAAAATTGTCAAAAAATAATAAAAGTTTCAAATACGCCACTGCAGTGTATAGAGATATTTTTTAGGGGTGCAATCTATACATATTGTTAAATATATTATTTACAAATCATTAGAAGAAGAAAAAGAAACAAAGAGAGACTAGGAAAAAAATATATTGATGAGAAAGTGGCACCTTATAGAACTTGAGCTGGTGGTAGTATGTGAATAAACTACACAAATGTGTATCTAAGAGATTAAGTGTGATTACCAAGATTACTATCTGCAGAAACAGAGTAGTAAATAATTAAAAACATACATATAAATAATTCATTGTTAAATTAAAATAGATAAAAGAAACTAGAAACACAGTAAAATGAAGAACATTACCTCTAAATAAATATTCTTCAATTTGAGATTTCAAAGAGTACTTACTCTCTCTTCTTTGCGTGAGAGTGTGGTTTTTGATGTTGCGTGCTAGCTTATTTATGAAGGTGATGGAAGTGCATGTATTTTTAATTAAGGTACTGTTAACGAATGTTTGTGACATTTTTTAAGCATTTTAAATAAAAAAACTATTTTAAAAAAAAGTAAAATAGTTCAATTTCTAATACATTGAATATATAAATTTTTATAAAAAATTATCATTTAAGATTTTCAAATAGTTCCCCAAAAACACTCGTTTACCGTTCTATTTTTTATTATTGATGGGAGACTTCGTTTAAAGGCCGGTTAGTCATGTGATGTGAGAATGCAAATGCATAAGGTCTATGGTCTTCTTTTTTTACACTTCTCTTTTGTCCGTTATTAAATGTCCCTTTATACTGTTTTCCATATAGATTAAAAACAAGGGTTTGTTTAATGGGTGTGTACACAAGTTTATTTTCTATTATTAGATAATTAACACTCATCATATTTTATTTAAAATCTTGTGCATTTTGTAAAACAATGTGTCTCTATTCTTAAGTAACATCGATGACTTTATTTTATCTTTCTTCTCACCAATCACTCTCTCTCATAAAAAATACTCCCTCCATTTCGCAATACATGTCCATTTTGAAGAATAATTTTGTTTCATTTTACTTGTCATTTTCAAGTTTCAATGCAACATTAATTATTGATTTATCAATAATACTCTTACTTATTTATTGTAGAGAGAAAAATAATAGAATGAAATAATAAATTAGTAAGGGTATTATAGAAAAACACAAAGAATTTCATCAAAAATAACAAAATTTATTTGATCTCTTAGTATGTGTAATTTCTTCAAAAGTGACAAGTATTTTGAAACGGAATGAGTATTCATTTTCATCATTCGTCTAATCATTCTCTCATTAAAATACACCATAGACTTGGTCTTTTCATTGTACCATGCCCTTATTAAGGTTATTTATATTGTTTTAAAGTATATTAAAGAAAAAACACCCGTCAAAAAGAATATATTAGGAAGAAAAAAAAGGGTGTGTTGGACATCTAAAAAATGGATATCTTGCCATTTTTAATAAAAAATGTATTTTACAGCAATAAAAAATATAGGACATATTAAATATTTTCTTAAAATTTACTAAAATTAATAATTATTATTTGTAAAAAAAATAAAATAATAACAATTATCTTTGGTCCGGATCCATACTAGACGTCTTTTAAGAAAACCATACATTCTTCGTAAAATTTTTACTAGTGGACATTCTTCGTTAAATTTTTACTAGTGGGCCTTTCTTTTATAAAACGTTTATAAAGTGGTTGTACTTGCAGAAAAGTACGAGTAGTGAATACTAGGGTTTGTGTCGTCTATTAGGGTTTAGACTGATTATTAGATGCTTTGAGAATGCTCTCAAGAGTGGTATTTATAGCTTGTAGTGGGCTTGAGTTTCTGTTACTTAGTTCTTAAGTAACAGGGATATTTATGTCTTTAGGTGCGTTCTAGGGTTTTCTAGAAGCGACTAAAGGCGGCGCCTTAGGAGGAAGCGCCTTGGGCTTCAAGGCCCTTCAAGAGGGCGCTGATGCCTTAAAGAGGGTCTAAAAGCCCTTCTAGAGGTCTTTTAGGCTTTGAGGAATATTATGACGGTCCACAGCCCACCAAACACAAGTCTTGGAATCAAGGCGTAGTGCTGATACTATAAGGTATTGTGATTCGCATAACTTACTTTTGGCTTTTATGGATCTCGTGAACCTTGATGAGCGGCGTATAAGTTCTTTTAGAGGGTACCTGGACCCTTAGGAATATTATGACAGTCCACAGCCCACCAAGGACAAGTCTTGGAATCAAGGCGTGGTGCTAATACATATTCACATTTTTTCTTTGTTCGATATACTCGCCACTTATGGGCATGCTATTGGTATAATTTCTACGGTCAGGATTGCATGACCTTTCATATATTACAACGTGTCTTTATTTTGGTGGATTCTCAACACGTGTTTCCTTTGATGGTGCATCTTCCGAGATCTCGCTTTGATTGCTCTTTCTGCCTCTATAAATGACGGTATAACCTTGTTCATTTCATATTCTGTTTTCCCTTTACTTCTTCTTCCCGTAAGAAATTTCATCTTCATTCGCTCTCTCAAGTCCGAAGCTGTTTCTCCTTTCCAGGTGTACTGCGCCATTTCATCAGGTATTTCTCTTTCTCCTTTTCTCTCTTTTTACTTCTTAGCTTTTAGTGATGGTGGTGATTAGGGAATGTGATGAAAAGGGTAGAGAAATACGTCCTAGATATCTTGAGGAAAAGCGTAAGTTGCAAAGGGATTGTTTAAAGCATGCAACTCGTTCGAATGGGGTAATTGATTGGGACGCGTATGGTTCGAGTTATTTTGGTTATATGAGTGTTGAAACCTTATTGAGTATGAGTGACGATAGCAATAGTAGTAGCTCTGATGATAGTGACTGTATTTTCCTATATTCGACTTCAGGAGCTGCTTCAGGAAAAGAACTTATTATTCGTCCCCCTTCCCCAACGACTTACGGAGAAAGGATTTTATTGCCGGAAACGGAATTTGAAATGGAGGGTTTTAGTGATGACGTGCAACGTTTCGACTCTATGTATCATAACCAAGCAAAAGTGAATTTTTTACGGAGTAAGATTCCCATTTCTTCCACTGGAAATGAAGAAGACATTGTTTTAACACCCTATCCGTCGGGCGAAAAGGTTTGTACTTTGCTTCCTTAAGGCTTGAAGGAAATATTCCATATGTACGGTGCCGTCTTGGAGTAATTTGGGGTTAAAATCCCCTTCACCTCCTTTGAAATGGACATCTTGCACTTCTTGAATGTCACCCCGACTCAAATTCAACCTAACAGTCGGGCCTTTATTCGTGGCTTTGAAATTATTTGTGATGCATTATACATGGGATTTCTTATTTAAAATCGACCTTATTGATGACATCAAGTCAGAGCCTTAAATAAGGTTGACCCATTTTAGGTGTTTTATTGATGACACCGAGTCAGAGCCTTGAATAAGGTTGACCCAGTTTAGGCGTTTTATTGATGACGCCGAGTCAGAGCCTTGAATAAGGTTGACCCAGTTTAGGCGTTTTGTTGATGACGCCGAGTTGACCCAGTTTAGGCGTTCTATTGATGACGCCGAGTCAGAGCCTTGAATAAGGTTGACCCCGTTTAGGTGCTTTATTGAACTTTGATTTATGTGCATCTGGTAGGAAAATAAACAGTAAGAAACTTTTATAAGAAAATAGGGTGCCTCATTAAAAACCATGCCCTTGCAGGGGAAAAAGAGTGCTCCCCTATTCCTTTTATTCATTAATAAATCTTCAAAATGTCAAACATAATTCATGGCAGAAAGTTCATGCCTTATTCTGCAAAACTAACTGAGTAAATAAACAATAATTAATTTAACTATAATAGTAGCGTAAATTAGCTACGTTCCAGGTTCTGGGTACTGGGTCTCCACTTAATTCTTCCAGCTTATAGCCTCCATGTTGTAGTTTTTCTCTAATCTTGTATGGTCCTTTCCAGTTTGGTAGCATTTTTCCAATCCTAGTGGGGGCGACGACTTGTTTTAGTACGAGGTCGCCTTCTTTCATTTCTCTGGGAATGACTTTGGAATTATATCTTCTTGCTGCTCTTTGTTTGGCTGTGAATTCTCTTATATGATCTGCTTCTCTTAATTCATCTATCATGTCCATTGAGCATTCAATCCCTATCTCATTGGCTTTATTTATTCAAAAATCTTGATGTGTGTTCGAACGTATACAATATTTATAAATATTTAGTGAAAACTTGCATATTAAAACTTGGTTAGTTATGGCGCTTACCCTCTTCAGTTAAGTTATTACACCGCCAAGTAGGAGTGTCTATCTCTACAAAAAGCTTGGCGTCAGTACCATAAACCATAGTGAATGACGATTCCTTTGTTGTAGAATGTGGAGTTGTGTGGTAAGACCATATCACCTGTACTTGATGATACACCATTTTGACGATTCTTATACCTTTTTTCATATTTTGTATGTTTGATGATATAAAGAAATAACAATAAATGGCGACATTGACTTACCTCGTATAACTGTTCTGCCCATAAGCCTTTAGCTCCCTTCAACTTCTTTTTTATTCCGTTCAATATTACTTTGTTTGCTGCTTCTGCTTGTCCATTGGCTTGATGATGAATTACTGAGACAAACTTTGTTTGGATCCCAAGCTGTTTACAAAACTCAACAAATTTTGAACTGGCGAATTGTGTCCCACTATCTGTTACAATGTATTTTGGGAGGCCAAAACGACATATTATTTTCTTCCAGTAAAATTTGATGACTCGATCTGCTGTTATTCTTGACACTGCTTCCGCCTCCACCCACTTGGTAAAATAATCCACGCCTACTATAAGAAACTTTAATTGTCCTGGAGCCATAGGAAAAGGTCTTACAATGTTTACTCCCCACTTCAAAAAAGGCCTAGGAGAGAAGACTGTTGTAAGCTCGCTGGCTGGGGCATTCTTCTTATCAGAGAATTTTTGACATTTATCGCATTTCCTTACAAAGTCATTGCTATCATGTAACATTGTTTGCCAATAATATCCCGCCCGTAGCAACTGTGCCGCTAATGATCGCCCTCCTATGTGACTTCCACATACCCCCTTGTGTACTTCTAAAAGCACGAGGTTTGTTTCATCCTCGCCTAAGCATCTGAGCATTGGTGTCGCCCTTCCCATTTTGTACAACTTTCCTCCAACCACTGTGAATTTGGATGCTCGTTTTTTAACCAACAGTGCTTCCTCTTCATTTTTAGGCGAGAATGACCCTGTGAGGAACTTTAGCGGAGGGTCCATCCATCCCTCCTTTCCTTCAACTATTTTTCGAACTTCTTGTGCTTCTGTGCTAGAAGTGGCCACTACTTCTTGTATTACTGTCATGATGTTGCCTGGTCGTTTAGTGCTTGCTAGCTTGGCCAATAAATCTGCTCTCGTGTTTTGTTCCCTGGAAACGTGAATGGCTTCAAAGAATTTAAAGTTACTTGCTAAAAATTGTACCTTTGCAAGATATTTAACTAGTTGAGCATCTTTGGTCTGATACTCGCCAGAGATTTGGCTTGTTATTAGTTGTGAATCGCTTTTTTCCCTGAGATTTTCTGCCCCCATTTCTTGTGCCAAACTCATACCAGCGATTAAGGCTTCATATTCTGCTTGATTGTTGCTTGCTTTAAATTCAAAGCGTAATGATTATTCTATGAGGAGATCTCCGGGTCCTTCTAAGACTACGCCAGCTCCACTTTCTTTCAGGTTTGATGATCCATCTACAGATAATGACCATACGTGGGGGGGGGGGGGGGGGGGGGGGGGGGGGGGCGGTGTTGCTTATTGGCATTGTAAACTCTAACACAAAATCCACCAAGACTTGAGATTTAATGCTTCTCCTGGGTACGAATTGAATGTCGTACTCAGACATATCTACTGACCATGATACCATTCTACCTGCTAAATCTGGTTTGCTCTATACTTGTTTCACCGGATAGTTTGTTCTTACTACTATCTTGTGGCTCTAGAAATAAGGACGTAGCTTTCTTGCGGTTGTCACTATTGCTAAAGCTAACTGCTCGATCTTCTGATACCTTAATTCTGCTCCTCTGAAAACTTTACTGACGAAATATACTAGTTTTTCACCTTCTTCTGAATCTTTAGTTAAAACAGAGCTCATGGCGTTATCAGACACGGATAAGTATAATGATAGGACTCCTCCTTGAGTTGGGCGATGTAAAATAAGTGGGCTCGTCAGGAAAGCTTTTACATTGTTAAAAGCTTCCTCAAATTCTTGTGTCTGTTCAAACTTTCCCTTTTTCTTAATTGATGCAAAGAATGCAAATGCCTTATCGCCTGCACAGGACAAGAATCTGGATAGTGCTGCCAGTCTTCCTGTTAGTTTTTGTACTTCTTTTATGTTGCAAGGGCTTCTCATGTTGATTATCGTCTGGCATTTGTTTGGGTTTGCTTCAATACCTCGCCTGGGAAGTAAGAATCCTAGAAATTTTCCTAACTGAACTCCAAAGGTGCATTTGGCGGGATTAAGCCTCATATTGAATTTTCTTACTTGTTTGAAGATTTCTTCCAAATCTGTTGTATGCGAGGTGTTCTCTGGTGTTTTTACCACCAAGTCATCAATGTATACTACAAGATTGGGCGAGAGTAGTACTAGGATGGGTGACCTCTTGGGAAGTCTTTGTGATCACGAGTTGTTTTGATTATCGATTTGTTTGAATCACAAAGAAGACTCCGTGACCTGGAAAAGGACTGATTCAAGGTTTCCAAATCGCAAGGTGCGACTCAGAAAACGTGGTTAAGGCTAGTTTTACCTCTTCCCACAGACGGCGCCAACTGTACTTGCAGAAAAGTATGAGTAGTGAATACTAGGGTTTGTGTCGTCTATTAGGGTTTATACTGATTATTGGATGCCTTGAGAATGCTTTCTAGAGTGGTATTTATAGCCTGTAGTGGGCTTGGGTTTCTGTTACTTAGTTCTTAAGTAAGAGAGATATTTGTGTCTTTAGGCGCGTTCTAGGGTTTTCTAGAAGCGACTAAAGGTGGCGTCTTAGGAGGAAGCGCCTTTGGGCTTCAAGGCCCTTCAAGAGGGCGTTGATGCCTTAAAGAGGGTCTAAAAGCCCTTCTAGTGGTCTTTTAGGCTTTGAGGAATATTATGACGGTCCAGTGGTTTTTTCATAGGTTTCTCTACTTAGTAATCATATTTGAGATATGTTAGACATTAAACATGAATACTAATTTCATTCTAGATTTAAACTTAAATCGTTACATTATAAAAGTTAACTTCTTTCATTAGACCCAACTTTGATCGATAAAAAGTTCTCTGCTTTTTTGTTTTTTAGTAAAAAAAGCTTGCTTTCTTTATTATTGCGTGTGAGACTTTTAGATACATATACATGCATGTTAGCAAATTATTAACTCAACTAATCTGGGAAAAGATGCTATTAGTCTTGGACCTTTAGTGTATTATTTGCTGTCTTTCTTAACTTTTCTGCCTCACTTACGACGAATTTTACTTACTACCACCACCACTTATTCGTTCTAATAGTCAAATTAAGGTTTATTTATATATAAAAAATTATTAAATTTACTATAAAATTATGTCCCTTCCCAGCAACAGCAGCTAACTTGATCGTACATGTCATTATAAAATTTAATATACATGAAATTATGTTGGATAATATACCCAGCTGTATCATCCTCGCAATTTAAATTGCGAGGAAATGAGACATTGTTATTTCTCTCTGTAAAGTAGCATAGGCTGAGGAAACCATAGTCACCTTGTTCGCAATTCTCTTTGGTACGTGGTACGGGTACGGGTGCGCGATATGTAACTCTCAAAGAATTTGGGTACGTGGGGGGTATACATAGTCGGTACGCTATTTCGGTTCGTGGTACGTTATAATATATCAATCGGTACGCTATGAATAAAAATGATAATTTAGTTAAAATATGACAAGATAAATGGTGAAAAATATTCGATATCATCAATTAACTTTAATAAACATAATTTGCTAACAACTGTAGGAAGTGTTGGTAAAAAAAACTCAATTGCTAACTTCACATAGTTGTTTCGTAGTTGTTTTTGAGATTGATAAACCTTTAGATGAAACCTAATGTAAATTTGTTTTTTGGAAAAGAATATGATGCAAGACACAACTAAGTATGTGATTAAGCAGTCTGGTACTTGTGGTTGTTGGCAGAGTATTGAGACTGTACCTTTTCAATCCAGAGATGGGGTAGTGTGTCAACTTGGACATTATCTTGGCAATTAATGTCATGAAAATCGGAGCTTAACTTATCCTTACAAAACCGGTTTGTAAGGTGAGGAGTGTCTCCTCTTTAAAAATCTTGACAAGAATCCTATCTATCTGATGTGAGACTAAATTCACCCACTGAGTGTTGGCTGCTAACCATTAAGACTAAGAGACCTTGGTGTGAATAGTTGAAGCTTGTCACAATGAAGCACATCCACATCTTTTAGACAGGACAATCCAAGGTATGTAATCCATGGTAGAAACTTCGAAGTTGGGGCAATTCACGAAAACTCAAAATTGTTAATTCTGTGAAAATAAGTATTGAAAATGTCTCAGCAATTTCATCTTGTTTTTCAATAATCTCAATGCAACATTCTTCAATAATAAAGCCCTAGGAGATGTTGAAGCTCTTTAGCCACATAGGGTAAAAACATGATTGAGGCTTTTGCATTTAGTAATTGTCAATAGAGGTTTTGAAACTTGAAGCTTTCATTAGGATTCACACTCCATATGTGTTTCAACATCGCTAAATGGAAATTTATCAAGCACATAATATGGAAATACATTTGAAAATTTGTTAAATAATTGAAGTTTTAACTGCTTCAGTTTGCAGAATGTATTTCGAGCTTGTTGATTTGTGCCATATTCAGTTCAAGTGTTCCAATGTCTCCAAGTATGCTTAGATGTTTTTAACAATTAATCGCACAAGCAGCAGAACTAAAAGAAAATCAAACAATATTGAATAGTTACATAGATGGAAACAATATCCACCTCATCATTAGAGAATGGTTTCTGAGATAAGATTTTATTTATTTGGTGATGTTAGTTATTTATTCTAATACCATTAGTAACCATTTTGCTTGAAGACTGTTAACTATCTTTCTCCTAATCAGTTATCTTCACTTAAATGCAAGATAATCAATTAGTAAAAGCAAAAAGAATTGGCAAACTTATATTACAACTCAAATAAAAGATTATGTTATGATCAATCCAATCTCTGCTTACCAATTAATCATAAAACTCTATTAATTAGATATGGGGAGTTTACCTCTTTAACTAATTGACCAGATAATGACAAAAGAGAAGTTTACATGAACTTTAATTTCCTCCTAAGGGGAGAGCGGGGACATGAACAGTAACACGTTTTGCCAAGTAGCTTCTCCTTGGATAAAGTTGCTTCTTACAGAGAAGTTATGGTTCCTAACGTGAAGAGTACAGGTGCAAAATCTTTTGCTCAAGTGTTGAGTAATCCGTGTGTTATCCCTCGGTGTCAATTTCCGAAGTTTAGTTTGAAAGGAGATGATATTGCTATCAAAATTCTTGAGGACGAGTACAAGGTTAATGTTGTATCGCGCCGAAATCACCTTCATGGAAGGCTGATTTTATCTAAAGGAGTCCCTCCTCTAAAACTTGAAGACTTGCATGCTAAGTTGAATACTCTCTGGAAACCTTTGAGTAAATGAGGAATTGTTTCTAAAAATGCCACTCATGATGTCTTTGGATCTGGCTTTTCTAATTCAGCTAATTGTGAACCACATAGGGAGGATTATCCTTATATGCGTTTGGTTGGTTCATGGAATGATGCATTGGAAAAATCAAATGTTGTTGCTGATGATAATTTAAATTCCATCGTCGCTCATGACATGGAGATTTTGAGGAATTATTATTTGAAGAACCGATCAATTGCTACAAAGGAGCCCTTCACCAAGTGGTGTCTAAAACCACCAAAAGGAATTTGAAGAAGGCCGGTTTTCATGTTCATAACACCCGCTCTAAGGGTAGGTTACCGGACCGATTGACTCATGAACTTGCTTTGAGTATGTTTAATTTCTTGCTCTTTTTCTTTTCCTTTTGGTTTCCTTGTTTTTATCTTTTCATTTCTACTCTTTGTTGGGTGTGGCATTTTGCCCCCAACTTTTTGCTTAACTTTTTAGTTTGAGAAGGTTTTGGTTTATGTCCCCCTTCTCTTTTTGTTCTTGTTTCCTTTCTTTTATATATTTCTATTAGCCTAAAAACAACAAAAATTGACCAGATAAAGGATGATGATAATGTCTTATAACAGATTCAAATATAATGAGTAATTAAACAATGTATATAATAAATGAAAGTATAAATTATATACTAAAGGGGAAAATATAATTGTAACGTTATAAAATCCATCATGGTATTGGCTATGAATTTAATTAGACATAAAGACAATTACAAAATCCTAATACAAATCTATAAATAAAATAAGGGAAAGCCGCAGGGCTATAGAAGAAAAAAAACATGAGAAACCCTTAAATCTGTGTTGTTCTGCGCACCTGCCCGACCTTGCATTCATGTTGCATTACCATGAATCTGACTTAAAATGCCTTCGATGAGCATTGGCACGGCCATGCCAAATGTTTTTTTTTGTACGACCGTGCTCATATTATAAAACTTGTCTCTCAACACCGTAATTCAAAAGGTCGTTTGGGTTTGGTACATGTCTGATGGCCGTGCAGGCTTTCGCTGATCTGCACGGCCTTACACATCCTTGTGCAAATCTTGGCCTTTTACATCAAAATCTCATCAAAATGCACCCTTTTTTTGTAACTTTTTGCTTCTTATTATCTTATAGATAATTCTGCAAAAAGGAGAAATTTTAGACGACAAAGCCCCTCTATAAATCATACAAAATATAGGTTTATTGCAAATACTTCTAACTCGGAATCATTGACTACTACAAGTTAAACTTGTCAACCACTCCATACCAAATAAATTGATAATCTGCAAGGAAGGGTAGAAGATTTCGTTGATTTTAAAAGATTTGATTAATATCCATTGTCAATGTGGTGATTTTTTACATTTTCGGTCAATTTGCCGTATCATTAAAAATATTAGACTTCAATCAAACATAATTAAAAGTCAAATAAAATGAGGTGGGTGACAATTTATTAAAAATGCCAAGTCATAGGTGCCAAAAAATGATTTCTAATATTGCAGCCTTGCAGGGATAAAAAAAAAACAAAAATTACAAGGACTAAAATATTATGCAAAAGGAAAGGCATATGGAAATGAAACTAACACAGAAATATCACAAGAATACAAAAGAAATAAAATTCCATTGTGTTAATTCTAAATTACCAGTTGGTTGCGAAGAACCACGCACTTGAGCCTTCTTGATTCAAATTGCGGACAAACTCAAGCATCCTTAGATTACTGAATATTCATCAATAAGACAAAGAATTAATGACTAAAGAATGCAAACGATGAAAGTTGAATTATGACTGGAGATAATCAAAGTTGTACACATTACCGTTTCAGAAAAAAGTTTGTTTACCGTAGTGTTAAGGTCACCATTCCAACACCATTGATCTCGAGAAGTATAACCTACACGTACTGCTCTGAGCTTTGGTGCATTCAACACTCCATTTGAGAAAGTTTCCATCATGTTGCAATTCACTACAAATAACTTCGTAAGCAATGGAAACTTGAGACTGTATCTTCCCTTGTAAAAACTTTGTAAGTGTGGTAAGTTATGCAGCCGCAAATACTTCAATTTCAGAAAAACTAGCTCGCCAGTATCATTCTCTTTATCACTTGCAACTATTTCTTCTATCGCTTCACAATGGTCTATTGACAATGTCTCAAGGTTTGGTAAATTAGTAGCAGTTAATGATGACATAATATTTTTCAATCCAACACAAAAGGCCCCTCTTAAATGCACTAAATTCTCAAATAGCACTGAGGATGGAACTATATGCCTCAGCCTGGAACATTTAAATACTTCAAGATTTTGAAGAGAAAACTGCATCTCAGAATGGTCCCCGCATATAAACTCGAGGCTATGTAACTCAATAAGTACCAGACTTTTCAGCTTCATTGTTGTGTCAGAATGTCTAGTGCCAAGGCTTCCACTCGAGAAAATCTTTGTGAAGGAACTGCAAGTAACTATAAGATTTTCAAGATTGATAAATCTTTGGAGGAAACCTGATGGAAATATGTCAGACTCATTGTGAAAACAACGCAAGCGAAGATCTTTTACTCTGTAGATCGGCCTGTGATTAAATTGACTGTTGCATAACATAGCAACATCCCTTCCGTTCAGAATAAGCTCCCTTAGGTTTGGGACAACCTATATAAACATAAATATAATGCAAGTAATAAGATACAGCCTAATAGCTATGTTAAGAAAAGATTAATGCTCAATGTTTTGCAGATAGAACAATATAAACTTGTAGGCTAACAAAAATCAGGATGAAAACATGTAATAAAATCAACAATTTAATTTTATTTACATTTTCAAACGAGAAAAAACAATTAACATTGCACCTATCTATCTAAAATAACATGTTTGGCATGCAGAATGTCGAGATTAATCGTTACCTTTTCAAATGACAGTAGGGCTTCTGGATCAACGGGGGTATTTCCTTGGTAGTTTAGAAATTTCTGCACAAATAATTCTAGCTGATCACAATGATACACATCCAAATCTCTTAAGAAAGGCACATTCAAGGTGTGTAATCCATAGCAGAAGCTTCTAAGTTGAGCTAAACTTCGGAGACTCAAAGATGTTAATTTTTGGAAAACAAGTATTGGAACTGTGTCGGCCATTTCATCCTGTGCAACAATAGTCTCCACAGCGCACTCTTCTATATGAAGCATTTGGAGATATGGAAGTTCTTTGGCCACAGATAATGGAAAAATATGATCAAGGCTTTTACATTCAACAACTTTCAGTTGACCTAGGTTTAGAAACCTTAAGCTTCCATAAGGATTTCTACTCCATATGTGTTTAAGATTTGGTAAATGCTCCAAAGAAAGATTCCTCAATTGCATCGTCAGCCCCATCTGGCAACAAGCTCCTGTTTTGAAATCTTGTATTTCAAAAAGAACTTCCAGTGCAGGACAATTGGTTACGATTATTGTCTCTAGATTCAGCAAGTTTTCAAAAACATGAGATGGGAATATATTTAATAATTTATCGCAGAATTTAGTTTCCAGATGCTTCAGTTTATGGAAGGAATTTGGACCAAGTTGATTGTGCCATACTGACTTCAAGTGATCTAAATGGGAGATTACCAATGTTCCTAAGTTTGGGAATATAACCTGCAGCAGTCAACAAAATATTTAGATCCTTTTCAGTTAAATGTAAAACCAACATATCTATAAAGGGAAACCAAACTAAAGTTACAGAGTTTGAGAAAGTTCTTACATCCTCATTAGAGAGTGGTTCCGGAGCTGAAGAATGATTGCCCAAAATTGCATCCCAGGAAATTATGTCCTCCAACATTTGGCAGTTACTAATCTCAAGATATTGCAGGGCTACGAGTTCTCTGGCCACCACGGATGAGAATATGTAAGTTATCTTATCAGATTTGTCAACTGTCAACCTTGTCAAGTTTTGAACACAAGAATAACCCGATTGTATGTCATCCCATAATTTCCAAGAATTGATCTTAGACAGCTTCAAGGTTTCAAGTTGGGACATTCCAACCTATTGACATGCATAATATTGCAAAATCGTTATTTTTCATATTAAGTAATGTTGGGGGAAAATCCGGTAATAAGATAGAAGATGATAGAACTAACAAAACAAAGGAAGGATGCATGTAACCACAAAACAAGAGTTGAATATTAACAACAGATTTCCCTCTGATTAACATAAAGGCTGGTACAATCATTTAGTTGGAATATACACCCCTTTTATTATTGGTATACTTTCAGAAGATAAGAAAGTTCATCATCTTATACCATGTTAGTTACCATTTACTAAGATAATAAAGCTATCTGTCTATCCCTGATATATTATGGTCAATGCTTGCAGGTTACAACTAAAGGCAGTTGTTGAGAAGCTTCCACAACAACGACACCCAAGCCTCATACCCCTAAGTGGGGTCGTTGAAGGAGCTTCCGTCAAAAATAAAAATGGAAATAAAATATGTAAACACTTTCAAATTTATCAATAGGATAATGGCGATGTATTGTAGACATCCAATGGTTTTGAATAAATACATCAGGATGCTTAATTAAGCTATAAAAGACAATAATGATAAAAAGAGAAAAATCGTATGTTTACCTTTTGATCAATTAGTGCGATGCACTGTGTA
This sequence comes from Medicago arabica, assembly GCA_946800305.1. Lineage (NCBI taxonomy): Eukaryota > Viridiplantae > Streptophyta > Magnoliopsida > Fabales > Fabaceae > Medicago > Medicago arabica. The sequence goes on along the minus strand of OX326971.1, from coordinate 40,889,644 downwards.
TCTTCATAATTTTGAACTGCCAATGGCACAGAGCAGAAACTAATGAGACCAGGCAAACATTCAAGTTCAAGTAAACGCAACTTGGGGAACATAACCTTGCTTACTTCTATATCATCCTCAGATGTTTGCTCAGCTATGATTTCTGTAATCATTTTGCAATCCGAAATTTTTATTTCAAGAAGTTGAGGAAGATCTCTAACTAGAGAATACCAAAACAGATGCTTCAACTTATTGCAACCTTTGACTTGAATAAATTTGAGCTTGGATAAAGATTGAATTGGAATTGGTCCATGACATATTTCTTCCAGATTAAACAGATTTTTAAGAGCTAAAGTCTCTAAGTTAGGGAAGGCGGGATAGGGATAAAAGTACCCTATTGAATTAACGATGCACTCCAGTTCAGAACTGTCTGCGATGCACAAATGCTTTAATTGTGAAAAACCTTCCATGTTCAACTCGTAAAGGACACCTCTAGCACGTTGTAATTGAGCTACGCACAAATCCTCCGCTGAATTCAACAATAAGTTAAATCCATAATCCGAAAGAATGCTAGTACTCTTGCTCTCTGCCAGCTTAAGTGTTCTTGAAGATTCAGAAGCACCTCCAGCCCATTCCAAAGACCATTTCCACACATCACCGATAAATATATTGTATCTCTCAAGCTTTGCAAATACATGTAAGTCCCTTGGCCAAACCGAAGAATCTTGAATCATTATGTCCAAAGTTTTTAGATGAGACAAATTACTTAGCTCTTCTAGACTTGCATTGTTGCTTTGGTCTTTGCTTTTCTTGACATCCCATTGGATAAAGCAATTTCCCATGTACAACTCTTCTAAGCATGTTAAGCTTGAAATAAGGTTTGCGGGAATGAATCTCAGTCTAGAGCAGTTGGTTAAATTCAACATTCGAAGATTAGCTAGTTGTCCTATTTCTTCCGGGAGCTGTATAATGTCAGATCTTTCAAGGCTAAGAATCTCTAAACTCTTCAGTTCCAAAACTATTGATATATCTTCTAACTCACATCCAGCCAGAGTCAATGTTTGAAGGTTTGTCAAGAAAGAGAGAGATGGAGGTGGGGAAGGGGTTAACATCATTCCATACAAATCTAGAACTGTTACTTCTCTCATCCCAGAGAAGAAGTCATCAGAGACTTTCAAATTGTTGCCTATATTATGAAGTAGAAGTAGCCTCAACTCTGGGCACTCCAACTTCTCAGGAAGCTCATTAATATAAGACCAAGGCAAAATGATTTGATGGAACTTTTGAAGCTGATCTATTGTTGGCCATTGTTTGACTTCGGAGTACCTTTTCACAGAATAAGTAGGATGAAACCTAGATGCAATTGATTTAGCTACATCACGTACAACATCATGCATTCTTACTTGACCTCTTTCACGTTCAAGCAACAATGAAGAGGCCCTAAGGTCATTTATTAAGTTGAAATATTGATTCCGTGCTTCTGTCAATGTCCGGAGATGTTCACATAACCCTGAACTCCAATAACATTGAAACAACATTCCAGTGTGGATATGGTCCAGTCCAAATGAACCAATGAAAAGGAAGAGTGACTTCAGGTCATCCCTTTCTAAACAATTATAACTCAATTCCAAGGTAGAGTAGACTTTCTTATGCAAACCTTGTTGATCAAATCTCTCCAATTGGTTTAAGGCATTCTTCCAAGCGGAGGCTTCTTTTTTTCTCAAAGCCTTCGCCACAGTAACTATCAAAAGAGGTAACCCAGAACAACATCTGGCCACTTCTACTGCAATTGGCTTTATATTTAATTCTTGAACAATATCACCTGCCATTTCCTCAAACAATTTCCAACTATCATCCTGATGCAAAACATCAAGTCTAAATGCTTTCTGAATGTTCATCTCACAGTTTAACACATTAAGATCTCTAGATGTCACCACCAACTTGCATCCTTTGTGGTCATCACCAAAAGGAATCCCCACTTCTACCAAATCAAGTCTACCCCAGATGTCATCAAGAATAACAAGAATACTCTTCTCCTTAGCTATCCTTTTCCGTAATTGTGTTGCTCTTCCTTCTATGCTCTCCTTGTTAAATTTCATATCTAAGGCATCAACAATTTGGCCTTGAATTTTTTCCACATCTGGAGAATCAGTGATAGTAGCCATAACTACAGAACTAAACGATCCATCATTCTCAGCTTGCCAAGCTAACTCTTTCACTAGTGTTGTTTTTCCCACTCCACCCATCCCATACACCCCAATCATGAAGATGTTAGGATTCTTCAATGCCAGCATAATCTCATTCAACATTGATGTTCTGGAGTCCAGGGCCTCATAACCTCGACCAAATGGCGTGACTGTCAATTGAGAAGAAGCACGGTAAGAAATTCGGTCAAATTTTCCTTCTGCGAGAAATTCAGAAATCTCTTGTATCATCTTTTTGGTCTTCCTACCAAGTTGATGCCTTGTGCACAGATAGGGAAAATATCTCATAGAACATTGAGATGTTGCATGGGCCTGAGTGTCAATAAGTTTCTTTGCCTCAGCAACAGTGTTGTCCACACTGTTCAGCCACTTCAGGACAATATTTTCGATCTCTTCTCCATTCCTTCTAGCCTCATCAACACTGTGCTGCACATGATCTTTTGATCCTTCCAGCTTTTGGACCTCGATTTTCATCCTTTCAAGGTTTCCTTTGTAGTAGAGTACGTAACCCAATTGACGACCAATAGGTACAACCGTATACTCAGAAATCTTTGCAACAACTGAGATGATAACATCCATGGCCACCACTCTGTCAGTTGAAAGAAACAAGGAACTAAATCAATAAATAACAAACGTGAAAGATAGTCGTAATTGGTCTCTTCTATCTCTTATGTTTATTCGATATGCCAGCATTTCTTATATAAATTGATGTTATTTATATTTACAAACTTTAGGAATAGGCTAATGAGAGTCATTATGTCACTGAAATCAAAAACTAAAAAGGATTATTATCCGGTCAATCTAGATGATCTTAAAATAATGAGAAATTATATTTGTACAATTATTACAACTTTTGGGACAACTCTCTCCCTCATACTCTCATTGTGTTCTTACTCTCTCTCTATTGCTTTAGTTTTTGTACCAATACCTACATTTATTTGTATATATTTAGTTGTTCCATAAGTTGTTCCAAAAATAATTGTTCAAATAACATACCTCTTTAATAATATAAATTTCTCAATTGAAACAAAATTTTAGTTTCTTATTGGATTTAATTTGTCTACAATGTCAGGGTAAAACATATATTTATACATACATGATACATCCAACCAACATCTCACCATGTTGACATACTAATCTAAGGGGTTGTTTGTTCAATAGGTTGAGCAGTCACCAGACCACAAAATCGACGAAAAAGATGACAACATGTTAGAAAGTTGCACCGCGTGTGCTCCGGTAATTTTATTAAGATCGGAAAATACATGAAGGGAGAAAACAAGAGAGGTTTTGTTATTAGATTTGTATTGAATTACATGATCAAGTTTATATATAGGAAGCTGATTTAACCTTGTTACAAATTGAAATCTAAGCTGAAAGAAGTGACAAACCAGTGCAACTTTCTAACTGAATTAGTAATAATAATTGGCCTAATAAAATTTGTGACAGCAAGAAACCCTAAAGTAGCAACAATAAGTACCACAAAAATAGAAGTTTTTCCTAATCGAGAATGTTTAAGAAAAAAAAAACAGTATGCAGAGAATAGGGTTTATGGAAGGGAAGAAGAGAACGGATCCATGGTAGTTGGTGATGATGGATGGGTGGAAGATGATGTAGGGGTGTGTTTAGGAAGAGTGAGAGTGTGTGAAGAACAGAACAAAAACATCATCGTGAAGCATTGCGCTGCGTCTCTTTGAACTGCCATTTCGGAATGACTCGCTAGTGGCAAAACCCGCGCTCTTCCTTTGAAGTTAGAGAGGGAATGCGAGGCTAGCTTATTCCGAGTTTGCTCAATTTATCTTTTTTATTATTTTTTTAAATTAAGAACATAATACATCAAAGATAATAGAAAGGATCTCACCATCGTGTTTTTGTTAATGGTGAACATATTGGTCCAATAATACTGGGGCGTGGTCTCAGACAAGGGGATCCGCACTCCCCGTATCTTTTCAACATTTGTGCAGAAGGTCTTTCATCTTTAATCCGACAAGCTAAGGAGAGTGAAAACATTTCCGGATCTAGCATTTGTCAAGGGGCACCCCCAGTTTCTCATCTTTTGTTTGCAGATGACTGCTTTCTCTTTTTTAAGGCGGAAGAAAATCAGGCTCAAGTTATGAAGAACATTCTTAATGTGTATAGGCTGCTTCTGGTCAAACAATTAGCTTGCCGAAGTCAGAAATTTTCTATAGTAAGAATGTGTCCGATGAGTTGAAGCAGAACATCACCACCATTTTAGCGGTCAGAGCTGTCTTGGGTACTGGCAAGTATTTAGGAATGCCGTCTATGATTGGAAGAGATAGGACATCCACATTTTCTTATATTAAGGACCGTGTGTGGCAACGCATTAATTCTTGGAGTAGTAAGTGTCTATCTAAGGCAGGACATGAAGTTATGATCAAGTCGGTTTATCCAAGCCATTCCTTCCTTTGTTATGAGTCTTTTTCAGCTACCGTCTACGTTGATTACCTCTATCGAAAGAATGATTAATTCGTTTTGGTGGGATTATGGCAGAACCACTCACAGAGGTATAAATTGGTTGAGTTGGGAAAAACTATCGATTCATAAAACTCATGGGGGTTTGGGTTTCGAGGACCTATCAGCTTTCAATCTTGCGATGTTGGGCAAGCAAGGATGGAATTTCTATCAGAACCTCAGTCTCTGGTTTCTCGTATTTTTAAAGCTCGATACTTCACTTCTAAATCTTATCTTGATGCCACTGTTGGTCATAATCCAAGTTTTGTTTCGCGTAGTATCTTACGCGCTCGTTTCATTGTGTGAGGTGGGGCTAGGTGGACTATTGGTTCTGGTGTGGATATACCTATTCTTGACGCTCCATGGCTCTCTCACGGTGAGTGTGTTGATGGAAACATTACCGGAAGTCATTATGTTCGTGATTTTAAGGTTCAAAGCCTTATGTCTGTCCATCACAAAGGCTGGAATGTTCCTCTGATACGGCAGGTTTTCAGTGATGATGTGGCTGATCGTACTTCGAATACGCCACTATTCGAACAAGTTCAACACGATCGTTTGATTTGGGAGGAGGAGAAGAATGGTTGTTACTTGGTAAAGAGTGCGTATAAATTATGTGTTGAAGATTTAATCGACGTTTCTCATCTTCATCGTCCGGGCAATTGGAAGGATATTTGGCAACTTAAGGTTCCGCCAAAAATTAAGCATTTGTTATGGCGTATGTGTAGGGGTTGTTTACCTACCCGTGTCCGCTTGCAAGACAAAGGTGTGTCGTGTCCGACGGCGTGTGCTAGGTGCAATTCTAATCATGTGGACCTGAACCACATTTTCTTTGAATGCCCTTTTGCAATTCAGGTGTGGAACTCGGCTGGGCTGTGGTTTGATGTCCAACATGCAGCTATGCAAACTGATTCTTCTATTGAGGCCATTTTTTATTTGCTTCACAACTTATCTGTGCAACTTAATCAACGTTTTGCTGCTTTATATATGTTGGAGTTTATGGAAGCATAGAAACCTTAAAATTTGGGAGAATGTTACTGAGCTCAGTGTTGTTGTTGTTGACAGAGCTCAGCTGGCTGCTGTCATGGTCCAGCAGACTGTGTTGCAGCAACAGACTGCGCGTATATGCACTGCTGTTCAGTAGTGGCAGCCACCAAGGTTCGGGAGGTTTAAGTGCAACGTGGACGCGGCCTTTTCAGAGCAATTTCAAAGGACAAGTATCGGGATTTGTTTACGTGATGAAACCGAAAGTTTTGTGTTAGCCAAAGTGATGCATTTTGATTATCTTTGTCCCGTGGATGTTGGCGAAGCATTGGGTCTGTTCCATGCTATTCAAGGGATGCAAGATATGCAATTTAATAATGTTGAGTTTGAACTTGATTCGAAGGTGACTAGGGATGCTTTCCATTCATGTCATACATACAACACAGACTTTGGAAGCATTATGAAGGCTTGCAGGGAGATGTCCTCTGTACATTTTACAAACTTCAGGGTGGAGTTCACTAGGCGATAAGTGAATGCGGCGGGACATACGTTGGCAGAAAAGGAAATTATCTCAGTGAGATATTGCTTGATTTGCAATTAATTATTTTTTTTCCCTCTCTTATTAAAATACGACCCAAATATATTTTTTCTGATTGACCTGCAATGCAATGGAAAAAAAACTAATGCACTTTGTTTGTCGTAGAATCTCAATATTGTTTGATACCACCTGTGTGTTTTCATGTTGTAATAAGGATTAAAGATAGATATTCTTATATTTTTTATTTTAATTGAGTAAAAATGGTCTCCCTCCCCTAAAAACAATCCCCTTGTTTTCTGGGTAAAGATTGAAATAATTAATTTTAACAAACTAGTATGAAAAGGAAAAACTTACAATTGCAGTGGTAAATTGATACGACAATAGCACAACCAGTATAGTTTCATACTTTGAGAAGAGAAAATAATTAATGAATCAAAGCAATATCTCACATAAAGTTAATTTTCTATTCTAATCATTATATGATTTCTTTTTCTTTTATTATTGATGTAATATGAGTCATTAGATCTTTCAATACCAATGGTTAAGATTTGATGTAAGTCTCACGACTTACACTGGTGTCAACGGATCCTATATATATATATATATATATCCGTTGACACCAGGTGTAAGTCTTTTAGACTTACACCAAATCTCAACCGTTATAAGTGATTGATCTAACGACTTATAGCATGTCAATAATAAATGGAAAGAAATCACATAATTGATTAGAAAAGGAAATTATCTTAATGAGATATTTTTTGATTTGCAATTAATTATTTTCTTTCCCTCTTATTAAAATATGACCCAAATATATATTTTTTCGTGTGGTTGACCTGCAAATAAATAAAAATTGCACTTTATTCTCGGTGAAAACAATAAGGATCTCAATGTTTGTAAAAAGAAAAAATGGCACTTTTTTCGTGTGTTTTTCATATAGATGTTCTCCTAGTTTTGTTGTACAACATGGATTAAAAATCAAGAAACATTCTTTTTCATTTTATATGTTTTTTGGTACAAACCTTCTTTTTTATTTTAATTGAGTAAAAAATGGTCCTGTAAAGAATGAAATTATTTTTAACAGCACAAAGAACATTATTAGGAAGAGAAAAAAAAACATGCAATCGCAGAAAAATCATGGAATTGCATAGGTTAGTTATATACTAGCACAAAGAACTATAGTTTCATATAGTTTCATATTTTGAGAAGAGAAAATAATTATTATATGAATTAAGTATTATCTCACGTAAAGATAGTTTCCTATTTTAATCCTCATGTGATTTCTTTTCTTTTTTATTGATATAATATAAGTCGTTAGATAGATCAATAATAACAGTTGAGATTTGGTGTAAATTTCAAAACTTACATCCGGTGTTAACAGATCTTAACTTTATATATATATATATATATATATATATATATATATATATATATATATATATATATATATAATTGTTTTAAAGACCAGCTTATTACTTCCTAATAAGTTCTTTAAATTTAAGGGGATTCAAGGTGCCAATTCTTTTGGAAAATAAAAGTATTTTCTGGAAAATAAAATTGAAAGAATATGATTTATTTTAAACAATTATTTTCTTGAAATAATTTTTTCTGAAAAAGACAAATCCCTAGGCACAGTTTGCCCAGTTGTACGACGGTGGCACGTGTGGTGGTCAAGTTTAACGTGTTCACTCCCGCTCACAAAACTAGGTATAATATGTATAGACCTTTGTTAGGATTTTGCGACTTTGCTCACCTTCAACTATTCAAATTCAGAATCCCAAAACAGGTAAAATCCTAGTCAAATCGCATCAAAATCATGAGATCCATGCAAAATAGCAGGATTTTATAGGAATTTGAAGGATTATGACAATTATTTTGATACAGGTTTATTTTGTCCCGGTTCATCAATTGACCCATTTATACCCGGTTCTATAAATAAATAAAAGACCAATTTTTGTTTAGGTTGTTTAGCATTATTATGACTACTATATAATGAGTGGACTTTAAATTTTGAGTCATTTATAACATATATTTAGCATTATTTTTGTTTTGGTAAAATTCGATTTTGATTGCAATTTTACAATTTTTGATCTTGCTATATTTCCTATATCGATTCTACAAAATTAGTTGAGTAAAACCCTTCAATTTTGATTACGATTTTACTATTTTTCGATTTTGTCATTCCCTTTCAACCAGAAGTAAAATTCAGATTTTGACAACCTTTCATATAGACACACGCACAAACACTAGTACTGTGTGAACTCTCTCCTATATGAGACACTGGGTTTTGTTTCTGTTGATATTTGCCTTCAAATTTGTGAAGTTGGGAATGATTAGAATCGTGACACGATTTTGAGAGCCGTGCCGCGATTTTCTTGGCAGAATGGATGGTTTCTGCTGAAGGAAAATCGTGGCGCGATGTGGGAAATCGTGACACGATTCAACAACTTCTTTAGCAAGTTTACCTGAAAGTGACTGGTCACAACAGTTGGAAAGGCATAATCGTGGCACGGTTGGAGCAAATCGTGACACGATTTGGCACTTTTGTGTCTAGTATTTAAGTGGTTTCTGCAGTTTTTTGAAGGAGAGCTGAAGCAAGAGGCCTAGGGTTTACAAAGGGGGGAACTTGAGGGTTGAGTATCTTTGTAAGGAGGGTCCCTTGGGTTGGGATAAACATTGTAATCACCTTGGGTGAGGGAAAATCATATTAGTGTGGAGAGTCAAGCAAAGGGTAGAGGTTAGGTATAGGCTGATTTCTTGTAACCTTTTGTAACTCATTCTCATAGTTGATTGGAGAGCTGCTCTCTCCTCCATAGTAGGTCATATTGGCTGAATTGGGTTACCACATCTTGTGTGTCTGTTTTCCCTTTTAAGCTTCCTTATTTCTTTATGCTTTGTTAGTGTTTGTGTTATTGTCTTTAACTCTACACTTAGTTCCTTTTAGGTCTGTTGTTGTTATTGCTTGTGTTCACTTTGATAGTGTGGTTACTGCTTTCCTTTGCTCCACACATCTTTGTTATTCATTGGTGTGAGATTTGAGCCCGGATTCACAACAGTTTCAATTCACTCATTCCAACATTTACTGCAATGTTTCAATAACGGTTCAAACCCGGAATTCTCACTGGTTTGATTTTCGGTTCAGTTTTAAAACATTGATGTAAACCATGTATTTGAAGTGCACCAACCATCTACTTTTTTTCGAATTTTATCTCAAATTTGTCTCAAAATATATATATTTCTCTTTATTTACCCAATATTCTCTATAAACGTGCTAATAAAAACACAGATATCTAAATTTCTTTTGTTGATGGAAAAGCAATACCTTAAAGCTTCGGGCAGTAAAGAGCTTGCAACTAGCAGTATCAGATAGTATCTTCTCTTGTTCTCTTGTGGAGTGCAATTGACTGCTCTATAATTTACAAGAGCAGACAAATGGTGATTAATTAGAAAAAAGAAATAAAATTAAAAAAGATAACTCATTGCTAATTTGGTAAACAAAACAAAACAAGGAAGAAAATTACCTCTAAATATATTACTCTACTTCACGTACGCTTTGTTTGTATTCTCTAAAAAGATATCCCTTAGATTCATACCTTTTGAAAATTCTCTTTAATATAAAGCATTTCTCTTAGATGTGATGCAAGCAAATTCTTTTATAATTAATCTTCTGGTCAATATCCTTTATTCTTCTGTGTTGCAATTATTCATAATATGGTTTGCTCCTTGCTGCCTTTCTTAATTTGTTTGCGTCACATACCACGGATTTTGCTTGCAAGTTTCTTGTGCAACCATTATTCTATTAAACTAGTACAAAGAATCTCGTTAAACTAGTATTATAGTAATAAAATAAAAACTATTATTAGTATAATCAACCTTGCATATTAAACTTCATTTTATAAATGCTAAACATCAGTTCACAACAGAGAATTCCGCATGCAAGAAATTTGACTTTGCAATATTACTTTGAATTGGAATGTTGTAATTGATGATCTGATAAATGTTATTGCACTAGACAAAATTTGTTATAATGTATTCCGCAAAATAAACCGGAAAGACATTCAAGTCATAGTTTAATCATATTTGAAAGGTTGAAGTGTTGAACTGGATGATAAATAAATAAATATTAAATAAGGTAAAACTAAATTTGCAAAAATAAAACAGGTTGAGTCAATCACGGTTTAACATGATTTAAAGATCGTGTAACTTGATTGCTTTACAACCACAATCAAACCAACATGCAAACTAGTCGGTTTTAGATTCAATTAGTTGAACTAGCAAATGCTTTTTTTTTCCGAAACTAGAGAGTAAGACCAAACTACATACGAACATGACGATTAAGATAAACATTGACCACTTCTTACCATTAAAATTTTAACACAACCCGACGGTGAATGATCTAAATAGTAAATACCCATGTGTTAACACAAGCCTGCAAGTGAGACAACTACCTAGTTTGGCAGCCTATTAATGCTTTTAAAAAATAGACCGTATCCGACATAACCACAAATAATAATTAATAAAATGTATGTGAATAACGATTTTTTTTAAAATTCAAGATGTGGCATGACTTAATATGTTAGATTTTTTTTAAGTAGTCTAGTGGTTGGAGCTTGCACATTTTTAAATATGGAGAAGTGGAGTGTCAGAGGTTCGAACCCCTTAAATTCATTCTATACATTAGTCTCTATATTACATGTTTTTGTTCCCCATCCCCACTACAAAAAACTAGACCTTTAGTGACAAAAAATTTCCGTAGGTAAAAGTTATTTTACCGTAGGTTTAGCCACAAGTATCTAGAAACTTGGCTTTTATTGACAGTTAATTTCCGCAGGTAACATCCATTTATAGTAGGTATAACTAAAACAATATATATCTATGAATTTTTAAGTTTTGATTAAGCTCTATACCTACGGCTATAGACCGTAGGTAAAACCAAAAGTTTTGTCCAACGAATAAAGTCCATAATCTTAGACAACAACAAGGACAAAAATGAAAAAACAGTGAGTATAGGTACCTGGGGCTAAACCTACGAAAATTTAATGTCCTAAAAATCAAGTTTTTTTCAGTGGAGGTGGAGGATCAAAAGTTAGAAGTTTTTTAAATAAAAAGATCAAAAAGCGGAATTCAAAAATAGGGGCACCAAAACTTCATAAAAATGAAAATATGGATATAAAAAATGCATTGAAGTCATTAAAGTATTATTGCTATATCCATAACGAACCTCAAACATTTTAAATTTTTTTTGAATACTTCTAGAATATGTATCCGAAAGTATCCTAGGAGTATCAATTTATGATACAAAATACTTCTTCTATTTTGGATTAACAGAGTAAGTTGCATTTTAGAAAACAAAATGTGTAGTGTTATATTCCATCCCATCTCTCACAATGACATGTAGGAGACAACTCAGAAATAGGATTCATAATAAATCTGATTTATTGCTTGAATTGGTCGTTTACCAATTGGTTTCAAATCAGTACATCGCATCAGAACTTTTGAACTTTAGCACAAAAACTCTTTTACTTCGTGAACATCATTCATAGAGTGTCAAGTCTTTATAGGTTTTTTCTCTTGATCTTTTCCATATGAATGCAAGTTGTATTTTTCATAACCCAGAATATAAATCGATGGTCAATTCCAGTGAAGTGTCTAAGCTTATCTATAAGATTAAAAGCTTCTTAAAAAGAAATTGTGCTTCCCCAAGAAAGTTAATTTAATGACCATAGAAAGTTTTAGTAAAAAAACTAATTACCAATGACCAACATACGTAAAGTACACGATATGGCGGGAACTTTAGTGCACTGGACTGCCCGACCAATGACCAACAACATGCACAAAACTTCCGAAGAAATATGCATTTCTATCCCACCAAATTATTATCAAGAATTAACAATTGATGACACACACTGAATCAAGCATTACTTACCTATTAAGTGAGGAAGGAAGTTTAGGAGAGAGAAGTTTTGCTAATAATAGATCACAAGAGATAGAGGACATTATCATAGAAAAGTCATTAGACGGATACATCATGATGTAAACACTTTGTGCCATTAGGGATTAGCCTCACATCCAATACATGTGGATTTACCCTATAGGAAATAAAAAGAGAGAACTGTTGTCAAAATTAAGGAAAAATTAAATATAATGAAACTAGCACAATATTCTTTTTTTTTAACATGAAATATAATAAAAAATAAAGAAAGAAAAAAGGCCATACTATGCTGGTTCTGAATAACCCACCAGGTGGTTGCGAAGAACGATCTACTTCAGCGTTCATTTGAATGTTGCGGACAAATTCAATCATCCTTAGAGTTCTGGATATTCATATACAAGAAAGATCACAACAAATCAACAATGTGAGAATGCAAGCAATAACATTTGAATTATGATTGGAGATAATCGATTTTGTATAGACATTACCGTTTTTGCTACAAATTTTCTTATAGTAGTATTAATATCACCATTCCAATGCCATTCATCTTGTTCGTTCACATGTACTGCTATGAGCTTTGGTGCGTTCAACACTCCTTGTGAGAAAATTTCCATCATGGGACAATCTACTACAAATAACTTCTGCAGTTGTGGAAATTTGAAGCCATGTCTTTCCTTGCAAAAACTTCTTAGCTTTGGTAAGTTTCTCAGCCGCAGATGCTCCAATTTCATAAAAGTTAGCTCAGAAGGATCATTCTCATCATCGCTTGCAACAATTTCTTCTATATTTTCACAATCATCTATGCTCAACTTTCTGAGTTTTTGTAAACTGCTAGCTGTTGATGATTTCAGAATATTTTCCAATCCTGCACAATCGCTCACCTGCAAGTGCTCTAAATTCTCAAAAATCACTGAGGACGGAACTATATTCTTGAGTCTAGAACATCTGTATACAACCAGAGTTTCCATATTCCTAATAATTGGTTGCACCTCAGATTTCGCTTCACATATAAACTCGAGGTTGTGTAAGTTACTGAGTGCTAAACTTCTCAACTTCTTGCTTGTTTTAGAATGTCCCGTGCAAACACTTCCACTCGAGAAAATCTCTGTGAAGGAACTACATGTCAACTTAAGGTTTTCAAGATTGATAAACCCTTGGAGGAAACCTGATGGAAATTTGTCAGACTTATCATGAATACATCGCAGGCGAAGAGCTGCTACTGTGTAGATAAGCTCGTCATTAAATTGACCATTGCATAACATTGTGACATCCTTGCTGTTCAGAATAAGTTCCCTTGTGTTGGGGACAACCTATAAAACACAAGTAATCAGCGAAAAAATTTGATTAGTGGGAGGAAAAGTATTGTATAAATATTCTTATAAAAAATACATAAATAACACATACATGTATTAGTAATAAAATGACAACATCACCGTCGTCAAGTAAATTTTGGAGATTACAAAATTATAATACTATATATCCAAAAAATAAATATTATAGGAGGGAAGCTGCCCCCATCGCACATCCGTCCTGCAAGTTAATACCATAAATAGTCATATAAACTCAATAAAAACATGGACTTGAATGAAACTAGCACTCACATTTTGTTTATTTTTTCAAGGAGAAAATAACAAGCAGCATGACAGGTATTGATTAAAAATGACAGTTTTGGTATATAGAGGCAACTAAATATGTGCATAAAGCATTCTTCCATTTGTTGGCAAAGTATTGAGATGTAAAATGCACCTTTTGAATGGAGAGAAGGGGTAGTCTATCAACTGGGACATTGTCAATGTAATTTAGAGACTTTGGCTTGAATAGTTTGAGCTTGTCACAATGAAGCACATCCACATGATTTAAGACAGGACAATTCAAGGTATATAATCCATGGTAGAAGCTTCTAAGTTTTGTCAAATCTCGAAAACTCAAAGATGTTAATTCTGGGAAAACAAATATTGGTACTCTGTCAGCCATTTCATCCTGTGCTACAATAATTTCTACGCCACATTCTTCCATATAAAGCCCTTGGAGATGTTGAAGCTCTTTAGCAACAGAGAGGGGAAAAACATGATTGAGGCTTTTGCATTCAGTAATTTCCAAAAGGCAAAGGTTTTGAAACTGAAAGCTTTCATTAGGATTCCCACTCCATATATGTTTCAGCATCGGTAAATGTTTCAACGTAAGAGTTCTCAATTGCATTTCTATCCTTGTTTGTCTACCCCCGTCTGCCCTTAGTCCTTGCATTTCGAATACAACTTCCAAAGCAGGAAAATCAGTCACAGTCATTGTCTCCAGGTTCTGTAATTTATCAAACACATAAGATGGAAATACATTTGACAATATATCGCAGAACTGAATTTTCAACGGCTTCAGTTTGCAGAAGGAATTTGGAGCTAGTTGATTGTGCCATACTGACTTCAAGTGTTCCATGTGGGAGATTTCCAATGTCTCCAAGTTTGAAAATATAATCTATAATCGGTAAAATAGATTTACCTCTTTTAAACAAGCAGTAGTACTAAAATTAAATCAAAGAATAGTTAGTAGTTAGATATAGTGCTCACCTCATCATTAGAGAATGATTTCTGAGATGAAGAAATATTACCAAACTTTCCTTCTGAGACAAATATATCCTCCAACATTTGGCAATCACTAATCCCAAGATACTGCAGGTTTTCAAGTTCCCTAGCTACTGAGCATGTGAATGCATTGACTATGCTACCACATTTATCAATTGTCAAACTCCTTAAGTTTTGAATGCAAGAATATCGTGGAAGTTTGTCATCCCACAATTTCCTATTGTTTATCATAGACAGCTTCAAGATTTCAAGGTGGGGCATCCCAACCCGTTAACAAAAAGATTTTCATGAAGAACCTCTTTTTTATATTAATTTATGTTGGGAAAAAACCAGGAGTAAATGAGATAGCAAGATAATTCATCATGAATATCTACATTTGATGTAAAGAATGGAATGAAAAGATATGAGATTTGATGAAACATAAGTCCCATTCTGTTGATTGAAAGGAAGCAAAGTTTCCATTTGATTACTTGAAAAATAGATAAGAGTTTAGTATAATTTATTAAAGTTACATCTAAAAAATTTAAATCTACATTTGAAACATCACCTTACCACTCTATGGGCCTTAAAAACGCAAATAGCGAAGTAGAAGCGTTAAAACATATTTTTACTTTTAGATCAATTAGTGGCATAGAAATATGTTTTTACCTTTTGATCAATTAGTGATGCAGGTATCCACTGTGACCTATCATAATTTTCGCCACAGTTTTTGAGACTCTTATCAGCTGTTAATGGCACGGAGCATAAACTAATGAGACTAGGTAAACATTCAAGTTCAAGAGAAAGCATCTTGGGGAACATAATCGCCTCGGATGTTTGCACAGCTATGATTTATGTAATCATTTTGCAATGAGAAATTTTTATTTCAAGAAGTTCAGGAAGCTCTCTAACGACAGAATACCATAACAAATTTTTCAACTTCCCACAAGCTTTAACTTCAATAGATTTTAATCTGGTCAAAGATTGAATTGGAATTTGGCCATGACATATTTCTTCCAGATTAAACAGATTTTGAAGAACCAAAGTCTCTAAGTTGTGGAAAGTAGGATAGGGATGAACCCATCCCATTGATTTAATGATGTACTTCAATTCAGCACTGTCTTGAATGCACAAGTGCTTTAATTGTGGAAAACCTTCTTTGTTTAGTTCACAAAAGACATCTCTACCACCCTGTAATCTGGCCATGCACATATCCTCAGCAGAACTCCACAAGAAGTTAAACCCACGATAAAAAATAATGCTTGAACTCTTATTGTCCATGATCTTAAGAATTCTTGAGGATTCAGAAGCACCTCCAGACCATTTCAAAGACCATTTCAATATCACCAACAAATATGTTGTATCTTTCAAGCTTTGCAAACACCTGCAAGTCCCGTGGCAAAACTGAAGCATCTTGGATCATTATGTCTAAAGTAGTTAGATGAGACAAATTTGCTAGCTCTTCTAGACTTGCATTGTTGTTTCGATCTTTACTTCCCTTGACATCCCATTGGATAAAGCAATTCCCCATATACAACTCTTCCAATAAGGTTAAGCTTGAAATAAGATTTTTCGGAATGAATCTCAGTCCAAAGCAGTTGGCTAAATTCAGGATTCGAAGATTTTTTAGTTGTCCTATTTCTTTTGGGAGCTCTTTAATATCAGATCTTTCCAGGCTTAGAACTTCTAAACTTCTCAACTCTCCAACTATTGATATATCTTTAAACACACATCCAACCAGACCCAATGTATGGATTTTTGTCAAGAGACAAAGAGATGGTGGTGGAGAAGGGGTTAACATCATTCCATATAAATCAATGACCTTTATCTCTTTCATACCGGAGAAGAAGTCATCAGAGACTTTCAAATAATCACCTATATTATGAAGTAATAGTAGCTTCAGCTCTGGGCATTGCAGTTTGTCGGGAAGATCGTAAATATAAGACCAAGGCAGGATGATCTGATGGCATTTTTGAAGCTGATCTATCCATGACCATTGTTTTATCAAAGAGAACCTTTTCACCCCATAGTTTAGCTGATTCCTTGATGCGATTGATTTAGCCACATCTCTTACAACATCATGAATTCTAACCCGTTCCGTTTCAGACTCAAGTAACAATGAAGAGGCCTTGAGGTCTTTTATTAATGTGTAGTATCTGGTTCTTGCATTTGTCAATGTGTGGGAGTGTCTATACAAGCCCAATCCCCAATAACATAAAAATAGTTCTCCAGTGTGGAGGTGATCTAGTCCAAATGAACCAATCAATAAGAATAGCGACTTCAGATCATCATTTTCTAAGCAATTGTAACTCAATTCCAAAGCACAGTAGATTTTCTTATGCAGCCCTTGATCAAATCTCTCTAACTCATGTAATGTGCTTTTCCAATAAAAGAATTCTTTTTTCCTCAAAGCCTTTGCTACGGTAACTATCAAAAGTGGCAAACCTGAACAACATCACCTGCCATTGGTTTAATATTGAATTCTTGAACAACATCACCTGCCATTTTCGCAAATAATTTCCAACTATCTTCCTCATGTAAAGCTTCAACTCTGAATTCTTCCTGAGTGCCCATCTCAGAATTCAACACATTAAGATCTCTGGATGTTACCACCAACTTACATCCTTTGTGATCATCACCAAATGGAATCCCCACTTCTGTCGGTTCAAGTCTCCCCCAAATGTCATCTAGAATAACAAGAATACTCTTTTCTTTTCTTATCCTTTCATGTAATTGCCTTGCTCTTCCTTCTTTGGTCTCCTTATTAAATTTCAGATCCAAGGAATCAGCAATTTGTCCTTGAATTTTTTCCACATTTGGAGAACCAGTTATACTAGCCATAACTACAGCACTAAATGATCCATCCATCTCTGCTTGCCAAGCTAACTCTGCTACTAGTGTTGTCTTACCCACACCACCCATCCCATAAACCCTAATAATGAAGACGTTCGGATTCTTCATTGTCAGCATAATGTCGTTCAACATTGATGTTCTGGCATGCAGGGCCTCATATCCTCTACCGAACGGTGTGATTGTGATTTGAGAAGTAGCGTGGTAAGAAATTTTGTCAAATTTTCCTTCTGCTAGGAGATCAGAAATCTCTTGTATCATCTTTTTTATCTTTCTGCTCATCTGGCATCTTGTGCACAGATAGGGAAAGTGACGCATAGAACATTGAGATTTCATATGGCCTTCAACTTCAATAAGTTTCTTTGTCTCAGCAACAGTGTGGTCAACTTTGTTCAGGCACTTCTGGACAATATTTTCAATCACTTCTCCGTTTCTTCCAGCCTTATCAACAGCGTGGTGCACACTGTCTTTTATTCCCTCCAGATTATGAACATCAGTTTTCATCCTTTTAAGGTTGTCCTTGTAGTGGAGTATGTAACCGAATTCGTGTCCAATAGGCGCAACCATAAATTCAGCAATTTTAGCAGCAACTGAAATAATAACATCCATGGCCACCTCTTTGCTATCTGTCGGTTGAAACAAAACAAGAATACAATCAATAAATAGTCAAATTTGAAAGATAGCAGTGAATTTCTCTCAAACATTTCATGGATTTATTATTCCAGTTTTTCTTATATAAATAGATGTTATGTGTAAAAGTTTGTATCATCCTGTTTTTTTTTTTTTTGAGGGAATGTATAATATTCATGTGAAATGGATTGACTTTTATGTGTGTGTGATCAAAGTATGGGCCCTCATATCACTATTTTTTTCCCGTGATAAAAGTATGTGTGTGATCAATAGTGTTATCGAGAAATCATCATTTCCAACTATCTAACCACTCTAGCATCATCTGAAACCTTTCTGCTCCTCAGTGGCCCTAATTCCAACGAAACAAAGAGACAAATACAAGGGAGCTCGGCACAATATTCTTAGAGGATACAAGCCTTACAACCCCCGTGGGTCATCCCCAAACTAAAAATATAGATCACTGTCCCAACACAGTCAAAGCCAGAAGGTGATCGGTCTAGCAACGATCGATAAATACGGGTGAATGTTCCCGGAACTCCAGCGCGATGGAGGTTGAGGCTCCATGGTCGAAGTGAAAGGTACCTGCAAGGTGACAAGTGAATTGTACCTCGAGGGTGATGAGAAATCTCTCTTATATAGGTGTGGAGGGGCGTAACTGCCTCTTTGAGATGTGGCGTGAGTATAGGAATCTTTCAGAGATGATATGGATAGGTTAGATGGAGCAGTGGTATGTGTCTATGCAGTCATCCGCAGAGCTTAGTGTGCTCCCTCGCCGCATTGTCTCTAGTTCCTTTGAATGTGGGCCCTTTAAGTCATGTCCTTGCGGGATTCTAGCCTGTCCAGAACAATTGTCCCTCAAGTCATTATTGTCTTTATAACGTAATGGACTTAATATCTAGGGCGTGAAGGATGCAAGTTCGGTGATTCTTTATCTTCGGGCACAAAGGATGTCATCTCGCGGTACTCTGTGTAGGACTCCCTAGCGGAAGATTTCCACTAAGTGGGGTTAGTTTGGAAATAAAAATGTGAAACTGAAGGGGCATCTGTTCAGTTTCGCTTTACATGTGTCAAGAGCGTGGGGGTACTAGTTGTAACTTCTTCCCCTCACGTATTCCCCTACTCGAGTGTTTCTTAGGGCTGGAGCCTGAACTCAACCATTGGATTGTGACCTTTAGATTCTGATTGATCTGGAGCCTGATCTCCATTCCCACTTTTTGTATCTTCTTAGTTCGGTTGCACACCGAAACAAAAAAATTCTCCCCCATTAATCTTCTTTTGTTTTTCCAGATTAGTGTAGTAGATTCGATATTTCGCGGTGATCTCTTTCAATTTGTTCGGCTAGAACTGCAAATTTTTGTAGTTTTCTTCGTTTCTTATACATTCTAGTTGAAGTTGATGAAATGCTTGTTCGGTGGGACTGTGTTCCAGATGAGGATGAGGAAACCAAACCACCCTTTGACATACGAGTGGATGTTGATTTCACTTTTGGTCCGATCAATCTCGATAATGTTGTTGGTATTACTAATTTTGAGAGTGATGAGAGGTGTCAGTCCATGAGAAGGGCTTTGACGCGATATCTGCATTGTTTTCCTTCCCACCGAGAAATTGTTTGGTGATTGGAGAAGAGTTCCATATGTCGTACTCACGGTCTTCATTTTCTTTTTATGGACAAAGAAGAGATATGGTGAGGATGACATATTTGTAACTCCCTCCGGACGTTGTGGACCACGACTGGGTGCACGAAGATGTCTTGGGCACTCCTTACTATTGTGACGCCGAGAAGTTGGACTAGATAATTTGGATGGACAACATTGAGGGCGAGTGGCGCGTGGAAATTCTAGTAGAAGAGAAAAGGATTTGCATCTCCTTCTGAGGTTTTCGTTTCACCAGCTACGACATCGTCTTCCGAGAGCTTCGATTCAAACTCCCTTTTAGTGATTTTGAGTTGGGCGTCTTGAAATTCTTAAAGGTTGCGCCTTCTCAATTGCAACCTTTGGCCTGGAGCTGATAGAAGCCCTAAAGTGGGGTGCTTTTTTGTTAGCGCCCCAAGTTGTTTGAGAATTATTCGGACTCCTTGAAAAGATGGAGGGACAAGTTTGTGGTTATCTGATGAGTCAATAATTAGTGTTTTTTTATATAATATTTAAGTTTATTTTATTTAGATTTTATATGTTTTTATTTCCTTTTTATAACTATTTTACTTCAATTGCAAATTATTTTATTTCAGGAACGAATATTCAAAAGATTGAGTCTTGGAGCAAAAGAAATGAGATTTGGAGCTAATTTTTTCCAAAAATATCGAGATCTCATACAAAAATATCTTGTGCAAAACGTTTGAAGATCCTTCACCAAAATATAAGCATGGCGCGCCCCATAATGCTCTTTTGCTGTTTTTACTTCTTCGACAAGCTGCCTATTTTAGTATTTCTAACCTAGAGCCCATGGTTTCTTGTGCAACACTTTAGTGATTTATTTCTTAGGGCTTAAGTCATTGTTAGACTATAAATAGAGAAGCCACCAAACTTGTAAAATCATCTTTTGTTCTTGAGGATAATAAGTGACAATTGTTCTTATAATAAAAGTTCTTTTTATTTATTTATGTTCTTCTTCTCTATGTCTATGATGAACATGAGTGAGTAGACTCTTCTTGTCTTGGGATTGTTGGGTGAGTCTAATGACTTAATCCTAATTAAACTAAAACTCTAACCCTAACTTTATGTAAACCTATTTTCTAATCTAAATTCACCGTTCTTATAGTCAATAACAAATATTATGCGATGGATCGAGAGATGAAGTTTAATAGTTGTTATTGATTCATCACAAATATTAAGCGATGGATCGAGAGATGAAGTTTTAATATTGGAACAAGTGAATTTAGACAAGGATTGTGAAACATGAGAATAGTCTAGCAAACCTTGAAACATATAAAGTTTCGAGCTTCAAGGATTTCAATAGCAATCAACCATGAGAATAGACGTGGTTGCTAGAGAAACACACTCACTAAGATCGAGAGGAGATGTGATAGGCTAAAGAGAAACTTGTCTTTAGAAAATAAGTCCAACATAAAGTCTAGGTTTAGGGTTTAGTTTGTGAAGGATTTTGTCACCACGATGAACCAATAATCCCAAGGCGCTTTTTATTATTATTATTTTCTTAAAACAAAATACAACATTTTCAACTGAACTCTTTCTTCTAATCATTATTGATGGTCAGGATAGGGAGACATCATATCCTGCTTAAATCTCATGTTTGATGCACCAAAGGGATAGGATAAAATAAACCATTTTTCTATCCTATCCTGACTTTCCTTTGTAATTTTTATCATGAGTAT
Organism: Medicago arabica; assembly: GCA_946800305.1. Lineage (NCBI taxonomy): Eukaryota > Viridiplantae > Streptophyta > Magnoliopsida > Fabales > Fabaceae > Medicago > Medicago arabica. The sequence goes on along the minus strand of OX326971.1, from coordinate 40,868,178 downwards.
AAGCTGGGTTAGAAATTATCCTGATGGGATTAGAAGATCGTTCCTTAACTATTATCTTGATATTCTGTCATTTTTAAAATATTGTCATTTTTAAAATAATGATAGCATATATTTTATATTGTAATTAATAACATGTCATTTTTATAGTATTTAATTCATTATGAGAGCAATTTTTTCATTTAATTATAATAATATCATGTTTGTTATCATGTGCGCATCAAACACATGATAGGATAATGTTTATCATGTCCTTATCATATTCTATCTCTATCTAGCTTTATATCATATTATGCCTATATCCTATCATAACCATAAAACCGGCCCTAAACTGAGGTCGTCACAGGAACTGCATCAGTTTGAAATTGAGGCTCTCTCTCACACACACTATTAAAATTGGAGAGCTTCTGGAATATAATGATACATCTCATCTTAGTCTATTTCTCTAGCATGTCCCATATCAGTATGTTAACATATCAGGTAGAAGATACATACATATATTTTTAACACCTGAAATCTACTAAACACTAATATAACTTCCATGGTTAGTACTAATAATTACTGTAGTTAAAGTTCAAGTCAGAGCTCACAATAATACTACCACTGCATCCCTTTATCTATAGTCAATATTATGGCTTTTATGTCTTCAATATTCACGTGTGATTGATCCCCTGCAAGAAACAAATGAACCTTATCTTTAATAGTAATCCAACTACAACCTGGACTTTTTTTTATTCCTTTTAAATTCTTGGTCTTTCTTACTAAGTCGCCTTCAATCTTTTGTCCAAAAGCAGAATACATGTTGGATAATACCACATACGGAGTCGCATTTGCAGGCTCCAGCTCGGTAATATGTTGAGCTGCAAGCTTAGCAAGGTCAAGACATTGGTGAGCCTTGCTTGCAGCAAGAAGAGCCCCCCAAACCCCAGAATGAGGCTCTACAGTCATTGAACGAATCAAATCAATAGCTTCATCAAGCAAACCAGCACGGCCGAGTAGATCAACCATGCAGGCGTAATGATCAGCGTCTGGCTCAATCCGATGATGAGATTTCATGGTATCAAATAAATTTTGTCCCTCTTCAATAAGTCCTGCATGAGTGCAAGCTGAAAGAACAGCAAGGAAAGTAACACGGTTGGGTTCAAGGCCTTCACTCTGCATTGTTTTATACATATTGAGAGCTTCTTCGGCAAAGCCATTTTGTGCAAACCCGTTGATGATTGAATTATAAGAGACAACATTCGGTTCAATAACGTCTACGAAAATCTTGTAAGCATCGGTTACGTTTCCACATTTGGCATAGAATGATATAAGGGAATTTTGTATTGAAAGATCATATACCAGGTTCATCTTCAGAACCTGGGAATGGATCTGAAGCCCTTCATTCAGTGCCACCAAAGAACCCGAAGCGGAAAGAACACTGCTAATAGTTAAAGGATTAGGCTTGCATCCTTCCCTGTTCATCCGAACAAACCAATGCAAAGCTTCCTCATACTCCTCATTACTCACAAAACCAGATATAAGAACTGTCCAAACAAAATCATCTTTCTCTTTCAACATATCAAACAGTTCAACGGCCTTTCCAATTCTTCCATCCGTTGCAAACCCCCTGATCATGGCCGTCCAAGAAATCAAATCCTTCTCCGGCATCCTCTCAAAAATCCCATACGCTGCATCCACTTCATTGTTATAAATATATCCAGAAATCAAAGAATTCCAACTAACTAAATCTTTATTGCCCATAGCACAAAACACTTTCTTTGCCATGTCAGTGTAACCAAACAAAGAATACATGGTGATAATACTATTACTCAAAACACTACCAAACTCAAATCCCAACCTTGAAACCAACCCATGAATCTGCATTCCCTCTTTCACCGCACCACAATTTCCGCACCCTTTAATCATAATGGTCATAGTAGTCGAATTAACCTCAACAACACCTTCCCTCCTCATATCCAAAAACAAACAAAACCCATTTTCAAACAAACCTTTCTCCATATACCCATCAATCATCACACTCCAAGAAACCACATTTCTCTCCGGCATTCTATCAAACAACATCCTAGCATAATCAACCCTCCCATCTCTACACAAACCACCAACCACAGCACTCCACGAAACCACATCCCTCTTAAACTCACCTACATTCTCAAAAACCCTCAAAGCCTCATTTGTTTCGCCTATTTTCAAATACCCATTTATCAAAGCATTTGAACAAACCGGGTCACGAAACTCACACGGAGCTTCACGGTAAAGTTTCTCAGCCAAATCAAACTTCCTTGCCTTAACTAATCCCATGATCATAGCAGCATATGACACCTCATTTCGGTCGTGAAACGAGTTAAAAAGCTCGTAAGCTTTGGTGACATTACAACCATTACGGATATAACCGGAGATCATGGCATTATAAGTAGCGGTTGTTCGTTCGGGCATTTCATCGAACAGTTTACGGGCATTTGTGATTTGACCATTTTGAGCATAGACAGTGAGCATGGCTGTCCAAGTGACAATATTCTTTTGGGACATTCTGTTGAAGATTGTTTCTGCAGATTTAACGTTGCCGTTTCGTCCATTTTCTGAGATTTTAACGTTGCATTCAGTGATGAATTTGCTACCTTTTGCAATATTGGTTTGATTTTGAGTAAGGTTGGTTATTCGTTGGTGGATGTTACTGATGTGGTGGAATTTCATATTTTTATGTGCTTAGATAAATGAAAAAAATAGTACTCATTCTCGTTATCTATTTATTATAGGGCACGGTTAACCGGTGTCCGGGACACTGGTTAAGGAATCAAAAAAAGAAAATTTGAATAATACTTTTTTGACTTTTGAAAAGTTGATTACACAATTTTCAATACAAAAATTACAATGTTTGTTTCGACCCAGGGACACAGGTTAACATTTCTCATTTATTATAAAAATCTTGATGAGTAGAAATGTATGGAAAAAAACCTTGACTAGAACAATTTTTTATGATTAATTTAATTTTTGTTAGACTTTAGTTATATCACGGTCAAAATCTGGATTACTAAAGTTTATAAACTCGACCGTACAAAACCGATGAGATTGCATCACGTATAAACTTATTTTTAGGTCATTTATTATTTTGCGTGAGACTATTTAACATGCAGACTTTTAAAAAGTATGGAGAAATATTAACTTATATTACTTTGTCCTAAATATAAGACATCTTGAGTAAATCATGATGATTTTTTAAAAAAAGGCCAAACAAAATAAATATAGTTGAAAATAAAGAAAGAAAATAAATAAATAAAAAAGAAAATAGATAAAACCAAAACCAAACCAAAATATATGACGAATCAATCCCTAAAAATACCAGTAGGGTAAGAGAAGGGGGAGCATCAAGGGGACCAAACCAAAACCTCATAAAAACAAACAAAAAAAATAAAAAAAATAAAAACAAGGAAAACAAAAATTCGATAATCCAAATCGATCCCTAAAAAACCCTCTCTAAGAAAAGAGAGCAACACATTCCACCAAAGAGTAATTAAAGAGTTAAATAAGTTTATATCCATGAAAATATGACGATTTTGATTTTAGTTTCTTAAAAATAAAACGAGATATTTTTAACCTTTCAAAAAATTTATTTTCGTCTCTTCTTTACATTCCTTGAACATAATAATGACATATAACTAAGGGTTGAATGTAATAGATTAACATAAGTTGAACATAAATGAGTCATACATTAAAATGGACATAAACCGTCATTAAAGACCAAAACCGAAATGAAAAAATTTTGGATGATAAAAAGTTTTATTTTTTAGAATAAATTCGGAATTCATTTTTAATAAATTAAACTTATTTAACCCTACATTAAATAATGTAATCATTAAATTGAATCACTGACAAAACATATTTACATCAACGATATGCAAAAATACATGTGTTAAATTCAATGCCTGTTGCTAGCTCAAAGCACAAAAGTGCCAAGAATAATACATCCCTTGTCAACACATTATCCCCCCCAAAATAAAATTCAGTACTACAATAAGCATGTAAAACAAACACATTATCCCCCCAAAACATGAAAAATAATACATCCTTTTTTTTTAACAAACAAAAAATATATATAATAACAACTGTAGTTTACCCCGCACAAAGTATGCAAAAAAAAAAACCACACAAAAGTATTCTATCAACACTCAGAGACATCAAAACACTCATCTATCCGATCTTTTACACGATAAAAGTAACATAGTTGAGTGGGGTATTGGATCCTATCCTTTATTCCCATTTTTTCAATCCTCCCATTAGAAAATAATATAACAAAATACAGAGGTCTCTATTAGGTACATAATGCCCACTTAAGAAAGCAATGATAATTTGGATTCTGAGGAAACTATATTAATCGTCATCAATTCATTTCACATTCTTATATATTATCAATGATCACAATGAGGTTTCCAAATTCCTTGTTAAGCTATTATAGATAAGAATTTTCTTCATATTATCGGTTGTTGTAAAGTAATTTTTAAGATAATTGAAACATCATATAGTCTATTAATTTTTTTAGTTAACATGATATGGGTACGAAGTTTCCACTGTCGCATAATATTGATTAATCTCTGTCGAAAAATTTGTAGGAGACACAAGGTGTGATCTCTTCTCCAAACCAGATTTTTCCATACGAATGAGTCAAGAATTAAAGCACTGACCACATGTTTAAAGATTAATGTTGGAGCTGACGGGTTCCGGTTAGTTAAAAAAATTCGTTAATTGCTGAAATTAGATTGAGAGGTTAAGGTGTGTCACATGTACTGTGGGACTAACTTTTGTGCGGACACCTTAGCAGCGATGAACTGTAGAAGTGGTTCTAAGATGATTATTTATAAGCAACCTCCAGCTCATATTAGTTCGTTACTTTTTACTGATTATGTTGGATATTGTAGTGTTATTTTATAGTTATTTCTTTAGGCTTAGGCCGACCCTCTTTGTTTTAAAAAAAGAAAGTCAAACTTTCTTATCATTTGGATCAATCCATTGTTGTTTATCGTACTAATTTTTAATCAACTCAATTTGATGCTTAATTATTGATCCTTAGGTGGGCATATTGCCTGCTGGTTCGAGATGCCCCACTAGGGGACATTATAGCTAACTAGTCTAATACCATATTTTGTGCTCACCTGGAACCATGCATTTTTGTTGCTTAACAAATTGACATTAATGGGTCAAAGCATTAATAATTTCCCCCATCACAATTATACGATTACAATCTTGTCACAATTAAATAATTTTTTTTTTCCATTTACATAAGTTTTTTGATTATTGATTGGTATAGTTGCAAGTTATAGCAACCACTCCTCAAATTCGTGTACCATTTAGTTGCCTATATAATGGTCCTTTCTGTACCTTTCAAACTCATTATGCTTGGTCCTTGCTTTCTCACCAAATAATTGTAAACTTAAAAATAAATAAAAAATTGTGTAAAAATTTCTTAATTGTAATAATTAAGAATGTCTTCTTCTGTTGAAAGAGAAATTGGTCAATTATCAGAGGCCAATAATGTAATTCTCATGTCCTTCATGGAAGAAACACATGAATTTGAAGATGAATAAATTAAATGCCACTAAAAATTATGACATGGGATATATGGATGGTCAGGATTGTTCCACGTCATTCATTGATGAGATGAATGCATGGAATATCCCTTGTTAAAATGAGATGGAGCATGTAGAAATGGAATATGAAGATCAAAATTTCATTGATGATTTTGAGATGTGTTATGGAGTTTTCATTGAGCAACAACATAGAGAAAAATATAATTTGTCCCAAGGATCAAATGGTGCAGTATTCTAAAATTAATTAATAGTATTAATATCATTATATGTGAAGTATTTGTGAATTAGAGTCCGAGTACATGAACCAAAAATGTTAACTTCAATTAATCACATTATATGTGAAATATCAAACTCCCTTTATCTAATTTTAATTAGTGGATGTGGTTTAACCGAAACTGCTCAACATTTATTTTACGAATGCACAAAATTTGTGAGGGTTTGTATTGTTAGGTTGGTTAGGTATAATAGTGCGCTAGTGAATAAAGCGTTAGCTCATATACATAAAACATATAATTAATTCATTTGGTACTTAGAGCGTACCGATAGAACATGCACATATATAATTAAGAGAAAGATCAGAATGCTTTGGATATTTCAGAACGTTTTGTATTGAGATCAAAATGATCTTCACATACTCACTTAATGATAAAACTCTTTATTTTATTTTTTTTATCTTAGATGAAGTGGTAAACCACTGAAATTAAACTCTTCACAACTGTGAGGACCCGGGTTCGAACTCGGGTCACGATGTCCGACCTTGCAATTTCGGCATTCACTAGTTGAGGTAGGACTTCTAGACAAACTCTTTATTATTGAATGTGAGAGATATGAGTGATATTAGATGTATATATGTATATAAACTGAATACAAAAACTAAGTACTTATAGGCTAAGTGGAGTTACTTGCACTACAAGTCACTAACCAACCAACTAACCAACAAACATAGTTGAATTTATCCACAACTAACTAATATTAGAATATGAATTATATTTCAACACGGACAACATCTAATATGAAGTGCATTTGTCACTTGATTGAATATCATCTTCAGATCACATGTTAAAATTGATCGGATGAGATTAAAACTGATTATCTTAGCATTTTTGTGGGCTTTGTTTTGTTTTAAAATTGATTTGAGAAATGTATTTATCAAACATGTACAAATCTCACATGTTAACATTTCATCAAGGAGAAATGGACAAATCTCACATGTTACCTTTTCATCTAATCTCACCCCCGCAAGTGGTGGACAAACGAGTTTGTGGGTCGGCTTGTTAAACAAAAAACTATTTTAATGTATTTTTTTAACAACATAATTGTTACAAAAAAAATATGTTGCTTTTATCATTAAAAAAATAAAAAGAGTAGGCATCAAATAAATTTGTGGTAAAAACAAGATAATCAACAAATAGTCAAACTAAACATCATACTTAATAGCAAAATAAGAAAAATCCGCCAACATAAAACAAATGCTCAACATAAAACAAATCCTAAAATAAATCTAACAACCAAAATAAATCTAAAAGGATAAAAATAAGTCTGAAAAAAGAAAGAAAAACGAGTTGAGCAGACCGACCCACCCTGCCCTGTGCCAGCCCCGTTTTTTTAACGAGTTAAGCGGGACGAGCCAACTATAGGAAGCGAGTTCAAAACTTCGACATGGCCCAGCAAAAATACCGGACTAAACAGGTCGGTCTGATGGGTTGGACCTATTTTGCCACCTCTAGACTTAAATCAGTAGTGTGTTGATTCACTTGGTTGTTTTGGTTGTATTGGTTTGTGGATATGTCTTCCTCCATGACTTAAAGTGTTCTTAATACATTGTTCTCACTCCATAAAAAATGTCTCCCTCCAATGAACCACATAAGAGCCAGTACATTGCACTCATCCATATTGTTGTGCATACACATTTATGGCACCATATGGCAGCTATTCTATTACTCGAGATCATAGTTGTGCTCGTGCACCTCAAGGTATATCTAAGTTAAGGTTACTGGTGTCTTAATCAATTTGATGTAAAAAAATCACTTTTATATCGGTTGCTAAGCACAACCAAAAGTCTCTTTTACATGTGAAATGATTTATTTCACCATCACTTGTTAGACCGGTTATAATCGAAACGGTTTATCTTATTAGCTCTTTAATCGATTTAAAAAGTCATATTATTTTCTTAACTGGTATAAAAAGTCAAATCAATAATTTTTTTAACTGGTTTAAAAAGTCAAATGAATAATAGTGATCAAGACACATAGAAGTGAAAAGCTATTCAAGCTATTTATGAAGCTCAGTATATGCTATATGCGAGATTTGCATATTCCTCGTATTTATTTATCGAAGAATACTAAACAGTGGTTTTAGGGTATGAGTTAAGCAACCAAAACAAGTAACATTTTATAAAAAGTTGTGTAATTATTATTTAATCAAAATTCAAAAACTTATATTTTCAAAACAAATTTTTTATTTATAATTTCCTTAACCATTGCCCCAAAGATACTGATTAGCAAGACCCTTATCTTTTTATTCATTTAGAAATAAAATGTGCAAAAGCATAAAACCTGCTGGAAGACAAATGATCAATGAGTGGCATAAATATAACTGCAATATCTATCATCATGTTTATCTATTTTATTCATTTCGAAATAAAATCATCATGTTTCTTGTTAGGATAACTAACTTTTGACTAATATATTCCAGTGCATGCAGAGTCACCCTTTTTGCAGTTTCATAGGATTAGCATTTGGTTGTCAAACTTCAATTCAATAGAATAAAATATATGCTTGTTTATCTCTTCTATGATGTTGTTTATGCAAAAGGGGTTGGATTTGGCATATCACATGGGAATAGGTTCATTTGTCATCCATTATTTAAAGTGATACATTTATTTAAGACATCTAATCTAAATCAAAATCTTAATTAAACCCACATAAAATGTTTTAGTGGCAACATGCATGTGCATCAAACAGTGAGTTGGGTGGTCACAAACATGGGGTGGGGTATCAAGCTCTTTGTTAGTTTAAATGGACCAACTTGATTTTTTCATGACTTAGCTATTTCATTCGAAGCATATCTTTTGACTACCCTACATAAACATTGTAAAAAGTTGGCCAATATCTTAGTCAGCCCCACAAACCAGATTTCCTGGTACTTCAATAACAAAACAAGATGATAAGGAGATAGATTTTTCTATTCCCACTTTCAATAGAATTGACATGAAGAATAAACAAGCACCAATTTATTTTCTGAATTGGAAATTTATCTGAAACAAGAAGTTCTTTTAATTAGTAAGAACAAATTATTCATTCTAACTATGTTGGCACTACTAACTTGAACTAACAAATCACAGTTAAATATTATTAATTATATTAAAACCTGTTGGAGGCATGTAAACCTGACCTAGAAAAATTGAACAAAAAATAAAGGTCAAATACTTCTTAAAATATTTAAGTTAGACATGACAACAAAATCCGCTCCCGTCAAACTCGACCGCCTCCGTCCCGAATTTAACGGGGAAAAACTGATTTAACTGGATGTAGGGGGAAATTTGAATTTTTCGTACGGGGGCGGGGGATACTTACACCCGCCCCACACCTGCTTTTTGAAATTTACTTTATTAAACTTTATAATCTTATTTCCATAAACATCAATCTATTTTAATATATTATTACTCTTTAGAAACATATTTATTATAATTATTTTGCTCTTTTGGAAAAAAAAATAGATATTTAATTATTAATATAACTATTGTCTTTTGTTGTTATGAAAAATATGCATTTTTTAAATATTTTATAAAAAATAGAGTTTTCGCGGGTGGGGTGGGGGCGGGGGCGAGATTGGGTGTTCAATTTTTATCCCCGGTATGGTTTGGGGACGTGGGTGGGGACGGGTGCATGAAAGCAGGGGCAGGGACGGGGATGCTTAAACCCGCCTTCGATCCGCCCCGTTGTCATGTCTACTTTAAGTTAACGTTTATAATAAGTTAGTTTTTAAGTTTTTTTTTTTTTTTGCATATTGGTCTTTTTAAGTTTTTTTTTTTATAAAATGATTCTTTAAGTCATATAATATTTAAACGACTATCCATTTTTAAGCCAACTTCGCTAATAAGTGTTTATGAACCATTTAATGTTGAGGTGGTAGATCAAATAGTTCTTATGACTTAAACATAATTATTTACTCGTTTTTTTTTTCTTTTCTTGTTTTTGAATTCAAGCATAATTTTACAGATAAATGTTACAAGGAAAATGCTAACCGGTGCCCCGGACACTGGTTAAGGATACAAAAAAAGAAATCTTATAGTAATTAATGTAGTGAAAATTGTGTAATTAATCCATAAAAAGTTTATAAAGTTTTCTTTTTTAGTAATGCTTTCCTTTTATGGTGTGCATGACCCATGTTATAAATCAAGTACTTGATCACTTTTGTTTCAAATTAAGACCAAATAATACATATGTGAACCCTAATTTTAAAAGCAAATGAATTTAGACATATCAACTTAACATTAAACACTCACATAAACATTTTTTAACTTGAATTTGATGAAAATAGAATTGCATATATTTTCTGGTTTTGAATTCCCTATCAACCCTTGGCTCCTTTTTCAAGAATAAGAATCGAAGTTAAAGATAGTTCATTACCATTAAAACCTCTTTATCCTTTAACTCATTAAGATACCTTTTAACCACTCACTCCGTCCCAAAATTGGAAGAACTTCCACAAAATTAAGAACAAAAAATACCATCAGAAAAGCGGTGCAATAGAATCAATCAATTAGTATTATTCCCTGTTTTATTATTGCAGCTTGACTTTTCAGTCACTAAAAAATGGTTTGCCTTTCGAATCAAAAGAAAAATAGTAATAATAATTGTCTTTTGATGTTTCCTTGTCCCACCCAACCTCAATTGATGTTTTTGGGGTCAGATTCTACGATTTCCACAATATCTTGTTCATTTCAAGCGGTCCTTATTGCCACTACACGTACATTATGCTTCCATATTTCTTTATCTATCCATTGTATATCTTTAATTTATTATTTATGCCATATTGCTAAGTTGATATGCAACATGATCACCCATATCCATCCATATAATTATTATTATTATTTTTGTGTGCACATGACTGTTTGGGTCATGATGGGTGTAATGTCCCTTTCTTGAAGTGACGTGGCATCTAATGAGTGCCTATATAAAACCCTAACTTCCCTTGTGATCATACAATCAATTAAGCCTTTTGCTTATTTTTATATATTCTCTCTATTATTGCACATCTTTTTTCTCCTCTGATCTTCTTCAAATTCACAAGCAAATTAAACCAATTTAATTAACAAAATGGCTTCTCAAGTTTGTGAAACTTTTGCTTGTGATGTGGAAATCAAGGGTGATCTTCTCATGTCACTAATGGAAGAGTTACCATGTGATGAGAGTAATGATGAAAGGTTAGATAGTTTAATAAGATCTTTTGAGGCTGAAATAAGTGAAAGCAAGATTGGTGGCCATGATAATTCAACATGCATAGGATCACAATTGAACAAGTGCAATTTTGAAGAAGATTATAGTGAATCATGGAACATGGCACAAGTGGTGGAGGGGAATGACTTTGGAGTTGAATGGGTGGATATGGATTTGATACCATCCTTCCAATTTGATGATGGAAGTTGGGAGGCTATAGAGTCTTTTGGAGATGAGAAAGATGTGATGGTTGATCATTTAATGGGTTGTGATGATGGGTTTGATATGGGAGAACATGCTTACAATTCCTTTTGGCAAGATACTTATGAGATGGGGTTGGTGCATTAGTTTGATATAGGGGTTAAGTATAGACTATAGTCATGTTATGTAATTAATTCTCAATCTTTTTTTTTTCTATTTGTAGTTGGGCTATGATTATATGCAAAAAGAGTTTATGAATTTGGATATCAAAATATGAGCCTCTTAATTACATGTCAAAATTGTATGGGAGAAGAAAGTAAAGCAGTTTAAAAAAATGTTAACAAGTTCTTCCAGAACATTCTTTAAGCACATTTAATAATAAATTTTGATGAAAATTTGTGTAATATTTGACTTTTTTAAAAAATATTTTTTAAATTTAAGATCCTTAAAGAGTGTTACGGGGGCACTCGTTAATAAGATCCTAAAAAACATAAAACAACACACGGAACATGAAAGCAACTAAGTTTAATTCTTTTATAAAATTAAGTTTAACTTTCATCTTTGACTCTCATAATTTAGAATAAGACAATCCTCTCGGTGGGGGGTTGTTGATGGTTGTAATTCTCAGTCCATTCTTTATAATGACTTATTAGGAAAGGGAATGAGAGGAAGGGAGTGAAAACAATAGGGGTATTATACATATGAAGAATAAGAATAATGATATTAATCTGCTCGGGGGTTATTCAATGTGTTCAGGTTATCAGATGCTCTCTGCTCAGATCCTTGAGGTGTTAGATGATTCAGATAAACTTATTTGGCACCCTCAAGTTTTTTCAAAGGTCTCTATCTTAGCTTGGCGGTTGATTCGAGACAGGTTACCAACAAAATCCAACCTTGTGAACCGCGACATCATTCAAGGGGATGATTCTTCTTGTGTGGCGGGTTGCGGGCAAATCAATTTAAATTGCACAACATTTGTTTATTAATTGCAATTATTTTGGCGCTCTATGGGAGCATGTCAGATTGTGGCTTGGTCTTTCAGGTGTTGATCACAACGTCCCAAGCGTCCACTTCTCTCAATTTACGAACTACTTGGGTGGTAGGAGGAGTTGTCGATCATTTCTTCAGCTTTTGTAACTTATGTGTGTCTGACTCATATGGAAAGAACGTAATAATAGAATTTTTAATAATGTTCATTCTTCCATTATGGAGCTTACTGAAAAAGTTAAGTTCCATGTTTATTGGTGGTTAAAGGCGAATAACGCCTCTTTTGTGTACGGTTGTGAGCAGTGGCGGACAGACCTTTTGTTTTGTTTGGGTATCGGGTGATGCTTGCTTTTGTAATTATTTGTCAGACACTTTGTTTTTGAACGCTCTCTTTAGTACATCTTGTGCTTAAGAGGCGTCTCTATTTTTATTGATACATCCCATTTTAGTTTCTTGAAAGGAAAAAAAAAGAATAATGATATTTTGTATAACTATTTGGTGTTAACTTCTTTTCTCTCTTTTTATTGATGGAAATAATGGAGAGATAAAAAGAAGAGAGTAAATATATTATGAGTACAAGAGAGTTGTTCAAAATTTATAGCAAATAGTAAAATATCAATTCTCAAAGAATAATAAGTAATGAAATGTTTCGTAGATACCCAAATGAGTGTATACACCTTTGAGAGTAAGAAGAAATAAAATGATGGATTGATGATGAATACTAATAAAAATAGAGATATGAATATTTGTGTATTCAATACATTGAAAGTTGTTATTTTTAACCTTTTAAAAAAATAATTTCTTAACTTAGGGTGTGTTTGGTAAAAAGAAGCTATAAGCTAGCTGATAGCTGAAAAGCTAGCTTATAGCTTATGGCTGATAGCTGATAGCTTATAGCTGAAAAGTTAGCTGATTAAAATAAAAAGTGTTTGGTAAAATTAGTTGTTGAAGTAGCTGATAAATATAAAATGACGTAAAAGGGCATGTTTGTGTTTTTCATTATAAATCATATATACAACTTTTATTACTTAATTTATTTCTTTTTCAATGTTTAAATTTATTTCAAAATATTTTCATCTCCATAAATGTACTTATTAATTCAATTGACAATTTTTATTTAACAAAACTTTCTTTTCATGAATTTTACTTAAACTAAACTTGCATCACTATTTATTGTAAATTTCATATAAAATTATTTTTTATTGAATTAAGAGCATGTAAAGAGGAATGTGAACAAGAAAATTTGAAAAGCCATACCATAATGCTAACATGATGCAAAACGTGGGCAGTTATGGGTAGTTTTTTTAATTAAAATTAAATTAAACTAAATTAATAAAATGTTAAAATTTGAAGAAAATATAAAAAGCTAAAAGCTAAAAGCTTAAAAGCTACTTGAATTAACTTCTCAAAAAACACTATAAGCTAACGAAAAAAGTTTTTTACCAAACACGACTCATTCTACAAAAACAAACTTATAAGCTAGTCCAACAAGCTATAAGCTAGCTTATTTGTGTTACCAAACACACTCTTAATTTTTTTAAAAAGCGTCCCAAAAACACTCGTTCGCGTTGGGTATACTTTTATTTTAATTGTAATTAAAACATCCCATCATCAGGATTTTTTTTTTTTTTTTACTAAAATAATAAACATCGTTTCTTTTTGGAATGACTAGCTTTTGACTAATATATACTCCAGTGCATGAAGAGTCACCCTTTGCACTAAAGTATGGTAGAAGATACGCTGGCTTTGGTCCTACAATTTCATAGATTAGTATTTGGTTGTCAAATTGTATATCATCTTCATTTTGTTCTCCATTTATTCTCTCTATTATTTAAGTTTTTAAATGTTTTATAATGCATAAAAAATATTTTTACATTTATATTTCTAAAACTATAATAATGGAAGAAATTGAGAGACTGGAAAATGAAATGAAAAGGATCCTAACCTTAAACATAAATGTATCAAAATATTATCATTTTCTCAGAAGAAGAAAAAAAACTGATTATATATGAAGAGATATAAATACAAAGAAAATATCGAAGGATCCCGTTTAATACATGTCTTATTAAATGATGTGAATATCATTTCTATTTAATAAAATCTTTATTTGAAGATAAATAGATTCATCGAATCACATGGTGTGCGACGTCTCCAGACCGCATCACCCTTAAACCCATGGTGGTCGTTGAATTATATGAGGTTGTCTTCCTCCACCACTACCGCCGTTACGTAACCTTCAATCCCTATTCAGGTTGATGGGTTTGTATTCTTAAATGACTGGTTGCTGATTCGAGATGATTTTATATCCATTGTTGATGGATTCGGATCCTTATGGACCTGGGTCGATTTGTGGTAAATTTGTCGTTGTTGAATCTGCACCATTAGATTTAGTTATTGGTTACTTTATGAAGCCACCTATTCCCTCGAAGGTGGTAAAGGTTATTCTTATCACTAGGTATACTCGCGTACGTGTGTTGATGTTTTCATATCATCACAAATCTAGGTTGATTTGGTTTCACCATCCGGTTGTTGTCGCTCGAAAGAGTTATGTTACTTGTTGTTTTCGGATATTCTGAGGCAGAGAGTTGTGGTGCGTGGACCGGCTTCCGTGATGGTGGATGGGTCCATTTTCCGGTTATAACATTAGATCCTTGTATCATTATGTTTGACTTAGGAGTGTGTGATTCGAAAGAGTTGTTTAGCTTGTTGTCATTGGTTGCATAGAGTTAATGGTACATGGACCTGCTTCCATGTTGACGGACGGTGCATTCACCGTATTGAAGACCTTTAATTAGGTTTAGTATTAATTAGAGGCATATCCACTTGTGTTGTTTTAATTATTTTGTATTATCTGTTTAGGTAGACCTACACTTTTTGTGGATTTATTGGGTTAGGTATATGCTCCCCTGCATTTTTTTTTTATGTATTTCTTTTTTTTAATAATATATATGAGCATAAATTATTAGAATCTAGTACGGACACCTTCTATTCTCTCTATATCATATATTGTGCTCTTAATTTAGGGAAAAAAAAAAGATTAATATTTCAAAAAATTGACAGGTTCTTTCTAATATTCACTTTTTCATTGAGTGAAATGTACATGAATCCCACTGTTTTATGTCGTATCCATTTATAAAGTTGTGTGACTTACATGTATTTCATTCAATAAGAGAGTGAATTTTAAAATGAGTGTTGCTAACATATTCTGATTTTGTATCAACGAAATTATGTAAAAAACATTTAAACAAAAATAAAATAAAATAAAACTGAAAGGACTTTAAAATGGCCTCATTTTTAAATTGTCCTTCGACATCGTAATATGTCGGGCTGGTCCTGTTCAACTCCCACTAAACGCATGACACATTAAACTTGTTGTTGAAAATTTACTCAAAATTAATGTTGAAGGTTCATAAAAAATTATGGTGCGATTTGGCTCAGCAATTTGAAAGTTTTAGTTCAAATACTTATGTGTCACGATGTTGGATCAAGTTCAATATTGTGTTGTTGTACGAGCTCCAAATCATGGCAAGATCCAGGAAAATCGTGGCGCGATTTTGCCTGCATCCGAGTACTATATAAGACTATATTCTTCAATTTCTGGGTAGCCTTCAAAAGAGAGAATTTTGGTAACCAAAGGAGATAAATATTAGGGTAAAATGGGCAAGAGTTGAGGGTCTTTCATAGAGATTCTAGGGTTGGGAAACAATTTTAAACATCTTGCGTGAGTGAAATCATTACGTCTTTTGATCACAAGATGAAATTCGTAGAAAGGGTATAAATTAGCTTTTCTTTAAGAGATTTGTGAAGCAAAATTCTTGTAACCCTTTAGTATATATCTTTTTGAAAAGAACTCGTTGATAGTAAAGTGGAAAGATTCGTCTCTTCCAGACGTAGGTCATTAGTGGACCGAACTGGATGACCAAATCTTGATGTGTTTGTTTCTCTTCTCTTTTTATATTTTGCTTATGGTTTGTGCTATACAATTGGTTACTAGATTATATCTTGGTATGTTGTTGTTGCTTGAGGCTACTTTGATATTGATTACCACCTATCTATTACTCCACCTATCTAAGTTGACTAGTGTGAGATTTGAATCCAAATTCACTACAATTTGCAACCACCTTGGGGAAAAAGGGTAAGTTGGTTAAGTGAGCACCATGTGATCAAATTGGGACATCAAAAAATTCACCAAAGATAATGATTTTAGGTTTTGGAAGATTAAGATGCTTGTGGTTTTGATACAACAAAAATTTGCACAAGCTTTGAAGGATGAGGTTGTGCTCACCATGTTACAAGTGGAGAACACTAGCGGACAAAGTTAGGAGTGTCATTGTCTTGTGGCTCAAAAATAAATTTTAAGGGATGTCATGAAGGAAGCTGCCACAACATCGATGTGAGATAAGTTTTAGTCGGTGTATATGACCAAGTCATTGGCTCATAGGAAATTTCTGAAAAAACAACTATATTCGTATAACATAGTTTAGTCAAAAATCATCTAGGAGTAATTACCGAGGATGAAGACAAATTTATACTCTTGTTATGTGTTTTACCTAGATCATAAGTGCATTGCAAGGATACCATGCTTTATGGTAAAGAAGAAATTATCATATTGGAGGAAGTCCAAACGGTGTTGAGAACCAAAGAGTTAACCAAATTTAAAGACTTGAGAGATGATGATAGTGGTGAATGCTTGTGTATCTCAAGAGATGGAGACAAAGGAAACTGGGAAAACTCAAAGGGTGTTGACAAGTTGAAGTATAGGTGCTTCAATTGTCACAAGATTGGTCACTTCAAGACGAATTGTTCTGAGTATGGGACAACGATAACTTTACGTAAGTTGCAGTTGCCTAATATGACTATGAGAATGCAGGTGCTCTGGTGGTGTCATATTGAGAGGATATAGAACGTGGATTTTCTCACCTCATAAACGACGACACTTGCAAGTTAACCTTCATGTATAATGGGTGTTTGTTTAGAGAGACGTTAAATACCCAACATAAACTTGTAGAGGCGGTGCGAAGAATACCTAAGGTCAGTCTAGAGAGGCAGAGGTAATAATACTCATGATCAGCCTTAGAGGTGGAGGTTACAAGGTGAAAGTCATAGTGGATTTAGACATTTGGAAGTTGAGGTTGATAAAGCTCAGTTTGAGGTGGAGTAGTCTTCCACTAGTGGGACAAGGAGGAGACAAGATGATGACACCATAATGGTACAACTATGGAGACCTTGGGTGTTGTGCTCTAATTGTGATCAAAGGAATTTTTCAAGAGGACGGAAGATATTTTGGGGGTTGAAGAATTTACGACACGACTTATGGAATTATCCAAAAGATCAAGGGTAATTAGATGCAATGAGATCTTCAAGAAGACGTTATATGGTTAAAGTTGTTATGTGAATCCTTTGAAACTACATTAAAATTCTAGTGTAGTTGGATGCAAGAATCATTTAAATGATTTACTGCCATTGAGCCTGATGAAAAAAGTAATTTTCTCAATTCCAAGTTAATGGGTCCGATTTCTTTTCTGACTTAACTATTTCATTTGATGCATATCTTTTGAATGGCCTACATATGTTGGCCAAAATCTAAATGAGACCCACAAACAAGATTTTAAGTAATTCAATAGCAAAAGAAGATGATATGCGAGATAGTTTTTTCTATTCCTACTTCGTCTAGACTTGACAGTAAGAATTAATAAGCATCACTACTTTTTTTTTCTCTCTCTTAATTGGAGTTTTATGTAAAGGGAAATGCTTTTTTAAACGACAAATTTTATTGCGAAGTATTCACGAGCGTACATTTCTAGAGATATAATATTTCTCTTTCTTTTTATGGCAGACTTGAAAGTAATCTTTCTTACAAACAAAACCCTAAATACTCTCCTTTTCACTCTTCTCCTATGTCTCTGTCAGTTTCTTGTCATTTCTCTCTCGTTGTAGTCTTTCCAACTCTACTCTGTAATAAGTATTACTTTCATCCCATCATGTTCAACTTTTTCTACTTTGCATTCATGAAAATGATAAATAGAGCAATACATAATAAGGGTGTTTGTATAAAAATAATATTCTCCCTCTTTTATTTATGCAATTTTCTTAATATGTATGAAATGATCAAGTAAATTATCAATTATTTTAAGCCGCAAGAAGTATATGTTGTGTGTGGCCGTTATCGAATTAGTAAAATAATACACTGTTGTAGGCTAATCGGTGAAGCTTCTTTTATGTATTTGAATAAGTAATATTTAATAGAATTTAGTTTTTAGGGAACTAATGCTTATAGACTTTTTTTTAGGGGGACACTTGTAGACTTCTTAACAACTCATTCATCATCATTGTTTTTTATTATTCAATGTTGGATCATGAGAGGAGTCTGATTGATCACCTACATTAATCTATGAACAACTACATAAATGAGTTGGATATTATATCTTTACACAAAACTTAAAGATATAAATTTTTACCTCATTTCACTTATATAACGCTTAACTCACACTTTGTTTAAACAATATGAAACTTATAAGTTACCTCATACTTCTCAATAATTTATATTGTTCCCTGTATTTCTATTGCAATTGCAACTTGACGTTTTAGTTGGCGAAAGCTTTGTCGTTTGATGCTTCCTTGTCCCACCCAACCTCAATGGAGGTTTTGGGGTCAGATTCTATGATTTCCACAATATCTTGCTTACTTCAAGCTGTCCCTATTGCCAGAGCACACGTACATTATTTATGTCTTCATATTTCTGAATCTAGTTTATGGTACAACTTTAATTAGTTATGTATGCCATATTGCTATTTAATATGCAACATGATCACCCATATCCATAAAATTATTATTTTTATGTGTTCATGTGCACATGACTGTTTGGCCCATGATGGATGTAATGTACCCTTCTTGAAGTGACGTGGCACTTCATTAATGCCTATATAAAACTCCAACTTCTTTATACAATCAATTCATCTTAAGCCTTTTTCTCTATTCTCTTTACTATAGTTCATCCTTTTTTTCCTCTTCTTCAAAGTCATAAACAATTTTTATCATTTTTATTATTTGTACCAAAAT